>JAKOOJ010000045.1:1200000-1947500 GCA_022577455.1 Arizona elegans
GAGAAAGACACTGGAAACATAGAGGCTGCTTGGAAAAATGGTTTAATGATGAACTACCAAGCACATGGTTCTCTGGTGCAGATGAACACATGGAGTTGAAAGTGAGGGGTATTTATACCTTCTCTTGGGCTTTGAACTTCAGCTTCCTGTTCCTGTGCAAGAACATGTATTCTATTGGCTGTTGTCACATTCCCGTGGGGCCATGTAGGGGTTATGTAGGGGTCATAGCTGGCTCTATAGGCAAAGTACAAATCCTAGGCGTTTGTCTGAGCTAGGTTTGGTTGAAGTTTCTGAGGATGATGCAATGAAGGGGCTTTGGACAATTCTTATTGTGACTGAGGGCTAATCCTACCTTTGTTGGATCTTGGGTGAGGGTATTTGCTTATGAATAGAGCTATCCATCTCTTTATCTCTTAAGTGCTGACATCTGCTGAGGGCTATTAAGAAAGGTGGGGGGGCTGTTTTCCAAGAGCATGTTTCTCCATTTCTCCCTTTAGGGAAACATAACATTCTGCCTTTTTAATCTTTCTCAAAATATTTCATTCTTCTAGGAGAGAGGTGGGTGCTAACTTTCTATACTCTTGGGCCAAAACATCTTCTTTTGAATCCTCCCCTTCCCTTCTTTTGCATCACGTTCACTGCCCTTCTTCAGAAACCTGCCATCTTTCCAAAATCCTCACACGCTGATTGCACGAAAACTCAACTTTTACTGGTAGGACAGAGCAATCTTCTGGAATTCAGACTGCTTCTCCTTGAGGGGCTCCAGGAATTTTTTGGGGGGTGGGTGGGTGGTTTCGGTGCAGGGAGCATGGACTTTTCAATATTTCCTTTTTAAAGGAGCATATTTGTAGCCCAAGGACCTTGGTGCTTTCTATGTCTTAGCCACTGAGCTACGGCGTCCCCATAAACATTATCAATGCTAGTCCTAACATCCTAACATTGATGATGCTACCTAAGTTGGGAAATGAAATGTTTGCAAGAAAACAACCAAGCTTAGAAAGTACTAAGGGCCTCTCATTTCCTTTTCGCCCGATATCCAGAGAAGAAACTTAGCAGGAGCCTTCCTGAAGAGACAGAGTGAAGCTCCGGATGACGGTTAGCTTTGGAAATGGGTTATTTAAACTCTGTAGGAGGTAATAGGCATAATAATAGCTTTGGGCTTGTTAATCCTATAGCTGGTATGTGGATAATGTACATAGAAACTAGCAGAGGGCAATTTGATCTCTCGATCATAGAAACACGCCTGAGAAAAAGAATTGTCCAACTTGTTTAGCTCATCTCAGCCATATTTGCCGCGAAAGTGGGGGGGAACCAAAGTCGGTTTTGCTCTGGGGCCCTGATCAAAGGGGAGGCGTGTTCGAATCTCGCCAGCTTACTCAGAACAAAACCCCTTCCTGAGTGGGAATGAATGACCAAACCAAACGGGAGGTGTTTTTTTTTATTTTATTGTAATTGTTGGAAGGAAAATCCATCTGGTTCAGTTCCAAGCTGGGTGAAAAGACGCTGGAAACAACATGGAGGCTGGAGGCTGATTGGAAAGAAGGTCCATTTATTGGTGAACAGAACTACCAGGGTTTGTGGTTCTGGGTCAGCTGAACAATTAGCTAGATGAGTGCCAGGATTTTTATAGAGGTCCTGAACTGCTGCTGGGGAGAGGGGATTGTGCAGTGGGCAATTCCTATTGTGGCTAATGGCTTTCGTCCTGTGTTGGATCTTGGGTGCTTGTTCTAATCCTACCGTTCTGCTGTCAAAATTTGCTGCAAGGGGTTTTGAAACATCTTGTCTTGAATGGGCTTCTGCCTGCCGTATTTGCTTTGCGTATGAATAGAGCCATCTAGATAGTTGGTTTCCTCTTTCAATAAGTTCTTTATCTCCTTAAGTGCTGGCATCTGCTGTGGGCTATTAAGAAAGACTTAGGGGCTGCTTTCTGCCTCTAAAAACATGTTTCTCCATTTCTCCTTTAGGGAAATAAAATATTCTGCCCCCCCCCCCTTTTTTTTAAATATTTCCCAAACATTTCATTCTTCGGGGAGGAGCGGGGCTTCCCACATAATGAAAATAACAGAAGGATGATTGAGTTTGGCTGGGGATCCTTTATTTTAGGACAAGTATATTTCTGAGCAAAAAAAAATAGAAGCTTTTTGTTACTAAATTGCTTTGGTGTGATATTCGCTTTCCTAAATCTAGAGTCCCTTTGCTCATCTGGTTTTTGCTTGATTTATGTCCTCACCTGCTGATGTTAGGGTTTTTAATGTCTTTCCCAGAGGCCATTTCTTGACAAGAAAGGAGCTGGATTTGGCTCTGTAATATTTCCAGTGTAATAGCGCACCTCAAACCTTTCCTTCGGTGGTGCTTAGAGGTGGCAGCCTTCTCTTTTCTGTAGACTTCACAGCATTTTCCGTCAGTGAGAACAAATTAAATCCAAATCTGTGGGAAGCGTCAATCACATATTCCCTTAAATATATTTAAAGTTCTTTTGTTTGTCAAGTAAGTTTAGAAGTTTGGTCATGCTATTAAAGTTGAGTGAGGGTGTATGTGAGGGATCAATCCCAATCTTCTTTTTTTTCTACTCCCAAAATAACAAGAATACAGATGAAGCAGGGGTAAAATCCAGCAGGTTCTAACAGGTTCTGGAGAACTGGTAGCGGAAATTTTGAATAGTTCGGAGAACTGGCAAATACCATCTCTGGCTGGCCCCAGAGTGGGGTGGGAATGGAGATTTTTCAATATCCTTCCCACGGGAGTGGGGAGGGAATGGGGATTTTGCAGTAGCCTTCCCCTGCCATGCCCACCAAGCCATGCCCACAGAACTGGTAGTAAAAAAAATTGGATTCCACTAATGAGATAAAAGGGGCAGATTACAATTTCTTACCCGTGCTTGAATCCCAAGATTTGCTGAAAACATTTATCTTATTTAATTAATCAATTAACTAATTAATTTTTATAGCCACCCAATTCAACCAAGTGACTCTGGGCAGCTTGCAGTTCTAAAATCATTATCGTTCATTGGTTTTATGGGAAGCCCAGATGCTTTGATTCTACTGGAGAATTCAATGTTCCTATTTTAGAGTCCCAGTGGAGGACTTTGAAAAGCTTTATTCTGATTTATTGGGTTTATTCTGATCGTATCTGGATCCTGCCTTGGACATGCTATGTATGGAGGAATAGAGAGGCTCAAAATGTCAACACAATCAGTGCTTCAAGGGAATCCTATATATTTATTGCCAGATTTTTTTTTTAAAAAAAAAATGAATGCAAGCAACCACATTATTTGATTCTATCTGCAGTTTAATTGAAGCATGACTATTTCTCAAGGGCATTCATAATGCTGTGATAGGGGGGAGAAGGGACCACTGCAGTCTCTTGGCTCTGTTGATGTCACTGGGAAACCGTCTCTGAATCCAAACGCCCCGAGTGAATTTTCCCCCCCAAACTTCCTTCATGTGGTGCCACCCCATCCTTAAGCATCTTGTTGGGACAATGAAGATTGCCAGAAATGTAGAAACTGTAACCACAGCTGCGGATTGGTTCCCGTGACAAAAAAAAAAAAAACACCCCTTGGCTTCCAAAATGCATCACGTAGTTGAAAATGACTCAGGTTTGTGGAAATGTGGTGGTTAGTCTGGGATACCAGACTTCAAACACGCGAGAGATTTTTATCTGAAACAAGAATTCTACAGTTGCTACCAGACATAGTTTCTCCGTATGTTGATTAAATATTTTCCACAAGTATTCATTTAGGTGTCGTTTCTCGTTCTGGCTCCAAACTGAAATCGGTGGAGTCAGCAAAGCCAAGCCATAAGAAACGGGACGGATATGTGTGGGTATATGCATAATCTTTTATTTATTTATATTTTTGTCAAGTAGTATACACCTCCAATATACTTGTACTGTAGTGTATATTGGAGATGGAGCTGCATGCAACGAAATTTCACTTTAATGTAGGCTGATTAGTGTAGATGTCAAGTGACAATAAAGTTATTCTAAAGTTCTAACATTCAAGAGATTTAGTTTCCTTTATTGTCTTGATTAACTACAGCTCACTTTCTTCTTCTGGGACCATTTTTAATTTCTTAATGCACAGAGTATCTGACTCTGAGTAACGTTGCTCTTACTTTTCCATTCTAAGTAACAGAAATAGAGTTGGAAGGGACCTTGGAGGGCATCCAGTCCAACTCTCTGCTCACACAGGAGACCTATACTATGTCTGACAAATGATTGTCCAGTCTGTTCTTAAAAGCCTCCAGTGATGGGGCACCCACAGCTTCCGAAGACGATTTGTTCCATTGGTTGATTGTTCTTGCTGTTAGGAATTTTCTCCTTAGTTCTAGGTTGCTTCTCTCATTGATAAGTTTCCATCCATCAAGTTTCTTGACTTGCTTTCAGGTCCTTTGGTAAATAAGTTCCTTGTGACAGCCCTTCAAGTATTGGAAGACTGCTATCATGTCACCTCGGTCCTTCTCTTCACTAGACTACGTATAACCAGTTCCTGCAATCATTCTTCGTATTTTATAGCTTCTAGATCCCTAATCATATTTGTTGCTCTTCTCTGAACTTTTCCCAGAGTCTCAACATCTCTTTTATATTGTGATGACCAAAACTGGATGCAGTATTCTAAGTGTGATCTTACTAGGGCTTTATAAAGTGGTACTATTACTTTGTGTGATCTTGATTCTATCCCTCTGTTAGTGCAACCTAATATTCCGCTTAATGCTAGGAAGAAAACAATGAAAAAAGCCTTGTGGGGAGGAGGAATGTTGGTCAGCATGGTCTGATTTACACCTAAGTATAGTAAAGTACAGGTTCCATAGTGTAGTGGTTATCACGTCTGCTTTACATGCAGAAGATCCTGGGTTTGAGTCCCAATGGGACCACCTAACTTTTTATGGGGACGTGGTGGCTCAGTGGCTAAGACGCTGAGCTTGTCGATCATAAGGTCGGCAGTTCAGCGGTTCGAATCCCTAGCACCACGTAACGGGGTGAGCTCCCATTACTTGTCGCAGCTTCTGCCAACCTAGCAGTTCGAAAGCACGTAAAAAATGCAAGTAGAAAAATAGGGACCACCTTTGGTGGGAAGGTAACAGCGTTCCGTGCGCCTTTGGCGTTTAGTCATGGTGGCCACATGACCACGGAGACGTCGTTGGACAGCGCTGGCACTTCAGCTTTGAAACGGAGATGAGCACTGCCCCCTAGAGTTGGAAACAACTAGCACGCATATGCGGGGGAACCTCTACCTTTATCTATATTAAAGTATAATTGGATGTTTAGCTTAAGGTATTAAAACCAGCCTTAATAATTAGCATTGGACCTGAAGTAGATCATTGTGTTTTATCTAAAGCATAGCGAAACGCAGTGGTGGGTTTCAAATATTTTTACTATGGGTTCTGTGGGTGTGGCTTGGTGGGAGTGGCCTGGCTTGGTAGGCGTGGCTTGGTGGGCGTGGCAGGGGAATGCTACTGTAAAATCTCCATTCCCACCCCACTCCAGGGAAAGGATACTGTAAAATCTCCATTCCCTCAATCCAGGGAAAGGATACTGCAAAATCCCCATTTCCTCCCCACTCCAGGGGAAGGTTACTGCAAAATCTCCATTTCCTCCCAATCAGCTGGGACTCGGGAGGCAGAGAATAGATGGGGGCGGGGCCAGTCAGAATTTTTACTACCGGTTCTCCGAACTACTCCAAATTTCTGCTACCGGTTCTGCAGAACTGGTCAGAACCTGCTGAAACCCACCTCTGGTGAAACGTCTCCGCTTAATATTTTGTATGAAAGGAGCTATGTGGCTATAGAAGAAGCCATGGTACAACTTTTTGAGTTTGGTTGAGTACAGTGTGTAACCCAGCTATTTTAAGAGTTGGTGCTGGCAAGGCAGAATCTCCAGTCCCTCCCCCGAGATGATTTATTGATTCAGAATATTGAGAAGAAGACACCTTCAGCTCCGGGGCCCCGAGGCTCTTGAGAACACGTCCGTCTTTGCTCTGTGATGTTATGTCTGCAGTAAAGTCTTTCAACCCGGCAAGGCAGGGTCTGCAAGTCTCCTCAGAGCTGAATTATTGGATGAGGTTTTGGAAACAGTTAAGATGCAACCTGTTCTTGGTCAAGTTACGTCTGGAAAAAACCCAGATTAGAATCAAGTTTGCAGACTGCTCGGTCTTGATAAGCACACTTGAGCCAGGAGATGATAAAATATGAGCTTCTGATGGATTCTGGAAAGGAATCGGCTTAGATAATAAAGATCGAATTGGCTGATTTTTTGCAGAAATGGCTTCCCTTGATCTTGCAACGTTTTGGTCTTCCTCTGGGCAAGTTTAACATCATGGCCCACGATAAGAAGCCTTCATAGCTTTGACCTCTTCGTTGCAGTCTTCTGAAACAGAAGTTTAAAAGCCGGAGTTCAGCAAGGGTATAAATACTCCTTTGAGCCAACTTGGTCGACACCACATTGCAGAAATATTTCAGAAAGGCTCTTTTAATTATAGCCATTGAAAAAATCGAGGCTGGAACCCACTGGGGAGAGAATAAATAAATAAATACAAAATTCAATTACATGGGTAAAGCTTTTGTTTTGGGCACCAGTTTCGTGGGACTCTTTCGGTTCAGATTTGTTCCAAAAATGAACCACACCCTGGATTTAGCCAGCTGGAAAGCAAAGATTTTTTTCCCCTTTGATCAGACTAGAAATCATTGAATTTAATAGTCAATGATTTTCTACTGTCAACATGTATTAGACATGAATTGTCAAATGCAGCCTTCCCACCCAATAACCCCAATGCCCTGATCTATGACTCCCTCTAATTCCAGCCAGCCTCTTTGGAAATTGGAGAGGGCCAAGCATTGAAAAGGCCCTTCGGGTAAGCAAACAAATAGAAATAAAATACTAGCTGTTAAATAGCAATATCACTTAGACTTATATACCGCTTTATGGTGCTTTACAGCCCCCTCTAAGTGAGAAATAGAAAAGGCCCTTTGCCCCAGCCACTGCGATTTCAAATTAGGTAAAGATAAAGGTTCCCCTTGCACATATGTGCTAGTCCTTCCCGACTCTAGGGGGCGGTGCTCATCTCCGTTTCAAAGCCAAAGACCCAGCGCTGTCCGAAGACGTCTCCGTGGTCATGTGGCCGCCATGACTAAATGCCAAAGGCATACGGAACGCTGTTACCTTCCCACCAAAGGTGGCCCTTATTTTTCTACTTGCATTTTTTATGTGCTTTCAAACTGCTAGGTTGGCAGAATCTGGCTCAAGTAACAGGAACTCACTCCGTTACGCAGCACTAGGGATTCGAACCGTTGAACTGCCAACTTTTCGATCGAGAAGCTCAGTGTCTTAGCCACCGAGCCACCGTGTCCCTACCTGCGGTTTCAAATGAAGGAGCAGTAAATATCAGATCATTTGCTCCTCTTTTGGTGAGAATATATGAATTCCATGTTATTAACTGTTAAAGTCAGCTGATGGTTTGCATGGCCTAGATGTTTCAATGGCCACACTGTTTCACAGATGGTTTTTCTAGAAATTTATGGGGTTGGAAGTTCCCTTGAGGCCACTTTATCCTTTGTGAGTTGTGTGCAAGTGTATTGTGTGTTTGAGCCTTGGTTTGACCGTGATTTTGCTTACCAACAATGCCCCTGGGATTAGAGAGCCATAGGTTTGTAGACATCAAGGGCTACATCAAGCCATTTCTTCTGCGGGTGGAAAAATTGATGCTGGGGAAGAAATAGCAATAGCACTTAGACTTATACACCGCTTCACAGTGCTTTACAGCCCTCTCTCTAAGTGGTTTACAGAATCAGCATATTGTCCCCAACAATCTGGGTCCTCATTTTACCAACCTCAGAAGGATGGAAGACTGAGTCAACCTTGAGCCAGTGAGAATCGAACTCCTGGCTGTGGGCAAAGTCATCCTGCAACACTGCATTCTAACCACTGCGCCACCACGGCCCATTCCCAATGGCTTCGCATTTTCACGATTATTTAATCAATACCCTTTCCTCTTAACAAACTGTCTCTCTGTCTCTAATGTTTTGATCTGTGCAATCATAGTTTCAAGGAGCATTTAGGTGTCCAACATTTAATCCGTGGCGAGGCAGTGGTTAAAATGCAGTATTGCAAGCTAACTCTGGGCACAGCCAGGAGTTCAAACCTGACTAGGTTAAGGTTGACTCGGCCTTCCATTCTTCCAAGATCGGTAAAATGAGATAAAATAAACTGCATGGCCAGATGCTGGTGGAAATCAATAGGATGGAGTGGGGGGAGGGTCAATGTGTGGCCTTCTCTTGGAAAAACCTTGCAGTAATTTATGATCCAAATTACTCCCATTATACTTCTAGAATGTGGTTTAATTTAAATGTGACACCCTAACTCCGTGATGGCGAATCTATGGCACGCGTGCCACAGGTGGTACCCGGAGCCATATCGGTGGGCACGTGAGGTCAACTCCAGTGCACATGTCCGCGCTGGACAGCTAATTTTTGGGCCTTCTAGGCCCACCGGAAGTTGGGAAACAGGCTGTTTCCAGCCTCCGGAGGGCATCCATGGGGGTGGGGAAGGTCTTTTTTGCCCTCCCCAGACTCCTAGAAAGGCTCTGGAGCCTGGGGAGAGCGAAAAAACGGGCCTACCGGGCCCACCTTGTGCCAAAAGCAGGGGGAGTGAGGGGGGATCGCACACGCATGCACAGGGGCGGGGGGCATAGAATTATGGGTGTGGGCACATGCGTGTGCGACCCCCCCCCATGCTCCCCCTGCTTTTGGCACGCGATGGCAAAAAGGTTGACCATCACTGCCTTAACTCATCAGCGCGAGAGATGACCCCTTGCTTGAGGAAGCCAACAAAAACACTTTGCCATCACATCCCTTCTCCAGCAAAGGTCTCCATATTCAGGAGTGGGAGCTTCCCTAACCAATGCTTTGTCTGACTTTGACATCTGCTCCATCCAGACATCAATGAATTCTGCCAGAGTTGGGCTGTTCTTCCACTTTGGATTTTCTCTTAGCACCTATAACAGCATCATACCCGGCTCCTTCACAAGGTCATGGTTGAAAAGAAGATGTTTCCTGCTCTTCAAAGAGGGCATAGATGCGCCCTCTTGAAAGTTACCCACTGGCCAGTCCGCTCCCACAGAGAGGGTCTCCTCAGGGTGCCATCAGCCAAGTTATGTCGGCTGGCAACACCCAGGGGGAGGGCCTTCTCTGTGGAAGCCCCAGCCCTGTGGAATGAACTGTCCCCGGAAATACGTAAGATCTCCGACCTCCGTGTGTCCCGTTGCGCATTGAAGACCCTGTTGTTCCGCCAGGCCGGGCTATCAACATAATAATTTTAAATTGGGGTATTTAAAATTTTTGGGGTTTTAAACCGGCCAAATCTATTTAATTATTTTAATTTTTAATCATTGTTGTGTCTTGTGTTTTTAAATTGGCTGTACACCGCCCTGAGTCCTTCGGGAGAAGGGCGGTATAGAAATAAAATAATAATAATAATAATAATAATAATAATAATAATAATAATAATAATAATAATTATTATTATTATATGTCTAATTTTTCCATGAGGTTGCTCATGATTGTTATGTTTTCCTTCTCAGGCGGTTACCGGGAAAAGTTTCGGAAGCAAGAGTTTTCGTGCTGCTTTAGAAAATGGGATCCTTCTTTGTGAGTAAGTATTCTCAGCCAGAAAAGGCCAGGATGTCTTTGTGAAAAGCCCCTACTGTTGAACTAATACTATTGTCAATTCCTCTGAAGCTGCAGAAACAATTCTGCCTTCGTGATGGTGAGACTTTTTATGGTGTTTTGACATCTTATAAATAGGTTTATACCAGTGGTGAAATCTTTATTTATTTATTTATTTATTTATTTATTTATTTATTTATTTATTTATATATATATTTATTTAATTTGTATACCGCCCTTCTCCCAGAAGGGACTCAGGGCGGTGAACAGCCAAAATTAAAAAACATACAAATACAAAAGTTAAGATAATTAAAAGAATTAAATAATTGGCTACCCAATTTAAAACCCCAAATCCATAAAATTTAAAATCCCAATTAAAAACCATTTAGGCTAGGCTGGCTTGATGAAATAAAAACGTCTTCAGGGCTTTACGGAAGGTCCGGAGGTCCGGGATCGATCGTATTCCAGGAGGCAGCTCATTCCACCGGGTGGGTGCCCCCACAGAGAAGGCTCGCCCCCTGGGGGCCGCCAGCCGACATTGCCTGACCGACGGCACCCCGAGGAGGCCCTCTCTGTGAGAGCGTATTGGCTGGTGGGAGGTTATCGGTAGCAGCAGGCGGTCTCGCAAATACCCTGGCCCTAAGCCATGGAGCGCTTTAAAGATGAGAACCAACACCTTAAAGCGCACCCGGAAGACCACTGGTTTGCCACCGGTTTGCTGCCCACACGTGCGCAGTGCACGCCAAATGCACACTGCACATACATGCAGGCGCCGTGTACACTAACACACACTGCATGTGTGCTCATGTGCAGTACGTGCCAAACGCACACTTTGCAGGGAAAAAGGAAGCTTGGGAAGGTAAGTAGAACAGTGAGGGGGTTAACAGCTGTGCCGCACGATTTAGATTCACTAGAAAACAGGATTTCCTGCTTTCTAGCAATTTTAAATCGTGCAGCACAGCTGATCGTCGGAAATATTGGTTCGGAGGAATCGGTAGCTTTTTTTTTTACTACCGGTTTGCCCGAACCAGTAGTTTTTATCACTACCAGTTCGCCCGAACTGGTGCGAACCGGTAGCATTTCACCACTGGTTTATACTCTACTGTATATGGCTATATTGAAAAAAAAAATCAAGTTAGCTTAGCTGGCTGAAGGATGGCTTGTCCGCAAGTATTTTTGCGTAGCCCAGGTGTCAGCAGCCTGCGGTTCCAGAGCCGCATTTGGCTCTTTGAGCCCTCTGCTGTGGCTCCCTGTCGGGTGATCCCACTACTGGCTGGCCCCGCCCCTCACCCTCCCCTCCCAGTCACTCCTTGCCTGGCCTGAGAAGGTAAGGGCAATGGCGGGTGATGGAGAAGTGGCTGGGGCAGAGACAGAGAGATACAGAAAGAGAAGTGGGGAGAGAGGTGGGAGGGAGGGAGAGAGAGATGTCAAAAGGATTTTGTGGTTCCCGGTGTTTTTTAACAACCAGTTCTCTGCCCTAATGACCGGCTGGGTAGGCGTGGCTGGGGGGGTGTCATGTGACTGGTGGAAGTGAGTGACATCGACTTGGTCACGCCCACCCAGGTTTTATGGCTCCCGGTGTTTTCTTTTCTGTGGGAAACGGATCCAAATGGCTCTTTGAGTGTTTAAGGTTGGAGACCCTTGGCCTAGCCAATCAGTCAGGGAGAGTCAATGCACCCTCTGAGTGCCATCAATTAAATACAGGCAGTCCTTGACTTACAACAAAATCATTGAGTGACCGTTCAAAGTTATAAAAATCACTGAAAAAAATGACCATTTTTCCAGCCCTCTGCTCCTGCAATCCACCTCTGGGTTTCCTTCTTCTTCGCTTCTCTTGACTGGGTGATATTTCTTTAACTGTCTCTCCGTGCTGTGGCCACGCCCCTCTTTCCCATGATGCACCAGTCTTTTCACTCAGTCGCTGACTGACTGGTGTGTTTTGCTCTTCGTGCTCAACTTTACAATCTTAGCTGTATTGCGTTAGGTTTATTTCTTTATTTTTACTAGTATTTTTGTTTCAATCGGTGAGAGCCCTGGTGTGAGCTGCGGAGCGTGAGGGAGGTGCCTGGGGAGCCAGCCCAACCTCCGCCTACAGACTTTGTCATCTTCTGACAGCAGCTCGGGTTACCGACCCTTCGGGGCGGTTCCCTACCTACCCTCTAGCCGCCGGTGTGTAGCGCGGGGTTTAGCGGTTGCCGCTTCCCCTTTCCCACACCAATTTGTTTCTGATTTTTTCGGCTCTCTTAGGGCGGCTCCAGAGCTTTCGCAAGGTTTGCCCTGCGGGCTCTGATGTGTTGATTTCTTTGTTTCACTACGCTGCACTATACTTGCCAGCTTGTAAAGCTACCGATCGAGCAGTTGCGCGCCCGGGCTGAGTTGGAGGATTTGTCCCAGCCCACAGCGATCTGAGGACTGTCTGACCCTGCGGTGGGAGGTTTGTTGGCGTCCGTCCCTCGGGCGGCGTTTGATTGATTATTATCGTTGTTACTGCTCTGGACAAGCAATTTTGGCTGCCTGCGCTATCGGCAAAGCCCGCGGCCGCCATTTTGTTGTTTTGTTTCGTCTTGGCGGCAAATTGCGGGCGCCATTTTGGACTGCAGAATTTTTTTCATTAACGGCCGTGCCTCTCGTTTTTTCCCACTCTGCCCATGCCTCTGGGCTAGTAGGGGTGTGCGCCTCCTCAGTTGCCTATTCCACTTACCTGCTGCCCCTTTGATTGGGAGCCTGAGTAGTATTTGTTCTTGGACTGGACTGTTCAGCTACCTTCTGCCCCAAGGGTGGCTGGCTGTATATAGTTCATGCGGAATCTAGTTCATTAATTCAAATAAATAAATAAAATAATAATAATAATAATAATAATAATAATCAGAAGACTATAATTCATAGTGTTTTGTTCCATTGTTCACTTGTTTAAAAAAAAAAAAAAAAAGAGAAAACAGAGGCGGCAGAATATATATTGTAGTTCTTATCGAAAGAGCTACGTGTTCTTGTCAATTATGGCGGATGCCTATTTTTCGTCTGATGCAGAACATGAGCCCAGCCCCCCTAGGGCTCCAGCCAAACACAAGTCCAAGGCTCGTAGCAGAGTATTGCCTGCTTCTGAGGATTCCCGCCATCCTAGATCGTCTGCAGCGGCGGATAAGGACGTGCAGCGTCGTCACAGGGCTCTGGAGCGCCAATACGACAGGGCCAGACAGGCCACTTTGTCATCTGTTTTTCCGACCGACCAGAGTCTATCCACTTTACCTCCCTCGCCCGCCCAGGCCTCGGCTCCTGATCCAGTACAACCGAGTAGCTCTGGACAGCTGTCCAAGAGGGCATCCATTTCGCTACCTGATGTTTCATCGGTGGGGCTGCTCAATCCCGCCCCTCCTCCTACCTCTCGTCCTGAGGCGACGTTCACACCAACCGCCGCCGGACTTCGCGGGGCTGATGGCCAGTTGTTGTCTGCCCAGATGGACTTGCAGTTTTTACTATCTAATGCTTTGTCCTCTCTGCTGGCCGCAGGCATTCAACAGCCGTCGGTGCCTCAAGCACAGGCTCAGGTGTCTCAACCTACTGTGGTCCCGCCTTCACGGCCCTCCCACCATTTGGCGCCCGATTCCTCAGAGGATTCTGATCAAGGGGAGGACACGGTCGAGGATCTGGAATTTTCCGAAGACGAAGGTCTTATCCCTGATGTTCCGGCCTTTACCGGGCTTTTTAGGCCTTCATTGTTCAAGTCACTTCTGCATAAGGCCCGTCAGGTTACGAACATGCCTGTTTCTGCACCTGTACCGTCTGAGGTGGCGTCCACATCGGCCCCTCACGAGGCCTTATTTTCTTCTTCAAAGCCGGGCAGGGACTTTGTCCCCTGTCCTCAACTCTTCTCAGACGTGCTCCAATCGCCTTGGTCTCAACCAGCTGCGTCAACGGGCCCCAATAGCGTTGACAAGAAATTGTACTGTGCGGCGCCGGATTTGGACACCATGCTGACTGTGCCCGTGGTGGACACTCCAATTGCTAATTTGTCCTCGTCGTCTTTACTGTCAGCAGATGCGCTAGACGGACTAAAGTCAGAGGACAGGAAGTCTGAGCTGTCCTTTCGCAAAGAACATCAAGCCTTGGCGTGGGCGATTAAGACTGCGACTGCTACATCCTTTTTTAACCGGGCAACTCTACTTTGGTTGAGGCAGCTTCAGGATAGACTGCCTCCAGAAGATACACGCTTGCACCAAGACATCAATAAAATTGTGGCAGCAACGGAATATTCGGCCGATGCATCTTTAAATTCTGTGAAGTTTACATCTCGGGCTTTAGCGGCTTCAATTACTTCTCGCCGTTTATTTTGGCTTAGGAACTGGAGGGCGGATTCCAAGGCCAAGTGGCGGCTGGCGGCGGCGCCATACAAAGCTCCGAATCTGTTCGGTCCCGCTCTAGATCCTGTCCTTATTGAGGATAAGGACAAGAGGAAGGTTATGCCTGCTTCCTCGTATCGCAGACCCGAACGACGTTATACGCCTTATTATCAAAGACAGTCCTTTCGGGCGACATCTGCGGCAGGCGGGGTCTACTCGCAACGATCTCAGTATTTTGGGCCCGACCGTTCCTCCGATCGCCAGCGGTTTCGTGACAGAACCAGGAACCCCACTGCTTCCAAGCGTCCTTTCCGGGGTTCCGGATACAAGCAATTCCGCAGAGGGAAGTGACTGCAGGTCTCAAGATCCCATTGGTGGTCGCCTGCAACTTTTCCGCCATCAATGGGAGCAGTCCACCACGGACTCCTGGATCCTGAGTACGGTGTCCTTCGGCCTGTCGATCGAGTTCCTGGACTGCCCTCCTTCCCGCCACATTTGCTGCCCTGCGCCACGCTCACCAGACCTGGGACGCTCGCTACAGGAACAGGTCCGCCATCTACTCACCATCAAGGCGATAGAGAAGGTCCCGCCGGAACAACAGGGCTTGGGCTTCTACTCGACGCTCTTTCTCGTCCCGAAGCATTCCGGAGGTTGGCGGGCCATTTTGAACTTGAAACACCTAAATCTTTTCATTCGCTATCGCAGATTCAAAATGCACTCCCTGGGGTCCATCTTGGGGGGGGTACGTCGTGGCGACTTCCTTCAGTCGGTCGACCTCAGGGAGGCATATCTGCATGTCCCAGTATCTCCTTTACACAGGAAGTTCCTACGTTTTCAGCTTGGGAACGATCATTATCAATATTGCGCAATGCCCTTTGGTTTATCCTCTGCCCCAAGAACCTTCACCAAATTAGTAGCTGTTGTGGCGGCGTCGCTTCGGAAAGTCCCAGTACGGGTACTCTGCTATCTCGACGATATCCTGGTCTTGTCATCTTCCAGGGATCAGGCAGCTCGAGACCTGCGCCTTGTCATCATGGCTTTCCAGAATCACGGTTTTTCCATAAACTTTCCAAAGAGCCATCTTTACCCATCCACATCACTCCTGCACTTGGGAGCGGTGATAGACACTATTCGAGGTCAAGTATTTTTGTCTCCAGACAGGGTTCTGAGCTTACAAGATCTGATACGTCTAATTCTTTCTCATCGAGCCATTCCTCTTCTCCAGCTCTCACAACTATTAGGGAAGATGGTGTCGTGTTTCTCGATTGTACCATGGGCCCGACGCCACGCGAGGCCTTTACAATGGTTCCTGCTCCCTTTCCAGCGCTCGGGTCGCAGCGATTCCCTTCACAAAGTACCTCTTCCGCCTCAACTGCGTCTGTCGTTCCAGTGGTGGATGAGCCCAGCCGTCCTCAAGGGCTCGCACTTTCTTGTTCAGGACAGACTGACACTGACCTCGGACGCCAGCCTACAGGGCTGGGGGGCCCACCTTCAAGATCAGGTGGTGCAAGGCCGTTGGTCCGCTCAAAAAAGAGGCCACAACATCAATCTGTTGGAGCTGAGAGCCATCCGCCTGGCCCTCCGACATTTTCAATCCCGGTTGGAGGGTCACCATGTCCTTGTGCTCACGGACAACATTACAGCCAAGGCTCATGTAAACAAAGAAGGCGGCACTCATTCAAGGCCGCTGATGTTGGAGGCGGAGAGTCTGTTCAGGTGGGCGGAACGTCATGTTCTCTCATTGAGAGCCGATCACATCTCGGGCGCAGACAACGTGCAGGCAGATTGGCTCAGCAGGCAGGTTCTCGACCATTCGGAATGGCAACTACATCCAAGCCTTTTTCGCGAAGCCACTGTTCTTTTCGGCACGCCTGTCGTGGACTTGTTCGCCAGCCCGTCGAATGCTCAGACTCCACTCTACGTGACTCGCTATCCATGTCATTCAGCGATGGATCACGACGCACTCCGATGCCGTTGGCCTCTGGGTCTCTTGTACGCCTTTCCTCCGATCCCCTTGATTCCTCAGGTGATTCGGAGACTTCTGGAGGAAAGGGCCGAAATGATTCTGGTGGCTCCCGACTGGCCTCGTCGACAGTGGTACGCGGATCTTGTGGCGCTGTCGTTTCGTCCTCCGTGGCGGATTCCACCGGATCGCATCGCTCTACGCCAAGGGGCCTTAGACCACCCAGATCCAGGGTGGCTCCAATTGGCCGTTTGGCGTTTGAGCGGCTCATCTTACGGAAGGACCGACTTCCCGACGATGTCATAGGCACAATCCAAGCTTCCCGTAGGCCTTCGACCTCCCGGATTTACGAGTCTTCCTGGAAGTCCTTTTGTCTCTGGTGTGCGGCCAACCTGGTGGATCCTACCTCAGCTCGGATAGAGGATGTCCTGTGCTTCCTGCAAGCCGGTTTAGACAAAGGGTTGTCTCCATCTACTTTACGTCGTCAAACGGCTGCGCTATCTACGGTCATTCGGTGTCCCCCGTATTCATCGTTGTCTATGCATCCGCTGCTTAAGGGATTCTTGCATGGGGCCGTCAACCTATGCCCGCCTACTGTTCATAGGTACCCGACCTGGGACCTGACACTTGTTCTTCAATCTCTGATGTACCCTCCTTTTGAACCTTTAGGGTCAATCCCTTTAAGATTTTTGTCTTTCAAGATAGCCTTTTTATTGGCGATTACTTCGGCCAGACGAGTGTCTGAACTCTCTGCTCTATCGATCAGGAAGGATCTCTGTATTTTTACACCTAATACAGTGATTCTGCGTCTGGACCCTGCATTTCTACCCAAAGTGAATACATATTTTCACCGGGCTCAGGAGCTCATTCTTCCGGATTTCTGCCCGTCCCCGAAACATCATCGCGAGAAAGACTGGCACACCCTTGATGTACGTAGGGCGCTTCGTCGTTATATTCGCAGGACTGAGTCCATCCGGAAGACTGAGGCTCTTCTGGTGTCTTTCCATCCACCGTCTTTGGGCCAGAAGATCTCTTCATCCACAGTGGGCAGGTGGATTAAGACATGCATAGCTACAGCCTACAAGCAGCAATCTCGTCCAGTGCCGGGTCGCATCTTACCACACTCCACACGTAGTGCGGCAGCATCTGCTGCCTGGGCTACGCAAGCGTCAGTTTCTGACATATGTCGGGCCGCTACCTGGTCGTCTGTGACACCTTTCATCAGGCACTACCGTATTGACACGTATGCTTCGGCTGAGGCATCATTTGGCCGACGAGTTCTCCAAAGTGTGATTGAGGTCCGGGAGTCGGGGTCCACTTAGTTTTCCCACCCTGGGATTTGAACTTTGGTATATCCCAGAGGTGGATTGCAGGAGCAGAGGGCTGGAAAACGAACGTTGTCTTACCTGAACGTTCCTTTTCAGCTCTCTGCGACTGCAATCCACACCCGCCCTGTTGGTTTCTTTTGTTGAAGTTCTGGTCTTTTTATGGTGTACAGGGTTTATGCATTTGGTTCGGATGTTCTGGTTGTTTGCCAGGTGGTCACGCCTTCGTTCAAAGACTGGTGCATCATGGGAAAGAGGGGCGTGGCCACAGCACGGAGAGACAGTTAAAGAAATATCACCCAGTCAAGAGAAGCGAAGAAGAAGGAAACCCAGAGGTGGATTGCAGTCGCAGAGAGCTGAAAAGGATCGTTCAGGTAAGACAACGTTCGTTTTCACATTTATGACCGTTGCAGCATCCCTTTGGTCACATGATCAAAATTCAGATACTTGGCAACCGATGACAGTGGCGGTATCCTGGGATCATGTGATCGATCCCCTTTTGCAACTTTCTGGCAAGCAAATCAACAGGGAAGCAAAGATTCATTCGACATAACAATTGCAGCGGTTCCTAACTTAGGAACTTAACAGTTGCAGCGCTTCCTAACTTAACAATTCCTAACTTAACAATTGCAGTGGTTCACTTAACCGCTGGGACAAGAAAAGTCGTAAAATGGGGCAAAACTCAATTAACGATGGTCTTGCTTAGCAACAATCATAAGTCAAGGACTACCCATATTGTCACCCTATTGTAGGACCTAAGAATGTGCTTTTTGCAATGTTATCCCCCAAGAAATGTTGTGTGAGAAATGGTTAAAAATGCGGTTATTCTCCCAGGCTTTGGGATAGGGTGGTTGGGGGAGTTACTATGATTTGGGGTTTTTATTGGGAGTGTATAATCTTCTGGTTGGTTGTGACTTTTTCTAAATACAGTATGTTGTGGTTGCCTTTTAATTGTAAGCTGTCCAGATTGGTTAAGGAGTCAGGAGGTCTCGAAATTGAATTAAATTAGCAAACATATTTGAAGAGGAAACACTGGAAGGAAGAAAAAACTTTGGGGTGGGAAGGGGAATGTGGAAGGGAGCCCAACTGGAGCTCCTAAAAGCGGCCATATTTTTTTCCCCCTGGATTCCCTACTGGGTTTCTGGACTAGCTGATCCAGATCACTGCAATATTAAGTGTCATTTTTAAGCATCCTTTAGATAATCTTGCCACCTATTAAAAAATTTCTGCCCTGTGTCATGTTTGGCAACGCTATTTTGGTAAAAAAAATAAAACCACCCTGGTTTCAGAAACTCAGCAACCCGGAAACTGGAGTCTTTTGTTTTTGTTTATTTTGCTTTGGTTTTGGTTTTGACAAACCATCTTGCTATTGAAATAATAATTCAGACAGTGCTCCTCATATGTTCTAAGGCTGCATAAATGTCTCCCAGTGCAAGTTTCCTTCCAGTCTTTCCTGTCTCCTTTTATTAATTTTCTCCTTCTGGAAATGGAGATCTTGTGTGAATCTTTCAGTGTATCGATAGAACGCGGGACAATTTTAAAGAGTAAACAATTTCAAAAGCGTGAATAATTCCTTCTGAGAGTCTTCCACCTTTCCATTCTTACTCTTATTCTTCTTCCTCCTCCTCCTCCTCCTCCTCCTCCTTCTCCTCCCCTTCTCCTCCTCCTCCTCCTCTTCTCCTCCTCCTCCTTCTCTTCTCCTCCTCCTCCTCTTCTTCTTCTCCATCCTCCTTTTCCTCTTCTTCTCCTCCTCCTCTTCTCCTCCTCCTCTCCTCTTCTCCTCCTTCTCCTCTTCTTCTCCTCTTCATCCTCCTCCTCTTCTTCTCCTCCTCCTCCTCTTCTTCTTCTCCTCTTCATCCTCCTCTTCTTCTTCTCCTCTTCATCCTCCTCTTCTTCTTCTCCTCCTCCTCTCTTCCTCCTCCTCCCCTCCTCCTCCTCTTCTTCTCCTCTTCATCCTCCTCCTCTTACTCTTCTCCTCCTCCTCCTCCTCCTCCTCCTCCTCCTCCTCCTCCTCATCACCATCATCATCATCATGATTTTTCTCACCAAGTGCAGGGTCCACTTTTTGGATCAACAAACTCCATCTTTTGCACTCAAATGCATCATCCAAGTCCAATTGGACATTTTTTCATGTCTGCATTTATTATATCTCGCCATCTTTGCTTTGGCCTTCCATAGGGGCACTTGCCATCTACATTAAAATGAAGGCAGTGTAGGGAACAGTGTCGGGTGCTGCTTGTAGAACATGGCTGTATCACTATTGCTGTTTCTCCTGGATTTTTTTTTTCTGATATTGGCGTGGTGCCCAGTTGTTCCCAAACTGAACTTTTTTGAAAACTGAACTTCTCCAAACTGAACTTCTAAGTTCTTGTTTATGTGTTTGTTTATTTTCTATAGCCACCCATCTCAAACAATTGACTCTGGGCAGAGAACAATGCTGAATAATTAAAAAATAAAAAAAAAATTAAAAAAAGAGCCTTGGTAGTACAGTGGTCTAAGGCACCCTGTTATTAAACTGGTTATTAAAACCAGCTGCCTGCAATTACTGCAGGTTCAAATCTTGCCAAGGCTCAAGGTTGACTCAGCCTTCCATCCTTTCTAAGGTAGGTAAAATGAGGACCCAGTTGTGGGGGCAATAAGCTGACTTTGTATAAATATACAAAAAGGATGAAGGCTATTGCTGAGCACATTGTAAGCCACCCTGAGTCTCCGGAGAAGGGCGGCATATAAATCAAATTAAAAAAAACAAAAAAACAATTACAATATGGTACAAAAATGAATAGGATAGGATAGGGATAGGGAAAGAATAAAGAATATAATAGAAATAGGAATGGAATGGAATGGAATGGAATGGAATGGAATGGAGTAGAGTAGAGTAGAGTAAAATAGAATAGAATTCAATTCAATTCAATTCAAAATTGGCAAAGTGTGATTGCACACACTAGGAATTTATCTCCAGTGCATAAGCTCTCATTGCTTACAAACATACAGGGTTCATACAAACATAAGCTCTCTGTGTACATACAAACCACAAAGTGATAAATCATAAGATACAATCATAAATCATAAAAGACAAACAAATGGATAAATCGTTAAGATAGCAATAGGAGAAGGTAATAGGATAGATGAGAAGGATAATAGCAACCCAGCCCTACTACATGGATAAATATCCTTAGGCTAAAAATAAATATTATAAAGCAACTAAGAAAACAATGTTTAAAGATGATAATATAGGCAGGATATGGGGCCCCGCACACTTTTGGGCCCCCAGTCCTGGACACACAACAAGATCTTCAAGGCCTTACAAGAGGCCAACAGGCTGAAGGCCATCCTGATCTCCAAAGGGAGAACGATAGGCAGAGAAGGCATAATATGTAATTTTAACAACTTTAAAGTAGCTTTTATTGTTTCTGGCAGGCAATGAAATATGAGAATATACAATGTTTGGCAGATGGAGCTCTCTTTCCGAAGCTTCATTTTATGCTAACGAACACCCACATGCAAGCAAAATGTATTCTGATTTGGATGCTACCCTTTAACGAGCAAAAAGGAATAAGAATTTTTGGGAAGATGCATTAAAAAATACACAGGAAGTCTTCTAGTCCAACTCCCTTGCTCAAGCAGGAGACCCAAAGAAGAAGAGGTCAACCTATTTTCAGGAGACCCTATATACCACTCTGGACAAATGGCCCTCCAGTCTCTTCTTGAAAAGTCCAGTGATGGAGTTCCCACAACTTTGAATCAATATGTCCCTAAATTCTGGATGTTAATATTCTTGGTTTCTTTCCATTCAGTTGTATCAGATTCCCAGAGACTGCCTGGACATGTCCCTGCACTTTTCTTGGCAAACGTTTTCAGCAAGACTTGGCCATTGCCTCCTGACTTTGGAATGATTTCAATCTATTTTTATTACATGAAGGGAGGAGGAAAATAAAAGACAAGCATGGTTTGCTTTGTTTTTTTGTTTGATGGGGCACCTTACTTACTTACTTTACTTTTTACTTTTATTGAATTTGTATACCGCCCTACTCCCGAAGGACTCAGGGTGGTGAACAGCCATAGAATAAAACATAGAGATACAAAATTTAAAATAAACTAAAACGAATTAAATAATTTGGCTGAACAAATTTAAAACCCCAATAATTTAAAACCAGATTTAAAATTTCCATTTAAAAAGGGGAAAGACTTAGATCAGGCCAGCTTGATGGAATAAAAAAGTCTTGAGAGCGCGACGGAAGGTACGCAGATCCGGGATCCTCCGTATCTCCGGAGGGAGCTCGTTCCAGATAGTAGGTGCCCCCACAGAGAAGGCTCTCCCCCTGGGGGCCGCCAGTCGACATTGTTTGGCCGACGGCACCCGGAGGAGCCCCTCTCTATGAGAGCGTACCGGCCGGTGGGAGGCTATTGGTGGTAGCAGGCGATCCCATAAATAACCAGGTCTTAGCTTTACAGCTTTACAACCTTAGCTTTACAGCTTTTCCAAAGCCCCAGAAGGCAAGACAAGAAACAATGGATGGAAACTAATCAAAAAGAGGAAAAGAGCTGGAACTAAGGAGAACCTTCCTAACAGTGAAAACAATTGGTCAGTGGAACAGCTTGCCTTCAGAAATTGTGGCTGTTTCATCACTGGAGGTTTTTAAGAAGAGACTGGGCAGCCACTTGTCTGAAATGGTATAGGGTCTCCTGCTTGAGCAGAGGGTTGGACTAGAAGACAACCAGTGTCCATTCCAGTTTTATTCTGATTGATTGATTGATCATCTTAGCACCACTTAGTCATTGCTGAGCTATCAAGGAAAACCAGTTGTTCCCTTACCTTGCGTTGCATAGAAGAATAGATACTTAAGAGGTAATTGTTCTTGGGTACCATGGGATTGGAGGTGATGGTGTAGGGTTTCCTGCCTAAGCAGTGTTGGATTAGAACTCCAACTTCCCTTCCAACTCTGCTATTCCTGTTCTGTTCTGTTCTGTTCTGTTCTGTTCCGTTCCGTTCCGTTCCGTTCCGTTCCGTTCCACTCCACTCCACTCCACCACTCCACTCCACTCCACTCCACTCCACTCCATTTCCATTCCATTCCATTCCATTCCATTCTATTCTATTCTATTCTATTCTATTCTATTCTATTCTAATTCACTTCTAGTTGATCCCAGTGTTTTGGGCATTGAATCAACCAGCAGTCCTTCAACCTTGCTTAAAGCAGACCATCCTGGTTCCCACTCCTGTTCTTAAAGTCAGTGGAGCTGATTCATATCTGCTCTTTGCTTGACAGCTGGGAAATAAATAATCACCAATAAATGTTCCATCTAATAGAAATGATCTCCAGTAGACCAGTCGTAATAAGTCACCGGTCATTAAATAAAAGTGCTTATGCATAATTATCAGCAGAGCAGGCGCCAAACATGGACTGACTTGGGTCTCAATAAAATCTATTTTTAGGAGAAGTTTGAGGCCTCTTCAAAGACAGTCTTATGAGAATCTGGCCACTGATGGTTTGTTCTGAGGATTTTTGAAAATCCGAGTCAAACTAGGGAAGAAATTGGTTTGAGGCACTCTGCAGTAAAGACGTCCTTAGCTTTTCTGCTGTTCACACTGTGGGATCTTAACTCACACCGCAAAGTTGATTGTGTCTTTCAGAAAGAACTGATAAGTCTAACCACTTTCTGGTATTATAAATTGTATCTTTAAGCCAGCAGCCATCTAATTGTGTTCCAAGAAACTCAAGAGTTTACTCAGTTTTATCAGAAATTGATTTCACAACAAAAGAGATTTTAAAAGATTTTGGATTGTTGATTCATACATAGTGATACTGAGACCATCCGAAGATTTGGCAAAAATTTAGGATGAAATTTTTTGCTTAAACAGAACAGTTTCCTTGAAAGCAAAGAAAATTTAAAAAACACACACACAATATTTTAGATAGCCAGCTATGTGAAGCTCCCATTTAGCATCTTTCATTAATATAGTGTATTTGTTTTCCAAGGCTTAACAAAATTTTGATTTAATATAGATCAGGTATCTAATCTATGCAAAAGCTGAATCGAATAATATATATATTGTTTGATTCAGCTGATGAAGGGAGGAGAACTTGTGGCTTAGAGGTTAATACAACTGCCTAACATGCAGGTAGCCCAAGTTTGAATCCGAGTAAGGGTATGGCTAACTGATGAGAGCTAAATAGCTTGAAATAGATCTATACTAGTCTCCCTTTATTTCTTTATCAGCGAAATATAAATGATACATAAATATAAATGATACATATATGTATGTGTGTGTGTGTGTGTGTGTGTGTGTGTGTGTGTATGTCTTTTTCTTTTTCGTAGGCTTTTATGTGCATATTCTTTCTAGCCAGGTTTTACCTACGTAAACTAAGTTGTTCTGCAGTTTACGTAGGTAAAACCTGGCTAGAAAGAATATGCATATATATATATATATGTTCTGAGGTTTTCGCGGGTGTTTGTATGTAGGTCTTTGGTTATTCGGGTTTTCTCCCGCGTAAAATTGGAAGTGTCTTGGCAACGTTTCGACGAAGTCTCATTCATCATCTTCAGGCTGGTGTTCTCAGCTTCGTGCTTCTAGGAGCAATGAGTTATATATATAATATATATATTATATAATAGCTGGACTGGTGGGTAGTAAAATTTTGGGTTTTTGGCATTGTATGAGGGGTAGTTGGCACCAATCCTGATTAAAGCTTTATTGTCTCATAATCACAGCTTATTTTTCTGGGGGGTATATATATATATATATATATACACACCCTGTTTCCCCAAAAATAAGACCTCACCAGAAAATAAGACCGAATGCGTCTTTTGGAGCAAAAATTAATATCAGACCCGGTCTTATTTTCGGGGAAAAACGGTGTGTGTGTGTGTGTGTTTACATATACATACATACATACATATATATATGCATGCATGCATGCATACACACACACACACATACATACATATACATGTATATATATAAATACACACACATATATACATAGCTATTAAAAGTACAAAATAGTACAATATATATATATGTGTGTGTGTGTGTGAGTATAGAAGGGGGGAAGAGAAAGCACTACTTCGTACTCATAATGCCTATGTTTAGAATTTAAAAATGTGTTTAAATTTTTGATTAACCCTCTCTCTTTTGCTTTTTTAATAGTCTAATTAACAAGATCAAACCTGGCATCATTAAAAAGATCAACCGTCTGTCAACACCAATAGCTGGACTGGTAGGTAGTAAAATTTTGGGTTTTTGGCATTGTATGAGGGGTAGTTGGCACCAATCCTGATTAAAGCTTTATTGTCTCATAATCACAGCTTATTTTTCTGGGGGGTGATGAAGATTCATTGGTTGTCATTCATACCGGTTAGCCATGCCATGACTAATAATCAGAGGTGGGTTTCAGCAGGTTCTGACCAGTTCTGGAGAACTGGTAGCAGAAATTTTGAATAGTTCGAAGAACCGGTTGTAAAAATTCTGACTAGCCCCGCCCCCATCTATTCTCTGCCTCCCAAGTCCTAGCTGATCGGGAAGAAATGGGGATTTTGCAATAATCTTCCCCTGGAGTGGGGACGGAATGGAGATTTTACAGTATTCTTCCCCTGGAGTGGGGTGGGAATGGAGATTTTACAGTACCCTTCCTCTGCCACGCCCACCAAGCCATGCCACACCCACTAAGCCACACCCACAGAACCGGTAGTAAAAAATTTTGAAACCCACCACTGCTAATAGTTCAATTTTGTAGTAGTTCCTCTAGACAATTGTCATCAAGATGCAATATGAATCTTAACCCTAAAAAGCATAACTTTTGTCTTCCATTTCTCCTTTCAAATGTTTTGTCCAAAGAGAAGGGGATCTAATCAGAAATGCGGTTGTGGTCCATAAGCAAAAAAATAGCCTGTAAGAACCACGAGTTGTGACAATTCTGGGTTCTTCCCTGATGGAAGTGATGTTAGGTGCAGGCAGATTTTGAGTTAGGTTCCTAGGCAACATACCCAACTCAGCGGAAATGGTTCCAATTCAAATAAACCTGGATGATGTATTTTCCAGCTGGTCGTTTGTCTTGAGATGGCTTGGTGCCTTGATCTACAGCAGGCTCCTGACAAGCTTAAGGACTGGATGAGGTGGTCTCATCCCTTCTGCCCACTCTCTTCTTATGCAACATCCATGATCATTCCAAATGTTTATTTTGTTCCCCCCGCCCCCCGCTTTGGTGCATTAATAAGCCCAATCCCACACGATGCCTGTGTGTTTTGAAGTCAAACTCTCAAAGCCACAAGGAAGTATGTGAATTTTTCCCAACAAAAGGATGGTGAATTCTGACCATAATAATCATGATCCAGATCAGGGTCCTGTGTAAATTAAAAAAGAGGAAGAGGAGGAGAAGGAAGCCTCTTCTTAAACATTATACAATGCAAATCAACACATCAGGGGTGAAATAAATTCCCCTACCGGTTCTGTGGGCGTGGCTTGTTGGGGGGAGGTCATGTGACTGGGTGGGCGTGGCCAACTCGACATCACTCACATCGAGGGGCTCCTCACCGGCCCCTCCCCTCCCAGCCACTCCTTGCCGCGAATGGCAGGAAAATGGGGAGGGGAATATTCCTGCCTACCATCGTTCCCTCAGTCTGTGCTGAGCTTGAGGAATGGATGACAGGCAGGAAAATCCCCTTCCCCATTTTCCTGCCTTCCACAAAAATGGCTCCATTTCAGCTGCTCCCCCCGCATCGCCGTCCCTCCTGGGGCTACCTTAAAGGGACAGGCTGCAGCAGCTCCGTTCTGGATGGAGGGAGAAAAGTTAGCATTTTCTCTGCTGCATTTAACATTGAATTCTGTGGAATATCAAGCGGCCAGAAGAGGTGAGCGGTGACCAGCCGGGCGTGGGTGGGACCAACGAGGGATGATTACTACTGGTTCGGCGACTGATGCCAATAATCCCTAGCGGTTTTCCCGAACTGGTCCAAACCAATAGGATTTCACTCCTGCAACACATCAACTTCTAAATAGAGTAAGAGTTTCCTCAATGGTCAGTATTAAGAAGGCTTTTTTAAAAAATCAATTATCTACATCCATCCATCCATCCATCCATCCACCCACCTACCTAGCTACCTACCATCTCTCCCTCCTTCCCTCCCTCTTGCTCCATCTCTCTCTCTCTCTCTCTCTCTCTCTCTCTCTCTCTCTCTCTCTCTCTCTCTCTCTCTCTTTGCAACAAGCATTTTAAAGGAGGCATGCATACTTTGGATCAGCCTAGTCTCCAAAGCACCTGAGGGCAGGACAAGAAGCAATGGATGGAAACTAATCAAGGAGAGAAGCAACCTAGAACTAAGGAGAAATTTCCTGAGAGTTAGAACAATTAATCAGTAGAACAACTTGCCTCCAGAAGTTGTGGTTTCTCCAACACTGGAGGATTTTAAGAAGAGACCGGACAACCATTTGTCTTAAATGGTATATGGTCTCCTTCTTCAGCAGGGGGTCCTGCTGAAGACCTCCAAGGTCCCTTCCAACTCTGTGATTCTGTTATATGGACTTGTCCAAATTCTGGGCTTTCATCTGAAAGGGGGTGGTAGTTTTAAGAACCATAAAACTGTGACCTTTCTCCAAAATGCTGCTCATAGCAAAGTACATTTTTGGGTGTTTATTTGAAAATGTTTGGGGAGAGATTGATGTCCTTGGTTGTTTTCAATTGGGCATTGTGTTTGCTGGGAAGGCAGCGTTCCAATTAGCAAATTCCATCTCTGTTGCTCTTTATGTAAAATGTTCTATGGGCTTTTAAAGCTGCAGCGAATAAACGGAGACGTTTGTAAAAACAACAACAACAACAAGTGCTTGCCTAGAAAAGCTAGGAATTGCTGAAAAATAAATGATCAGGTCTCCAGCCAGTCCTGTGTCTTTAGGCAGCACAAACTGTTTCTGAATATTCACCCCATGATCTGTTCAGAGTGGCACCCCTTTGTTTTTCAAGAGGAGAAGTTAAGGCGATGAAGTCATGTTTTAGCTCCCCTTAGGTCATGGAGGAAAAATACTTTCTGTAGTTACTCATCGTGACCAAGCTCTCCCAGTCTCAGCTGAGACGTCATATCTATGGGGGAGAAATCACCTAATTAACACAATCGCAACAATTCCACCACTGCAATTCTGCTCCTGGGTATTACCTTTAGGGTTCAAAAACCCTTTGAAACTTTCATGGAGCTGGAAGAAGGATAATCCCCCCTCCCCCAAACCTATTTAAAGGATGGTAATACTAGGATTGCATAATGGTGACTAAACAGATTTATTCTGCATACATACACACGGAGTGGTGCATAAATTCTTGCCCGGCTTTGGTTATGATATTATTTCTGCCTACTTATTCACATAAACCATATAAACATCGTCTCCTGTCATGGAGGCAGGACCATCTGCAAGTGATTTGTGGGTGGTGGCTGTGTTTGCCCTTTGATGAAACAAAGGAGGAATTTTCTATAGAGGATGGAAAACATGGTCTCCAGAGGTGGGTTTCAGCAGGTTCTGAACAGTTCTGGAGAACCGGTAGCGGAAATTTTGAGTAATTCGGAGAACCGGTAGTAAAAATTCTGACTGGCCCTGCCCCCAGGGGCCTGGGGTGAGCATAAGCCAGGGTGGGTATGGCCAGATTGACGTCACTTGTGTCGGGGGGGCGCCTGTGGCGGCCTGAGCACTCTGCCAGCTAAAAGGGCTCCTGAGCTGCGTTTTTGGCTGCGATAGCCTCCTGCAACCCTCTGCCAGTGAAAACAGAGCCTGGGAGGGCTGCCGGCAGGTTCTCCATCATGGCACCTGAGTAAGAACTTTTCCTTCTCTCTACTCTCCTCCCCCAAAGTAACACTCAATTTTCATTTGAATTGAGTTGAATAAGAAGCCAGTCCACCTCAAAAGCAGTGCTAATGAACTGCTGGGAATCAGGCAAACACACATCTGTCCCTAATTTAATTGGGTCTGACTTTTTCGGCAGCTGCCTTTGCATTCCACCACATGGTAGCGCATGAATTCCTGTTTGCATTAAGTGGTAAGATTTATCTCCTTGCCTTCCCTCCAGGAGGCCAGGATAGAATACAGGAAATCCTTAATTTACGACGACAATTGACCCCAAAATCTCCGTTGCTTAGTAAGACACTTGTTAAGTGAATTTTTTACCCCATTTTACAACCTTTCTTTTACCACCATTGTTAAGTGAATCACTGCGAATATTAAGGAAGCAACACCATTGTTAAGTGAATCTGGCTTGCCCATTGATTTAGTGTCAGGTGTACCTCCTTTCAGTACTCAAGAAAGAATAACCCTGACTCCATTTTCATAGAGAAAGGTACTTTTACTGAGTATGAACTGAAGGCAACCAAAGAAAAGCAAGGTCTGAGGCAATAGGCGCGAAAATCACATATAGGAAGCATCCTTAAAACCCTCCCTCCAATCGTCCAGTCAGGATTATCCAATCCACATCCCCCGCAGGGGTCATGTGGGGTGCAGCTTCCAATGGTGCCATCCTCCTGGTATGCCACGACGGTTGACCTTGAGTAATCAGCGCTGTTCCCAGCTGCAGAGAAAACGCTGAGGAAAACTTTCTCCCCTCTTCTCCACCAGCTCACTTCCCCCCCTCCCAGACATTCAAACAGCTCCCCCCTCCCCCCATTACAATGGCAGCCGACCAATCAAGCAATAAAAAGGCGGAGGCTGACATTTAGCTTGTCAGAAGGTCCCAAAAAGTGATTACACAACCACTGGGACTCTGCAAACCGGTATAAATATGAGTCTGTTGCCGAGCATCTGAATTTTGACCATGTGACCACGGGGATGCTGCAACGGTCGTAAGTAGACCGTAAGTAAACACTCTCATAGAGAGGGGCTCCTCCGGGTGCCGTCAGCCAAGCAGTGTCGACTGGCGGCCCCCAGGGGGAGGGCCTTCTCTGTGGGGGCACCCACTATCTGGAACGAGCTCCCCCCGGAGATATGGAGGATCCCGGATCTGCATACTTTCCACCGTGCTCTTAAGACCCTCCTATTCCAGCAAGCCAGCCTGGCCTAATTTTCTCCCCTTTCTTTTAAATTTTTAAATTGGAATTTTAATTTGTTTTAAATTATTGGGATTTTTAATTGTCTTGGTCTAAATTATTTAATTTGGTTTTAATTATGTTTCTAACTTTTGTATTTATGTATTTTATTTTGTGCCTGTTCACCGCCTTGAGTCCTTCGGGAGTAGGGCGGTATATAAATTTAATCAAACAAACAAACAAACAAGTGTGAAAAACGGCCATAAGTCCCTTTTCCCCAGTGCTTTTGTAACTTCATATGGGCAGTAAACAAATAGTTGTAAATCGAGAACTCTCCGGACTCTCTCCTCTGTTTTTCTTCACAATAAGGAGCCCATGAAGGAGGCTGGGCTGGGGCAGGGGGAGATATCAGGACTACCCCCCCCAAAGTCATGTAGGGAGCTTCTGAGGTTGGGAGGAGGGGTTATAAATGGGTCCCTCAATTGTAGTGCAGTAGTACTTTAACCAGGATGTCACTCCTGCTGGTCCTATTTCAGTTACAGAAATGCCTCCATTTTTTTTTAATAGGATTTTATTTTTTATTTTTTTACGTATTATATTCCTACCACTCAGGAAAGTAATGACGGCTCGTCAAATTATAAACCCTTCAAAGAAGATGTATAATTTGGTCACTATATAAATGCAAGTTGTAAAAATTAATCTCCGCCGTAGCTGTCACGGTTTATGAACTGAAGTACTTCCCGATTCCCTTTTACAGTCACGGGGAAAGATTAAAAAGTGATGGAGTAGCCTTTCTTAGCACACTCCCTCCTTATGCAAAGAGGGGAAATAGTACTTAAGCTTTAAAGGCTATTAGAGGCACACTTAATTTGCTCTGAGGATTGCCCAATAACTGTAAGACCTATTTGATTTATGTGTGAAACAAATGTGGAATTATAAATAGTCTGGAACAGCCGGTGGCACTGGTAGCATAAAGCCCATTTTCGCCATAAATGCAGACAGAATAATGCTAAATACCAGCAACCAAACCCTCATATTAAGTATCCTTTCTGGGCATGACCAGGTACTCCTCTAAAACTAAACACACGCTTTGGAGAACCAGAATATGTTTCTGTACCCAAAAGTCCAAATAATAGAATAGAATAGAATAGAAATAGAAATAGAAATAGAAATAGAAATAATAGAAATAATAGAAATAATAGAAATAATAGAAATAATAGAAATAGAAAAGTATGGTATGGTATGGTATGGTATGGTATGGTATGGTATGGTATGGTATGGTATGGTATGGTATGGTATGGTATAGTATGGTATAGTATGGTATGGTATAGTATAGTACAGTACAGTACAGTACAGAATAGAATTCTTTATTGGCCAACTGTAATTGGACACACAAGGAAAATTGTCTTTAGGTGCATATGCTCTCAGTGTACATAAAAAGAGAGAGAGAAATACATTCATCAAGAATAAAAAGATACAAGACTTAGTGATAGTCAAGGTTACTAATAAGCTATCAAATCGTACTAGGAAAAAAATAAAAACAATATAATTGAAAGATACAAGCCACATGGTTATAGTATTAAGTGGGAAGAGATAGATACCAGTAAGGAAGAGAAGAATAATAGTAATACAGTCTTAGTAAATTATTTGACAGTGTTGTGGGAATTAGTTGCTAAGCGGAGTGATGGCATTTGGGGAAAAAACTGTCCTTGTGTCTATTTATTTATTTATTTATTTATTTATTTATTTATTTATTTATTTATTATATTTCTATACCGCCTTCCTCCCGTAGGACTCAAGGCGGTGTGCAATCAAGAAAAATATAGATACACAAACATCATAAAATTGCTAATTAAAATTATTATTATAACATAGTTTGGCCCAATTAAATAGAACCTAAAATTAGATAACATTTTAAAAACATTCACATGTTCATATGTTTAGCCCCAAACATTATATTATTATATTAGACAATATAATATTAGATATATAATATAATATAATATAATATAATATAATATAATATAATATAATATAATATAATATAATATAATATAATATAATATAATATAATATAATATAATATAATAATATAATATAATATAATATAATATAATATAATATAATATAATATAATATAATATAATATAATATAATATAATAATATAATATAATATAATATAATATAATATTAGACAATGTATCTAATAGACATGTCTAGTAGACATGTCTATTACATGTCTAACAGACATGTGTCTAGTAGACATGTCTATTACATGTCTAATAGACATGTGTCTATTGAACATTGAACAGAATCCACCCAAGCGTCTTCCTCAAGCCTTTCCTGTCCAGATGTTCCTTTGGTTCTGCCATGCCTGGTCACAAAAAACCTTTCCCACAACCCTTTTCTTCTGTTCTGCTCTAGAACAGGGGTGAAATGCTCCCGGATCGTACCTCATCATCCTATCTGGTAGCGATTTTTCCCTGTGGTTCGGCGATCCAGTAGTGATCGCCACCTGGGTGTTTTTTTGCACATGTGCAGAAGGTGTGCATGTGACATGAGTACATGCATGAGCAATGTGAGTGTGCACACGTGGCGCGTGCCCTTCCAAACCAGTAAGGAAGGTAAGTAGATTTCACCCTGTCTCGAATGGATAGTGGGACATGCTGAATAATTTAATTATTTCATCTGTGCTAAATTACAGATGGCAGGGTAGTTGCAGTTCCTAAGCCATTGCTATTCAAATTATATTTATCCCCACTACGGGTCCAATTTCCAAAGTGAGTGGTGAGACCAGGGATCGGATTTAGATTTCTAAGTTGGATCTTGTTGTGGAGAATTCCAGATATGACTGACGTTGGACGGAGCTTGCCAGGAAGGGAAAAAAGATGGCCTTCCTCGCTTGAGGTGCTTCTGGGTTGGCGGTTGAGCTTCTCTGTTGGTGGAAGGAGGATGTATCCTCACAACTCAGAAACTTCAGGTTGGGAGGCAGCTTCCAGACCATGCCACCTTCCCGTCCCTGAAAATCAAACCTGTTTGACTGTCCGTCTCTAGATCGATTGTATTGTGCACGCGTGGTAAACATGGGAACCTCCTGAGCAGCTGGGATCACGTTCACCATGGTGGAAACACAAACAAGTCAACATGTTGTATTTGTGACTGATTCAGCCCAACAGCGAAGGCATTCAAAAATCCTGGGTGTACGCATTCTTGTTTTCCAGCGAGCCCGATGACAAGGGATTATGCCAAGGAGTTGGCAGCTCGTCCCCTGGCAGGTTTGAACTCCAAACTGGTTTGACCAGAAGATGTGCATTCTAGTCAGTGTGAAGCAAAAAGAAACCTCGGAGGATCGGAGGAGGACTGTCGTCTTCTTTTTTGCTGTCTCCTTGTTGTCGAATGTCCTTCAACATAGGAGCCAGTGAGTAGGCAGCCCTGAGAATGGGTGGGTCAAGAATGCGCATACTTGCCTTGCCCTGAACACTTCCTGGCCAGCTCTCTGCGAGCCTGTCTTTCTTCTCCATCTCTAGTTTCAAAGTGAAGTTTTTTATGATGTGCATCATCGGTGCTGATCGGCATTCCCTTCATTTTTGTTGACGCCGGGTGGGGAGATGGCAAACTTCTGAGCAAGCTCTGCCTTTATCAGCAGGCTCTGAGGGGTGGATTTGGTGAAGTTGATAGCGGCGAGAAAGGAGCCACCACCAGCTGCCACAGCAGCCCATGCCTCGGATAGAAATGAGGATGGGTCTTAGGGAGCATCAGAAGCCTCCAGCCCTCCACACTCTAGGTGGGGATTAACCCACTTAGAGCAAGGGTCCCCAACTTCCAGGGCATGGACCGGTACTGATCCGTGGCCTGTTAAGAACCAGCCTGCACAGCTGGAGGTGAGCAGTGGGCGAGCAAGTGAAGCTTCATCTGTATTTGATGCTGCTCGCCACCACCTCAGCTCCACCTCAGCTCATCAGTCTTTAGATTCTCATAGGAGTGTAACCAAAGGTGGGTTTTAGCAGGTTCTGACCAGTTCTGGAGAACCGGTACCGGAAATTTTGAGTAGTTTGGAGAACCGGTAGTAAAAATTCTGACTGCCCCTGCCCCATCTATTTATGTATGTATGTATGTATGTATGTATGTATGTATGTATGTATGGGTTCGATTTATATGCCGCCCTTTTCCGGAGACTCAGGGTGGCTTACAATGTGTTAAGCAATAGCCTTCATACTTTTGTATATACCTGCTTATTAGGGCTTTCGCCCCGCCCCCCCCCCAGCGATGTTCTTTTTTATACAAAGTCAGCTTATTGCCCCCACAAACCGGGTCCTCATTTTACCTACCTCGAAAGGATGGAAGTCTGAGTCAACCTTGAGCCTGGTGAGATTTGAACTTGCAGTAATTGCAGGCAGCTGGTGTTACTTAACAGTGCTTTAGACTGCTGCGCCACCAAGGCTCTGCCTCTCAAGTTCCAGCTGAACGGGAAGAAATGGGGATTTTGCAGTAACCTTCCCCTGGACTGGGGTGGGAATGGAGATTTTACAGTATCCTTCCCCTGCCACACCCACCAAGCCATGCCCACCAAGCCATGCCATGCCCACCAAGGCACACCCACAGAACCAGTAGTAAAAAATTTTTGAAACCCACCACTGAGTGTAACCCCTGCTGTAAACTGAGCGTGCAAGGGATCTAGGTTGCACATTCCTCTCCCCCCATACATACACACAGTCCATGGAAAAATTGTCTTCCATGAAACTGGTACCCTGTGCCAAAACATTTGGGGACTGTTGCTATAGAGCAGGGGTGCCAAACCCACAGCCCACAGGCCAAATGCGCCATGCGCCGGCCATGCCCACCCCTGGTTTAGTGAAAGGGGGAAAAAAGTCGAGCGATGTCACGTGACGACAACATGACATGGCGAGTTTGTCACCCCTCCTTTAGAACATGCCTCTCTGTAGAATCTGGCATTATTTTTTGTGAAATTGAGTTGGAAAAGCCGGGCCATCCTAAGGAATAATTAGAAAAAAGAAGTACAAAACGTTTGACCTAAACTTCATTCCCAGCCACCCCTATGACATTTTGTTCTTGCAGAATCTGTGACTGCCTTGTGTTTCTGGGTCTGGAGTTTTGCATCCTAACTGAGAACATTGGAGAGAAAGAACTCCGGAGAATGAGCTGGGTTTTCTCCAGGGGTGAAATGTAAAATTTGTTACTACCAGTTCTGTGGGCGTGGCTTGGTGGTGGTTGGGGTAATGTGACTGGGTGGGTGTGGCCAACTTTTTTTTTTTTTTAATTTTTCAAAGCATTTTTTCTAATGCTTTGAAAAGCCTCTGCCGATCAGGCAACTCAGCTGGGATCGTCAGAGACTTTTCAAAGCACTTTTTTTTACGACCTCTTCGGCCAAGAGGTTGCAGAAAAAAATGCTTTGAAAAGCCTCTGAGGATCCTAGCTGAGCCGCGCAATCGTCAGAAGCTTTTTTTGTTCTTTTAAAAGCATTTTTTTGTTGGAAGAGGTTGTAGAAAAAATGCTTTTAAAAGTGAAATAAAAAAAAAGCCTCTGATGATCGTGCGGCTCAGCTGGGCATGGGGGGGTGGGGGTGCAGGGATCCGCAGCGCCATCGCTATCAGATCGGGCAATCCGGTCCGAACCGGAAAAGCATTTCAGCCCTGGTTTTCTCCACCTCTCGGCCATTGTTAGATCAAAGGGTGAGGTCAGGAGGCTAAGAGGGAAAATGAAAGCAAACTCTCTCAATTTCAGTTGTGTACACTGTCTCGGGTAGTTAATTTATGTTTTCCTCTCTCTCTTTTTCCCCTGTGGCAACAACTTCAACCTATAGCCCCAGATTCATGTCATCCTCCATTTAACCATCTGTTAAATGGGGACAATGACATTCCCCCCCCCAACCCCTAGGCAGCACTGCTGGGGATGATGGTTGTCTAGTCTAAAACACTGGGTGTGCCCGTTTTGAACCTCTCCCTGGATTTGGCCTCCAATTGCACAACTGGAAACCTTTATAATAAAAAGCCATAAAGCCATAAAATTACATGGAATCTAATGCTTTCATTAGGACATTTTGACTTTTCAAAGTCATTTGGGCAATATTTCTAAGTCAAGCAACGCTCACTGTTGGGAAGTTTATTTGCTTATTAATCAAATTTCTGTGACTGACGTTCAGTGATGGCTGAAACTGCCGAGTCTGGTTTACAACAGCCTTGGTTGTTCCTTTTCCTGCAGGTTAACTGGAGGCATTAGCAGATGATCACATTTCTCTCCATCCTATGGAAAGTCATACTTGCCGATTGTTATAAAACAGTGCCAGAGCAAGTTTCCCTTGGGGTTGTTATTGTTATTGTTGTTGTTGTTCTTCTTCTTCTTCTTCTTCCTCTTCTTCTTCTTCTTCTTCTTCTTCTTCTTCTTCTTCTTCTTCTTCTTCTTCTTCTTCTTCTTCTTCTTCTTCTTCCTCTTCCTCTTCCTCTTCCTCTTCCTCTTCCTCTTCTTCTGTTTGTCTTTTCTTTTCTATTTTTGTTCAAGTGTCATTTTCTCCTTTTCCCTATCTCATCTTGTTGAAGATAACACCGATCGCAAGCTTGTCAGCTTCTGGGCTTATGGAGGAATGGGTGTTTGTCTGCACGAATAATTTCAGAACCAGGAAAAGGTTTAAAAGGTTCTGCCTTTTAAACGCAGGCTGCGTTTTAAATCGGGCCGCTCGCTGCCCTCGGGATGGGGGAAAGCCACTAATTTGAGAGCTTCGCAAAGGATCAGGCAAATTAATAGGGAAGCAGGTTCTCAGTGACATCATGCTTCAATTATGAGCTGTTGGGAGGATGAGTGGAGCAGGCTGATTCCTGTCTTTGAGACCCTTCTGGTCCTGGCCCTTCCCTCGAGCATGCTGATCCCAGCCAGCCATGTCTACAGCAGGGAAGGACTGGTGGCTTCGTGACACTTAAGTCTCTCTCCCCCTTAGCCAGGCAGACAGCAGTGGGTCTGGCTTGGGGTATGGTAACCCAGTTGAGTTGGGGAATTGGGTTTATACTACCCTCTTTTGATGAGAAGAGATTGGGCAGAGTGGTTCCTCTCTGCCTTCAGCTGTTTCTCTAGGCCAGGGATGTCAAACTCAAGGCCCGGGGGCCGGATCCGGCTGGCGGGGTGCTTAGATCTGGCCGGCGGGACTGGCCTGGAAATAGCGATGGATTGGCCCATGGGGCTTCTGCCAGTGAAAACGGAGCTTGCGATGGCCGCATGCAGCCCTCCTCAGCTCCGTTTTCACTGTCAGAGGGTTGCAGAAGGCCATTGCAGCTGAAAATGGAGGTCGCGAGGCAGGGGTCAAATCTACTCAACTTCCCTACCAGTTCAGAAGTGCACGTGTGTGCACACGCATCACGTGTGTGTTTGGACCTTCTGCACATGTGCAAACCCTTCTGCACATGCACAGAGGATAAAAATCAGGAAGTAATGGCGTCCAGGCCAGTGGGCAGAGCCTCACGCTGCCGCCGCTACCAGTTCTCCAAAACACCCTCCGCTACCGGTTTGCCCGAACCAGTGCGAACCGGTAGCATTTTACTCCTGTCACAAGGGTCGCACGTTCCCCCCGCCCCAGCTCCATTTTCACTGGAAGAAGGTTGCAGGAGGTCGTTGCAGCTGAAAACTGAGCTCGGGAGCCTGTTTTTGCTGGCAGAGCATTCGGGCCTCCACAGGTGCCCCCAACATGAGTGTTGTCATGCTGGCCACACCCACCCTGGCCACACTCATCCCAGCTCCTGAGGTCAAACACAACCTTGATGTGGCCCTCAATAAAATCAAGTTTGACACCCCTGCTCTAAGCCAACTGGGTAAACAGCGGATGGGTTTTGGATTCCCTCAAGGTAGCCCTTATGGTGGAGTTAATGGAATCCTGTGCAAAACCCCCATGTGGATAATTTCTGGTCCCGCTGACCCTTTGACACCCCAACACAGTGTGCCAAATTGACCTAAGTAGGAGACCATTGGCATCATCCACCAGAGCTGTTCTCGTGCTCTTAATAGGTAAGCTAAATTACTAGGACCCACCCGGAATACACACATTGTGTGCGCCGCAATCCAGCTCCATAAAATTTGCAGGAAATTGCCTGCAAAAAAATGGGATGGTTCCCACAGAGAATAGTGGATGGTTAGTGGTGGTTTTCATGTACGTCTTTCAGTTCCGTGGCAGCTGTCAAATTCACCACGTCCTTAAGAAGAGGATTTAATCCCTGCAAGCTTCTCTTAGCACCTGGGTTAGCCCCTGATGGGATCTGGACATGCATAATCTTTAATGCTACTCCACCTTCCTAAAGGGACCAGCGTCCAAAGCCGATCCTGGATTTCCCTGGTCTTAGGATCAATTCCTTACTTCTTTGTACGGGGTTGCCAAGGGACAAGTGCATCTAGAACATAGTACCACGGAAGGAAACAAAAAACAAAAAACAAAAAAACAAGACAGTACAGTTTACATTAAGAAATAGGGTGCGGCTGGAAATGTGCAGCTTTAGTTTCACTTAACATGCAGTTCCACAAAGCCGTAGTTAAGTGCATGATCATACGGTCTTAGGGGCAGCCCAACGGATTTATTCTCTGTAAAAGAGCTTATTTATTATTTCGCTAGCTTTAATTTGTAGCCCAAGATTCTGCGGTTTCATGGCCGAACTTGTGATGTCCGTGGTACTTAGACGAAAGGAACTCACAAAATTAAAAAATGGCAGCAGTCTGGGATATTTCATTATTGAGTTCAGTGATCGACATTTTAAAGCGAGTTAAATTTCTACCTATTAGCAGAATAGAAGGAAAGAAAACGATGGTCTTACTTGCTCTTCTCTCTCCCTCTCCCACCTTTCCCCTCTTCTGTCTCCCTTCTCTCTCTCTCTCTCTCTCTCTCTCTCTCTCTCTCCCTCTCTCTTGCTCTCTCTCTCTCCCTCTATCTGTCTCTCCCTCTCTCTCTCTCTCCCTCTCTCCCTCCTTCTCTCTCTTGCTCTCTCTGTCTCCCTCCCTCTCTTGTTCTCTCCCTCCCTCCCTCCCCATCTGTCTTTTCCTCCCTCCCCCTCTCTCCCCCCCTCCCTCCCCCTCTCTCTTGCTCTCTCCCTCCTTCCCCCATCTGTCTCTTCCTCCCTCCCTCTCTCTCTCCCTCCTTCTCTTCCCCTCTATCTGGCTCTCCCTCCCTCTCTCTCTTGCTCTCTCTCTTTCCCTCCCTCCCTTGCTCTCTCTCACTCTCCCTCCCTCCCTCTCTCTCTCTCCCCCTCTGTTTCTCGCTCAGAATAAGGTCAATAATGGGGGATATTTCCTGGGACTGAAATATTGTTTAGAACACACACACGTGCAAACATACACACAAACACACATTCACACACTGAAAATATTCATACTACCTCGCATCATTTTTCTTTGGAATACTAGGGGAAACTGTAGGTTTCATTCAAGGCAGTGATTCATCAACGTTACAAGACCGAAAAGGACAAACTACTGTTGAATTGATTGGGTTTAGAAGAGAAGGAGAAAAAGGTGTGAGAACTTGCCAGGAAGGAAGGAAGAGAACAGAAAGGAACTGAACATTTATATATCTAGAACTGGGATGCTGTCGTAAATGGAATTACTTAAACTCGAAACAGCTTCAGAGTTGTTGACTTTTCCAGAGATTTGTCACAAGGGTTGGTCAGTGTGTGTGTGTGTGTGTGTGTGTGTGTGTGTGTGTGTAAGAAAGTATGTATTCTACCAATATATGTAATCTGTAGCAATTTGAATATGCTAGAATTTATGGTTTTTTAAGGTATTTCAGTTGCTTAAAGAATGTCAAGATTAACTTTCATACAGTTACAGATATAGTGTTCCTCAGGTAGTCCCGGACTTACGACTGCAATTGGCCCCCAAATGTATGTTGCTAAGGGAAACATTTGTTCAGTGCGCTTTGGCCCCTTCTACAACCTTTCTTATCACAGTTGTTAAGTGAATCATTGTAGTTGTTAATAAAATGGTTGTTAAGTGAATGTAGCTTTCCCATGGACTTTTCTTGTCAGAAAGGGATCATGTGACCTCGGGACACTGCAACAGTCATAAATAGGAGTCAGTTGCCAAGAGTTTGAATTTTGATCACCTGACCGTGGGGATGCTGCAATGGTCGTAAGTGTGAAAAACGGTCATAAGTTGCATTTTTCACTGCCACTGTAACTTTGAACGGTCACTAGATGGACTGTCGTAATTCGAGGACAACTTGTATTTCAATTGCTTGAAGAATATCAAGAATATCTGTAACTTTCATAAAATACAGATACTCCTCTACGTATACAGTATATCTGCAAGATTTTACAGTTATTGCCTTGAGAATATTTTAGAGTCATTTTATTAATCAATTAAATATCTGCTCTTATTGTTATCTGTTAGAAAAGCAGATAGATAGATAGATAGATAGATAGATAGATAGATAGATAGATAGACAGACAGACGGATGAACGGATGAACTGATGGACAGATATATAGAGAGAATATTCTACTTCTTTATTTTTGTTAATTAAAGGGCTTACACCATACTGTTTCCTTCAAGATTCAGAACATTTTCTTAAAAGGCCGTGAAATGAATTCATATGACAAGGATTTAATCTCCTTTTTTAATGGACAAATCTCGTGGTTACATGATGAAATTTAAGACTGCTGGATAATAATCCAGAGCCAGGAATAGGTGGTGACTCTATTACAGAGAATATCTCAAGAATCGGGGGGGAAAAATCATATCAAAGGTTATGATTGTTCAGTTCCACGACAACTGTTGACTAATGCAGCAAAATTGTGCTGAGTAATCCCGTATGTGGGCTACCTCCCTCCCATTAAAACTCTGTCCCTAATATTTTTCTTTGACTAGATTTGAAAGAAAAAGAGAAGGAGGGGGAAAAAACTTCATTGTACATGTTGATAATTTATTATACTCTGATTTTCAAGAAGAAGAAAAATACTTACGGATATTGATTCTTTGCATCTACACCAGAGGTCTTCAAACTTGGCAGCTTTAAGACTTGTGGACTTAAAGCCCAGAATTCTCCAACCAGCTATGTTGTGTCAGTGTGAAAAACTGGCTGGAGAATTCTGGGCGTTGAAGTCCACAAGTCTTAAAGCTGCCAAGTTTGAAGACCTCTGATCTATACAAATACACCATTCATCCTATACGCAAATATATCCATTCTGTATAAGCTATATATTAACTGCTGTATGATATTTAGTGGGGGGGGACCCCAATCCAACTTTAATATTTTTATTTGGCTTATTTGTTATCCCATATTCATCCGTGTTCCTGTTATTACAGTGCCATGATTTCTTAGGCTGTAATTGTGTCGTTCGTAGTACAAGCTACAGGTGTGTGCTGTTGAAGTGTTTAAGAATTAAGAAGCATACGCTGAAACAACTTGAAGTGGCGAGAATAAATGCTTGAAGAGAAGTGTTTGTATAACTGACTGAAAGGTTTCAATTTGGAAGGGCCTACATATATTAACTAATTCCTAGCTATTACGACTCATTCTCCTTCCTGTCTAACTTTTAGCCCAGTTGAAATTCAAGTATAGTTTGTCCTCGACTGAACAACCACAATTGAGCCCCAATTTTTTTTTTTTTTTTTGCTTGCCACAGTTGTTAAGCAAATGGTTAGAGTGCAATACTGTAGTCTAGTTTTGCTGACTGCGGGCTGCCTGCAATTTGGCAGTTTGAATCTCACCAGGCTGACTCAGCTTTCCATCCTTCCGAAGTGGGTAAAATGAGGACCCAGATTGTTGGGGGCAATAGGCTGACTCTGTAAACTGCTTAGAGAGAGCTGTAAAAGCACTGTGAAGCAGTATATAAGTCTAAGTGCTATTGCTACAATGGTCATGAATGTGAATCAGTTCCCAGTTTTGATCACGTGACCCCCCCAGGGAGGTGTTCTGCCCCAGCTACGGACCCCAAAGAACGCAGCACACACAAAGTCTGTTCAAACTTAGTTTACCAAATAAACCAGTATTTTACAACGGCTGTTAATTAATTGCATTAACAGCCGCCAAGAATTCAAAGAATAATAACTGAAAGCTTACTATGGTTGGCAGAATGCCCAGAAGCAATTTGCAGGAAGCTGATAAGATAAGCAAGACAAGACACGAAGGTATGTGAACGAAGTTGTTCCCTGCAAATTGCTTCAGTCGGTGTTCCTCCTTAAATAGGCTAAGGGACTGCAATGGTTGTCTGTGTGAAAAACGGTCATAAGTCACTTTTTTCAGTGCTGTTGTAACTTCGAACAATCACTAAATGGATTGTTGTAAGTCGAGAAATGTAGAAGAACGAGCAGGAGAATTAAGATAGGAAAGAATCCAGCAACACTGCTACGGGATCAAATCCTGGTTTAGAGTGTGGTTTATCCCTTTCTCATACACCTTTACACACCTCTTTTCCCCCCTCCCATCCCTGCTAAAAAGGCCTCCAGGCTTGCAATGGTGCTCAGCTAAAGGGAGAAGGATGATGTCAATAGTTTGGTGGCACATTCCAGAATTCGCATTGATGACGCGATTCCCGCCCAGCCCTTTGCTTAAGCAAGTGAAGAAAGCTGCCAACTCGAGCATTGCTCAGCTGGAATTGAGTGCAGGGCCAGGAATTATTTTTGTTTTTATTTTAAAAAAATACTTAACTGCATAACGTGTCCTGTCCCTCACATGCCTTTCTCATGATTTGGGGTCTTTTTGTGCAAACAGCGCTGCCTCTTGCTGTGAGATCAAAAGAAATAACAAACCATCTTGTGATTTGGTTGCTGGATTCAGACTGCTCGAACTCAATGGGGGTAATTCTGCCCTGAAAATAATAGAAAAGACTTGTAGCTTGGGTTTTAGATTTTTGGCAGTGGCTTGTTTCAATTTAGTTTCTGGACGTTTTGTTACCAGACTAACTAACATCATCATCAGAATTTCCTTGTTCTGTTCTCAGTATTTAAATATTAGCTCCAAACAACCAACCAATCCCACACCACTGACAACACTGGCAAACTGGCACACTGGCACTTATGCTGTTGCAACCATTATCACTTCTCGGCTTGCCAATGAAAAGGTGGGGGGAGAGAGGGAAGGGTGAGAAGGACTGCAGGCTCCAGATTTTGAGGAGGAGAGCCGTGAGAACCAAGGACACATCTGCAGATGTTAGCCAAACCCAGAGACTCTTTCTCATAACAATACAACAACACTCAATTGGACAACGTGACCTGCACTAATGGGCAGGGAGGGGGAATTTCATATCATAACTATGTGGGTTTGCGCAGGAATTAGGTAGAGCTGGTTTTGCCTTCAATAGTCCCGAAATGATGTACTCAATGGAGTTTTTCACTGAGACATTGGCAGGTCTTGAGTGTGCTTGTTTTAGTTGTGATTGTCAGTCGGGACATTGACACACACAAGACATTTATAAACTAAGGAGAATAGGACAAGAAAATCCTGCTGATGATATTACCTAGTCTGGTAACGAAATGTTCAGAAACTAAATTGAAACAAGCTTGCCACAATTCTGCCCTTCCTGGATTGCTTCCGTTTTTCCAAACGGATCCTGCCCAGTTGGGGAAAGAGGGATAGAGTCAAGATCACATGAAGTATTAGTAAGGTAAAGGTAAAGGTTCCCCCACACATGCATGTTAGTCATTTCGAGCTCTAGGAGCAGTGCTCATCTCCATTTTTAAACCAAAGAGCCAGTGCTGCCTGAAGATGTCTCCATGGTCATATGGCCGGCATGACTAAACGCCGAAGGCGCACGGAGCGCTGTTACCTTCCCACCAGAGTGGTCCCTATTTTTCTACTTGCATTTTTTATGTGCTTTCGAACTGCTAGGTTGGCAGAAGCTGGGATAAGTAACAGGCGCTCACTCCATTACGCGGTGCTAGGGATTCGAACTGCTGAACTGCTGACCTTCTGATCAACATCTTAGCCACTGAGCCACCACGTCCCTTCGAAGTATTAGTACCCGCTATATAAAAACTTAATAAGACCACACCTGGAGTACTGCATCCGGTTTTGGTCACCATATTATCAAAAAGGTGTTGAGACTTTGGAAACAGTGCAGAGAAGAGCAACTGAGATGATTAAGGGCCTGGAGACTAAAAGATATGAAGAACAGTTGGAAGAATTGGGTCTGACTAGTCTAGAGAAAAGAAAGAGTAGGGATGACATGATAGCAGTGTTCCAATATTCGAGGGGTTGCCACAAAAAGAGGGAGGGGAGTCAACCTATTCTCCAAAGCTCCATAAAGCGAAACAAGAAACAATGAATGGAAACCACTCAAGGAGAGAAGCAGCCTAGAACTAAGGAGAAACTTCCTAACCAGTGGAACAGCTTGCTTTTAGAAGTTGTGAGTGTCCCCACAACTGGAAGCTTTTAAGAAGAGACTGCACAGCCACTTGTTTGAAATGGGATAAGGTCTCCTGCTTGATCAGGGGGTTGGACCAGGAGTGAAATCCAGCAGGTTCTGACAGGTTCTGGAGAACCGGTAGCGGAAATTTTGAGTAGTTCGGAGAACTGGCAAATACCACCTCTGGCTGGCCCCAGAGTGGGGTGGGAATGGGGATTTTGCAGTATCCTTCCCTTGCCACGCCCAACAAGCCACACCCACCACGCCCAACAAGCTACACCCACAGAACCAGTAGTAAAAAAAAATAGATTTCACCACTGGGTTGGACTAGATAGAAGATCTCTAAGATCCCTTGGTGGCGCAGCAGACTAAGTGCTGCTAAGTAGCACTTAGCTGCCACCTGGCTGCAATTACTGCGAGTTCAAATCTCACCAGGCTCAAGGTTGACTCAGCCTTCCATCCTTCCGAGGTAGGTAAAATGAGGACCCAGATTGTGGGGGCAATAAGCTGACTTTGTATAAATATACAAAAGTATGAAGGCTGTTGCTTAACGCATTGTAAGCCGCCCTGAGTCTCTGGGGAAGGGCGGCATATAAATCGAACCAATAATAATAATAATAATAATAATAATAATAATAATAATAATAATAATAATAATCCCTTCCAATTCTACTATTCTATATTCAGTAAATGCAGCTATACATCTTGGCACCTACAATCTCACGAGCATGAAAGAGTAGATGGGTGCATAATTCAGCAGGAAGACGACATTCATGGGAGGGAAGATGGAGTGAGTGACCCAATAGTAGTTGTTGTTGATATTGATGTTATCCATTCAGTTGTGTCCGACTCTTGGCGATTCTATGGGCCAAGGTCTCTCCGCATCTTCTGATCTTGCACTACTTCTTTGAGTTGTTCTATGCTTTGGCTGGTGTCAGCCTTAAAGGTGTCTAGCCATCGTGTTCTCTGGTGGACCGATTTCCTTTTAAGCACGAACTCTTCCAAACAGAACTGCTTTCTCCAGCGATCCAGTAGTTATCTTTTGATAACTGGGAAGCAAATTGGGAAGTTTTTAGGCGGCCGTTTGATGGATTGCTGGTTGGAGCCAATCTTGAGCATCAGAAGCGAAAACATTCTGGAATCCAGGAATCTCCCGAGATGTTTGCAGAGCAAACAGTAGTGGGTGGGCTGCCCTTTGGTATGGCCACCCCCCCAAGCCATGTGGGAGTATGTTGATCCCCCCCCAAAAAAGAATGAGCATCCTGGGCACCTGCCCAGCTTAGCCACATGCTGTGCCAGGGAGCAAAGGCTGCTGGAGTTATTACAGTGTAATCCGGAGACCTGTTTACAAGCAAAACTCCAACCTACCCTCCACCGTGGACTTTGGTCTCTCGCCCTCTCTCAACCCACAAAATAGGATCCAAATAGGACAAATACAAATATTTGTGGCCGCGGAAATGAATTTTCAAGTGTTCTAATCCCCGACTGTCCTAGACAACAGCTCTTTTTTTTTTTGTTTGTTTGTTTTCAGAGCAGGGATACTGAGGCCAGAGTGTAGTTAGTTTTAGTCTTAACCTCTTGCGCCTGGAGGGTGAGAAAACATTTCTTCCTCCCCCTCCCCCCTCTCCCCTCCCCAGGCACATGGGATGCTTGTCATTTTTTTCCCCAAAAAATTGCTAAATGGACATTCCCTTTGCCCCAGCTGGCCAGGAAGGAGAGACGCCGAAGGACATTCTGAATTGCAATTCAGCCGAACAGGCGCACTATGCCTAACTTTTTGGGGGAGACGAGTTTTGCAAACCTTAACTGGAAACAACCCCAGTTCTGAAGTTTGGATTGCTTGTTGTCTCCCAGTCGGGTGTGCTTCTTATGCAAAATGTTGTTTTCCAGTGTTCGATCATCTAGTTTATAATTGAACAGTCTTTTGGGGGAAGGAGGGAGAAGATCAGGGAAGTACGCTAAAGAGTTAGACAGGTTGGCATTCCCAGCCCAAGAAGAACCTCACTTCCTCCATCTCTCCGCAGGGTTGGAGGTAAGGCTCTGCCTGGAGCAGGTGGTACAAACCTATGCTCCGCCACACCTAGTTTGCCCAGTTGAAACCACAGATTGTGCTCCTGCCTCGCCTTTTGCCTTGCCTCTTTCTCTCCGTCCTCTGTTAACCAAAACCCACTCGCAGGTGGTGCTTTCTGCAATCCTCGGTGGCATAGAAACAAGGGTTCCTCCTCCTTCGCTCCTCCGTTGCCAACCATTCCTGGGTGGGTGAATGTCAGCAGCCGGAGTTATTTTTAAATGTGAGAGGTGAGGCTTGTCATGCAAAGCTTAAGAGAAGAGGGCGTTTGTTTGCAGAGCTGACACCGAGAGGGAACGCCGCTCCTCACTGGCCAGCCCCCGTTTTTTTTTGTGTGTGTGTGTGTGTTTTATTTGCCTTTATACCTGCTAATCTTTAACCTGCCTGTCAGTCAAGCCAGCTCTGGAGTGGCTACCAGAGCCCACAGGAAATGTTATTTGTCATCGGTGATCCTGAGGACCAGACTGAACTTTGAGACCTGCACGCTTTCTGCCACGCTCCTAAACTAAGCGGACGCCTTCTGCTCTTCTTTCGCAGGATAATATCAACGTCTTTTTGAAAGCCTGTGAAAACCTGGGATTAAAAGAAGCTCAGCTTTTTCATCCTGGTGACCTTCAGGATTTATCTAATCGAGTTACAGTCAAGTAAGTATGGCTAAGTCTTCGGCTTTCTATGTGTGTACGTTGTTGAATCTTGTTGAGATGTACAAGTTGAGATTTGCTGTTCAGTTCCAGGGAGAAGCTAGCCCAATCCTCAAGATTCTTTCTTTCTATCTATCTATCTATCTATCTATCTATCTATCTATCTATCTATCTACCTACCTATCTATCTTTCTTTCTATCTATCTATCTATCTCTCTATCATCTCTCTCTCTTTTTCTATCACCTTTCTATCTCTCTCTCTCTCTCTTTCTATCTATCACCTTTCTATCTCTCTATCTCTCTCATTTATTTATCTATCTGTCTATCTATCTATCTATCTATCTCATCTCTCTCTCATCTGTCATCTCTATCTATTTATGTATATGAAGTAAAATGTACTAAGCTACTTGACAAATTGATACAGGTAGATCTTGAGTTGCAACAGTTCATTTAGTGACAGTTTGAAGTTACAACAGCAAGGGAGAAAATGACTTATGACCCTTTTTTCACACTTACGACCATTGCAGTATCCCCATAGTCACATGATCAAAACCTGGATGCCTGGCAACTGACTCACATTTATGATGATTGCAATGTCCCGGGGTCATGTGATTCCTCTTGGCGACCTTCCGACGAGCAAAGTCAACTGGGGAAACCAGATTCACTTAACAATCGTGTCACTAACTAACTTTTAACAACTCGAGCGATTTGCTTAATGATTGTGGCACAAAAAGTCGTAAAATGCAATGACAAAATTTGGGCTCAGTTGAGGTCGCCAGGCGAGGACTAATCTGTAGTTATGTCAATTCAGAGAGGAAATGCAAAACTCGAGTGGAAAAGGTGTTTTTGCTGTAAACCACTCAGATTATTCTGGGCCGAGATGTCTATTTCTAGGGCTGTCTTCACTCAATCCTTCAGATATGACATCCGTAAAACTATACCGAGTATGCAGATTCTCTCCTCTGTAGAGAAATATATGATAGGTGGCATGAGAACTGCATGCTAACTACTGGCTTCACTCAGCAACGGTAGACCAGGAAATATTTTGGTTTAACTTTAACCTCAGTTTTACCTGAAACTCTGGGTGACCGCACCTTTAACCCATGGCATCCCTTTCTGAGATACGGCATTCATCATCTCAACCCTCCCTAACGTTGACCCAAAAGTGACAACAAACAATTCCATTCTTCTGAAAAGAGAGCTTTCTCTGCCCCACCAGAAAATGTTCAGAAAGTTTTGCTATGAACTGTCTATTTCGCTGTGTCTGCTTCATCTTAGGAAGGGCATAGACCTAGCAAAATGAATGTCAAGGACGTTGTGGCTGGCTTCAAAAAAAAAAAAAAAGACTTGCTTATATGTTCAAATAATTATTTTAGATTTGCTCGTTGAAGTGCATTGCGCAACCTGCTTGAGAATGCCAGAAAAGGTGTGTGCCTGTGTGGATGTAAACGTATGTGGTTCCTAAGCTAGAGGTCTTCAAACTTGGCAGCTTTAAGACTTGTGGACTTCAACTCCCAGAATTCTCCAGCCAGCTATGCTATGCATAACATAGCATTTTATCCTATGCATAAAAGCTATGCTGGCTGGAGAATTCTGGGAGTTGAGGTCCACAAGTCTTAAAGCGGACAAGTTTGAAGACCTCTGTTCTCAGCAGTGAACGGCAAAGTTTCACATAGTTTGTGAAGACTATGAGTGTTCCTGGGGTTTGGCGTTCGGCAAACGGTGGCGTTTGTGGAAGGGGACACGAACGGAGGCTCTCACGCTCTCCTTTCCACTCAGCCCTCCCTTTGCTTTGCGAGAAGGCAGCGTGTGAAGAAGCAAGCACCTTTGCGAAATCCACCCAACGCAATCTTTTGCAACCTGGTCAAACCGAGTCATCGTAAGCGACCTATCTAACAACCGCTGCTGTGGTGTGTCGGAATTGCTCCCAGGAACGCCATGGCACCGGTTTCCCTTTCCTGTTAGGGGAGAAGCAAAGCAACAGCCGGCAAAGTTTCCCTAACAGGTTTCCTCTTCCAGGAGGCAACGTGTGGGCCTGGCAAGAAGGCTTGGCAGCTTCAGATTTGCATTCTTGTGGAGCTGCCTCTCTCTCTCTCTCTCTCTCTGTCCCCTCCCGCTGCAGGAGTAAAATTTCTGCTGGAAATGCTGTCAAACTGGCTGCTGCAGGTGTAGTGATGAGAGAGCTTTCTGCCACAATCTTCTCCTGGTTGTGGGGTCACAAGCCCACATGTGTAACCATCTCGAGTACCCGTTTCCTTTTCCCTCCCCAAAACTTTCAATCTGGGAATGAGAGAGAGAGGGGGGGAGGGAGGGAGAGAGAGAGAGAGCAGGGCTTTTCTGTGAAGGCTGTGCTGCAGAAAAGAACCTAGAATAATAGGGTTGGAAGGGATTTGGACATCTTCTACCTTGTTTCCCCGAAAATAAGACATCCCCTGATAATAAGCCCAATCGGGCTTTTGAGTGCATGCGCTAAAATAAGCCTCCCCCCCAAAAAATAAGCCCTCCCTCCCCAAAAATATTTAAACACAGAGCTGGAAATCAGTTAAGAAGGCAAGAGGATCCCCATCTTGCTCCATGAGCCCCAAAATAATAAGACGTCCCCGAAAATAAGGCCAAGCGCTTATTTCGGGATTCGAAAAAATATAAGACAGGGTCTTATTTTTGGGGAAACACGGTAGTCCCGTGATGGCGAACCTAATGGCACGCGTGCCAGAGATGGCACGCAGAGTGCTCTCTGCTGGCACGCATACTGTCGTCCCTGGTCAGATCTCCGTGGTGTTTCTTTCATGAGCTTCTGTTTCCCTGCAAACGACGAAATAGAAGCTCGCGAAAGAAAAAGATCTTACCTCTTGCTGCGCTGCCAGTGTTGGGATGCCCCACCTTCCGCCGGCCAGCTGGTCTTTGGGTCTTTGCTGCGCATGCACGCATGTCCGCGTGCATGTCCATGGATGCATCTGCGCATGCACATGTCCGCAGAAGTGCACATTCACGCAAACATGAGCACCTTTTAGTTTGTGTATTTGGTGTCTAAAAGGTTCGCCATCACTATTCTAGTCGAACCCCCTACCCATTCCAGGAGATTCTATATCATTCTGAACTCTCTTTGAGCTTGATGAGATGGCTACATGTAAGCATAGAAAGAATTACAGAACAGAATAATAGAGTTGGAAGGGACCTTGGAGGTCTTCTAGTCCAACCCCCTGCTCAAGCAGGAGACCTGATGCCATTTCAGACAAGTGGCCATCCAGTTTCTTCTTAAAAGCCTCCAGTGTTGGAGCCCCCACAACTTCTGACGGCAAACTGTTCCACTGATTAATTGTTCTCACTACCAGGAAATTTCTCTTTAATTCTAGGTTGCTTCTCTCCTTGATTAGTTTCCACCCATTGCTTCTTGTCCTGCCTTCAGGTGCTTTGGAGAATAGCTTGACTCCCTCTTCTTTGTGGCAACCCTTTTTATGTTACTCGGCTCATCCTATGAAAGTGTCCCAACTTCCCAGCTCTCACTTCTGTTCCCCAAACTGGAAAGCAAGCGGCTTCCCTTGAACTCTTTCAAAATAGCTTTTTTGGGGGTCTTTCTTGGCCTTCACGAAGAAAAACGCTCCTCTATCCAGACTGTCACGGTCCAAGAGTGGTTGGCTAAAGCTTCCGCTGCAGTTCCGTAGTCATTCAGAAATGATTCCTTTCTTCTGGGTTGGCTTAAGCAAGGTTGGAATGATAAGTCTGTAACAGGAGCTCATCGGAGGTGGCAGTCCCTAGCAGAGAAAATCAGCAGAGATCAAGCAGTTTAATACTAAATCCGTTGTGCAAGAATTGTGTTGAAACTTTCCTAGGAACCACAGGCCCAAGAAGCGGTGATGAGATTGTGAGCGAAACTGGGCGAATCGATTGATATCCAGGCTACTGATTGTTCTGGAGAAAAGGCAGTCCTCGTTCTTGCGATGAACTCTTACTCCCACAGCTGTTTCTGTTGTTGTTTCTTCTTCTTCTTCTTCTTCTTCTTCTTCTTCTTCTTCTTCTTCTTCTTCTTCTTCTTCTTCTTCTTCTTCTTCTTCTTCTTCTTCTTCTTCTTCTTCTTCTTCTTCTTCTTCTTCTTCTTCTTCTTCTTCTTCTTCTTCTTCTTCTTCTTCTTCTCCTCCTCCTCCTCCTTCTTCCCCTTCCCCTTCCCCTTCCCCTTCCCCTTCCCCTTCCGCCACTGCCTCTTCTCCTTCTCCTCCTCCTTCTCCTCCTCCTCTTCCTCCTCCTCCTCCTTCCTCTCCCTCTCCTTCTCCCTCTCCTCCTCCTCCTCCCTCTCCTTCTCCCTCTCCTCCTCCTTCTCCTCCTCCTCTTCCTCCTCCTCCTCCTCCTTCCTCTCTCTCTCCTCTCCTTCTCCCTCTCCTCCTCCCCCTCCCTCTCCTTTTCCCTCTCCTCCTCCTTCTCCTCCTCCTCTTCCTCCTCCTTCTCCTCCTTCCTCTCCCTCTCCCTCTCCTTCTCCTTCTCCCTCTCCTCCTCCTCCTCCTCCTCCTCCTAGCTGTATTTGAAAGCAGAGCCTCCCTCCCTCCATCTTAGCTGGCCTATCTAAAGTCCTTGGTGGTGTCTTCCAGATACGATGGATTGCAACTCCAGCCAGAACAGTGGAAGGCTGTGATGAAAGAAATAATGCATATCCTTCAACACACACACCCCAACTTCCCCCCAAGAGAGGGAATTTGGAAAGCTACTGTCTTTTACAGACGTCGGTTTCCAATTTTGCAAACTTTGGAACCCGATGCCTCTTTTAATCATCTGGGGGAAAATATATATTCCAGAAAACTAAATGGACCAAGAGAAGGAGGAGTGCATCCAGACTTTTCTTGGCGCTGACTTTCCATACAAGCGGCTTGTGCATTAATCTCCGCTTTCTGTAGGAAATGAGCATGTCTCGAAGTCAAACAGCCCAGATTATTATAGGGTGCAATGTGAGACTCCAGCTATAAATACTTGCAAGCCTTTGGAGAAAGCTACACAACATCCTTCGGTCTCCTTGCGTCATCCGTGGAGGTGCTGCACCCAGAGGTTTCAGGGCCTTGATGTGGTTTTTGCATTTTCCACGCGCCCTTTCGTACATGTTGAGATATTTAATTTGAATTATTAGTTTCAACTTAAGAAAGAATCTTGCTATAAGAAATGAATCCTATATACTCATGATGCAGTGGTGGCTTTCAAATTTTTTTTATTATCGGTTCTGTGGGTGTGGCTTGGTGGGTGTGGCATGGCTTGGTGGGCGTGGCTGGGGAAAGATACTATAAAAGCTCCATTCCCACCCCACTCCAGGGGAAGGATACTGTAAAATCTCCATTCCCTCCCCACTCCAGGGGAAGGTTACTGCAAAATCCCCATTTCCTCCCAATCAGCTGGGACTCAGGAGGCAGAGAATAGATGGGGGCGGTGCCAGTCGGAATTTTTACTACCGGTTTTCTGAACTACTCAAAATTTCCGCTACCAGTTCTCCAGAACTGGTCAGAACCTGCTGAAACCCACCTCTGCCGTGATGGTGAACCTATGGCATGTGTGCCCGAAGTGGCACACAGAGCCATTTTTCTGGGTACTGTCGCCCAACTCACCAGCTGCACATGTGTGCGCGCCCCAGCTGGTGTTTGGGCCTCCGGTGCACATATGTGCAATTCAGGGGACCCAGCTGCTCTTCGGAGCTCTCCTGTGCATGCGTGCACCACTGCTATACTGTAAGTGCTCTCGTTAACTGTGGGAATAACCAAATATTTTGTCTGCTAGTTCCAAGCATATTTGTCCTGAAGTGTTCCTTGGGTCACTCTACAGGTAGTCCAGTGGTGGGTTGCCCCCGGTTCACAATGGTTCTATAGAACCGGTAGCAAAACCGGTGGGAGGCTCCGCCCACCGACCCAAAGTCATTAGAATGCTTCTGCGCATGTGCAGAAGAGCGCGTGCGGGAGCAAAGCAAGAGGGCGCGCACGGCCCCTTTGCATACCGGTAATAAACTTAAGTAGAACCCACCCCTGAGGTAGTCCTCGATTTACGATCACAATTGAGCCCAAAATTTCTGTCGCTAAGTGAAACACGTGTCAAGTGAATTTTACCCCATTTTACCACCTTTCTTGCCACCGTTGTTAAGCGAATCACTGCAGTTGTTAAGTTAGTAACACGGTTGTTAAATGAATCTGGTTTCCCCGTTGACTTCGCTTGTTCGAAGGATGCAAAAAGGGGATCACATGACCCCCTCCCCCAGGACACTGCAACCGTCATAAATATGAGTCCGTTGCCAAGCATCCAAATTTTGATCACGTGACGGTGGGTGTGAAAATAAGTCACATTTTTCAGTGCCATTGTATCTTTGAGTGGTCATTAAATGAACTGTTGTAAGTCGAGGACTACCTGTCATTGGGCTTGATTCCCTGTGAATTCCCAATGAATGGTGAGGAGATATCCTGAACGAGACCTTAGCCCAGATGTCTCTCCCCATCTGGTTTGCAACACAAGCATTGTGAGCATTTCTTCACTGAAAGCCATGGTGGCGCAGTGGTTAGAGTGCAGTACTGCAGGCTACTTCTGTTGACTGCTGACTGCCAGCAGTTCGGCAGTTCGATTCTCACCAGGCTCAAGGTTGACTCAGCTTTTCATCCTTCCAAAGTGGGTAAAATGAGGACCCAGATTGTTGGAGGACCAATATGCTGACTCTGTAAACCACTTAGAGAAGGCTGTAAAGCGGTATATAAGTCTAAGTCAGGGGTGAAATCCAGCAGGTTCTGACAGGTTCTAGAGAACCAGTAGCGGAAATTTTGAGTAGTTCAGAGAACTGGCAAATACCACCTCAGCTGGCCCCAGAGTGGGGTGGGAATGGAGATTTTGCAATATCCTTCCCCTAAGAGTGGGGAGGGAATGGGGATTTTGCAGTATCCTTCCCCTGGAGTTGGGATGGAAATGGAGATTTTGCAGTATCCTTCCCCTGTCACACCCACCAAGCCACACCACGCCCACCAAGCCATTCCCACAGAACTGGTAGTAAAAAAAATTAAATTTCACCACTGGTCTAAGTGCTATGGCTATTGCTAAAGAATGCATCTATATCAGGAGATGACTTTCAATTGCTTATTGCATAATAGTGCAGGACCTTGAATTTTCTGCCTAAGCCTGTCTCTTTCTTGTTTTGATTTATGAACTCTTAAGTAATTCTCTTAATAATTAGTCTAAATTGCCTTAATTCTAGAGATACCTGACTCTGCAGTCTTCCACAGATTATAGTAATTAAGTACCTTTGAACTTTGCAGTAGGAATTTACCTGTGAAGCAGATTTAGGATGAAACTGTGAATTCTGTGGACAGATGTACGGTTATTGGCTAGTTATTATCTTAACATCCAAAAGCTCTTTTCCTGGATGGAGTATTAAATATGTGCACAGATCTAATGTGCTTGAAATTAAATTCTGTCGTTCTGGAGTAGGAGTGGTGGCAAAACTGTAAATAAATTAGTAAAATAAATTGCTTCAATAGAAATTTCACACCTAAGCTGCTAAAGATTGGCAGAAATGCATATATGTACCAGTTGCTTAAGCAGTAGGAAAACCTGAACAGAAACCTTTTCCAGTTGGAATTTCACTGAGAACTTTGCCTTCAATGGTCTTGAAGGTAGTAAGATGCAACATAGATCATGACAATTGTAGGAAATGCTTCCCTGTGGAGCCATTGATAGCCCCCAACCCTCCATAGTAGAGTAATTTTTTCATCGTAGGAAGGGAAGGATATCTTTCTCATTGACCTTACTGTGCCACCAACCATCAAACATCTTGAGATGAAGAAATTATTTTGACTAGAAATTCACTTAGAATTGGTGTGGAGGTTCATTTTCCAAGCTTGTGGGTTGGTTTCCAAACATTTTGTTGCCAGGTTAGGTAACATCTTCAGTGGAGTTTGGGAAATGTCAGTGTCAGTGTTCTTCACTTACTACCACATCATTAGTAAAGACTCAGGAAGAACTCTATTGTTTCAGTCCAGCCTTCTGTAGAACTGAAATTAGCTAATCTAGTGAAAAGAAGGACTAGGGGTGACATGATAGCAGTATTCCAATATCTTCAGAGGCTGCCACAAAGAAGAGGGGGGCAACCTATTCTCCAAAGCACCTGAAGGCAGGACAAGATACAATGGATGGAAACTCATCAAGGAGTGAAGCAACCTAGAACTAAGGAGAAACTTCCTAACAGTGAGAACAATTAACCAGTGGAATGACTTGCCTTCAGAAGTTGTGGGTGGCTCCATCGACGGAGGCTTTTAAATAGAAACTGGATAGCCACTTGTTTGCCATTGGTATAGGATCTCTGCTCGAGCATGGGGTTGGACGAGAAGACCTCCAAGGTTTCTTCCAACTCTGTTATTCTGTGAAGGTCTGTTAAATCCAGAAGGGGAGGAAGTTGCTTTTTGCTTGCTTTTTGCTTTTTCTGATTTTGCGGACAAGGCCAAATTGAGGGATGTGTGTGGAAGGGAGAGGGTGACAATGAACATGATTCATCTCTTTATTTGACAAGAGCTTATCTTGATAGCACCACCGAAGTTACTACAGCAATGAACTATTAGCAGCAATTCCTTTTTAGAGGCCATTTTCATTCTGGATTTAATCCTAGACAGGCGATGCAATTGTTTATTAAAACAATCTCATGTTTTGAACTCATTCATTCACCGTAGACTGAAAAAGGAAAGTTCTTTTGATGTACTGTTAATTATGGAATCTAACCTTGGAGTACTGCAGTATTTTTCTTAAGCTTTACATCTCCATGTAAACATTAAATGAAGTATAGCTGGATTTCTAAATCACAGGAAAGTCAGAGAATGTCTCCTATCTCCACAGAACATTTAAATGCAATTGTCTCTCCTTATATAGAATATAGATTTCTACTTTACGGCTATTTATTCATGTGGAGGAATGTCATATGAGTACTTTCCATAGCTTATCTATACAATAGGATCATGAGATTATCCATTTGATCAGTGGCTAAACATACATAATATGTGTAGAATGTGGGGTAGGTAGGTATCTTACAGAAAGATGAATAATGCTCTAGCTTGGAGATGAAGAGGTATATATGTGTCATAGATTTATATAGCTTTGTCTTTGTTGCGCCTTCTTTTAATCCGACTGCAAAGTTTGTTGTCATTGAGTATCTTCCTTAATAACTCCCTTTGGTAGCCAGCTCTTCTGAAGTCATGGCATCATAGAGTTGTGGAGATGGAAGGGATTATGAAGAGCCAAACCGCTGCAACCTGCAGAAAGAAGTGCCATACACTAAATAAATAAACCTTTGAGAGGTGGCTGGAAAAACCTCTTTGGAAAAAATTTACTGCAATCTCCCATGATAGTCTGTTCCATGCTCTGCATCTTATCATCAGTTTTTCCTTATATTGAAATGAAACTGAGGTGGCTGGACCTTGGATCCATTATTTCTGGTCCTAGTTTCTCTGCCAATGAAAAATAGTTCCTAACCATCTTCTCTCTCTCTCTCTCCCTCTCCTTATTTCTCTCTCTTCCTCTCTTTCCTCTCCTTATTTCTCTCTCTCCCTCTCCTTAGTTCTCTCTCTCTCTCCCCCTCTCCTTATTTCTCTCTCTCTCTCCATCTCCTTAGTTCCCTCTCTCCCTCTCTTTCCCTCTCCTTATTTCTCTCTCTTTCCCTCTCTTTATTTCTCTCTCTCTCCCCCTCTCCTTATTTCTCTCTCTCTCTCCGTCTCCTTATTTCTCTCTCCCCCTCTCTTTCCCTCTCCTTATTTCTCTCTCCCTCTTCTTATTTCTCTCTCTCTCCCCCTCTCATTATTTCTCTCTCTCCCTCTCCCTCTCTCTCCCCCTCCTTATTTCTCTCTCTCTCCCCCTCTCCTTATTTCTCTCTCTCTTTCCCTCTCCTTATTTCTCTCTCTCTCTCCCTTTCCTTATTTCTCTCTCTCTCTCTCCCTCTTCTTATTTCTCTCTCTCTCTCCCCCTCTCATTATTTCTCTCTCCCCCTCTCTCTCCCCCTCTTTATTTCTCTCTCTCTCTCTCTCTCCCTCCCTCCGTCCTCCCTCCCTCCCCCATTATGTACCTGAACACTGATATCAGGTCTCTTCTCAGGTTCTTTTCCACATTTATTTTTGTTAGGAAAGCAAGAAACCACGTTCATCTACTATACTAAGAAAATGAATTCCACTATTAGCTGTGAATCCTTATAAAAGGAGTTGGGCGGCTGAAGGTTTTCTGTCTAATCGTAAGAGCTCCCTGTTTGATGTTGTTGTTGTTGTTTTCAAAACAGGCGACTCTGTGGCTCTCAGATGTCTAAACCCCCATTTTTTCCCCCTATATAATAAGTCCGTTCTTGATGATTAGAAGGTTGACCGAGCCTGAATTAGAAAGTTGTGTGTATAGGAGAGAGAGACCTTGTCGGTGGTGGTTACTACCCAAAGCAGGGAGAAAACGGAACCTGGATGGTTAGTTCAGGTTAGTCCTGTTCACTTTAACATACTATGGGATGACTTTCTGTCTCAGTAATAGTTTTGATACCATCCAGATTCTGTTTCTATTCTTGGCCTTAAGTAACCAAAGGAAAAAAAAAAAGAAGAATGACAGGTAGATGGCCTGAAGATCTGGTAATGAACGTCCAATCAGTTTCCCTTCTCATTTAGCACAGTTTAATCCCAAAGGGTGTGGATCTGTTTTTATTCCGTCTATACGTGTATATGTTGGAACATGTTCAAAGGCTTCTTTTTGAACAAGCAGCTATAATAAGAGGGAAAGTATTTATCACCCAGCCTCTGTTTGCTGACAGCAGAAATGTTTTGGGGCATGGAAACTGAATGGTCCTTTCCACCCTAAATCAGCTTCTCTGTTTTCGCTTGTTTTGAAAGGTCCCAGACAGTTCCATAGTTCTGATAATAATGTCTGTATATACCAAGTCACATGACAACGTCTGAAAGAAACTTTTTTTTTAAACGTCAGTTGGGTTCAGTAAGGTAATAAGGTAAGGGATGCAGTGGCTCAGTGGCTAAGACGCTGAGCTTGTCGATTGAAAGGTCGGCAGTTCAGCGGTTCGAATCCCTAGTGCCATGTAACGGGGTGAGCTCCTGTGACTTGTCCCAGCTTCTGCCAACCTAGCAGTTCGAAAGCACGTAAAAAATCCAAGTAGAAAAATAGGGACCACCTTTGGTGGGAAGGTAACAGCGTTCCGTGCGCCTTTGGCGTTGAGTCATGCCGGCCACATGACCACGGAGACGTCTTCGGACAGCGCTGGCTCTTCGGTTTTGAAACATTGATGAGCACCGCCCCCTAGAGTCAGGAACAACTAGTGCATATGTGCGAGGGGAACCTTTACTTTTACCTTTGGGTACAATTGCCAGAGTCCTGCTGCTGCTTCACACCCATTTGTACACTTGAACATTACCTTCCCAACTTTGTCTGTTGGTATCCTTAGAGGCCCAACAGAAAATTCTTGTGGATGACTCACGCGCGATGCAATTTCGCGCAGCAGAGTCAGTCGATAGCTATGCGGACAAGGACATAAGTGCAGCCCCACACATGATTGGCGTGTCTAAAAATAGGCCCAAGAATTGCCTGCACCCAGGACACTGGTGGGGACCTTCGTAACGACAAGTGAGATGTTTTGATCAGTGGGATAGAGGGAAAGGTCTGTATTTCATTTTCTATTTGCCAATTTTTTTAAAAAAAAAGTGTCCTTAATTTACATGTCCTAATATCACGTGTCAGACCTCCCCCTTTACCAGACATTCTTCAGGAAACACCAAAAAGTCTCAATGTGATTGATGGTTAATTTCTAACATTAGGGATAGCTGTGGAATTGGTGGGTCATTTGACAGTAGATAAACCATGTGCCTCCATCCAAGAGGCTCATACAGAGAAGGAAGGGAAGGGAAGGGAAGGGAAGGGAAGGGAAGGGAAGGGGAAGGAAGGAAGGAAGGAAGGAAGGAAGGAAGGAAGGAAGGAAGGAAGGAAGGAAGGGACTATTCAAAGTTTGTTTTCCCAATTATAGCAAAAAAGAATCCAAAATAGAGAACTTAATGCCTTTAATTTTCATCAACTATATTTATCCTCTGTTTACAATGTTTGGAGGACCAATTATTATAACTAAGTAGTTGAAATTAATGTATCGAAACCTTAATATGTTCAGACATTGTTTGGGTTCTTCTAATACTTGAGGGGCTGCCACAAAGAAGTAGGGGTCAACCTATTTTCTGAAGGCAAGGCAAGAGAGAACGGATGGAACCTAATCAAGGAGAGGAGCAACCTCTAGAACTAAGGAGTAATGTCCTAACAATGAGAGCAATCAACCAATGGAACGGTTTGCCTTCAAGAAATTGTGGGTGCTCCATCACTGGAGGCTTTTAAGAAGAGTCTGGAGAGCCACTTGTCTGGAATGGTATAGGGCCGTGATGGCAAACCTGGCATGCGCGATGTCGCCCGATCCTCTTCTGGGTTTCTGTTACGCATATGCGTGCGATGATCAACTGGCATTTGTGTGTGTGGCAGTGCCAGAAACCGGAAGAGCTGGTTTTCCGTCTTCTGGCGTGAGCATGTGCACCGGCCAGCTGACCAGAAACTGGTAGACTTGCTGGCCGGCGCGCAGGCATGACCTGGAAACCGGAAATACCTTATTCAGCGTGCGCATGCCCCCTGGGCAGCTCCTCTCCCTGGTCATGGCCCTGACGAGCGCGCATGAAGTGCTCCCTTTTTGGGACTTCGTGCCGTGAGTGCACGCACTCCATCACCATCACTGGTATAGGATCTCCTGGTTGAGCAGAAGGTTGGACTAGAAGATCTCCAACGTCCCTTCCAACTCTTTTTCCTGTTCTTCTCTCTCCCCGCAAATCAAGATAGAGGATACTCAAGCCAACCATCATAGACAACCAAGGAAATCCTGCACGCTTCTTTTCCTCTCTTTGAAGGGAAGATTCAAACCGTTGACATGCATAATCTCATGACAGAGGCATCCTATACATTGTCACATTTCAGTTGCACAATGCAAAGAAGGAAAAGCATAACCTAATAAGCTGTATGTTATCAGCAGATGGTAAAGCAGGGATAATAAACCTCTATCTCCAAGGTTCAAAAGGCAAGAAATGCACAAGCTAATTAAAAAGGGCTCATCTTACAACCACAGTAATTTCCTCTTTTTTTTCCCCCAGTAGTTTCTTCTTTTAAATTCAGATTGCTTTGGGGCATTTAAAAAAAGGAATTCTCAAGCTTTTCTGCTTTCCAAGAAATCCTTTTGTCACATCTTTGCCTTCTCTTTTGTGCTTTCTATTTATCCTGCAATCTTTTATTTCAGTCTATAGAAGATAAAAATGTACCATACCTATTTTGGACAAAATGGATGGGTTTGGGCATTCACATGTTTATTTATGAGGTCATTTTTTGTGTGTGTTTTAAAAACAGATGAAATGTTTGTTTTTAGCTGCTTTAGCAAGTACAGATTTAGCCAACTTCTAAACTTGTGATTTTTAAACTGTTCAAGTGTTTTCAGTATTCAAGGTTTTAAAGTCCCTCATTGTCCTGCATCTGGACACAGAAAGAGGCACTATATTATAGTCTGATTGCCATGGTTGGAAAAGACAAAATTTGGTTTTATTGTGTGTGCAGCACTTTGTGATCCAGTCAAACAACTTTTTAAGTGATAAGCAATGGGCATCAACATTTCAGGAGTTCAACTTTTCTGTCTTCTTTTGTGGAAATGGAGAAGATCAATTGTCCCAAAGGTGCTTTTTCAGGAGGCAACTGGACTTTATTTTTTTCCCTTGAAGACATTTCACTTCTCATCCAAGAAGCTTCTTCAGCTCTGACAGGATAGTGGGGAACGGAAGGATTTATATTCCTTGCAGACAGCTGGTCATTTGCATCCTTTTAGAGGGTCGTTGAAGTACTTGGAGGTTTTTCTGTGTCCTCAGGGTCACCTGAGTAGCGCTCCTGGTTCCTGTAGTCTGCAATTTCTTTCCTCTGGAAATCCGTTCCTACTCCCACTCCATTCAAAGGGTGTTCATCCCAAATTGTATAGCTAAAAGTCAGTAGAGTCTTAAAAGAGTCTGTACAGAGTCTGTAAAAGTCTACTCAGGTGACCCTGAAAAAAAAAACTTTATTAAATAGAAGGGGACAGCAGATAACATGGAGGAGCCTTGGTGGAGCAGCGAACTAAAGCGCTATTTAGTAGCACTTAGCTGCCAGCTGCCTGCAATTACTGCGAGTTCAAATCTCACCAGGCTCAAGATTGACTCAGCCTTCCATCCTTCCGAGGTAGGTAAAATGACCCGGATTGTGGGGGCAATAAGCTGACTTTGTATAAAAAAGAACACCGCTTAGGGGGGGGCCGAAAGCCCTACTAAGCAGGTATATACAAAAGTATGAAGGCTATTGCTTAACACATTTTAAGCCGCCCTGAGTCTCCAGAGAAGGGCGGCATATAAATCGAAACAATAAATAAATAAATAAATAAATAAATAAATAAATAAATAAATAAATAATAACCAACTAACTAACTAACTAACAACATGGCTAGTCAGATCAGCTCCCTGAGTCTAAAACAAACAACTGCTTGGTTTGGTGGCAGCAGCACCTCAGATAGAAAGTCCATACAGAGAGTGGTAAGGACAGCAGAGAAGATTATAAAAAGCTCGCTTCCCATTATTCAGGATACTGCTTATAAGCGCTATGTGCTTAGAGCTCAAAGTATTGTTAAGAGAACCCACACACCCATTTTACGTTTTGTTTCTGTTGCTTTGAAGTATCTATAGCAGGATTATTAGATTCTGTAACAGCTTTGTTCTTTATGCCACCCGCCTGCTAAACTCGCAAGATTCATTTTTCTCGCCATGTACATGCATACATCCGAACTAGACTGTGTTGTTTCTCTGTGTCATATATTATATGTGGGTATGTGGGTATATGCATATTTGTTTGTTTGTTTCTTTATTTATTTGTCATGTTTATGTGGTGTATATTGGAGGTGGTGGCCCTTTGAGAGCTGTATGCAACGAAATTTCATTTTAATGTATACTGATTGGTATACATTTAAAGTGACAAGAAAGTTATTCTAAGTCTTAAGTCTAATCAGGGCATCTGTTCTGACCAAGCCCTGCTGACTGAGGGTATTGTCCGAAATTGGGGCGGGCGATGGGCAGAGGAATGTGCAGCTGTGCAAAGTGGTAAAGAGTATGGGCCAAAGCTGTGGGCAGAACGATAGGGAGACACTGAAGGACTGACGAAGTCAGCCTTCAGATGTCTGGAAGTTGAGTCATGGCAACTGGACTTCTTTTCTTTTTGGTTTGAAACATTTTGCTCCAAAAATATTCAGTCTGAGCAAGTTGGTTTGGCGGACCACATACATGTCCTCAAGTAGGCAAGGAGCTCCTATATATTATCTCCTAAGTGGGCCATTAAGCGTGGCTTCCCTGTGAACTGATGAAGTGGTCTTAATCTTACTGGGAGCTGATACAAGAGCAGCATAAATAATGGGGAACAGGCTATATCTGAGGGTTAGGATTAGGGTTTGGCCTGTTCTAAGCATATGGGATGCAGTGGCTAAGACGCTGAGGTTATCGATTCAAAGGTCGGCAGTTCAGTAATTCAAATCCCTAGTGCCATGTAACGGGGTGAGCTCCCGTTACTTGTCCCAGCTTCTGCCAACCTAGCAGTTCGAAAGCACTAAAAAATGCAAGTAGAAAAATAGGGACCACCTTTGGTGGAAATGTAACAGCGTTCCATGCGCCTTTGGCATTTAGTCATGCTGGCCACATGACCATGGAGACATCTTCGGACAGTGATGGCTCTTTGGCTTTGATACAGAGATGAGCACCGCCCCCTAGAGTCGGGAACGACTAGCACATATGTGCAAGAGGAACCTTTACCTTTTAAGCAGACGGGACCCATACAAGATCTTGTCTATGTCAACTGGCAGATAGTTGAGAGGCCATTGTTCTTTGATGCCACTTATGATGAGTCCTGTTTAGGATTCCATATCGAGACCTCTAACAAATAACAGGTGAAGAGCACTAAGGATAAAGCTTGCTACTCATTTCTATGGAAGCTACTGGAAGAAAAAGCACTTCAGGGACTTTGTCTTCAGTTTCATCTGGGACTCTCCGAGAACAAAAGAACTCATATAAGAGCCAAGAGGAAATATCATTGAAAAGAAAGAGAACAAAGAAAAAATTAAGCAGAAATCCAGCACATTTTGTAAACTCAGTGCCGTGATCCCGGTGGAAAATGTTCCTTAGGTGCTAGCAATTTCAAGCATCTCAACAATTTGTTAAGCTGATGAGACTCAAAAAGTTTTCCAGTAGCAAACTTTTAAGGATATCAGAAGGCTTGATTGATCCTTGATTAGCCATCTCAATCCTTCTCCTGATTGGCTGAGCCGTCTGCATTTCCTTGAATAAACCCTATTTCAACCAGCCTCTTCAGCTCTCTCTGAGTCCTAAACTGAACTATCCCAATGCAAAATCTGTCTTAACCAGGCCACGTGGTATCCTGTTGCTGAGTTCAGAGCAATCAAAAGAACATTCTTCTCCTGTTCCAACTGTAAATATAATAGAAATATTTGTATTGGCCGGGATAAGGAAGCACTTTGAAATGCTGATGTCTTAATTTCCTTTTACTGTTTTTATTTCTCCATTAAACAAACGGTGGGTTTTGCAACGTTCACCCTTGGGAACAATAATAAAATGTTCAGAATGTTAAGTGAGGGAAATTAAATTATGCGTGGATTTATTTTTTTCCCCTGCACTTGAATTAGTCAAATATTAATCCATCGGTGGGAATAAAAAGTCACAGAAATGATTGTGACAGGCATGAAATTGTATCCTTCGGTGGTTGTATAGATTTGCAACGGTGTGCAAGATATAAGAACTTCCAACATATTTCCCCACTCTAACATCCTAGTTCATTTTTCCTTCTACCTATGTTCTCGTTTATTTCATATAATCATTTAATAAATCAATTATGGTGTCTTGAAGTGAAATGGATCTCCTTCTGAGTATGTTTTTTCTTTAAAATTGATGTTCCATATTCAGGAAGTGATTCCTTTCTCCAACTGGTCCAGAGATGTGGCAGGTCAAGATTGGGCAACCAACCTACACATTGTTAAAAATTCAGAGATGAATTTTCTGCATCTACCATAAATTATCTAATATATAAATTAGCAGTTTTAAACTGGACGACTAGAGACATGTAATTCCCATGGTGCCTCTCTCTGAAGGCATTTCACTCTTGTACCAGGGGTAGGTCGTACTTACCTTTACTACCGGTTTGCAATAGGATCATGCATGTGCAGTTCGCCTATGATGACATCCGGGGTGGTGGGCGGAGCCTCCCACCGGTTTTACTACCGGTTCTTGTGAACCGGTCGGAACTGGGGACAACCCACCACTGTCTTGTACCATCAGAACAGAACAGAATAATAGAGTTGGAAGGGACCTTGTAGGTCATCTAGCCAACCCCCTGCCCAAGTAGGAGACCCTACATCATTTCTGACATATGGCAGTCCAGTCTCTCCTTGAAAGCTTCCAGGGATGAAACTCCCACAACTTCTGAAGGCAACTTCTGTTCCATTGGTTGATTGTTCTCAATGTCAGAAAATTTCTCCTTATTTCCAGGTTGAATCTCTTTTAATGATCGGTTTCCATCCATTATTCCTTGTCTGGCCTCTAGGTGCTTTGGGAAATAGGCTGACCCTCTCTTCTCTGTGGCAGCCCTTCAAGTATTGGAACACTGCTATCATGTCTGCACTGGTCCTTCTCTTCACTAGACTATGCCCACTTCCTGAAACTGTTCATTGGATGTTTTAGCCTTCAGATCTCTAATCATCTTAGTTGCTCTTCTCTGCATCTTTCTAGAGTCTCAACATCTTTTTTATAGTGTGGTGACCAAAACTGGATGCATATTACTAAGGCTTTATCGTCTCAATGATGTGATGTCTGGACTTTGGAAATTGGATTGCTATTATCATCATCCTCCATTCCTGGTCACGGTTGCAAGTTCAATTTTGCAGGATGCAATGTGCGTCAATCACTAGGACCAGAGGTTTAATCTTCCAAGCTTTCGGACTCATGCTGGTGAGAGAGAAGTTCCCTAAAGATTTGCTCCAGTGCTAGTCCAAAAGCTTGGAAGACTAAATCTCTCGGCCCAGTGACCGACCCAGATTGGATCCTGCAACATTATCCCGGGACACATATGTTCGCCTTCATTCACAAGTAAATTTTCTACGTGACTAAACAAAAGTAAATGTTAAATAAGAATTCTGTGCCAATGATCCATTTCCCCCACCCTAGAGTTGGAGTGAAGTGAAGTAGTAAACTTTCTGTCACTACAGAGACTTGTTATAACGAGGGTTGACTATTCAATCAGCCACTGGAATTGCAGAATTGCAAGGAAGTCTTGCATGCATTTTGTCTCTGAAGATGCCTTCTTGAGAAAAATTTTTCTCAAGGGAGTCCAATTTTCTTAGATAACAAAAATATTTGCTTTTTATTTTTCCAGTGAAATTCTCTATCAGGCGAAATGTATTTCTTCCAACTTAATCAACAGATGGAGTTTTGCGGTATTCTATATTTTAAATTCTTCTGTAGAACTTGAGGACTTTGAAATTCCCAATGAAGAGATGACCCTTCTCCCTTCTGCTGTGCTTTGGGTGGGATGTAAGAGTTCTTCAAGCTCTCTGCTTTAAATAACACTTTCTTTGAATATTATAGCCTTCATTAATTGCATAATGATGGACTATGGCAGACAGTTTTGTTTTGCAATTACTGCTCTGTATTAGTTGTGCTAAGCTATTAATCTAAGTTAAATTTGTGTATGTGTTTATTTCTTGCAGACAAGAAGAAACTGACCGAAGAGTAAAAAATGTAAGATAATTTTTCTTTCTTTTTGCTGTTAGTTTGATCCACATACTGATAGAGTAAGGAAGAAAATATAGGTGTGACACTTTTACCTAGTTCTTGTTATGCATAAATCCAGGATCAGCATAGCCATAATGTGAGCTGGTTACTTCTGTTGGGTTCAGTATGTTTTATGATTCCAACTATAAAGTAAATGTTAGACAAAAGTAAAGGTTTTCCCTGTCCAATCATATCCAACTCTAAGGGGTGGTGCTCACCTCCGTTTCTTAGGCGAGGGAGCCAGTGTTGTCTGAAAACACTTTCCATGGTCATATGGCCAGCATGGCTATACACCAAAGCACACCAAACACTGTTACCTTCCCGCAAAAGTGGTACCTATTAATCTACTTGCATTTGCATGCTTTTGAACTGTGAGGTGGGCAGGAGCCGGACCAAGTAACAGGACCTCACCCCATCACGTGGCTCTTGGGTCTTTAACCACTGAGCCACCCTGCCCCCAAGTAAATATAATAAGAGACTTATTCTTAATATAAGTAACTAGCAAGCTTTTTCTGGGAGGAGCAGTGGTGGAGGATCAAACACGTAGGAATTTTATGTTTAGCTTTCCTCTTTTCCAGCTGAGTTTCCAGGATTTATTTCAGCTGGAAGAAGGAAGAATTGGGGAAGTATTAAGCACCTGCTTCAGGAACTTCTGGTCCTACCTGTTTCTTTTAAGTATGTTAGGTGGACCTGGAGAGGCCTTAAGGGAGAAGGTGGTGGTATAGAAACACCATTCACTGCACAAAACATACTGTTGAGGAAGCATTGCCTGTAGTTGTTGAAAGGATTGCTTTCTGAATGATGCTCATGTGACCAGGGCAAGATAAGAAATTATGGGTGTTGGCAGTTGGTATCACCAACAGTATTAGGTAATCCTGGCTAAGGATCTTGGGGTGAATGCTTGTGAACTAGAACAGAAATGCTAGAAATAGTATAAATCGGAAGTAAATCTTTAACAGAAGAGCCAGGATGGTGTAGTGTGGGGATAGAATTGGAAAGATCTAGCATCAGGCTGACCTCAACCTTGCAAATCTTCCTGGGCAACTTGATTATCATGTTCATTGTTGAGAGATGTGGAAATAGAGGGGAGACACTTGGGTTCCTGAAGGACATAAATCTTACACCTAGTCAAATAAATAATTAGAAAGTTATAAAAAGTGGTGCTCTTGACAGGGAAGCGCCTTTGAAGACCTTTCAGAGGTTCTTTTCTAACTCATGACATTCTCCCATGAGTGATATTTCTACTTAAGGATCTACTCTGGTTAAGGTTCCCTTCCAGATAACAGTTGCTGGTTGTTACCTTTAGAACATTTCACAGTTTAGGCCCAGGTGTCATTGAGACATATCCTCGTACACTGAGATCTGGTGAGTTGGCTTAAAACTCAGGGATTGAGGATGGACAAGGATGGACAAGCCCTGTCCTGGTGGTGTGATCCACCAGCAGCCTGCGGAGCTGGCAGCGGAGTCAGTGAGGAGGCTAGGGAGGACAATGGGCCAGTCCTGGAATCTGGGGAAGGCCCGGACAAGGGCTCTGCTTCGGAGGCAGAAATGGGGCCAGGGCCATCTGGGAGCGATGCGCAGGCTCCGGAGCCTCCAGAGGTGGACAGCAGAGAGGCAGAGGAACAGAAAAAGCCTGTTCCTAGTGTACGCATGCGAAGAGCTGCCAGAAGGCAAAAACACCTAAAGCGAAAAGGACGACTTGGGAGTAAGGCCAGGAGATGAATGGCCCCTCCCATAAGGCTTAAAAGAGCAGCAAAGGCTCTTGGGCTCTTTGTAGGAAAGCAACGTTGCTACATTTGTTTCTTGTCGGCGTCTCCTGAACTTCGTGGGGCTTTGCCAAGAAAAGCCTTTGGCAGGATGCCAAAGAAGACAAAGGTTTGTGATAAGGCCAAAAAACTTTTTCTAAAGGACTTGTTTTGGAATTAATTTGGACTAAGCTGAGAATGAAGTAATTCTCAGCTGTTCTAATAAAAATATGTTTGTTTAGGACTGATCGTGTCTGGTAATAACTACTTGGGCCTAGGTTACAACACCTGGATGCAGAACATAGTCCAAAGAGACCACCCCTCATATTTTGCAATTGTGCATTTCTTGGTTAGCTTTCTATTACAAGAATGTTACGATGGAGAATAATAGCTTCTGGAACCGTGTTTAATCATTCTAAGTATTCTCCATAATTCTGTCCTTTTTAAGGTTTTGATTACCTTGTACTGGCTGGGCAGGAAAGCAGCCCGTAGCCCTTCTTATCATGGACCCCATCTGGATTTGAAAGCCTTTGAGAAATTGCTTGGACAAGCTTTGACCAAGGTAAGGTCTTAGTGGCAGGATCGTTTTAGAAATGACAAAGATCGCAGGTGTCTCCGTCTCTCTCATAGTTCTTTGTTCAGCATCTGCCTTGATTGACAAATCCACTTGAGGGTCAAACTGGCAATTCAAATGGATTCTCAGTCATGTTTCTAGGAAACTTTTTCTGATGATTTTCACTCTGAATCCCCAAGGGAAACATCCCAAGGGTCTAGGACCGTGATGGTGAACCTATGGCATGGGTGCCACAGGTGGCACACAGAGCATATCAGTGGGCACGCGAGCATTGCTGTAGCTCAGCTCCAGCACACATGTGTGTGCCAACGAGCTGATTTTTGGGCCTTTTGGTCCCACCAGAAGTTGGGAAATGGGCTGTTTCCAGCCTCCAGAGGGCCTCAGGGGTGGGTGGGGGTGGGGAAGGCCGTTTTCGCCCTCCCCAGGCTCCTAGAAAGCCTCTGGAGCCTGGGGAGGGTGAAAAACAGGCCTACCGGGCCCACTGGGCCATCACATGCTAAAAGTGGGGAGGGGGGGCGCACACATGTGCAGGGGCAGGGCGCATTGAATTATGGGCGTGGGCACACACATGGGTGACCTCCCCGCCCTCCCCCTGCTTTTGGCACACAACGGCAGAAAGGTTAGCCATCATTGGTCTAGGATAACTCAATGCAGTCAACTCGCCATGGCCATTTCGCCCTGGCTAACCCGCCACAGCTATCTTGCCTTCAGGACAACTTGCTGTGAACAGTTCCACATGGAGATAGATAACTCAATGCGACAAATGTTATTCACTACTGTTTCTTTGATGGAAATAATACTGACAAAAACAATAACAATGTCGAAGAAACAGTGGCAGATAGCATTTATCTCATTGAGTTATCCCACATGGAATTGTCCATGGTGAGTTGTTGCATGGCAAGTTGGCCGCAGTGAGATGACTGCAGCAGGTTGGCCCTGGCGAAATGGCCGTGGTGAGATGGCCATGATGACTCGGTCATGGTAAATTGTCTCATTCCGACATCTCAACAGGATAATCACTGGCCCTCTTATAGGCTCATTGTGTACAGAGAAAGCAGGCAACCAAAAATGGTAGAGATCCCACAGGTCCTCCTGAGTGGACCCTCTAAGCTTCAAAGTCATTGGCAGAGATATTATCCATCTGAAGTCAGAGGCTTAGCAATTTTAGTGTCTTTCTTTCCCATGAAAACATGAGACTCATCCTTGGGTGCTGCTGTTACTCCCACTTGTTTCTTGCATGGATCTCATTTTAATTGGTGGCTTAAAACAACAGCCTTTAAGAGCCCTTTTCGGACAGATGGGGCACTATCTAACAACATGAAATTGAAAAAAGTAAAGTTGTACATTTAGGCAAGAAAAACCAAATGCACAGGTACACTATACTGTATGTGGTACCTTGCTCAATAGTAGTAACTATGAGAAGGCTCTTGGAGTCTTAGTGGACAATCATTTAAATATGAGCCAGCAGTGTTCAGCAGCTGCCAAAACAGCCAACACAGTCCTAGGCTGCAAAAACAGGTTTAGAATCAAGATCACGTGGAGTGTTAATACCACTTTATAATGCCTTGGTAAGGCCACACTTGGAATACTGCATCCAGTTTTGGTCGCCACGATGTAAAAAAGATGTTGAGACTCTAGAAAGAGTGCAGAGAAGAGCAACAAAGATGATTAGGGGACTGGAGGCTAAAACATACAAAAAACATTTTCTGGAAATGGATTTGTCTAATTTAATGAAAAGAAGGATTAGGGGTGAGATGATAGCAGTGTTCCAATACCTCAGGGGTTGCCACAAAGAAGAGGGAATCAAGCTATTCTTCAAAGCACCTGAGGGTAGAACAAGAAGCAATGGATGGAAACTAATCAAGGAGAGAAGCAACCTAGAACTAAGGAGAAATTTCCTGTCAGTTGGAACAATTAATCAGTGGAACAACTTGTCTCCAGAATTTGTGAATGCTCCAACATGGGAAGTTTTTAAAAAGATGTTGGGTAACCATTTGTCTGAAACAATATAGGGTTTCCTGCCTAATCGGGGTTGGACTAGAAGACCTCCAAGGTCCCTTCCAAATCTGTTATTCTATATTCTGCCATCTGTGACAGCAGCAATGAGAAGAAGCTTTGGTCTCTGAATCCTACAGGCTTTCTGCTGAATGTCAACTCCTCTTTTGTGTTTTTTCTCCTACAGGCCCTCGGGGAATCCTACAGCCCCAAACAAAGTGGAAGGGACAGCGGATACGGGGATTTTTGGTGCGCTGATCCGCTTTCATTGTCCGCCAGCCACAAGCGGGACGATTCCTTAGACAGCTTGGACTCTTTTGGCTCCAGATCTTCTACCAGTTTCTCTTCAGATCTCACTGTGAAAGGCGGCAGTGAAGGTGATTCCTATGCTTTGGGTTAATCCTTTTTTTATTTGAGAAGACAGGCCTTGGAAAGAAGTCCAGTGTTGTTTGGCGCTTTTGCTGCTTTCGTTTGAATGGGTTATTTTCCTCAGGTGGTCCTTTAGATTTTTGCTAGGTTTGCCTGAAGGCACAGAAGATTTAATGATGAGCAACTGATTAAAAAAAAAAAAAGCATCCTAAGCTATTTTATTTTAAACATTTGCAAATCGCTTCTCATTTAAATAAATAAATAAATAAATCCCAAAGCAATTTACAATAAAATTCAAGCTGTTAGCTTTGAACAGTGGCTTAAAATGATTGGTAAAGCATTCATTAAAGCATTGCGTTAGATATACAGTAATCGATGCAATAAAAATACAAGAGAATTAAAACAGCAATATTTTTTAAAAAAATACCCTACATGGATGCACACGCTTAAAAAAGTCTCACAAACCCTTCACAAACACCCCGTTTGAAGTTCTCTCCTGTTGCATTTTGTTTTTACACCTGTGGCCTTATCATCCTGTGATCCTTCTCAAACTATTTAGAACTCTTATTTTCATCGTTCCTTTACTTAGACATTAAAAGTATAGCATTCGTTTCAGCTTTGCTCAATATATTTCATCATTCAGAACTCTAAAAATGCTTACATCAAAATTTCAACGCTTTGGTTCCATCCCAGCTAATTTCCTTTTCACTCTGTCTCGCTCTGTGGGAGATTTTTTTCACTCCCTTCCAAACCCAACTTTCCTTTCCATCAAAATCTCTTGATTTTTGCACTGGAAAGTGTTGATTTAAAAAGTTGGGTTCTAGTTCAGCGTTAGAAGAGAGAGAGAGAGAGAGAGACAGACAGACAGACAGACAGACAGACAGACAGGACAGACAATAGATACAAGATAGATTAGATAGATAGATAGATAGATAGATAGATAGATAGATAGATAGATAGATAGATAGATAGATAGGTAGCTAGGTAGGTAGCTAGGTAGGCAGGCAGGCAGGCAGGCAGACAAAGTTGACAGATGATAGTTAGAGAGAGACAGACAGACATAGATGATAGAGAGATGATAGAGACAGACAGACACAGATGATAGATGAGAGAGACAGACAGACAGACACAGATGATAGAGAGAAGATAGATAGATAGATAGACAGACAGACAGACAGACACAGATGATAGATAGATGATAGAGACAGACAGACACACAGATGAGAGAGAGATGAGAGACAGACAGACATACAGACACAGATGAGAGATGAGAGAGAGACAGACAGACACAGATGATAGACAGACAGACACACACACACACACATATTATTCATACTGATTCATTCCTATGTATAGGTAGTCCTTGACTTACAACCCTTCCTTTAGCGACTGTTCCAAGTTACAACAGCAGTGAACAAAAATGACTTGAGGTTGTTTTTCACACTTGTGTCCCTTGCAGCCTCCATCCATGGTCACATGGTTGAAATTCGGACGCTTGGCAACTAACGGTTGCACTGTCCTGAGGTCATGTGACCATTTTTTGGTGGCCTTCTGACAAACAAAGTCAATGGGGGAAGCCAGGTTCCTTTAACAACAGTGTTACTAACTTAACAACTTCAGTGAGAAGGGTCATAAAATGGGGCGAAATTCAAACAGAAAAGAAAGTTTGGACTCAATTGTGGTCATAAGTTGAGGACTACCTGTAATGCAAATTCTAGAGTGGGATATTGTTTGTGGCATTAACGCTGGGATTAAGGCATCATTTTGTAAATCTAGAATAGGAATTAAAAAGGGTAATGGATCTCCTGAAAATGAACGAAATTAATTTTGATGCGATATTATTGGCGTTCGTCTCAAAAAGCCATTTGGTCTGTTCGTTTCCAACAGAAAGCAACGAATTAATCAGTACTTCATTTTCATTTTGTGGCTTCCCAGTTCTTAAATTTTAACTGCAACTTTCTTCTTTCTTATATATATGTATGTAAAAGATTTTGAGAGTGACACAGATTCTGAAACCCGTGCCAGAATGCATGATCCCGGGAAAGATGACATGTCCTATCGCCGAGTGGCCTTAATTGAACCCAAGCCCGCTGCAGAATTCAACCGTTTCCTGCCCAACAAAGCCAAGCCACCAACTTATATGCCAGCGCCCTTAAGAAAGAAGAGAATCGAGAAGAATGAAGATAACAGAAGAAGCTGGGCGAGTCCAGTCTTTACTGAACCGGATGGAAATTTTTCGAGGTATTCTTGTCATGCTCAAACATCTCAAATGGTCTGTTTACAGTAAAGGCTGAGAAATTTCTGCCAGTCGGATCCAGATGCACCACCTTCCTTTTCTGATGCTATTTTCTTTTCTTGCTGTTTCCCTTAGCAGTGATTTAACACAGGGGTGTCAAACTCGCGGCCCACGAGCCAGATGCATCACGCACTGGCCACACCCACCCGTGGGTTAACGAAGGGGGGAAGTCACGTGACGTCACTTGACAACAACATGACGACACAAGTTTGACACCCCTGATTTAGAATGTCATCTTTGTGAAGGGTAAGGCTTAATGTTAAGCTTTAGCTTTGAGGACAAATTGTGGCTGATTTTGTTGCAGGTGGGAACGCTTTGCTAAACCAAAACAAACTGGGAAAATTAGATACCCAATGGGGGAGGAGAAGGGAAAGGCTTAAAATTTTTAACTGGTTAATTTTATGGGTAGAGGTTTTAAATTGGGGAAGCCAAATTAATTTATTCAAGTTTTTAAATTATTTTAATTTTCACATTGTATGTATTTTAATTTTGGCTGTTCACCACCCTGAGTCCTTCGGGAGAAGGGTGGTATAAAAATTTAATTAATAATAGTAATAGTAATAATAATAATAATAATAATAATAATAATAATAATAATAATAATAATAATAATAATAATAATAATAATAATATACTGTTGTGGCTCTGTTGGCCACCGGCCCCTCCAGCAACCAAATCAGATGAGAAGACGATATTAGAGTTAGGGCTAACATCAACCCGGCCCCTCAGCTACCTGAGAGCTCTGAGGGGGAAGAGGGAGAGAGAGACAGAGGCAAAACCTGGGCCAACAGCCCCCAGGTCTGGATGTGGCTGATGAGGAAGAGGAGGAACAGCTGGGTCCAGTGCCTGACGCGCGGATGCACAGAAGGCAGAGGAGAGGAGAGCAGGGAAATCTATGGGCCGATCCTTGGGACGGACGAGCCACCTCTGCTAGCGAAGCCCCACCCTAGCTCTAGGGATAAAGGGCAGGGGGTGGATATGACTAGGTGTGGCAGACAACTATTCATCTCCCTGCCGGACAGATTTGTAGCCTGCTGTGAGAGAGAGAGAGACTTTTTGCCAGGGCTGCTGGCGCTCCTAATAAAGGAAACATTTGTTTAACTACAGAGGGTTTGTCATGTTTGGGAGCCAGGTCAGAACAGATACTTCCATTTGCTAGTTATGGTTATGCTGGCAGTTTTAATAGCCAAGGATCTAAGACTTCAGTTGATCAGACTAGTAAATGCCAGATGCCTCCTTGCTCATAAGTTTGGGGAGGAGGATGGTAGCCCTGGTCCCTCGCTGCTAGTAATTCAAATTACAGTGAAAACCATAGAGACAACTTTGCGGTGATGAGATCCATCTCTCTTCTAAAACAGTGCTGTTAATAGTTGTCACCAATTCCGCCACTTAATTGTGCAAATTAAAACTAAATGAAGAATGCTTATTTGATGAACAGCTTAGTTTAATTTGGGAACTCCGAAAGATGACTGGACAATGTTACATTTTATTTAAAGCTTACCGGGAATTATGAATCACTATCAACCATTACACGTCTTTTGTTATGGTGAACTGGGTAATATTGGTTTCTTTCTCTTTAATAGTATCATTGAGAGTAAAACTGCTGTTCTTTGCTTGGAACCTAAAATAAGATATAAATAACATTTTGACATCTTCTTTACCTCCCACCCCACACAAGCTATTCTCCAAGAGGATAGAAATTGTAGGGTGATAGACCAGGAGCATCTCCCCTTGTCTATCTTCTGAAATTCATAGGGACCAGCTGTGTATGACTGCAAGTCTTTCTTTGCTATGGTTTTGTATGGCACAAAATTCTAGTGAATGCCATAGGTATTAATTATATTCTGTTGCTTTTATTGAGGTGCTCTCTGAGCTTGGTCACTTTCTTGCAGACGTGTCATTACTCAAACCAGGTAACATCATTGGTGCTAGTCTTTTGTTTGTATTCTTCAACTACTGATCTCTGCAGAGAATCCGACTAGGTGATAGTAGGATTGCATGACCACTGATGATCTGTTGGCCTGATGGTAGCATCTCTTGGGAGAGGAAAGTGAGAATGCTTCAGATGTTTGTAGAAGACTTGCCAAACTATGGGTCCTTGGTAAAGAATCGCTTCTGTTCCCTTTTTGGTAACCATTAGAAAGGATTTGGGGCAGGGGTGAAATCCAACAGGTTCTGACAGGTTCTGGAGAACCATTAGCGAAAATTTTGAGTAGTTCGGAGGACCAGTAGCGGAAATTTTGTGTAGTTTGGAGAACTGGGAAATACCACCTCTGGCTGGCCCCAGAGTGGGGTGGGAATGGAGATTTTGCAATATCCTTCCCCCAGGAGTGGGGAGGGAATGGGGATTTTGCAGTATCCTTCCCCTGGAATGGGATGGGAATGGAGATTTTGTAGTATCCTTCCCCTGCCACGCCCACTAAATCACGCCCACAGAACCAGTAGTAAAAAAAATTGAATTTTACCATTGATTTGGTAGTCCAGTTGACCCATTTATCAGATCCAGTTCTCTAGATCAAAATAATCAGTTCCTGAAAAACTTGCTGTAAATAATCTCTCTTTAAGACGTATCTTCCATCAGTGTTTTTTATATATATATAATGATTCCCATAATTTTATTCTCTTAGAAGGCTTACATGTATTCAACATTTTTGTACCTGATTAGTACAATGGTTTTGCATCAATAATTTATTGAACTTGTTTCACAAGTCAGTAACTCTAAAACAAAGGGGCCTACGGCCTTCTGTACTCAATAGCTAATTTTTTTTCTGTTTATATTTGAAAATTCCAACTTCGCTGGATGTTTTGTGCAGCAACCACAGAAGAATTTTGGGGCCCGGGATGGAACGCAAGTCAGCAACTTACATTCTTTCAGACTTCTCCAACTATTTGGAGGAGGAGGAAGAGGAGGAGGAGGAGAAAACCACGGGAATCCCAGACATCGAAACAGATGATCTTTACGCTCGCAAAATAAGTGCTGCTGTATCAGCTGTAAAAATCTCCTCTCATAAATTTCTCCCTAAGTCTTGGGCTCCGGGCGAAGAGTTGCACTGGAAAAAAGCACAAAGGATATCTTTTTCCAAACAGTGGTATAAGGAAATTCAAGGATTCAGGTTTGTCGTCTTGCATGTTCTTTCTGCATCCAAACCGATTTCTAGAAAATGCATTTGAACTCATTGAAGTCAATGCACAGAGGGGAGTCTACTGTTGCCTGGGGGCAATTACAGTGAATCGTTTCTCCGTTGGTCTTTGCCTATGGCCTCTGTGTGCACTGTTGTTGTTTGATGAAATAGATTGCTGCGCCTAGTTTCTGTGACGGGACTTATTTCCTTGCCTTTTCTCCTTCTCCCGGTGTGGGATCCTATACAGTAACATGGGAGATGCCGAAGCGGAAGATGCAAGAGTCCAGCCCAACCATAGCATTACGGACAGCTTGGGTATCAGATGCCAAGAAGACTCTCAACCCATTAAGCCAACAGCTGAAATGGCTGCAGGCGAGATGCGTGGCCATTCCTCTGAGCTGCCAAGGTTCCTACAATTGCATGAGCCAGTCTGGCTGATAAGTAAAGGCATTTGTGGCTTGCTTAAACGGGGACGTGAAATATTGATAAGCAAAGCTGTCTTTCTAATATGATCGTCTATACCTGAGCATTCGGAATTGATGCTACTAAAGCGATCGGGATTGTTGTATGTCTGCTGGTTGCCACTCCTGTGCCTTTTATAATGGCTGGCCTGCTTTGCTGTTACCCCAAAGTAGAAGTCCTTGTCCTTTTAAAGAACAGAGCATCCAAATTAGCCTTGCTTCCTTGTTATGTTTGTGCACCTTTCTGCATCTTTTGGTCATCCTTTTTGTTGAGTGCTCGTTTATTGGCAAACCTCTCTCTGGGTTGTATCACTTCAGCAGCTGAGGGCCTCTTGTGATGGGATGTTCCTTAATAGACATTTTTGAAAACCTCCAGCTATGATAGTAAAAGGAGAGGAGAAAGCATTGTGATCTCTTCTCTCTTTCCTGCATCTGTTTCAGATGCGGACAGATTTTTTTTGTCTGTGGGAAGAATCCTTCATTCAGGTGCAGAAATGACAGAGCCCAGAGCCGATAAACTTGCTAAGGATTGTAAGGTTGTGGTCTCCATGACCTACACCATACTGCAAATCTAATGCGCGTATGTGTCTTTTATATCTCAGCCAGTTTTTATTTCTTCGAGCCCTGCAAAAATATTCCGAGGACTACCTGAATTCTGATCATAGAATCAAAGCTGACCCAACTTCAGGGCCTCGTCTCATAATGTGCAGAAAATCTAATTACCTTAGGCCAGGCTATGACCAAAGAATCCATGAGATTAGAGACTTTTATCCAGATTTGGAAAACGATGATTTGTTTGTCCGTAAGACTGGTGCCTCCCACGTGAATCCAGTCGTTCTCCAGGATTTTGACTATTTTAGGAGGTCTTGTCAAGAAAGACCTCGTGTTGAAGGAGAAATTGTTCTTCAGCCCAGAGATGGGGAAGATGAAATAATTCCAGATTTAGAAAAAGATGACCTCACGGTTCGCAAAGCTCAGCTGCAAAAGAAAGAAGTGCCTTTATCTGGTGCACCTGACAAGTACCAGCCTGCTCTTTTCCCGGATCCTTGGAGTCTACCCCCAGAAATTCAGGCCAAATTTCTATGCTTGCTGGAGAAGTCCACCCTCAAGAGCGAGAGTGAGCGGAGAGGAAAAGTCTTATCTCCTTCTTCAAGGCAAAAAAAGGATGATATGTTGATCCGAAAAATGGAGCTGCTCAGCCTAGGAGGCAACGTCCAGTCCAAGAGCTTCTGCCCAGGAGCATGTAGCAAAGAAGATATGGAAAAATGGGAAGCCATCAGAGAGGCCAGCAAAACCAGGCATAAGAAACGGCAAATGGTTGAAAGGTCAGCTCATGGCCATGCATGGATCATGCTTGCATTTGAATATATGGAAATAGTGCTTGGAAGAGAACTGTGGTGTTTTGTTTTTCAACAAAGCATGTCTTGGTGTGATGTTCAAGCTCAATGTTCATGTCTATCCCCATAAGTCCTGTTGTTGATCATCAACTGCTCGCAATCCATCCATCAGAAGTTTACAGGTCTATTTTGTAGATTGTGTTTATTGTATTGGAGTGGTGCGGTGGCCTAGAGGCGGAGCTCTCGCCTCACAATCAGGAGGCTGTGAGTTCGATCCTAGGTAGAGGCAGCTATTTCTCTCTCTGGGGACAATGAGAATATATCTGCTGAACAAAACTCCGCACTGGCGACAGGTAGGGCATCCGGCCAGTAAACACTCTACTAGCTCCATTCACTTGCCCAGACTCCACCCCGCAAGGGATTATGGGTTCGTCAAAAGAAGGTGATGATTGTGTTTATTGTACTCCAAGATTGTGTTTATTGTACTGGTCAAGAATACCGGTTTCTATTGTTAACAAGAAGCTGGTACCCCTTAGTGTGCAATGATTCTTAAACAAAATGGTGTATATTTGAAGTCTGTAGTTGAATATACATAAGCCATAATCACTGTCAGAACTTTTTTCTCTAAAAGTTCTTATGTGAATCTAAAGCTCTTCCATATAATATTGAAAACCTTTCCTGCAGATAAGACAAAAGGAAGATGCCTAGACGCCTTTTCCAATTTTCTTTTTCCCACAAAGGGGCTTCGTGTGTTGCTGCCCAGCCTGCAATTCCTTTGATCAGATCTTCAAGTAGAATCTATATTTTGACAATCCGGTTTGACTACTCATTAATTAATGTCTATTAAATCCCTTTCAGAATGTGGGCCCTTCCAACCACACTGGCTTAATATTCAACTTTATTTTAACAGTTTCTATAACACACCCCACATCCCCCCGCCCCCCAGCCTTGTTATTGTCTGAATTGTCCAGAATTGTTTCCTCGTTGCTCAGAAAAGAAGCCCAGTTCCAAATAAGTTGACGTGTTTGTTTATTCTTGAGGGAGGGGAGAAAGGCAGGAAGGTTTCCACTGATTTTTTGTTTTTTGAAACCCTCTCCCCCTTCCTATGGGAAGATTTCCCAACCTTTTCAGAAGAAGTTTGGATTCTAGAGGGCGTCAGGTGCCGATCATTGGCCCCACCGTTCGCCGTGAAGACACAGTCCTTGGCCAATCTTAATGAGCTTTCTGATGTTCATCTGGTAAAGCCCTTCTCGTCTTGAAATGACCTCATCCATTCCATTCTCCTTGCGCCACTCATGAGTTCTTTAAGCGTTCCGTGTCTTTGTGTTCACTGCGTCATTCCAAAGGACCAATTGTGCATGTTTCATTGGAAAATAAGTATCTGCGAGCTGGTCATTTTCATAAATTTAAATATTCAATTGAAAACTCCCGTCAGAATAAATGCTTGATCTCTCCACCCATGTATCGACTTCTCTGCTGGAAACAGCCTTTCTTACGGGCTTCTCTCCTGGGCCCACCAACTGGGCAGGGCCCAGGCATTGGATTCACATGGTCTTTGAGCAGTTCTGAAATTAGTAGGTAATCCTTGACTTACAGCCATTGATTTAGTGACCGTTCGAAGTTGCAACGGCACTAAAAAAAAGTGACTTATAGCCAGTTTGTACACTTATGACCATTGTCTCGCCTTTCCATGGCCACAGGATCAAAATTTGGGTGGTTGGCCACTGGCATGTATTTATGACAGTTGTGCTGTCATGGGGTCATGGGATCGCCATATGTAACCTTCCCAGCTGGCTTTTGCCAAACAGAGTCAGTGGGAGAAGTCAGCTTCACACAATGACTGTGTGGTTCACTTAACAACTGTAGTGATTTGCTTTTATCCACAACAGTGGGGGAGAAAGTTCATAAAATGGGACAAAACTCATTTAACAACTGCCTTGCTTAGAAATGGAAAATTTTGGCCATAAGTCAAGGGCCACCTATATATTCTAAAATCTTATCAAATCTAAGGCAGCTGCAGCTGGTTGTTTTCCCCCCTGTGTGTTAAGCTTTTGATCTCTCCAAATATTTGTTGAAATAGTACAAATGTTCTATGTACCATTGTGATGTAACCATTGGCATTTCCATAAGTGAAGATCTCGTACATCTGCATGATGGTGCATCTCAAAACAATGAGAAGCATAGGCAGAAAAGGGACCACTTGTGTTTAAGGGTCACGTTTAAAAGTTAAAACGGGGCTTTGAAATGCGAAGATGTTGAGATAGTTGCAAGGGACCTCATACGCTTTTTCAAAGTCAATTGCTGCTTTAGCTGATCAGGTGGGCATGAACCTGTGGGCATCGTGACAACACAGCAATGCCAGTGGAACGCAATGTGTGAACTTTGTCGGTTTTCTGATTCCCTTCAGGCTGTTGCAAAAGATTTCCGAGGAACACGGGTAAGTGGAATGATGGAAGCATGGCAGCCTGTGAACTCCCCCCTAATTCTCCCATCGAACCCCTTGTAACTCCGCTTGAGGCCATGTATGCATGTGCTTTTGGGTCTGGCGCTCAACTGGCTTGCAAGGCCCCCTTGGAAGCATCTTTGGGGACCTCACCCCAGGGGTTGCTGCTGCTCCTGGAGACCCACAAGAGGCTTCCTTGGAAGCTTGGGGGAGGGGGTGAGCTCTAGGCACAGCTTTGCAAATTCTCACAAACGGCTCCGGTTGTGGTAAAAGGTTGGCAACCCTGCTTCTCTTTGGCTAAAGACTCAGAATAAGTCATAGGCAAAAATAACATATACCCATTGCGGTGTAAGCCAGTTGTCACAAGACTCAGTGCTGATGTTGTCTGTAAGTCAAGGAGGCGTCCAATTGCATGCAGCACTTTTTATCCCAGGTCTCTGAAACATCTGTGCTCAGAGCATTCTTTTTCATCTTAAATTATTTGATTTTTTGATGTTTTATTGTGTTGATTAAATTGTACATCATTGTGAAGGAGATAAGGGTTTGAACAGTTTAATAAACAAACAAATGGTCACCACATCCAGAAAGCACACACAGGTAACTGATTCTGCAGGATTCATTAACTTCTCTTGCTTGTCGATCAAAAGGTTGGCAGTTCAGCGGTTCGAATCCCTAGTGCCATGTAACGGGGTGAGCTCCCGTTACTTGTCCCAGCTTCTGCCAACCTAGCAGTTCTAAAGCATGTAAAAAAATGCAAGTAGAAAAATAGGGACCACCTTTGGTGGGAAGGTAACAGCATTCTGTGCACCTTTGGCATTTAATCATGCTGGTCACATGACCACGGAGACGTCTTCGGACCTTGCTGGTTCTTCGGCTTTGAAATGGAGATGAGCACTGCCCCTAGAGTCAGGGACGACTAGCACATATGTGTGGGAGAACCTTTACCTTTACCTTTATATATAATACAACACATAAGTAAATGTACAATACCAATGGCAGGTTCTCCCAACATGGTAGTAGTTACAAGCAAACACAGGCAGAGGAGAGAAGAGTGAAATTCAGTTACAATTCAGCAGACGGAGTAGATTTTGCACAGAGCAGCAGACTCGGAGTTCAGCACAGCTAAACCACACCCAGACTTCTTGCTTAAGTTTCAGTTTCCAAACAGCCCTCATTGCCTGACCTGTTGCCATGCCTATTCATTGGCTAACCTTGTTACTATGCCCTATTCCAGTTCATGAATATTCTGACACAAATGTTCCGACAAAGTCAAAACCTGCCATATTCTGTAGAAGAATCCCCGAAATGTTTGAGAGGCCAACAGAAAAAGGAGGATCAGAGCCCACGCAGAGCAGATAAAGGAAATAGTAGAACATGGATTGAAAAAACATTTTAAAAAAGATCTTATATCCCCATAGCCAGCAATGTAGGCCACCCAAAATAATATTTTTGAGTACCTCAACAACAGTAGAAGCTACAGTTCTGGATGCCCCTCAGAACAACTTACAAGCCACACAAATCTGTATTTCTTGGGGTTGTTATTGCACACAACATACTTTTAATATTTGGCAATCGTTTAAAAAGAAAATCACAACCTATGGGAAGGACAACCTTATGTTGCTATCCTTGCGCTCTTAATTACAGATGTTTCTTTTTAATTCTAGTAAAGAATTTAAGAGAGAATAAAAACAGTGCCTCTTACTTAGGTTCAAAATTATTCTGTCTGTGAATGGGTGCCGAACTGGCTCTCTCATACTACCCTTTCAAAACTTGGAGGAGTTTAAAAGAAAACAAGCCAAGAACTGTTTTCTCAGCATGAAATTAAGTGGCCTGTTCTTTCCTGAACTCTGGATGGAAATCTGGCACCTAAGAGGATGCTAGAGTCCAAGATGGGCCTGTTTCAAACTCAAAACATTTCAGGCACCTCTGTAGCAACGGCTCTTCGGGCCTCCAATGCCTAAACTGCTTTCCTGGGCCAAGCAGATGCAGTGGCGAATTGCAAAGGCACAAAAGCAGATGGTCTCCACAGCTATTGCAGAACATCATGCTGCTTAAAGAATGTTCCCTTTGTTAACAGGGGAGTAGAAGTGAATCCATATATATATATGCAGATATGCAAAGCATTTTCTTGCAAAACATTTTTCCAATTTAAAATGTAGAGGGAAGAATCAATAGGGGGAGGAAATTTTCAGATAGATTAGATAGATTACATTTACATTTTTTTTTTAAACATTTTATTTGATTTATATACCGCCCTACTCCCGAAGGACTCAGGGCGGTGAAGAGGCCACAAGATAAAACCCATAGAATACAAAAATTTAAGAGCAGAAGTAAAATTGGATTAAATCAATTTAGCCCAAGACAAATTTAAAACCCCAGGTTAAGAACAAATTAAAATTTACATTAAAATTTACATTAAAAAGAGAAAGGTTAGGCCAGACCAGCCTGGTGAAATAAAAAGATCTTAAGAGCGTGGCGAAAGGCGCGTAGATCCGGGATCCTCCGTATCTCCGGGGGGCGCTCGTTCCAGATAGTAGGTGCCACAGAGAAGGCTAGATAGATAGGCAGACAGACAGACAGACAGAGGTAATGGACGGACACAGACAGACAGACAGTAGATAGATACCGTAGATAGATTCTGTAGACAGACAAACAGATAATAGATAGATAGATGATGGATGGATGGATGGATGGATGGATGGATGGATGGATGGATGGATAGATGAGAGAGAGATAAAATGGGTGGCTAAGAGAGAGAGAGAGAAAGATGATGGATGAATAAAAGATAGGTAACCCTGAAAAAGAAAGAGAGAGAGAGAGAGAAAGGAAGGAAGGAGAGAAAGAAAGAAAAGAAAAAAGTAATAAAAAGAAAAAGCAAGCAAGCAAGCAAAAAAAGATAACCCAGGGAGGAAATTCTGGTCCAGGCTGAGTTCTGAGAGTTGCTTTGGCTGATGCTGCTACTGCTGATGTGCATGGGGGCTGCCTTGGGGTTGTGGAGTGGGGGGAGGGCATGTGAGGACTGGGTGAAGATGCATGAGTCATCACTTCTTTGAAGTCTTGTCTAAGGGGGTGGGGGGTATTGGGAGGCAGCAGGATTTGGAAGAGGACCAGATCTGCAATCAATCTAGAGATTAACTCCATCCTAACAGGTTATCAGCTGCCACAATCAGCAAGAGTCACTGGGAAGGGACATAATAACTCTTGACTCTGATTTGCTTAGATCTTTGTTATTAATTACAAAGTGATGAGTTTTGTCCTGTTTTCTCTGCCTTCTTCTTCTTCTTCTTCTTCTTCTTCTTCTTCTTCTTCTTCTTCTTCTTCTTCTTCTTCTTCTTCTTCTTCTTCTTCTTCTCCTTCTCCTTCTCCTCCTCCTCCTCCTCCTCCTCCTCCTCCTCCTCCTCCTCCTCCTCCTCCTCCTCCTCCTCCTCCATAATATAATAAATATATCCTGGGTTTTTCTTTCTCCACGTATACAATCAGGCTGCCTCATTTATGGCATTTCCTTGAGAGATGAAGAAAGATTAGTCTGAGAAGAACATATTTCCCCATTTTCCTCCTCTTTTTGCTTTGTTTTCGGGATTTGGAAGGGATCTCCCATCTGGAGGAAGAATTGGGGGCACAGCAGATGGGCTTGTGCATGGCTTGTTAAATAAGCCATAATAGCTTGGCTCACCTATAGGACGAAGCTATTAATTGGCTGATAAAACACAATATCGCATTGTATCATGCCCAAACAGTGTCGTATTTCTTTAAAATATGGGATTTCTTTCTTTCTTGCCCGTGCCTACCTACAATCACTCCTTTGTTCAATGGGGGAGCCACACAACTTCATGGTTCACTTTAGGGGATTGTAGTAGTGCAAATGTCGGGGTACCCCAGCTGTATATAATGGACAAGCCCAGGACAATCTAGATTTAGCTACCATCTCCCCTTGTTTCTCAGACTTCCGACTTTAGCTCCCTGCATTGTCACATCCAAAAGAAAATGGAGTGATGCGGTGGCCTAGCAGTGGAGCTCTCGCCTCACAATCAGGAGGCTCTGAGTTCGATCCTAGGTAGAGGCAGATATTTTTCTGGGCACAATGAGAATATATCTACTGAACAAAACGCCACATTGGCAACAGGAAGAGCATCTGGCCATTAAATACTCTGCTAACTCCATTCAGTTGCCCAAACTCCATCCTGCAAGGGATTATGGGGTCATTAAAGATGATGATGATGATGATGATTGCAACGTCAAAATATTTAGTGGAAAGGGTGTTGGGTGTTGGGATTATGGAGAGAAACCTGAATGGGAAGTGTGGAGCAGCTTGCTCTGTAATTCTTAAGATCAAATGCAAAGGGCAGTGTTTGCACCGCCTATTTTGCTCGGCATATTTTAAGGCTACAGGAAATACATGACTTCAGAATCTTTTTTTTTTTTTTTTGCTTCTTCCTGCGTGCCAAGAGAATCCTGACCATGAAGTGGGAGGGAGACGCTGGGTGTGCCCACATTTGCTTTGATATTCAGTGTAGTAACTTTCAGAGTGTCTTGAGTTACGGAATTGGGGGGGAGAGAGAAAGAGACCTTCTAAATAATGACACAGTACCTTGGAAAGGCTTGTGGGACTGGCCTTCTCCTCTTTATTCCCTTTAATTAAAATTCATTAAAAGCTACATAAAGTGTTCTATAAAAAGATAACCCACGGAAGATGGTCAGGAAGGGGGTAGTTTCAGTATTTCGTTTAAATATAAGGAGAAAACAAAATCTGATGGTAACATCCGTTACATCGCAGTGTGACAGATGTGGCTTCTCCATCTCTGGAGTTTCTTTAAGAAGAGGCTGGAGAATCACCTCTTTTAATTGGTTTTCTTCTCCTTTGTAAGAGGGTTGGACCAGATCATCCATGTGGCTCCTTCCAACTCCACAACTCTGTGATTCTATGTGACAGCAAGAGCGCTTAGACTTATGTAAGAAGACTGCAGAGTCAGACATGTATAGAATTAAGGCAATTCAGACTAATGATTAAGAGAATTGCTTAAGAATTCATAAATTAAAACAAGAAATAGGCAGGCTTAGGCAGAAAATTCAAGGTTCTGCACTATTATGCAATAAGCAATTGAAGGTCATCATACAGATGCATTCTTTAGCAATAGCCATAGCACTTAGACTTATATACCGCTTCACAGTGCTTTACATTTCTCTGTAAGCGGTTTACAGAGTCAGCATATTGCCCCAACAATCTGGGTCCTCGTTTTACCGACCTCGGAAGGATGGAAGGCTGAGTCAACCTTGATCTGGTGAGACCCAAACTGCCAAACTGCTGGCAGCTGGCAGTCAGCAGAAGTAGCCTGCAGTACTGCATTCTAACCGCTGCACCACCGTGGCTCTTTGTGTAGGAGGGTGTGTAGGAGATGGCCTACACACCCTACACACCACTAAAAACCTGCCTCGTCGTAGACCACCCTTAGTCCTGTTCCTTCTAATCAGATGGTTAAATCGCCTCTTGAAGAAGGAAATGGTCTGGAATTCTAAAAAAATCTTTCTCTACCTTCAGGAGTAAATCCTTGAATGACGTCAGTGCAGATGAGCTACAAACGATCCGGCAGATGCGTTACGAAGAGCTCCAGAAAATAAAAACTCAGCTGCGGGAACAAGACCAACAGTGGCAAGATGTAAGTGCCTTCTTTGCTGTCCCTCTGGGTGGTTCTAGAAGACGGTCACAGCAAACTGAATTTGGGTGGCAGCCATTACACCTTGTGCCTATCAGTAGCAGGAGATGGGATGGCACATGGGTTGGGTTCTCCTTTAGAAGTTTCAGCCAGCGGGAGGAGGGCTGAGGGTGGAAACAGAGTAATGGGAGATGGATGAAAGGCCCAGGAGAACTTCAGAAGATGCGTGCTCTAGCTTTGGTCTCCATATCATCCAATGGAAATGGCTAGAGAAGCAGTGGGATTTTTTTTCCAATGATGGTGCTTGGCAGCAGAAGGCATCGGATGAGAATTCAGCAAGGTGCATTTTCTGTCTGAGAAAAGAATAGACAGAATCCACTGTAAATAACAAGTATTGCAACAGCAGATATAAAATTGATGAGCAGATTGTGATAAATAAAGACCATGCACAACTTAAAATGGATAAATTTTGCTGGAGCCAAAAGGATAACAGAGGAGAACTCAAGGTAGTTCTCAAGACAGGAAGGTGCAACCATTAAGGTGGCCAGTTCTTAAGAAATTGCCTACCACACACGTTCTCTTAAAGTGTGAGAACAACAGTGTTGGGAGGAAAATCCATCTGATTTCAGTTCCAAGCTGGGAGAAAGAGGCTGGAAGCAACATGGAGGCTGATTGGAAAGGAAGTTTAATGATGAAGCAGAACCACCAGGATTTGTGGTTGTGGTGCACCTTACAAAATGGTTGAATGAGTGGATGGATCTTTATAGGTTTCTGTGACTTTGAAGTTTGAAAGGTTCTGGGGTTAATGCATTGAAGGGGCTTGTGTTCTGAAAGGGTGTTGGGCAATTCTTGTTATGGCTAATGGCTTTCCTCCTGTGTTAGATCTTGGGTGAGGGGCTGCTTGTTTTAGCCCTACCAATCTGCTTTTGTTAGCTGTCAAACTTTGCTGCAAGGAGTTTCAAAATATCCTCTCTTGAATGGATTACTGTGTTTCCCCGAAAATAAGGCCCTGTCTTATATTTTTTTGAACCCTGAAATAAGCGCTTGGCCTTACTGCCATGTGCTCAAATGCCCGGAAGGGCCACCATCAGTGAGCTGTTGGACAAGCATTACTTGGTCTGTTGTGTAGATGTTAGGGTGGTTTAGGGGTGGGGAATTGTGGTGGGTGGGAGTGTGTTTGGGGATTGTTATGTGTGTGAGACCTGGTCTTTGGGTGTTAAGTGAATTTCGTTGTATGGGTATACTGTGTATACACATACAATGACAATAAAGTAGTTATTATTTTAAATTGACAGTATACACAGCAAACGAGATGACCATGTTGGATTTCGTATCCCAAATCACTATTATTATTATTATTATTATTATTATTATTATTATTATTATTATTATTATTATTATCATTGGTTAATCTTTATTGAGCCTTGGTAGTACAGTGGTCTAAAGCACCCTGTTATTAAGACCAGCTGCCTGCAATTACTGCAGGTTCGAATCTCACCAGGCTCAAGGTTGACTCAGCCTTCCATCCTTTCTAAGGTAGGTAAATTGAGGACCAAGTTGTGGGGGCAATAAGCTGACTTTGTATAAATATACAAAAGAATGAAGGCTATTGCTTAGCACATTGTAAGCCACTCTGAGTCTCCGGAGAAGGGCGGCATATAAATGATTTTTAGAAGATCATTTGACGGCCGTGGCCAGGGGTGCCTTTTATCAGGTTTGCCTGATCTGCCAGTTCCGTCCCTTTCTGGATCGGGACGCCTTGCGCATGGTCACTCATGCCCTAGTTACCTCCCGTATGGACTACTGCAATGCTCTCTACATGGGGCTCCCCTTGAAAAGCACCCGGAGGCTCCAACTGGTCCAGAACGTAGCCGCACGGGTGATTATGGGCGCAGCTCGTTACACCCATGTAACACCTCTCACTACGCGAGCTGCACTGGCTCCCGGTGGTCTTCCAGGTGCGATTCAAGGTGTTAGTTATCAACTTTAAAGCGCTCCATGACTTAGGACCTCGGTACCTACGAGACCGTCTTTTGCTACCAATAGCCTCCCACCGACCAGTTCGTTCTCACAGGGAGGGACTACTCAGAGTACCGTCAGTCAAATTATGTTGACTGGCGACTCCCAGAGGGAGGGCCTTCTCTGTGGGGGCTCCAACCCTTTGGAATGAACTGCCCCCGGAGATACGGAATATCCCTGATCTCCGTGCTTTCCGCCGTGCCCTCAAGACCCTGATGTTCCAACAGGCGGGGCTAAACATACAAACATGTGAATGATTTTTTAAATGTTATCTAATTCTGGGTTTTATTTAATTGACCAAACTAAGTAATAATTTTAATTAGCAATTTTATGATGTTTGTGTGTCTATATTTTTCTTGACTGTACACCTCCTTGAGTCCTACGGGAGAAAGGCGGTATAGAAATATAATAAATAAATAAATAAATAAATAAATAAATAAATAAATAAATAAATAAATAAATATAAATCAAATTAAAAAAAATGAGGTTCACAGCCTTTGAGGCTGGTTAATAGCTCAGCAGCTCGAGTCCTAACCAAGGACCTAGGAACTGTTTATTATCATTATTATTATTATTATCATTATCATTATCATTATCATTATCATTATCATTATCATTATCAGGGGATCTCTTATTTTGGGGGAAAACTGTGTACCAAATCTGCATTTCTAAAAGCTGGCCTCCACAGTTTCTGCTTGAGGGCAGGGAGACGCGGGCTGATTTCTGCCTTCCTTAAGATTTTTTTTTTCCCCATTTCTCCTCTAGGGGAAATATTCTATCTTTTAAAAAAAAAATATTTTCCAAAACATTTCATTCTTCTGGCAGGGAGGGGAGGGCGGGGGGGGGGATTCCCACAACAGCAATATGGGAAAGTGGGGCTGAAATTAACATCAACAACAAGTGAAGTCATCCCTATTGCGGAAATATATTCATCAGTTAGGGTGGCTGAGAATTCAATACTCTTTTGGTTTTCAGTCACCCATTTGAATTACACCAGGTAATTCAAGATAAGGTGGAATGCTCCTGAGCTGGGTGATCAGGTTAATAATAAATAAATAAATAAATAATAATAAAAAAAGAAACCAGCTCCTGTTGCTGCTTTGAATAACAATGACTATAAAGTTGGAAGCCTGCTAGGGTTTATGGAGAGGATATTAGGAAGGAATATTGGAATGTCAGGTGCTTCCTTTTCCGAGCAGCAGGTGCATTTTCTCCTGCAAAACTTTTTTTTTAAGCGTCAGGAAGCTGAAAGGCTGCCATTGTTCACATCGGGGACAGGCTGGTGAAAAAGACATTTGAGAAGGCAGCCAACCAGAGATCTCAGGTGAAAACAGTCCGTTGCGCAGTCTTTTCGCCAGGGAACGGGGCCCTTGAACGTTCAGCCGGAGGAGCTTACAGAACGAGACTTTTTACCGAACGTTGTTTGATGGGGGTTTTGTTTTGTTTTGTTTTTCCTGCGTAGGATTTGGCAAAATGGAAAAGTAGGCGTAGGAGTCACACCTCTGATCTGCAGAGGAAAAAGGAGGAGAGAGAAGAAATTGAGCGAAGGAGTTCGGAAAGCTCGGAGCGACGCAGCAAAACCCTGAGAGAAATGCAGAGAGACAGGTAATACTAGCCAGCCGCGTCTAGTAGCATTAAAGGCTTAATCCTTTTTAGGTTGGCTTGAATTCAGCAGCAACTAGATTTCACTGATTGCCTTTGAATTTATTTTACACACGCTCAGTTTGCTGGCATATTTAATTTTCAGGTCTTTTCACCGGGAGTGAAAATTTGATCATTGCATTCCTAAATAATTAAAAGATAGTCATCTACTACCAGTAAAATTAATTTACCAAATAGGTCATTAATTTAAGTACGCATTTTGAAAGGAACCTTTTAATTTCAGCTTCATTGAAGGTCGCCGTACTAGCTGGGTTCATTTTCAACTGCCTCATTGGGGTTTTTTTGCGTTTAAGGCAGAGGTCTTCAAACTTGGCAGCTTTAAGACTTGTGGACTTCAACTCCCAGAATTCTCCAGCCAGCTGGATTCCAAACTGGCTTGTTTTGACATAGGCCCCATTTCTGCATTTTTAATATAAGTCTTATATAACTATTGGGGAGAATTGTAGGGGGGAGTGGGGGGGCGTGTTTGTCCTGCAAAAGAAGCTTTTAAAGAACTTCCCTGGCCTGTCTCATTTTGTCCTAGTTTGACGCTATCAGGTATCCTGAGTTCTTTTCAGGTGAAATACAAGGGGCCCCTTCACGCTTCCTTAAGAAGGAATGCACAAATAACATTCTGTTTATAGACAGTCCTTGACTTACGACCACAGTTGAGCCCAACATTTCTGTTGCTAAGCAAGACGGTGGTTAAGTGAATTTTAGCCCCATTTTAAAACCTTTCTTGCTTCAGTTGGGAAGCGAATTGCTGCAGGTGTTAAGTTAATAACAGGGTTGTTAAGTGAATCTGGCTTCCCCATTGACTCTGCTTGTCAGGAGGTTGCAAAAGTGATCACATGACCCTGGGGCAGTGCAACAGTCATAAGTACATGCCAGTTGCCAAGCATCTGAATTTTGATTGCGTGACCATGAGGATGCTTGCAACGGTCCCAAGTGTGAAAAACCATCATAAGTCATTTTTTTTCAGTGTCGTAACTTCAAGCAGTCCCTAAATGAACGATTGTAAGTTGACGATTGAGTTTGATACCATTGGGTCTTAAAATATAATCCTCCTAATGGTCAAGCAGCATGGGAGATTTTACCCTTTCATTTGAAACGTCCACCAATCCTCTTTATCTGACATAGATTTAAAAAAAAAAAAAAGCCCAGAGAAAAATGTGCCACCAAGCATCGCGAAAATAGTAGTACATGTTACTTTGGGGACAGAAGAGTGTTGTAGAACAGCCTTGAATCTTACTGTGCCTCCTTTGAATTAACATAACTGCAACCTTACAAGTTACATACACACACACACACACATACACACACACACAGAGCAGCGGTGGGTTTCAGAAATGCTTACCATCAGTTCATGGGTGGGTGCACCTTCCATGCATGCACCCAGTCTCGAAACGTGGCTAAATAGGATAGCATTACATCCGGCCGTGTGGGCGGGGGCTCACCCGCAGTCGCCGCTACCAGTTCACTCAAACTGGTGCGAACCGGCAGAATACCACTTCTGACACAGAGGCTGTCAGCACTCCAAACTACATTCCTTCCAGTGCTGATTGAGAAGAGGGGGCAGCTGGCAAGAGGACGCTTGGCTTTTCACCTACTTATTTTCCCTGAAGATAATATCCCCTAGGAGATGGGATGGGAGGGGGGACATTCCTGGGAGTTGAAGTAGTAGATATGGGGAGAGTGATTTGGAAGATGTCCAATGAGATGCAGAGAATTGGGGAACGGAAAGGGAAGGTTTGGGGTCAGGAAGTCAGTGTTGGGACGTAGTTGGGAACAGATTGTCGTGCTTAATAAATGAAAGATTTCATCAAAGACTATTTGTTTGGAAATGCAATTTATTTGAGACGACACTGTAACCTGACAGAGGCGACTTTTGAGGTTACCGGTTACCCAGAGCTCTTGCTTTTCTTCTAGAGAGAGGCGAGATCAAGCTCCTCTGAGGAACTCTTGGCAGGAGACGGAACAATTGTATTTCTCGAATGATGATGTCTTTCGGGAAGAGAAAGCGTCTTCCAAAGTTGGCATTCCAACCGAGGCAAACGGAGGCTTGAAAAGGGAAGATGATCATGAGCTGAGGAAACGGAAACCGGAGCGTGGGGTGAAGGATGAGCCTCTCGTCTCAGTAGACAGCCTGGCCGGAGAAAGGACGGAGTCCCCTGTGCCAAGTTCCCAATCATCCAATGCCCAAACTGGATCTGGTCGGGTTTCAGCCTCCCTATCAAGGAGTTATCAGAAGACGGACACAGCCAGGCTGACATCGGTGGTCACCCCGAGGCCGTTTGGAGCCCCTATGAGAGGAATCTCCTCGCTTCCCAGGTCCTTTACGGTAAAAGCTGGCTTCTGTCTTAAGATTTGGGGAAGCACCTCTGGCTAATTTTACACTTTAACTGCTTCTGTATCTACAGTCAGAATGTATCTAAAATATAAAAAAGGATATATGATATATGAACAATTAATCAGTGGAACAACTTGCCTCCAGAAGTTGTAAATGTTCCAACACTGGAAGTGTTTAAGAAAAGATTGGATAACCATTTGTCTGAAGTGGTGTAGGGTTTCCTGCCTAAGCAGGGGGTTGGACTAGAAGACCTCCAAGGTCCCTGTTTTCTATTCTATTCTATTATGTGTTAAATACACAATCGCAGTCATGTCATGAAAAACCACAATGACATATTGGATGTACCGCATCTGCAATTTGCCTGAGTGTTTCAGGAATATTAGAAAGACGAGGCCGATCTTCTTTAGGATTCGAGATGGGTATTGAAATTGGTAGCAGCAATTTAAATGCTCCCTCTACTAGGACCCAACATTCATTCTTGTTGAGATTCTGCTTGTTACGTGATATGTTTGGGTATATATAGACGCATAAGCTCCTTAGGGAGATTTCCTATGGAAATGGTAAAACTACTCACATAGGAGAAATCAAAACGTGATATTTCACTTTGGATTTGTAACTATTTGTCCACTATTTGTATATCATCACATCAAACTTAGTGTTTTAAATTCTTTAATTTATTTGTAAAATATTCCTACCCCAGAGGTGGGTTTCAGCAGGTTCTGACCAGTTCTGGAGAACTGGTAGTGGAAATTTTGAGTAGTTTGTAGAACCGGTAAATACCACCTACGACTGGCCCCACCCCCATCTATTCTCTGCCTCCCAAGTCCCAGCTGATGAGGAGGACATGGGGATTTTACAGTAATCTTCCCCTGGAGTAGGGAAGGAATGGAGATTTTACAGTATCCTTCCTCTGCCACACCACCAAGGCATTTCACACCCACCAAGCCACACCCACAGAACCGGTAGTAAAAAAATTTGAAACTCACCACTGAGCAACCCCTTCTATATACTGTATTATATCCTTTCAACTTAGTCTTTTAATGATAAGAAGTATTAGGGGTGACATGATAGCAGTACTCCAATATCTACCTGTATCTACCTGTATTCTGTCCTGGTCTCCTGGAAGGAAGGCAAAGATATAAATCTCACCATTTAATGCAAACAGGAATTCATGCACTACCCTCAGCTGTGGTGCAATGCAGAGACAGCTGCAGAAAAAGTCAGATCCAATTAAATTAGGGACACATAATGTGTTTCCCTGATCCCAGCATTTCACTAACTCTGCTTGGCTTTTTGAGATGGATTGGCTTCTTATTCAATTCAATTCAATTGAAAACATTGCAGGAATTGGGTACGTCTAATCTAGTGAAAAGAAGGACTAGGGTGACATGATAGCAGTGTTCCAATATTTGAGGGGATGCCACAAAGAAAAGGGGGTCAACCTATTCTCCAAAGTATCTGAAGACAGGACAAGAAGCAATGGATGGAAACTAATCAAAGAGAGAACCAATCTAGAACTTAGAAGAAATTTCCTGACAGTGAGAACAATTAACTAGTGGGAGCTGGCCTTCAGAAGTTGTGGCTGCTCCATCGCTGGGGGCTTTTAAGAAGAGATTGGACAGTCATTTGTCTGAAGTGATATAGGGTCTCCAGCTTTAGCAGGGGGTTGGACTAGAAGACCTCCATGGTCCCATCCAAATAACTATTCTATATTAACACTGCAGATGATTAGCAAGGCACATAGCGCCTGGGAAAACATGGGGAAGATTTTCAGTAGGTGCTGCCCAGACCAATGTTGCAGATATCTCTTTTAAATACCTTTCTTCCAGATGGATGCAACTGTGAAATACAATGGAGGACTGGAAGGGCCCAGGAGTGCTCAGCCAGGGCACAGCAGGGGCTCCGAGGCTCAGACAGGAGGACTTCAAGGCCAAGGCAAGATGGAGCCCCAAGTTGCAGAAGACAGCAAAACCAGAACAAGCCACTTGCTGGAGGAGCAGAGAAGAGGAACGCCTGAGTTGGAGCCTAAATCAGATCATCACACCAGTTCCAACTCAATGACTATCACGTCTTCTGCCCCCAAGGAGAGAACCCTTTCAGCGACTGAGGAGTCAAGACGGCACGTAAGTTGGAGAGAGGCTCCAGTTTTTTTCCAAAATACAGGAAGCTGCACACCCCCAAAGAATTAGGCATTACTTGTAAACTAGAGAAGAACATGGATAACTTTCCTAGAAAAGGGAATATTGAGGTAGTCAGCCTTGTGAATAAATGGGAAGTTCTTCTAATGAATCACAAATGCGAGGGAAGAGTTGGATTTGAAACAGTTTTCTAGGACTCTGTGGCTCATAAGACTTTTTCTAGAGAGGTCAGAAGAGAGCTAGAAAGTGCCATGGCTTGTGAAGAACAGGTTCATGATACAAGAAGTAGCTTCAGAGGTTAATCCTGCGGAAAATGCCTTCTTAATTGCACTGCTCTGTGGGGTTTAGTCCAGGAAGGCCTCAGTTCCTGTCTGTAAGGACTGTTATATTTGTGTTGTTTTAGTGTTCTGATTGATTTCTAACACTGCAAACAATAGGTAGGTTCTTAAATCACTTAAGATGTCAGGAGGGACAGGACATAAAGAGTGAATGCCCCGGCTATGCCTAAAACAATCTAAAAAGACTAGCTAAGGTAATGTGAATGAATGACTGTTGACATTCTCTTCTCTGGTGTCTTCCTCCTCTCCTCCTCCTCCTCTTCCTCTTTTTAGGAGCAATACAGTGATATGAGAATCAGTATAAATCAGAAACCAGGCAGCAATCGTAACTTTGGATTTGCCGTGTCCCAGAATCCTTCTGGTGTCTTTGTGAAATCAATCGAAGAAGGTAAACACCAGTATTTAACTCTTGCAGTTTTTTGGGAAAGGAAAGAAAAAGAAGGAAAAGGAAGGAAAGGAAGGGCAGGGAAGGGAAGAGAAGAAAAGGAAAGGAGGGGTGGGGGGAGAGTAGGGGAATGGGGGGAAGGGGAAAGGAAAGAAAAGGGAAAGGAAAGCTATGACTTTGAGAAAGTTGGCAGTTCAGTGGTTCAAATCTCTAGTATAGGTCTCCTGCGTGAGCAGGGGGTTGGACTAGATGACCTCCAAAGATCCCTTCCAACTCTGTTACTGTTACAAAGGAAAGGAAAAATTCTGGTTGGAAAAATGTAAAAAATGTAGAGACTGTGGACTTGCCAAGTTGACTTGCTTTAAGTCTCTGCTGGTTCCTTCTAAAGCCTCAAACAATTTGATATTAGCATTCAACTGCAGAACCATCTCATCTCCTAACAGCTTTTACTATGGACCTATGCAGGCCTACGCAGGAAAGTCTGGCCGAACTTTCCAACATTGATCTTCCTGCCAAAAGATTTTCTTTTTCTTCAGAAGAAACGCCCCTTTCTTGGTGTCGCAGAAACTTTCATGGCACCATCCAGCATTCCAAAGGGGGACTTTGCAAAGTGGTCTCCGCTTGAGCCCAGAACATTACTTCATCGTCACCTCCTTCCCACACCTGCTCCAAAGGGCGCCCACGCAGCCAGCCCTCCCAGGCAACACTCTGAAAGCAGGCAGCTGCCTTAAGGCTTTAGGAGAGAGGCTTTGCTCCAGGGGTGAAATCCAGAAGGTTCTGACAGGTTCTGGAGAACCGGTAGCAGAAATTTTGAGTAGTTCGGAGAACTGGCAAATACCATCTCTGACTGGCCCCAGAGTGGGGTGGGAATGGTGATTTTGTAATATCCTTCCCCCAGGAGTGGAGAGGGAATGGAGATATTGCAGTATCCTTCCCCCAGGAGTGGAGAGGTGTGGGGAAGGAATAGGGATTTTGCAGTATCCTTCCCTGGAGTGAGGAGGGAATGGGGATTTTGCAGTATCCTTCCCCTGGAGTGGGGAGGGAATGGATATTTTGCAGTATCCGTCCCCCAGGAATGTGGTGGGAATGGATATTTTGCAGTATCCTTCCCCTGGAGTGGGGTGGGAATAGAGATTTTGCAGCATCCTTCCCTGGAATGGGGAGGGAATGGAGATTTTGCAATATCCTTCCCCCAGGAGTGGGGAAGGAATGGGGATTTTGCAGTATCCTTCCCCCAGGAGTGGGGAGGTGTGGAGAAGGAATAAGGATTTTGCAGTATCCTTCCCTGGAGTGAGGAGGGAATGGGGATTTTGCAGTATCCTTCCCCTGGAGTCGGGAGGGAATGGATATTTTGCAGTATCCTTCCCCTGGAGTGGGGTGGGAATGGAGATTTTGCAGTATCCTTCCCTGGAATGGGGAGGGAATGGAGATTTTGCAATATTCTTCCCCTAGGAGTGGGGAAGGAATGGGGATTTTGCCGTATCCTTCCCCTGCCATGCCCACCAAGCCATGCCACACCCTCCACGCCATGCCCACAGAACCAGTAGTAAAAAAATTTGAATCCCACCACTGACTAACATGCTCTGCAGAATTGACTCTGGATATTTGGAGGTCTTAATATGTGGTTTTTTGGCTTTTCTCTCAACAGGCAGCCCTGCAGATTTTTGCCAGTTGAAAGTTGGGGATGAAATCCTATCCCTCGGGGGCACCAACATTTCACACCTGGAGCAGGGCGAGTGGGACACTGCCATCAACCAGGCCCTGGAAAACGGGTGCCTCGTCATGGACGTGAGGCGGCATGGAAAGAAGGGTACGTGTTTAATTACATTGAGGGCAGTGTGCGTTGTCTCCTCTCTATGCTGTATTATGGTGGATGACTTCTGAATTCTTACAGCCTTCATCAGGAGCTGGTGGTTTGTTTCCATTAAAATGTATCTGGGGTTAGTATTTCTGCTTTTGTAAAAAAAAATAATAAAGTATTTATGGCAAGAAATATATTTATTATTTTGGTATCGTTGCATGAATTACAGCGTAACTAGCAGGTTGAGCAACTTTGCTTTCTAGAAATTGGGAAGTCATCTCCTGGAGTAGAGAAGTGCTTGGAAAGAGTTGATCGCAATCTACCGTACTTTCATTGTGTCTATTCATTAGACAACGATATGCTGGAAGACAAGAGTCTCTTAAGAGTTGGTCTTAAGAAACTTCACTTCCCAACATTTTGAAAATTCTTCTGATTTAAAATAAAGTTGTTGTTAGTAAACTTGCTATTTGTTGTGCAAACTAATTCTTGCTTTGGGGGAAAAAAATGGTCTATAGGAGGGGTCTCCAACCTGGGCAACTTTAAGACCTGTGAACTTCAACTCCCAGAATTCCTCAGCCAGAAGAATTCTGGGAACTGAAGTCCACAAGTCTTAAAGTTGCCAAGGTTGGAGTCCCCTGGTCTGTAGAATAGTTGTTGTTAGTAAACTTGCTGTTTATTGTGCACACTTTTGACTAACTCCTTGCTTTGGGGAAAAGGCGGTCTTTCATGAAAAGCCCTAACAGATTATTCCACATTAACATCCCAAATCACTCCTTCCTTCTCCTATCCTCTATTATATATATTTTTTTCCTCTTCTTTAAGTGTTGTTCAGATGTATTTTCCTCAGTTCCCTTTACACTTTGACATTCCCCCTGTCTCCTTTTCTCAATTTCTTTTGATCTCCACATATCAATCAGATTGGGGTAAAGACCAGCCTTTCCCGCCATTTGCAAGGCACAAAATCCTCAATCTTACCAGTATGGCTACCAACATTATAGGTACATCTGAAAACAAATGGATTGATGCCACATCCGGAGACCACACTTCAACGCAAATTCAACAAATGTCAGAAAAGGAGGTGCACAGCCATTTGAAGAATGATGTAAGTATGGACGTGTACCTCCAGAAGGAAGTGTTTGCAACTTCTACTCATGGCAATTACAAAATGTAACATTGTCCTTTTACCCTTAAACCTGGGGCTGTACCAGGGATGAAATCCAGCAGATTCTGACAAGTTCTGGAGAACCGGTAGCGGAAATTTTGAGTAGTTCAGAGAACCGGCAAATATCGCCTCTGGCTGGTCCCAGAGTGAGGTGGGAATGGAGATTTTGCAATATCCTTCCCCCAGGAGTGGCGAGGGAATGGGGATTTTGCAGTATCCTTCCCCTGGAGTGGGTTGGAAATGGGGATTTTGCAGTATCCTTCCCCTACGCCTACCAAGCCACGCCCACAGAACCGGTAGTAAAAAAATTTGAATTTCACTACCAGGTTGTACCATATTCTTTTGTATGGGTAAGTCTTCTGTAAGTGACCTGAAGACATGGGAGTATCTTCAGTATTTTGAGAGCCATTTGGAGATCATAGTTAAGGATATTGAGCTAGAAACTGGGAAACCATGAGTTCTAGTCCTGCTTTAGACATGAAGCCAACTGGGTGACCTTGGGCTGGTTCCCTAAAATTTCAGGGACTAATCCAAGCAGTTGCCAGGAGTCGAGGATGACACAAAAGTGTACATGCACCCACAGCCACACAATATGAACCAGTTGCCCAAGTGTCTGAATTTTGATCGCATGACCATGGGGATGCTGCCACGGTCGTAAGTGTGAAAAATGGTCATAAATCAGTGCCGTTGTAACTTCGAACGGTCACTAAATGAATTGTTTTAAGTTGAGGATTACCTGTACATTCATTGGAGTGGTGCGGTGACCAAGAGGTGGAGCTCTCGCCTCTAGGAGGCTGTGAGTTCGATCCTAGGTAGAGACAGATATTTTTCTCTCTGGGCACAGTGAGAATATATCTGCTGAACAAAACTCTGCATTGGCGACAGGAAGGGCATTCGGCCATTAAAAAACCCTGCTAGCTCCATTCATTTGTTCAGACTCCACCCCGCAAGGGATTATGGGGTCATTAAAAGGAGATGGCTACCTATACAATCCTTCTATAGAACTTTTGAATTGTGCATAAAAATTAAATTGCAGCTATTCTGGGCATCAGTTTTCAGAAGGTTGGTAGTTTGGTTTGTCAGAAGGGCCAAAGTCAGGTGTTACCTCACGGAGGTGTAAGAAAAGGTGAGATTAAAGCCATCCTATGCTGTTTTTTTCCATTTTCAGGGGTCTGAAACAAAAGTCAATGGAATGCAAGACGATACAAGCTCCCGTGAACGAAAAGGTAAAACTACCAGGTGTACTTGAAGTAAGAGATCTTAATTTTTAATTAGTTTAGCTGAAGAAAGGAACCAATTCTATAAATCAGTGGCTCCCAACCTTTGGGACACCAGGGACCAGTTCCGTGGAGAGAGATTTTTCCGCGGACTGGAAGGGGCATGGCTTCACGTGCTGTGTGCATCCCGCGGATGAGGCTTTGCTTATTTGCATGGACCGGTTACTGGGATGCTATGGACCGGTTCCGATCCATGAACCACAGGTTGGGGACCCCTGCTATAAAGAGTAAAAAATAAATATTTTTTTATTAGCTGCTAATAAAAACACAGTGGGTTTAGAAATAATTTTTTTTAAAAAGATAGAAATGCAGCAAGTTGACAGAGCCTTGGGTGTTAGAGTGCAATATTGCAGGCGACTTCTGCTGCCTGCTGGCTGCCTGCAATTTGGTAGTTCAAATCCCACCAGGCTAAAGGTTGACTCGGCCTTCCATCCTTCTGAGGTCGGTAAAATGAGGACCCAAATTATTGGGAGCAATATGCTGACTCTGTAAAACCGCTTAGAGAGGGCTGTAAAAACACTGTAAAGCGGTATGTAAGTCTTAAGTGCTATTGCTATACCAAGAGGGGAAGTTTTTAACCTGTTCTGAGTCATCTGCCTTCCAACTCTTTTTTTCAACCTGCTGGGCATGGTGAATTAACAGCGTCTTCCAGAGGGATGGGTAAGGGGTTTCAAGCTTTAAAAAAACTCTTACCCTGGTCAGGTATATTTGTCTGTGTGCCCTATAAGATTTGGCCTTCTTTTCTTTTTTTTTTAAGTCAACCTTTTATGGCAAAACAAGGGGAGAAAAACATAACCTGTAACCTAACACTAGAGTGCATTGTCAGCTAGAACTGTGTGTGATGGTCAAAAAGCAGAAGTCGGTTTCTTTTCAGCCCATCTTAGAGTACAGCCTGGGAACAAAATTGTGGCCGTCTAGGACAGGGTATAGGAACACGGTGGCTCAGTGGCTAAGACACTGAGCTTGTCGATCAAAAGGTCGGCAGTTCAGCGGTTCAAATCCCTCGTGCCGCATAACGGGATGAGCTCCCGTTACTTGTCGCAGCTTCTGCCAACCTAGCAATTCGAAAGCATGTAAAAAAGGCAAGTAGAAAAAATAGGGACCACCTTTGGTGGGAAGGTAACAGTGTTCCGTGCGCCTTTGGCATTTAGTCATGCCGGCCACATGACCACGGAGACATCTTTGGACAGCGCTGGCTCTTTGGCTTTGAAACGGAGATGAGCACTGCCCCCTAGAGTCGGGAACAACTAGCACATATGTGCGAGGGAAATCTTTACCTAGGTCAGGGTCTTTAAAGAGTGACCATCATGGTGCTTGCTCCCCTGCTTAGTGCTGACTTGGGAAAGCTCTATAAACTGGGGTGAGCGCCTTCCCAAAGAATAAAATTTGAAAAGGGGTTGATTGAGAAGACCTGCCAGTCCTCTGAGGAGCTCAAACCCTGTGTAGAGTTACCACATCAAATGATTTAAGGATCCTTGGTGTTTTCTGAGCTTGGTTGTTTCCTTGCAGATGTTTCCTTGCCCCAAGTAGGCAACATCATCAGTAATGACTCTACTATTGATGATGTGACCTAGTATGGGTAATGAAACATCTGCAAGAAAACAATCAAGCTCAGAGAACACCAAGGACTCCTCATTTCAACCCTGAGTTATAAATAGTTTCCTTTACAAGTGGTTTAGGCTGAGAATAGCATTAGGGTCAGGCAACTCCACTACAGCAGAATTGGCAGTCGGACCTTCCCGACTGCAATTGCTGGTTTGGTTTGATCTGGTGATGCTTCAATGGGTTCAGGTTAGTGAGGCTTTGATTTAGGCTCTGAAAAATCAGGTGCCCCTATCTCCAAAGCAATGATCCATTTGTTTGAATGCATCCAAGTCAATGCCTTGTATATAGAGGAACCGTGGCTCAGTGGCTTAATGACACTGAGCACCGGCAGTTTGAGCCCTAGTACTGTAGGGTGGGGTGAGCTCCTGTCACTCGCCTCAGCTTCTCTCCACCTAACAGTTGGAAAGCATGTTCTATGCAAGTAGATAAATAGGTACCACTTTGGTGGGGAGACGAGCTGGTGCTCTGTGCAGGCAGGCAGATTCCAGATGGCTCTAAACCTTCCCGGTTTTGGTGCCCACTTGTAGCTCTGGAAAGGAAAGGGGCCTTTGGTGACAATGCAGAAAGAGCCGCTTGTCTTTCTTTCTGGTGTAAAGCCAGCTCGCCCTCCAGTGGCGCACCTTGGAAGTACACAAGTATGCCCTATAGCAGGGCAGGTACTTTGTCAAGCCAAACTACTACTCGGGAATAGCATTGTGGTTTCCTGGTTACTGTAACAATGCCAAACAACAGCTACAATAATAATACCTTGGATATTTTCAATAAAATTAGACCACACCACACTGACCTGTTTGTATCTCCGTATTTTTTTTTCCCAAATAGACACAGAACCTATTTCTTTGAAAAACTTAAAAAGGCGATCCCAGTTTTTTGAACAAGGTAAAAGCAATCAGTATTCCCACCCCAAAAAAGCTAACATTTCATGTAATTTCATGAAATCGTGCCTCCCCTGCCTTCTCTTAATCAGCCTGTGGTGTTGGGTTCTATCGTGCCAACTTTCTTAATCTCTTTCCGTTCTTTTCCTCAGGAGCATCAGGTTCCTTTCACAATTCATGGGTGTATCTTTGTGGTAATGGGATTTGTGTGTTCCTTTTTTCCCCTCACACCTTTGACACTCTTGATAAGTTCAAATCCTGTTCGTAGCGAGCACCAAATGTAGCATGGAAGATGTTCTCATCCGATTCGCAAGCTTTTCTCCTACGTCCTGAAATTTGGCAAATCTGTGTTTTGTAAAATGACCAGTCTGAAACAAATGATCAATGTTAAAGTCATATTTATTATTACAGTTGGTGTATCGGTATGGCATAGCTAGCTAAGGAACAGATGCCTCAACTCCATGAGGCAATTTTAATCCTTCAAAAACTAAAAGAAATGTTTTGGGCCCAGAATCCTGTATCTGAGCTCTTGCAAGCTTCTAGGAGTGTGTTTGGCATGTCACATGTCATCCTTTTCACCCTCACTTCAAACACTTGTGCTTGTTTTATTTGTTATATGTGGAATGTTTTGAAGTGATGAAGACAATTTTTCTCATTGATGTCTGTGCTCCGTATTACACAAGGTCTTTTTCTCTTACCATTGTCTCAGTTTCTTCAGAATAATGTTTCCATACAAAAGATGAAAGGCCGCTCTTAGTCATAATCATATCTTGCCCTTAGCATCTTTCCCAGGCATTCTTTTATGGCAAGGCTTTGTGCCCGAGCTGGCAAGACCTTCAGAAATGCAGGCCAAACTTCTCTAAATGCAGAATGTGACTTTATCAAAAAAAAAAAAAAAAAAGAGGAAAGGAAAGGAAAGGAAGGGAGGGGAGGGGAGGGGAGGAGAGGAGAGAGGAAGGGAAGGGAAGGGAAGGGAAGGGAAGGGAAGGGAAGGGAAGGGAAGGGAAGGGAAGGAAAGGAAAGGAAAGGAAAGGAGAGGAAAGGAAAGGAAAGGAAAGGAAAGGAAAGGAAAGGAAAGGAAAGGAAAGGAAAGGAAAGGAAAGGAAAGGAAAGGAAGCTGCAACTTGACTTCTTTGTGCTTTTTGGAAGAACCTTTCTCCCAGTACCAGGTTTTTGAATAAGGAATACATATTGTTTGGTACTCTGTTTTTAATTTGGTTTTCCTGGGGCAGCTGAACATCTTGCATTAAAGGTCAATTTTGGCCTTTGTCCCATACTTAAAAGAGGGGAAAAAAATGTCTCTCAGGAAAATTAATTTCTCACTCACCACCCCAAAAGAAAAAAGATTGCACAACTGACACAGTTGGGGGGGGGGGGTTCACTGAAATATCCTTGTTCTCCTTGCTGCTTTAACTGCTGTAGGGTAGCTAATATATTTTCATTGGGACCTTAGGTCCAATGGTAATTATTCATTCATTATAATTTTTGGGAAAGTTTGGGAATTTGTCCATGCATGAAGCTAATGCAGGAAAATTTGCTCATTTTATCTTGGTCTTTCATATTAAATGTTTCTCTATCAAAGCACCTGATCTATCCCAATATGGGAGGAAGCATACTACTTCCCTTTCGCCTTTCAGCTCCAATCCAGGAGCCCTCAAGCAGTCACATTCACCACAAACCATTTTATCAGGTGGCTCAAGCTGATAAAGGGTGGAGAACTTGTGGCTCAGAGGTTAATACAACTGCCTAATATGCAGGCAGCCCAAGTTTGAATCTGAGTAAGGGTATGACTAGCTGATGAGAGTTAAATAGCTTGAAATAGATCTATACTAGTCTCACTTTATTTCTTTATCAGCGAAATACACACACACACATACATATACATACATATTACATATACATATACATATACAAGACCAAGATATAGATATAGATATAGATATAGATATAGATATATCTATAGATATAGATATAGATATAGATATATACCCTGTTTCCCCCAAAATAAAGCATCCCCTGATAATAAGCCCAATCGGGCTTTTGAGCGCATGGCAATAAGGCCAAGTGCTTATTTCAGGGTTCAAAAAAATATAAGACAGGGTCTTATTTTCAGGGAAACACTGTATGCTCTCTTGGAAGCATTATACTGAAGAATGGACTTGTATCATATCACTAAGTTTTATCAGCAGGATCACCTAAAAGTTAAAATATTATCCGAACACAGTAAATTGGGAAGCAATTGTGGAAAAGTAAAGATGGAGGCCAACACTGTTTCTCACAATGTCTGGCATGGGAAGGAAGGTTCGACCAGGTGTGGGGAGGGGGGTGACCCAGGCTAGTGAGGAAGAAGGAAGTGGGGAGATGAAAGCTGACACCGCAGGAGAAGGCAAGCAGAAGTCTGGATCTGTACAGGAGAACCGTAGAGTACAGTGCCACAAAGCAATTTGGGAGGCCCTGGAACTGGGCCAAGAGTGCTAGGTATTTGTCCCGAACTATCCATTCTGGAATTATTATTTTTTTTAAAAAAAAATGATTATAAAATGAGCAGTTCTTGAAGTTTGTGGCTCTTCTTGGCTGGGATTTTTTTTGCATGAGACAACTCATGTGAAAGGGATATGACAAGAGTCAGCTGGAACACTGGGACTGAATTCCATTTCTGCCTCATGTTAATGCTTTTGGATTAACTGCTTAGCCTTGAACTTCGGCTCAATGATTGTGGCCATTGCAACGATGATTTTAAAAATCTCAGGTCGCCTTCCTCAAAATTGCTCCAAATTCTAGTTGTCACCCCATCAGCCTATCAAAGGTTGGTGTGATTGTGTTTGTTTTTTCAAAGACCATACATTTTATGATTGGGTGGGGATTGGGATATCGTTTTGCAAAGAAGAGATGGTTGGAAATGATGCAGGAATGTGAATTCCCCGACAAAACAGTATTCTAGCATTCTTGGAAATCTTCTTAAAACTGTCTTCTCAGAGTTTATTCTTGGTGTGCTGGCATAATAATCAAGGAGGGTACCACCCATACTTTATTGTTGTCTATGTATGGCAGACTTGATTAGAAAAAGGTGCAATTTGTGGTGTAAGTATGAAACCAATGCAGGAAGTCCTTGACTTACGACCACAATTTGCGCCTAAAATTTCTGTTGGGAAGCGAGAGAGTCGTTAAGTGAATTTTGCCCCGTTTTACTACTTTTCTTGTCATAGTTGTTAAATAATCACTGCAGTTGTTAAGTTAGTAACCTGGTTGTTAAGTGAATCTGGCTCCCCCATTGTTTGTCAGAAGATTGCTAAAGGCGATCATATGACCTCAGGATGCTGCAACCGTCATAAATATGAGTCCGTTGCCAAGCATCTGAATTTTAATCATACGACCATGGAGACACTACAACAGTTGTAAGTGTGAAAATCGGTCATAAATCACTTTTTTCAGGGCCGTTGTAACCTTGAATGGTCACAAAGTGAGCTGCTGTAAGTCAAGGACTACCTGTATAAGGATTTTCCTTTCTATGACCTTAAGAACTATTTGTCTTTTGGAAGATGTTAGTTGAGCCCTTGATCGGAAAAAGGGGTGGTTCCAGGGCAGCCTTCTGATTTGGGTTGAAATGGTTTCTTCAAGATAAGAGTAACAAAGATTTTCCACTCTCTTCTTGTTCTTCTTCTTTTTTTAATCTTATAAATCATCCAGGAGGCCAGGAACCTGCAATACTTGACGTAAGTAATACTTCATTGTTATTATTATCAGTAACAATCAGTCAACCAGATGGTTAGGTTAGACTTGGCATTTGCATCCAACTATCAAGGGACGCGGTGGCTCAGTGGCTAAGATGCTGAGCTTGTCGATCGAAAGGTCGGCAGTTCAGCAGTTCGAATCCCTAGCACCGCGTAGCGGGGTGAGCTCCCGTTACTTGTCCCAGCTTCTGCCAACCTAGCAGTTCGAAAGCACGTAAAAAAAATGCAAGTAGAAAAATAGGAACCACCTTTGGTGGGAAAGTAACAGCGTTCTGTGTGCTTTTGGTGTTTAGTCATGCCAGCCACATGACCACAGAGATGTCTTCGGACAGCGCTGGCTCTTTGGCTTTAAAACGGAGATGAGCACCGCCCCCTAGAGTCAAGAACAACTAGCATATACCATGTTTCCCTAAAAATAAGTCCCTATCTTATATTTTTTTTGAACCCTGAAATAAGTGCTTGGCCTTATTGCCATGTGCTCAAAAGCCCGATTGGGCTTATTATCAGGGGATGTCTTATTTGGGGGGAAACAGGGTATGTGCGAGGGGAACCTTTACCTTTACCTTTATCCAACTATCAAGTCCTTCCCAAGAACTTGAGAGAGGCAGATGTTCCTTCCATCTTCTTGACAATTTGTTCTCCAAAGTTTTCCCCTCCCTTCTCCCTTCTCATCAGGAGGGTTAGATTGGATTCCAGGTGGGTTGAATTAGAGGGCAAGCTTTATCCCCTGAAGGCTAAAACCTATGCTTGTAGGAACTGGGTATGTCCAGTTTAATGAAAAGAAGGGGTGACATAATAGCAGTGTTCCAATATCTAACGGGCTGTTACAAAGACTAGAAGTTCAAGCTATTCTCCAAAGCACCAGAAGGGAGGACAGGAAGCAGAGGATGGAAACTAATCAAGTAGAGAACCGATCTAGAACTAATGAGAAATTTCCTGACCATGAGAACAATTAATCAATGGAATGACATATCTCCAGAAGTTATGGGTGCTCCATCACTGGAGCTTTTTAAGAAGACATTTGTCCGAAATGGTTGTTCTGTCCCTGTTCCACTCATGCACCCCCACAGATGGCCCGGAGTTAATAAGCCACACGACAAAATTCTTTGAAAATAAAGCTGGCAGCAACCCAGTGGCTAGCTGCCAATTCAGACTTTACTCACACAAAACAAAGATTAGATTGCCAGCATTCCGATAAAACAGGCAGAGTTTTCAACAATACAAGGATTAATCCAAATGCAGTCCGATAAAGCAGGCAAAGTCCAGTAACGCAGAGATCATGGATTATTTCTAGTTCTTGCTTGTCACAAACTGAACCGGCCACCACACCCACATTTATACCCTATGGGGTGTGGTCCAGTGACTCAGCTAATCTCTGGCATGCCTTCCCCTCTGCTGCGCACGCTTCTCCCTGCGCCTCTGGCGAGGGTCCAGCCAGCACTTATCTCCTTCGTCGCTGTCCACCTGTGGCTGCGGGGACGTGCTTGGCTCTGAGCCTGTCTTTTGGCCTTCGGTGTCCTCCGGAGGCATTGCCAGAGAGGAGGGTCCTGGAGAGGGAGGCCTTGCCAACTCCTCTTCCTCACTCTCAGAGTCTGCATCAGTCGATAGCCCAGGCTCAGGCAACGGAGCCACAACAATGGTAGAGGGTCTCCTGCTTGAGCAAGGGGTTGGACTAGAAGACTTCCAAAGTCCCTTCCAGTTCTTTATTTATTGCCCTGCAAAGGGTTCAGCACCCACTTTTCCTATCAAAAGGTGAACGCCAGCCCCAGCATTCTTCTTTTGCAAGCCATCTGCGGAGAACCCTCTGGGCCTGCTAACCTTTCGTTTCATGTTGCAGCTCCCTGTCCCACCCATTGCGGCTTCCAGCCGTTGGACTTGGGATCAAGAAGAAGAAAGGAAAAGGCAAGAGAAATGGCAAGCAGAGCAGGAGCGCTTACTCCAGGTCTGGATGAAACTGTGTGGTTGCCCTTCCTGCTAGAGCTAGAGCAGAATATCCTGACTAAAGCATTTCTGGTTGCTGACCCTCCTTCAGGGCCTCTCTTCTAGGTGAAGCACTTGAGGATAGAAGCCCTGCCCCAACATGCTACCTACAGATAGACAGTGGCAGGACAATTCATATCCCAGTCCATTTGGCTCCCCATCCAGCAGCTATCAATGGATCTTTGCCCATATAAAGCTGGGGATGGTTTGGTGACTGAGTCTCTTTCATAGACCTTGGAGATCCATCTATAGCAGGGGTGTCAAACTCAAGGCCTGCAGGCCAGATCTAAGCACCCCACAGGCCGCATCCGGCCACCCTGGAAACAGTGAAGGGCCAGCTTGGAGCTTGGGAGGGCCACACGTAACCCTCCTGACCTCCGTTTTCATTCGCAGAGGGTTGCAGGAGACTGTCCCAGCCAAAAATGGAGCTCAGGAGCCTGTTATTGCCGGCAGAGCTCTTGGGCCACCGCCGGGTGCCCCCGACAGTGATGTAAACCTGGCCACACCCACCCTGGCCACGCCCACCCCGGCCCCCCAAAGTCAAACGCAACCCTGATGTGGCCCTCAATGAAATCGAGTTTGACACCCCTGGCCTAGAGGAAAGAGCCAATAAAGGAGAATATTGGCAAGCTCAGGGTTGCAATGAAGGGTTAGGGTTCCTTGCATTCCCGTCCGTTCCTTACTTTAATCCAGGGGTCCCCAAACTTGGCAACTTTAAGACTTGTAGACTTCAACTCCCAGGATTCTCCAGCCAGCCTAGCTTGAAGATTTCTGGTCTAATCCTTTGCATGGTATTGCTAACCAAAGGGGAACAGCTTGCTGGGTTTGTCGGCAGGGAAAATATCCTGTTTCCTGGGGTTTCTCTTTGCATTTGTAAGACTTTGTCTTGATTTGCTTCTCCCCATCAGGAGCAGTACAAGCGTGAGCAAGAGAGGCTTAAGGAAGAGTGGCTGAAAGCCCAGCAGGATGCAGAAAAGGACATCTCTGGTTACTTAAAAGAGGTCAGTTCTCAGCCTTTTTGTGGTTTGACCTCATTGGCAGAAATTTGCTCTTGAGCTTGTCAAGGCCGTTTCTGAAGCAATACATCTGGAAGGCAGAAGCACTGGGCTTTCTTGTGGCTTTGTTGAGAAAAAGCTGAATATAGGGAAAGCATAAACCTCCCCCCCAAAAAAAGAAATCAGGGGTGAAATCCAGCAGATTCTGACAGTTCTGTAGAACTGGTAGTGGAAATTTTGACTAGTTCAGAAAACCAGCAAATACCACCTCTGGCTGGCCCCAGAATGGGGTGGTAATGGAGATTTTGCAATATCCTTCCCATTGGAGTGGGATAGGAATGAGATTTTGCAGTATCCTTCCCCTGCCATGCCCACCAAGCTACACCCGCAGAACCAGTAGTAAAAAATTTTGAAAACCCACCACTGGTCTGAAGTGACATAAAGTCAACTCCAAAGACAGGTAGAATATCTTTTACTTGATTGTTTTAATCCACTGATCCAAATCTTTATTATTACCTGGAATATCTTTCCAATGAAAGATCAATCACGTGTACCTCAATTCATAGCAAAACGTACCTAACTTTTTCTTCTGTTTGTTCTCCAAGCTTGTGGGTTGGTTTCCAAACATTTTATTACCAGGCTAGGCAACATCTTCAGCGGAGTTTGGGGAATGTTGGTGTCAGTGTTCTGAGGGTCTTGTGATGGATCTTGTGATGGGTCAGGTGCAGGGGTGAAATGCTCCCTGTTTGGACCGGATCACCCGATCCGGTAGCGATGGAGGCGGGTAGTTTGGAGAACCGGTAGCAAAAATCCCTGCCCCTCCCCCCCCTTTGCCCAGCTGAGCCGCGCAATCATCAGAGGCTTTTTTTTTAATTTTTAAAAGCATTTTTTCTACAACCTCTTTGGCCGAAAAAATGCTTTTAAAAGTTAAAAAAAAAAAGCCTCTGATGATCACGCGGCTCAGCTGGGATCATCAGACGCTTTTAAAAGCATTTTTTCTACAACCTCTTCGGCCGAAGAGGTTATAGAAAAAATGTTTTTAAAAGGAAAAAAAGCCTCTGCCAATCAGGCAAGTCAGCTGGGATCGTCAGAGGCTTTAAAAGCATTTTTTGCAACCTCTTCAGCCGAAGAGGTTGTTAAAAAAATGGTTTTAAAAGTTAAAAAAAAAAAAGTTGGCCACATCCACTCAGTCATATTAAACCCCCCCCCACCAAGCCACGCCCACAGAACCGGTAGTAACAAATTTTACATTTCACCACTGGTCAGATGTGAGTCATCAGTGAGAGTCTTGTGATGGGTGTTGTGATGGGGAGGGTACATTGGATGAGGGCCATTGGGAGGTGAAGTGCTGGTTGGGGGGTTGTGTAGGTTGATGGAGGGTCAGTGCTGTCTCTGGTTGGCTGTGTGGTTGATTTAGATTCTGAGCAGTGCGTAGGCTGGTTGTAGGTCAGTGTGTCCCTTGGATGGAATTACTTGTGAAGTGCCACACTTCGATGAACTCACGAGCGTGGCGGGTGGTAGCGTGGCCAATGATTTTTGTATTGCTCCAATCAAACTGGTGCTGTTTGGTGTCGGTTTGGAATAGAGAGTAACGTTTTGGGATCGTGGCGTTTGACTGCCAGCCAGTGTTTGTGGATCCTGTTTTTTAATTAATGTGATTGTCAGCGTTCCAAATTATGATCTCCTCCAGCGCCGACATGAATGAAAGAGGGAGAAGCTTTGCTTTAATGCTGAGATGAACTTTTACCTAGTTCCCTGCTCTTTAGTAGATAGTGTTACCTGGGTGACAGAGGGAGGGGGGAAATTCCTGTGAAAAGAAAGTGCTTGGGACGAAGAGATGGATCTGCACGATGGCCAATGAGACATTGGGGTTGAAGAACGGAAAGGGAGCAGTTTGGAAGGAGGTGCCAGTTTTGGCTGCACAAAGAGTTCAGGAATGTCGTTCTCCTATTCTTAAATAAAAAAAAAAGATCCATTAGAGACCTTGCGTTTGAGAATGAAGTTTATTTAAGATAGCAACAAAACCTGACAGTGATGTTTGTCCCACATAGAACACTGACACTGACATCCCCTAAACTCCACTGAAGCTGTTAACTAGTGTGGTAATGAAATGTTTGGAAACCAACCCACAAGCTCGGAGAACAAACCTTCACTCTCATCCTACACCCGAGCTACCGATATTCACCACTATTTCTCTTCTGAGTTTAATTTCTGCAAAACTTGTATTCTTTTCTAGGAACAGACTAACCTGACATCCCCTACTATGACTGGGAATATACAGGAAGCCCCAACTTTTTTGTGGGAAAGAAATGGAAGTAACAGGACTGCTTATCTTAGTTCTGAAAGAAATTGGGAAGAGGAAAGCAAGCCGGAGAATCAGAGGAAAGATCATGAGCTAGCGAGAAGCAGCTTACAACAACAAGGAATGTTACAGGTGGAGCAAAAGAGAAAGTTACAAGAAATAGAAAATGGGAAGGAATGGAATGGACAAGACACAGTGTACTATGCAAAGGAACCAAGTTATCCAGAAGAAGTACCTCAAAAACCACAGGTAGAACCTGTCAAGGAATCAAGGCATTGGGAAGGAACATCTCAAAATCTTCTGATGGACCCAATTAAAGAACCAAACCATGGTGAAGAAACATCTCAGAATCAGCTTTTTGAACCCATCAAAGAACCAGGGTATCAGGAAGAGACATCTCAAAAGTTAGTGCTGGAACAAGTCAAGGAACCAAGGTTTTGGGAAGAAGTATCTCACAAAACTCATGTAGAAATAATCAAGGATTTAAGATACCAGGAAGAAACATCTAAGGACCTGCTGATGGAACCTATCAAGGAGCCACGGTATTGGGAAGAAACATCTAAGGACCTGCTGATGGAACCTATCAAGGAACCAAGGTATCGGGAAGAAGCATCTCGGGACCTGCTGATGGAACCTATCAAGGAATCAAGATATTGGGAAGAAACATCTAAGGACCTGCTGATGGAACCTATCAAGGAACCAAGATATCATGATGAAGCATCTCAAAAGCTGTTAGTGGAACCTATCAAGGAACCAAGGTATCGGGAAGAAGCACCTCGGGACCTGCTGATGGAACCTATCAAGGAACCAAGGTATCATGATGAAGCATCTCAAAAGCTGTTAGTGGAACCTATCAAGGAACCAAGGTATCATGATGAAACATCTCAAAAGCTGTTAGTGGAACCTATCAAGGAACCAAGGTATCGGGAAGAAGCACCTCGGGACCTGCTGATGGAACCAATCAAGGAACCAAGGTATTGGGAAGAAACATCTAAGGACCTGCTGATGGAACCAATCAAGGAACCAAGATACCAGGAAGAAACATCTCAAAAGCTGTTAGTGGAACCTATCAAGGAACCAAGATACCGTGAAGAAGCATCTCAAAAGCTGCTTGTGGAACCAGTCAAGGAGGTTTCAATGCAAAGATTTCAGTATCAAAGGTTTGCATTATTCTATTCTGTAATCTTAGATTTAAGGTTTAGGAAAAAAAATATGGAAATTCTATAAAAGCTGGATTATTAATACATGATGTGACACAAAACCATAGTACTTTATGAGCTAGTGTCCAGAATGGGCTTGGGTCTGTGGTGAGACTTGTACCAACTTCTCTTAGCTCCCAGACAGTAAATAGATGTGATTTCCCTCCTGGCTCCCAGTATTTCTGATGGAAGCTTTGTCCCAGTGTGCAGTGTGAACGTTCCTTACTGCCAGGGGTGGGTTCTACTTACCTTTACTACCGGTTCATATTGCGAGCGTGAGCACGCTTGCTTCTGCACATGCGCAGATCACCTATGGCAGTGATGGCTAACCTTTTTGCCATCGCGTGCCAGAGGGGGAGGTTCGCACACGTGCGTGCCCACACCCATAATTCTATGAGCCCCACCCTGCACATGCACGCGCAACCCCCCTCCCCACCTGCTCCTGGCACACGATGGCCTGGTAGGCCGTTTTTCTTTCTCACCTGGTTCCAGATCCTCTCTATGCATCTGGGGAGGGCGAAAACAGCCTTCCCCACCCCCTTGGAGGCCCTCCGGAGGCCTGAAACGGCCCATTTCCCAACGCCTGGTTGGGCAGGAAGTGACATTTTTTGCTGTCCCCAGCCTCCAGAGCCCTTCCCAGATGCCCTCTGGAGGCAGGAAACAACTTGTTTCCCTACTTCTGGTGGGTCCAGAAGGCCCCAAAATCAGCTGGCTGGCGCGCACATCCACACCAGAGCTGAGCTGGTGTGCCCACTGATATGGCTACGTGTGCCACTTGTGGCACGCGCGCCATAGGTTCGCCATCACGGACTTATGATGACGTCTGGGTCAGTGGGCGGAGCCTCCCGCCGGTTTTACTACCGGTTCTTGCGAATCGGTCTGAACTGGTGGCAACCCAGCACTGCTTACTGCCCTCTCTACTTAGTAAAACTGAGGAAAGGGCTTGTCAGGGTGCTCACATCCAGAAAGTGTTCCTTCCTCAGACTCCTTAAGAAGTTGATTGAATCCCCTAAAACCATGGCGTGATGAGAAATGGGTTGCTATGGGCCATTTTGCTTCACAGGCTTCCATCCGTAGCTATCTTTGGTGCTGCTTTGGAGGCATTTTGTTCTTTGATGCCTGTATATTTTGATGCTGTTTTGTTATCTCATTCAAAAGCCTTCACACCAATCATGTTCCATGAACATCTCAGATCATCTCAACAATCTCTACAGGTCACAGCCTTACTACTAAAGATAGCTTGCCAGTAAAACACTACTTGCCAAGCTCTAGCAGCTATGTTGGCCAGAGGCCCGATAGTAAAAATTGACATGGGAAATTCAAGTCAACTATTTGCTATATTGCAGTGTACAGATCTGTATTCCTAACTCAGATGCTTGTCAAAGACTAATTATGGAACTTGTGATCCAGAGAACTATACACATTTTTTAGCTAGATGATCAAACATGAGGGCCACTCCCAACCTAGGCAATATCTGTCCTTTGGTGATTGCACAGAGGATGGGTCCCATCAGCCAAGGAATGTCAGCTGGCAGGAAGCAGGAGATGCACCTTGTTTGATATAGCCCCCATCCTTAGAACATTCTCTCTTCAGAGATGGCCCCAATATCCTTGAAGACCTATGTACCTGGCCCTGAAGACTCTAGTACCATGATGGCAAACCTATGGCATGCATGCTAGAGGTGACACACGGAGCCATATCTGTGGGCACACAAGCGTTGCCTTAGCTCAGCTCCAGTGCGCATGCATGTGCCAGACACCAGTTTTTCAGGCCTTCCGGGCCCACCGGAAGTCGGGAAACGGGCCGTTTCCGGCCTCCGGAGGGCCTCCAGGGGGGTGGGGAAGGCCGTTTTTGCCCTCCCCAGGCTCCAAGAAGGCCTCTGGAGCCTGGGGAGGGCGAGAAACAGGCCTACTGGGCACTCCGGTAACCTTTTTGCCATCGCATGCCAAAAGCGGGGGAAGCGTGTGCAGGGGGCCGGGGGGAATTGAATTATGGGCATGGGCACATGCGTGCACACCCCCTACCCTGCGCTTCCCCGCTTTTGGCACGCAACGGCAAAAAGGTTAGTCATCACTGCTCTAGTGTGTGAAGGGCCCCATTTCCTGGTTACCTATGGTTATGATTTTATAATAGTTCACAACCCATTTATTGGTTTGAGATGGGCAGCCATAGAAGATGATGGAGGGAGGGAGGGATGGATGGAGGGATGGATGGAGGGATGAATAGAAGCTCTTGGACTTTACCCTAGCTAACTCTTGTTTATGCTCTCCTTATTCCAGACATTATGAATCACCAAGACTCTCCAATGAGCAAGGAAAGCACTTCAATGTCGACAGGTAAAAATTAGTGAGATTTTACTAATGGTACTGTTAGAAATTTTAAAAGGAAATGGTGCTTCCCGGTCTTACCCTTCTGGAAAGTGGATCACTTTTGAGTGATTCTCTTCTTTTTTAGTTACACCATTTCCTAAATATGTCCCTACATGCTGGATTCATGGTTTGGTCCAGGACAGGCACAAACCAGGCCAACCAAGTGCTGCCCAACCTTTTTGAACTTTGCCAGTGTTATCTAGCATGGGCATCAGTATTACAGATATGGTGTCTCCCATGTTTGGAAGCTGCTGGAATGGCTCCTTCTGTTTTAATCTTTCTGGGCCATCAGTCGCAAGGTTCAGCTCTTTAGGCTGGGACCTCCTGCCACCAAGTGTGGCTGAACCCCTCTCATCACTGGATGGTGATGAGAAATCTGGAATAAACCCACCAAGGATCTCTGTAGCCACTTCAGTGCTGACATCTACTCAGGGGTGAAATCCAGCAGGTTCTGATAAGAAAACCTTTATCATCCCTGGAAATTGGGCTGGGTGGAGAAACTTATTCCATTTTTCCAGAAAGATAGAACTTGTTGACTTTTCCAAAAGAAGATGAAGGTTCAGCAAGAGAGACCGGAGTCACTGGTTGGAGTAGAATTGCCCCTTTGCCTACCCTCTAAAATGGGTGGATGCTGGGCTTAAACAGAGTCCCTTGTTGGCCATGCTGTTGAAGTGGGAGTTGGATGTAACTCAGTCTGTTGATCAGGGGTGAAATCCAGCAGGTTCTGACAAGTTCTGGAGAACCAATAGCGGAAATTTTGAGTAGTTCGGAGAACCGGTAGCAGAAATTTTGAGTAGTTCAGAGAACTGGCAAATACCACCTCTGGCTGGGCCCGGAGTAGGGTGGGAATGGAGATTTTGCAGTATCCTTCCCCCGGGAGTGGGGAGGGAATGGGGATTTTGCAGTATCCTTCCCCTGGAGTGGGGTGGAAATGGAAATTTTGCAATATCCTTCCCCTGCCATGCCCACCACGCCCACCAAGCCACTCCCACAGAACCAATAGTAAAAAAAAATTGGATTTCACCACTGCATCTACTGCATTAGTATGGGGTGCGGCTTAGATTTGCGTGCTTCGTTTGCAGACACTAAAGATGCAGAGATACCGTTTAATAAAATCCAGCCCTGCACGTTCGGCAGAGAAAATGCCATTCTGGTTTCGTGCCTTAGGATGAATTTTCCTCCTAATATATATATATATATTCAACATCTGCAACAGATTGGAAGAAACAGTTGGCAGCCTATATGTAAAAGGCCCAGACCAAAATCTTGAGATTCTTGGATCAGGCAAAACCACATGCTAATTTTATTCTTGGGAACTCTTGAGTAATACTAAAGTGATATCTTGTGATATCATAGTTTCTGCTGTGAAGTTATTACTTCCCATTTTTCTGGGGCTTCATTGGTACCCTTAGAAATAATCCCTAAATCACCAAAGTTTATCAGCACCCTTTGGTTAACGTATGTTTCAGGTGATATCCTGTGAAGAATCTCTGTAATATAATTTCTCCATTTTTTTTCCCCAGAAATAAATCCAGATCAACTACTGATTTAGACAATCCTCAGCCCAGTGGTAAGTGCTTTCTTGGAAAGGGGGGAAAAAACAGGCAGAAAGCCAGGCCAAGAAGGGGGAAGCTGTAAATGTCTTTGACTTACCCAGTTCATTTAATGACCATTCAAAGCTATAACAGCACTGAAAAAAGTGATTTACGACCATTTTCCACACTTATAACCGTTGCAGCATCCCCATGATCATGTGATCAAAATTCGGGTGCTTGGCAATTGGTTCATATTTATAATGGTTGCAGTATCCTGGGGTCATATGATCGTCTTTTGAGACCTTTTGACAAGTAAATTCAGTGTGGAAGCCAGATTCACTTAACAACCATGCTACTAATAGCAATAGCAATAGCAATAGCACAGACTTATATACCGCCTCACAGTGCTTTACAGCCCTCTCTAAGCGGTTTACAGTGTCAGCATCTTGCCCCCAACAATGTGAGTCCTCATTTTACCCACCTTGGAAGGATGGAAGGCTGAGTCAACCTTGAGCCTGGTGAGATTCGAACTGCCAAATTGCATGCAGCCGGCAGTCAGCAGAAGTAGCCTGCAATACTGTACTCTTAACCACCGCGCCACTGTGGCTCACTAACTTAAACAGCTGCAGTGATTCCCTTAACAACTGGGGCAAGAAAGATTGTAAAATGGGGCAAAACTCACTTAACAAATGTCCCACTTAGCATCATAAATGTTGGGCTCAATTGTGGTCCTACGTGGAGGACTACCTGTAAAATATAACTTCATGGATCCATGACTATAAACGAAGGTTAGGATTTTCTCTGCCTTTGACTCGTTTCAGCATCAGAGTATATATCCTTTCTTTCAGATTAGGTCTTGTTTGGTTCTTAATACCAAATTATTAAGAACGAAAACGAAGATATTAGATGCTGGACAGATCAGAGATTTCTTTTTTTTCAATTTATTTTTATATGCCGCCCTTCTCCGGAGACTCAGGGTGGCTTACAATGTGTTAAGCAATAGCCTTCATACTTTTGTATATTTTATACAAAGTCAGCTTATTGCCCCCACAAACCGGGTCCTCATTTTACCCACCTTAGAAAGGATGGAAGGCTGAGTCGACTGGTGAGAATTGAACTCGCAGTAATTGCAGGCAGCTGGATGTTAAATGCTGCCTTAGTAGGAGGCATTAGCCTCCTACACCACTCAGTGATCTGTCCCCGTCCACAGACACACACAAACACAGCCAGCCGAGGGTTAAGGAAACACTTTGGCACACACCCAGGTCTTTATCTCCAACTTGGCAGCGATTTACACACCGTCTGCCAAGTGCGTTTATTTCCACAAAACAGAAAGATAAGATACTTAGCGTACAAAAGTCCAATCAGAATAATATTTCTCTCAGCAGTTTCCGGTCGAGGCTTTAGTGACTAGCCAAGGTTTACTTTTGTTCGTCACAAGGATCACTGGCCACCACCCTCTATTATATAGTCTCTGGGGTGTGGTCCAGTGACTCAGTTCTAATCCCTAGCATGCCTCCTGAGCTGCTGCAATCGTTTATCATGCCTTCGGAGGCGTGCGTCCAGGAATGATGTTTCTCCTTCGCTCTCATCCGAGCCACCTGTCTCCCTGCTAATCTCCTCTCCCTCGGCCGGCACCTGAGACAGTGCCAGAGGGGAGGGGCCTGGAGAGGGAGGCCTGGCTGACTCCTCTTCCTCATGCTCGGAGCTTTCTTCCTCCGATGGGACAGGCTCAGAGGGCGGGGCCACAACACTCAGGCTCCTTATTTATAGATAATGATTGGATTGATTTTTTTGGTAAATAAGAAACCTTTCTATGAGTAAACCACAATAACCGACTGTTAACAGAGTGCTTTGAACTTTAACTTCGCTGTTATATAACCTATTTTTTTTTCCTTTCATATTGTATATGTAAATGTATGACAGGTCAGTTGGGTTGCAGGTAGATTAGATAGACAGTATAGTATAGATCAGTGATGGCTAACCTTTTTGCCGTCACGTGCCAAAAATGGGAGGAGCGTCGGGGATTTGCGCGCATGAGTGCCCATACCCATAATTCAATGTGCCCCACCCCCTTGCACATGTGTGTGTGAGACCCCTCTCCCGTGTTCCCCCTGCTTTTGGCACGCAATGGCATGGAGGGCCCGCTAGGCCCGTTTTTCACCCTCCCCAGGCTCCAGAGGCTTTCTAGGAGCCTGGAAAGGGCAAAAACATCCCTTCCCACGCCCCCGGAGGCCCTCCGGAGCCTGGAAATAGCCCATTTCCTGACTTCCTGTGGGCCTGGAAGGGCCGAAAATCAGGTGGCTGGCGCGCGTAAGCATGCTGGAGCTGAGCAAGGGCAACGCTCACGTGCCCACATATAACAGCTCCACATGCCACCTGTGCCACACGTGTGCCATAGGTTCGCCATCACGGGTATAGATAGATGTACATTTTGAACCCGCTTTGCAAAGGGAGAAGCTATTATTGTTGCACTAGATTTGTCCATGTTCAACTGGGGGCATAATATGTGGTTTTGTCTTTCTTTTTTTTTTTTAATTCACATTTTGTAAAGGTTATTGCCTTGCTTTTCCTTTGCCAACGTTAAACCTTTTTTCTTTTGGATTTTGTATTTTCATCTTCTGAACCAAAAAAAAAATAATATTCAAATTAGGGCTGAAGAAGAAGTTTTCTGAGCAATCTTGGAATACCACCAACTCGCTGAAAAGATCTCAGAAGGAACAGGGCTTGTCGGCCGCTGAGCTGGAAAGGCAGCAGATCCTCCAGGAAATGAAGAAAAGGACCTCTCTGCACACGGACAGCAGCTGGATCCGGCAACGCAACGCCAGCGTTCACAAAGAGCCCTTCAGTCTGACCGGCAATAGAATGAGAAGGTAATAAAGACCCCCTTCCCCCCCAGGAATTGGACAATGTCGGCTGGCGACGTCCAGGGGTAGAGCGTTCTCTGTGGGCGCTCCTGCCCTCTGGAATGAGTTACCCACCGAGCTCCAGACGGCCCCTGATCTCCGCTCCTTCCCTCGAGGCTTAAAGACTTGGCTGTTTCAACAAACGGGCTGATTCTGATTCTTGAGTTTTATTATTTATTTATGCCTGTTTTAATTGGTTTTTAATTAGGATTTTCTTTTATTATTGTATGTTTTTTAACTTGTGTTCGCCGCCCTGAGTCCTTTGGGAGAAGGGCGGCATATAAATATTTGTCAATAAATAATAAATAAATAAATAAATAATAAATAAATAAATAAATAAATAAATAAATAAATAAATAAATAAATAAATAGCTAGCTGGCTAGCTAGCTAGCTAGCTAGCTTAGCCCTACCGTGACTGAGCATCCCCAAATCTGATCTCCCCCTCTGACCCATGGAAGAAGGAAATCTGTCTCTGGAGATTCTCAGCCATCCATGTCAAAAGTGTTTTTCTCTTCTTTTTTTCCCCCCAAAAGACAACTGGACTTTCTTGTTATTGTTTTTTCCTTGAAGACATTTCGCTTATCATCCAAGAAGCTTTTTCACTTCTGACTGGATGGTGGGGAACAGAAGAATTTATATTCCTTGCAGACAGCTTAGACCACGGGTGTGAAACTTGCCGTGTCACGTTGTCGTCACGTGATGTTTTGCAATGTTTTTCCCCTTCGCAGAGCTGGGGTGGGCGTTGCCTGCATGTGACACATCTGGTCACGGGGCCACTGGTTTGACACCCCTGGCTTAGATTTAGAATAATTTTATTGTACACTAATCGGCATACATTAAAATGAAATTTTGTGGCATACAGCTCTCAAAGGGTCACCACCTCCGATATACATTACATAAACATGACAAAAATATAAATACATAAATAATTATGCATATACCCACATACCCACGCATATTATATGACGCAGAGAAACAACAGAGTCTAGTTCAGATGTATACATGTACATGACGAAAAAAACAAATCTTGCGAGTTTACCAGATGGATAGCATAGGGAACAAAGCTGTTACAGAATCTGCTAGTCCTGCTAGAAATACTTCGAAACCTCCTCCCAGAGAGGAGCAACAAAAACAGACTGTAAAGTGTGTGTGTGTGGGGGGGTCTCTAACAATGTTTTGAGCTCTAAGCACATAGCTCTTATAAGCAGTAACCTAAATAACAGGAAGCGAGCTTCCTTTAATCTTCTCCATTGTCCTCCCCACTCTCTGTATGGACTTTCTATCTGAGGCCCTGCTGCCACCAAACCAAACAGTGATGCAGTTTGTTAAAATGCTCTCAGTCGTGCCTCTGTGGCCAGGACAGAAGGAGTTGGTCATTTGCATTCTTTTTAGAGAGTTGTTGAGGCCACTTGGAGGTTTGTCTCTGTCCTTTGGGACAACCATGACCTGGATGACTGACAATCTCCATAGACCTCACCAAAATTATTCTCCAGTTATAGTAGTATCTTTTGTGTAGAATGATCAGCTACAGCCACTATACATTTTTCTTCCAGAGGTGAGAGCTTAGATAACCTTGACTCTTCAAGAACAAACTCCTGGAGACCTCATTCCTGGATGAACCAGTCTGCATCTTCTACATCTCTGTCAAGCAGCCAAGAGTTTGGCCAGCATATTCCTCCAGTGGTGTCCACCTCCAATCGGGCCTACATGCGCACCCCATCTTCCAGTCTTCCCTCCGCTTCCTCTCCATCTATTAAAACATCTTCCTTGCCCCACATCCCCCCAACACCTTCTGTTCCTCAAGCTCCATCGCCAACCTCTTCTCAGTCTGGGACGCAACAGCGGAACAGGTATAAGAAGAATCTACTAAATTCTTTTTATTTCTCCCTCGTCTTTTTGGGGGTGGGGTGGGGTGGGAGAAACAACCTGGCAACCCTCGAGATCATCTGTGAGTTCCTGACAGTGTTAATGGGTATGTTATACTACAAAAAAAATATACAGATAGTCCTTGTCTTAACAACCACAATCAAGTCCAAAATTCCTGTTGCTAAGCATGAGAGTTAAGTGAGTTTTGCCCTATTTTATAACCTTTTCAGTTGTTAAGTGAGTCACTACAGTGGCATGGCTGTTAAGTGAATTTGGCATCCCCATTGACTTTGCTTGTCAGAAGGTTCCAAAAATTGATCACAGGACCATGGGTCACTGCAACTATCATAAATATGAGTCAGTTGCCAAATGTCCAGATTTTGATCAAGTAACCAAAGAGGTACTTCAATGGTTATAAGTGTGAAAAATGATCATAAGTCACTTTTTTTCAGTGCTGTTGTAACTTCAAACAGTCACTAAATGAATGGTTGTAAGTCGAGGACTATCTGTATGTCTTCCTCTAAAGCAGATAATCCGTCTTCTTGAGACACCATCCACTGCTCTGAAATTACTGTGATTCTGGCTACTAGAGATGGTTGATTCATTGCTTTTAGGGAGATTTATAAATACCATGCCTTCATTTGAAACAATTGTGTGTTTTTCTCTGCTTTAGTCACTCTGCTTCTGTTAACAGGAGAATAAGTAACATTTTTTCAGCAATTACGGTGATTGAAAACATATAGTGAGTGCCAACAGAACACCTTTGCATCTGTTTTCTTGTTCCTTTTTTCAAAGTTGCTGAACCCTTTTGTTTTTAATTATTTGTGTTAGAAATTCTGTGTAAAAAAAACACCATGGATCAAACGAAGAGTACAGTCACCATGTGCTTTACTGCTTAACTGTTTTAACTCTGACCAGGAAACTCTACTTAGAACAAAAGAGCATAGAGTACATACCATACATCCAAACCTATAAACACTGCCACCTACTGGCTGAATACTAACTCTAGTTGTTGTATAGAAATACATTCCAACAATGAATTCCAACAATTCGATTATATCATTTTCTCTAAATAATAACTTACAAGTCTGCTCAAAGTTATTTGATTATTCCTTTCGTGGCTGTTGTTGTTTTACATACTTCGTTGGCCTTTTTTGAACCCGCGATGCCTGGGCTTCTCATTCTCCAGGAAAGAGAGACAAAAGCTCCCTGATAGCCTAAAAGGAGGAGGGAAGACTCCCCCATCCCAGAAGCATTTCTGTGTTACCAGATTCGGCAACTGGCGAGAGGCAGGCTGGGTCCTCAGTCCCATCCACTACCTTTTATATTGCCTAACTTCAAAGGCATTTCTGTTGGGCATCATCTTGCCTAAATAAGAAGCAGATGCTACAGTTTGAAAACTATCTTCCACCTAAAAGGAACAAGATCAAACTTATGGGCTGTTTCCTACATTTAGCTATGCATAGGATGGTTAAATGATTTAGGTTAACTCTTGAGTTCCGTAATAGCGTATTTTATTTAAAGTTTGGAGAAGTAACTCTTTTTGGTGATTCATTTCTATCTCAAAAAAGAACATTTCTGCTTTTCTCCTTGGCAGTCCTGGGGTTTTGATTCACTGTTCCTTCTGGGGCCCCGCCTTTTCCTTGTTCGGTTGCTGGTATTCTGCCATCTGCTTCTCAACCACATTCTTGTTCTATATTTAGGTCGGTGAGTGGAAAGCGAATATGTTCCAGCTGCAGAAACACTCTGGGCAAAGGAGCAGCCATGATCATCGAATCTCTTGGCCTTTGCTATCACTTACATTGTTTTAAGGTGAGAGGGGGAACCGGTGAGAGGCAGGGGCAGGTCCTGCCCGTTTGCGTGGAAGCCGATACCCCCGTCCTAGCTGTGCTATCTCCCTTATGTGTAACGTACAAGACCCAACACAACAAAATCCATCTGCTAATGGGAAATCTTCCACGTTCAACTGTTGCTGGACTCTTTGACGTGCTACAAAATATTTATTTATTTATTTATCAACAAGTACAAGGAAACAAGTAACAGTATAGACATAGACATGGACACATGAAAAACATTTGGCACAAATAAAAGGAAATAAATAAGCAAAACAGCCATAAACACATAGAATGATTACATATAAATGGGGACAGTAGGACAGGGATGGTAGGCATGCTGGTGCGCTTATGCACGCCCCCTTAGGGACCTCTTAAGAAACATGAAAGGTCCACGGTAGACAGTTTAAGGTAAAAAGGTATGGAGGTTAGAGAGACTTACAACAGGATCAGGTAGAGTGTCCCAGACATTTACTACTCTATTGCAGAAGTCATATTCCCTACAATCAAGATTAGAGCGAATTACATTGAGTTTAAATCTATTGATAGTCCTTGTGTTACTGCGGTTGAAATTAAAGTACTCATTAACAGGTAGGACATTTTGGTAAATAATCTTATGCTTAGGTTGGAACGTAGACGGCTTATTTCGAGGCTATCCAGACCTAAAATTTCAAGCCTGGTGGTATAGGGAATTTTATTTCGAGCAGAGGATTTGAGTACTCTTCTAGTAAAATATCTCTGGACCCTCTCTAATGTATTGATGTCTGAAATACAGTGAGGGTTTAGCGCTTTTATATTTGGACAAATGAGAGTGAAGCTTCTCCGATGGAGAACACATTAAGATAAAGCAGAACAGGCAATAAGGGCTTTCCCGCTTGTGTCTCGGGCTTCCTTCCGTATCCACTTCTTTGCCCACATTGTTCACGGGTGAGTGCCATCACAGCAGGAAAAGGACACCGCTGCATAAAAGCAACCAACTCTTGTGCAGGTCTTCCTCGGCGCTTAGATATAAATGCATACCCAGAACACTGAATTGCTACTATGCATTGCAAGCCATCCCGAAAGGTCTTTGCAAGACGTTGGAAAGCCATTCAATATATGCAGGTAGTCCTTCTCTTATGACGGGTTGCTCAGTGACTGAAGTGACGATGGATCTCCCAGGGCCGCTTAGGAAAGCAAATTCAACGTTTTGGTGATCATGTGATCACATTCTGTGCATTCACTTACCAGCCTTGCACTTTGGGCTGTTTGCAGCTTACCTACCATCACGGGACTGTGATCTTACATTTTTGGCCAATCAAATACATTTTTTTTAAAAAAAAATTGATTTATATGCCGCCCTTCTCCGGAGACTCAGGGCGGCTTACAATGCGTTAAGCAATAGCCTTCATACTTTTGTATATTTATACAAAGTCAGCTTATTGCCCCCACAAACTGGGTCCTCATTTTACCTACCTTAGAAAGGATGGAAGGCTGAGTCAACCTTGAGCCTTGGCGAGATTCGAACGTGCAGTAATTGCAGGCAGCTGGTCTTAATAACCAGCTTAATAACAGGGTGCCTTAGACCACTGTACTACCAAGGCTCCTGCTTAATGGCAAAAAACAAAACCCCACCCATTGCAGCTTGGATGTTTGCTTTATGACCATCATGTCTGCTTCATTATGGCTCTAGTTATGTTCATAAGAGGACTACCTGTATATTAGAATAGCAATAGCAGTAGCAATAGGAATGGAATGGAATGGAATAAAATAGGAATAGGAATAGAATAGAGCTGGGACCTCGGAGGTCATCTAGTTCATCCCTCTGCTCAAGCAAGAGAATCTATACCGTTTCAGATAAGTGACTGTCTAGACCAGGGATGGCTAACATTTTTGCCGTCGCGTGCCAAAAGTGGGGGGAGCGCAGTGGAAGTCGTGCGTGCCCGTGCCCAAACCCATAATTCAATATGTCCCACACCCCCATGCATGCGCGCATGACCCCCCACCTCGCACTCCCCCCACTTTTGGCACACGATAGCATGGTGGGCCCGGTAGGCCCATTTTTTTTGCCCTCCCCAGGCTCCAGAGCCTTTCTAGCCTTCCCCACCCCCCCAGGATGCCCTCTGGAGGCCGGAAACAGCCAGTTTCCCGACTTCCAGTCCCACCGGAGCTGAGCTAGGGCAACGCTCACGTGCCCACCGATATGGCTCCGTGTGCCACCTTTGGCATGTGTGCCATGGGTCCGCCATGGCAGGTCTAGACTCTTCTTAAAAGCCTCCAGTGATGGAGCCCCCACCATTTCTGCAGGCAAGCTGTTCCACTAGTTAATTGTCCTCACTGTTAGGAAGTTTCTCCTTAATTCCAGGTTGCTTCTCTCCTTGATTAGTTTCCATCCATCGTTTCTTGTCCCGTCCTCTGTTGCTTTGTCGAGAATAATTTGACCCCCTCTTGTTTGTGGCAGCTCCTCAAATTCCCTGGATCACTGCTATCACGTCACCCCTAATTCTTCTTTTCTTTAGACTAGTCAGACTAGGCTTTTTTTAGACTTGACCAGACTATTAAATGCAGTCCTATTTTAGTTACATAGAGTACTATTTTTTTTAGCCAATGAGCCGCATTGAGTTCAGGTCAACCCAATTGCCGGAGACATTTAGTCAGTGGTGGGATTCAGCCGGTTCGCACCACTTCGGGAGAACCGGTTGTTAACTTTCTGAGCAGTTTGGCAAACTGGTTGTTGGAAGAAATCATTAGGGCAGAGAACCGGTTGTTAAATTATTTGAACTTAAATTACTTGAATCCCATCACTGCATTTAGTCACGGTGAGGTGAGTCATCTCACCTCGATGCATTTGAAATAGGCACATTTACGATGAAGCGAAGGGCAGCGGGAACTCATTTAGGAAAGCTAGCTGGACTGAAACGCAAAGAATCTGCACGGGAGTCTTCCAAAGAAACAGCTTGGTGCCAAAACCGTTGCTTTCTCCATGTGCCATACGTTCAGTTCTGTTTCAGAAAGCAAGACGTGACTCTCTCTGCGGATCTCCATTTCTGTGTAGCTTTTAACTGGTTTATTTCTCCCGCTCCACGATTCCTTCGCCTAGGAGGATATTCACCCGCCCTGTTCCTCTTGCTCTCAAAATCCCTGGCTTGACAACTCGCTTTCCGATCCTCACTGTGACCGGGTCTAATTGTCCAATTTCTCTGCACAGTGTGTTGCTTGCGAGGGGGACCTCGGAGGATCACAGGCTGGAGCAGAAGTCCGTATCCGGAACAGCGAACTCTTCTGCAACAGCTGCTATCTCAGATATAAAAGTAAGATGCTCCTTCTCTAACCAGTCACAATTACAAGCTCCCTGATGCTGAAAAGTTTTTTAGGGTTTTTTTTTTCCAGAAATCAGATGCTTTGCTTGGTTAGACAGTTAGCTATCAAAGTTGGACAAGCTGGTCTGCTACGAACTAAGGGATTATTTTTCCATTAAGAGCTGTGGTGGTGCAGTGGTCAGAATGCAGTATTGCAGCCTAACTTTGCTCATATTGCCAGTTCGATTCTGACCGGCTCATAGTTGACTCAACCTTCCATCCTTCTGAGGTTGGTAAAATGAGGACTGAGATTGTTGGGGCCAATGTGCTGATGTTTGTTTACTGTATGTTTTTTTTTAAATTGGTTTTTCAAAATATAAAATACAAAAAGAGCCTTGGTAGTACAGTGGTTTAAGGCACCCTGTTATTAAGCTGGTTATTAAGACCAGATGCCTGCAATTACTGCAGGTTCGAATCTCCCCAAGGCTCAAGGTTGACTCAGCCTTCCATCCTTTCTAAGGTAGGTAAATTGAGGACCCAGTTTATGGGGGAAATAAGCTGACTTTGTATAAAATATACAAAGTATGAAGGCTATTGCTTAACGCACTGTAAGCCGCCCTGAGTCTCCGGAGAAGGGCGGCATATAAATCAAATTAAAAAAAAAAAAGTGGTGGAAAACTAAGAAGAGGGGGAGGGAAAAGAAAAGAAATATAGTGTAAAGGGAGAAAAGGAAAGAAAAAGGCATCAGCTGCCAACTTTCTTTAGCACAGTAGACGATAACAACATTACGACCACAACTTTTTTGCTTTTACACAACAATATGTACAAACAATAAGTCTATTTAGTTAACAAAAACAAAAGGTTTCAATTTTTTTCCATTGCAAGCACAACATTCGGAAGCAATTTCAGAATAGAAACAAGGTTAGATATATTCTCTTCTTTGGATGAAAGACCGATGTGGTCACATTTGTAAATTGCTCGGTGTGCTGTAAAAAGCTATAAAGCAGTATATAAGTCTAAGCGCTATTATAAATTGGAAAGAAGTAAACAGTGCAATAAAATAATGGTATGGAGCAGAAAGCTGAATAAGTTGATGTGAGATTTTCATGATTTCAAAGCAGTGGTGGAACTCAAATTTTTTTACTACTGGTTCTGTGGGCATGGCTTGGTGGGCGTGGCAAGAGAAGGATACTGCAAAATCTCCATTCCCACCCCACTCTTGGGGGAAGGATGTTGCAAAATCTCCATTCCCACCCACTCTGGGGCCAGCCAGAGGTAGTATTTGCCGGTTCTCCGAACTACTCAAAATTTCCACTGCCGGTTCTCCAGAACTTGCTGAATAGCACCCCTGCTTCAAAGGCATTACAGCTTCTATCCAAGAGCCAATTGTGTACCAACTAGGGAATTGGAGGAAATGGCCTTTAAAGTCCCTCTAATTGAAGGAGAAAAGAAATAACATGCCTTTTTTAGTTGTTTACATTTCATTTGATGCACCACAAAATAAAAATTAAAAATAGCCTGCTTTGTGTTAAGCGAGGACTAAATCATAGAGTGTACAGTATGTGGGGAAACATGATTCCAAATTTTAATTGTTTTATTTTGTAAATGAGCCTTTTATTTTAAAAAAAAAAATGTTATTTTAAGCTTTTTAAATCTGAATTTCCTCTGCGCTGAGCAATTTGTCTCTTTTTCCTTTCTGATGTCGATAGCTGGACACACAACCAACATGTAATCCGAACCTACGAAGAGGAAGCCTCTGCAACAGACAGAGAAGGAAATAGCTGCTTCAAATCTATAAATATTCGGAGTGGGGTGTGTTTTGTAGGATCAGAAGTTTGCCTGTCTAGATCATTTAGAAGATGCACTGCATCCTTCGTTAAAAAAAAAAAAACCAACAACCCTATTCTGAAGTATTTATGAGAAAGTCATCACATTCTAGAGAGCTGTGCAGAACTTTTGTGAGAATTACATTTGAAGACACGCAGAGGTGGTTGCAGTCTTTATCTCAAGTTAAGCTACGCTTAAGTAATTTTGCCCTTTCAAAACTGTCCACTTCACTTTATTCAATATCCCTTTGTGCTTTAACGGTGAAATCCAGTTGGGGGAATTGTGAAAGATTCTTTATCGTCCCGTGTTTGAAAAATGTAACTCTCCGTGCACCTCATAAACAGGTTAATATAACTGAAGATTTTTTTTTCCTTCTGTTTTCTTTTGTATTTGTAAATAAAGTTGCTGATGCTGCACTTAGACAAAGTAGCTGAATGCCTTTGTTATGTCTTGGAGGGGAAAAAAAATGTGCAGAAAGAAGTTGAGTAACTTGAGCGATTCTTTGGCTAAGGCATTTCCAAGCTAAGATTCCCAACTGCGTGGGTCACGCATTCCTTCTTAATTAGACATGGCAGAAATGAAATCAAGATCGCGAAACTTTAAATTCTAGATTTAAAAAGGACATCGAAAATAAACTTAACGGGAGTTAGGTAAGACGTTTGACAAACTTCTGCATCTGTCTAGAACAGGGGTGTCAATCCGGATCCGGCTCGCGGGGTGCTTAGATCTGTCCTGCGGGGCCGCCCTGGAAACAGCGAAGGAGCAGCCCATTGTACATCTGCCAGTGAAAACGGAGCTCAGGAGCAGCCCTCCCAAGCTCTATTTTCGCTGGCAGATGGTTGCAGGAGGCCATCACAGCCAGAAATGAAACTCGGGGCCCAGTTTTCACTGGCAGAGTGCTCAGACCACCCCATCCCCCACACCCATGTGTGATGTCAAGCTGGCCACACCCATCATGGCCATGCCCACCCCGGCCACCTGAGGTCAAACACAACCCTGATGGTGGCCCTCAATGAAATCAATTTGACAAACCTGGTCTAGAACATTCCAAATAAAAGCCAAATACTGAGAAATGAAATGCCCTTTATTAGTTGGCTGAAGATGAACCGGGCTGCAAAGAGTGGCCTGGTTCATATCTAAAAATAAGACCAATTTGGTTCATGTATCAAAAAGACAAGAACAAGCCATGTTTTGGCTTAGTGAATTGTGTGAGTGCAGCTTCTCTCTGATATAACAAATAGTCAAGCCTTGTTTTGAAGAGTCCCCCCCCCTTAAGCAAACACATCTGTTATGGCCATCATGACCAGATAATGAGCAATCCACACCGCTGTCGCTGATAAACCTTCAGATATGTGGCTTTATTGTATAAAAATAACTAGAAACGTCATAGGTTATGACGCTGAAGTTTCCAAATGGGCCTCTTTTCACTAGGTTTGTAAAACTTGAAGATCACCTTGTGCTTAACTAAGAGCATGTGGGCTTTCCAACCAAAATGATTTTTGGGCAACTGTGAAGAAGTACTTTTGCCCACCAAAGGCAAAGAAGAAGGGTATATTGTTACATCTTGAGAAAATTCAAAGATTACTGTATTTTTCGGACTATAAGACGCACCGGACTATAAGACGCACAAGATTTCGAAGAGGTAAGCAAGAAAAAAAACTTTTTGCCCTCCCCGGCCCCCAGGAGCACTCTGCAGGCCTCCCAAACTCTCTGTGCATCCCATTTGTGTGGGCCCATGGAGGGTTTGGAAGGCCAAAAACAGGGTGCACAGAGGGTTTGGGAGGCCTGCAGAGTACTCCTGGGGGCTGGGGATGGCAAAAACGTGACACACAGGGGGGTTGGGAGGCCAAAAACAGGGCCTGCAGAGGGTTTGGGAGGCCTGCAGAGTGCTCCTGGGAGCTGGGGAGGGCAAAAACGCTCCCATTTTATCCCCTGTGGGATGTGGTCCAGTGACAGCTTAATCTCTGGCACGCCTCCTTTTCTGCTGTGTGCGCTTGTCTCTCTGACACTGGCATGGATCCAGCCAAGACTTATCTCCATCATTGTCCGACTGCGACTGCTCGGCGATACCTGGCTCCTGGCCAATCTCTTCTCCTTCGGGAGACACCTGAGGCATTGCCAGAGAGGAGGGTCCTGGAAAGGGAGGCCTGGCCAACTCCTCTCCTTCACTTTCAGAGCCTTCTCCCTCCGATAAGACCGGCTCGGGGGTCAGAGTCACAACACCTATGGATTCCATCTATGCAGCAGTGATGGGCTGGCCGGATGCATTAAGTTCTTTCCTCTTTATGAACCAAAAGGTATTTTTCACTGACAAAGCGATTTCACTGTCATTGCAATCAAATGTAGCAAATTTCTCCTTCAAAAGCTGGTTAATGATTTCACTCGGCTCACATGACTTCCAGCTGACATGGAAAAACAATATGCCAGGACATCTTTCCTGTTTCCATTTTTGATAAGTAAGGTAAAGGAGTCCCTGCGGATTTTACTCCTGTAGTTGAGTAGTGGGTTCCACTTACCTTCACTACTGGGTCGGAGCTGTGAGCGTGCACAGAGCATCCGTGATGACGTCTGGGCGGATGGGCGGAGTCTCCCGCCGCCACCACTACTGGTTCGCCGGAACTGGGGTGAACCGGTAGAAACCTACCACTGCTGTAGTTGTGGCTGACTATAGAGAGCAGTGCTCATCTCCATTTCAAGACCATTGGACCAGCACTGTCCAAAGACATTTCTCTGATCATGTGGCCATCATGACATCACAGAGTGCTGTTGCTTTCCCACTGAAGTGGTACCTATTTATCTATTCGCATTTACATGCTTTTGAACTGTTAGGTCGGCAGGAGCTAGGGCGAGGACGGTAGCTCACCCTATCTCATGGAACCCGGGTCTCGAAAAGGACTGCGGGCTAGAAAAAGTCTCTTAACCACTGAGCCACCATACTGCCCCTATTTTGATGAGTAAACGGTGAAAAAAATATTTAGATGTTTATGAGAGATTAGTCATCTAAATGGTGAAAATATTCAAAGGGCATAAAAGTACGACATGACTGAGAAAAGCAAACCATTGACTAATTTTTCAAGTCTTTTTAAGTAAATATTTCTCATTTGTCCAAACATGTTTGTATCGGCTCCTGGTCATCAGTCTTTGGTTTAGCCTTTTCAGCGTATTAAAAAATGCTGCAAGCTAGCATCTGTTTTGGAATGTGTTTCTGTTAGCTCCTGTAAAATAAACAACACAAGTGGGTTTTTTTTTTCTTGCTTGCTTAATCGTACTTGCTACAAAAATGTGACAGGTTTGTCCTGTTGGATTTTGTTTTGTAGTATCCTTCATAAAGCTTTTTTATCTGGGATGGCACACAGTAAAATATTTTAAGTCCTGGGAAACTTGTCCTCCTCCCCTTCTCCTTTTTTTTTTCTTTTCCTCTTGCTCTTCATTGTCTTCTCTCCCTTTTTTTGGTTTTCATTTTCTAACATTCGGCATTGTTGCATATCTGGGAAGTTTGAAGACTGAAATGAGGAACGGTTGGTTGCTTCTTCCCTGCCTGAGCTTTGTGGTTGAGTCTCTGATGCCCCAAAGGATGTGAACACAAATTGTCTCCAGCATGCAATGACTACATGGGGGTTCGTGCAGGAAATGAGTTTCAGGAGCTTTGGTGCCAATATGGAGCCCAACGGAGTCGTTTCAGGTGGAATCTGTCTCAGGGCTTCTGTTCTCATTTTGCTTCAGTGACTACAAATTGTCTCCCTCCCTCTTGCCATGGTCTAGACCAGAGGTCAGCAACATGTGGCTCTGGAGCCGCATGTGGCACTTTCACCCCTCGGCTGTGGCACCCTGTCATTCAAAATATGCGTCACAACCGCCAAGGTGTGACACCCTATGGCACACAATTTATTAAGCTTTTCAACCCCTGGTAGGCCAACTGTGGATAAATCCAAGAAAAGAAAAGTTTCAGAAGAAAGCAGAACATTTAATTCAACTACGTATGCTAGTTTTGTGGCCGCTCAAGAAATACTCGGGCATGGGGAAGGGTTTTGTGGCTCCCGGTGTTTTCTGTGGGAAACAGGTCCAAATGGCTCTTTGAGTGTTTAAGGTTGCAGAACCCTGCTCTAGACGCCTGAATTATCTTTGTTTTGGAGCCAGAAGTTCAGGGGAGGGGATCCGTCTCCCCTTCACTGATGCTCTTGGCTCAGATGGGGTGGCACTTGCATAAGGGATATGAACTTTGGAGCAAAGGTGCAACCTTTGAAGGGGACAGAAGGGACATCTTTTCTGGAAGAAACACTGGAGCAGAAAATACGGAGGAAAAAATTTTCCCCCTCTTCTTTATGGCAGCCTCTTAGAGATTGGAACCATAATATACATTAATAAGATTTCAAATCTGCATGTTCTTGAGTATCTCAATGCTTCAGTTGCAAATGCAAAATATAGAATGTTGGCTTTTCAATGGAAGATAGTTCTTTTCAGCCACAAGGTGGCAGTGTTTAAATGCAATTTTTATACAGTAAGGTTTTCTCTTTGAAAATTTGATCTTACTATTTAAGGTGCAAAGCAAATGTGTCCCTTTGTTTAAATTTCAACGCATCTGTTCTTGCTGTGAGGGTCTAGATGATTTATTTGTGACACAAAGAATTAAGGACTGGGTCAAAAATCCAGTCCACCTCAAGCACAGGTCAAATGTAGACGTTTTTCACCTGGGACAAAAGAAGATAGAGTTGATCATTTTTGGAAAGTTATATATGGAAATTATTAACACAGGGTCACTGAGTTTCTAAACAGGGGGAAAGCCTGAATTCAAAAAAGTTTTAAAAACTAATAATTGGGAAACTCTGGGAAAAGGAAGCCAATTAATTAACTGTAAGAAACAATTTCTGGGCTTCACCCAGCGGTGGTAGGAATGACTTTTGCTAACATTAGAACAAATTTATATAATGAAGAAAGAAGCCACTCAAGCTTGCTCTGCCAATCACCAATTATTGTTAACAAATTAACAATAATTTGTTAATTATTGTTTGATCATCCCATCTCTGTCACATGAAGAATATGGGAACTGTGCAAAAGAAGACCCTGATTATGTTTGGCAGAAGATTTAAAACAATGTCAGAAAAAGATTACAAGGTAAAGGTTTCCCCTGCTCAGCCATGTCCGATTCTGCACCTCTATAAATGTCTGATTTGTTTCTGCAACCCAATAAGACAGACATAGACTTCAGAGGATAATTAGAATTGCAGAAAAAACAATTACAACCAACCTGCTTTCCATTGAGGACCTGTATACCGCACGAGTCAAAAAGAGGGCTGTGAAAATATTTACAGACCCCTCGCATCCTGGACATAAACTGTTTCAACACCTCAAAACTATAGAGCACTGCACATCAAAACAACTAGATGAAAGAACAGTTTTTTCCCGAACGCCATCACTCTGCTAAACAAGTAATTCCTTCAACACTGTCAAACTAGTTATTAAGTCTGCATTACTAATAATCTTCTCATCGTTCCTATCACCCATCTCCTCCCACTTTTTTTTTTTTTAATTTGATTTATATGCCGCCCTTCTCCGAAGACTCAGGGCGGCTTACAATGTGCTCAGCAATAGCCTTCATCCTTTTGTATATTTATACAAAGTCAGCTTATTGCCCCCACAACTGGGTCCTCATTTCACCTACCTTAGAAAGGATGGAAGGCTGAGTCAACCTTGAGCCTTGGCGAGATTCGAACCCTGCAGTAATTGCAGGCAGCTGGTCTTAATAACCAGCTTAATAACAGGGTGCCTTAAACCCCTGTACTACCAAGGCTCTTAGGACTGTATGACTGTAACCTTGTTGCTGGTATCCTTAAGATTTATATTGACTGTTTCCTAATATGATTTGATTGCTTATTTGTTCCATATAACTATCATTAAGTGTTGTACCTTATGATTCTTGACGAATGTATCTTTTCTTTTATGTACATCGAGAGCATATGCACCAAGACAAATTCCTTGTGTGTCCAATTACACTTGGCCAATAAAGAATTCTATTCTATTCTATTCTATTCTATTCTATTCTATTCTATTCTATTCTATTCTATTCTATTCTATTCTATTCGGAGGTGCTCACCTTTGTTTTCTAGCTAAGGGAGCCAGAGTGGTCTGAAGATGCTTCCATGGTCATGTAGCCAGCATGACTGTATCCTGAGGCGCACAGAACACTCTTACCTTCCCACCAAAAGTGGTACCTATTTATCTACTTGCATTTGCATGCTTTCAAACTGCTGGCTTGGCTGGAGCTAGGACAGGAATGGGAGCTCACCCCGTCACACGGTACTTGGATCTCGAACTGCCAATCTTTCCGTCAACAAACCCAGCATCAGTAGTTGGTTGCCCCTGATTCGGACTGGTTCACAAGAACCGGTAATAAAATCGGCAGGAAGCTCCGCCCCCCAACCCTGACATCATCAGGAAGCATCTGCATATGCGCAGTAGCGCATGTGCACAGCCCCGTTGCGAACCAGTAGTAAAGGTAAGTAGAACCCACCCCTGCCCAGCATCTAGTTTTTCCCAAATGAAGCCCCATGATGAAAGCCAGGGTCATGTACATCAGGATGTTGAGTGATCTGAGAGGAGAGACAGGTCCAAGCAAAGACCACTGAGACCAACAGAAAAGAACTTGAGGAAGTCTCTTATTCTGTGACCTGCACTTTGAGGATAGAGAAACATCATATTTTTTTCTCATTGGTGATCCCAAGTGGCTTTGATGATACATCAAGGGCTAAAATTCTGAAAAGGGGACAGAAAAGTGGGAAGAACCTAGACCAGTGATGGCAAACTTGTTCAGCACCGAGTGTGCGTGCATCTGGGCTGCAACCCAAAAGAGGAGCTGCCCAGGGCACATGTGTGCACCGGAAAATGAACTTCCGGTTTCAGTTACTGAACTGATCTATCCCCATCCACACACACACACAAACACAGCCAGCCGAGGGTTAAGGAAACACTTTGGCACACACCCAGGTCTTTATCTCCAACTTGGCAGCGATTTACACACCGTCTGCCAAGTGCGTTTATTTCCACAAAACAGAAAGATAAGATACTTAGCGTCCAAAAGTCCAATCAGAATAATATTTCTCTCAGCAGTTTCTGGACGAGGCTTTAGTGACTATCCAAGGTTTACTTTTGTTCGTCACAGGGATCGCTGGCCACCACCCTCTATTATATAGTCTCTGGGGTGTGGTCCAGTGACTCAGTTCTAATCCCTAGCACGCCTCCTGAGCTGCTGCAATCGTTTATCACGCCTTCGGAGGCGTGCGTCCAGGAATGATGTCTCTCCCTCGCTCTCATCCGAGCCACCTGTCTCCCTGCTAATCTCCTCTCCCTCGGCCGGCACCTGAGACAGTCCCAGAGGGGAGGGGCCTGGAGAGGGAGGCCTGGCTGACTCCTCTTCCTCATGCTCGGAGCTTTCTTCCTCCGATGGGACAGGCTCAGAGGGCGAGGCCACAACATGAACTTCTGGTTTCAGCCAGCTACTCTTCTAGGTTTTTAATGCGCCTGCACACACAACGATCAGTTGGCCAGCACACATGCTCACGCAGGAAAACGGAAGACCAGCTCTTCCAGTTTCCGGCACTGCCCCATGCAAAAAGGGCAGCTGATTGTCGCGTGTGCATGCACACCAGAAACCCTGAAGAGGAATGGGCGATGCCGCGTGTGCTAGGTGACATGTGTCCACGTGCCACTTCGTGCACGCGTGCCATAATTCACCATCATGGACCTAGACATTGCCTAGATTTTGTTACATTGCATTGAAACGGTATTAAAATTAAGTAACAGTAGTTGTATTTCACTTCACAGGACTAACAATTTTCCCTCTCTGCTACCCGTTGAATACAGATCAATCAAGAGTCAGGCTCACTGCTTCCAGGGGTCACAAGAGATCTCTTGTTGGATATTGCCTTACAACTAGGATCGACTGAACTGTGGGTCGTTTCTAGAGTTGGAAAGGGCCTCAGTTCAAAGAGTTTTTTTAACAATAATTGGGAAAGCTGTTGAATAGTCCACAATAGATTGATTTCACACATTACAATGAGTGAATTTACATAGGACAGAATTAAAAATTCAGCAAACCCCATTAGTGTTAATACAATATGTGAACAAAACCCTAAGTTGCAGAAATTGTTACTTTGGCAAATCATTCCTTGGAAGAAAGTGCTTTCATTCTTAAAAAAAGAAACATAACATATCAATAGTTCAATAACTGAATTTATATACTTCTTTTTTTTCTTTTCTTTTTAAAACGATGTGTCATAGTGACTTGAATTTAAATGTATTGATCGGTGATAGATATGGTGTTTAAAATGAATTGCCATCAACCTGTAAATATATCCTTGGCTGTTTTTTAAATCAATGCAAACAGTGTTTACAGCCAAGAAATAACTCCAAATTATTCAGATGAACAAGGCAAAAGTCACAGAAGTCTATAGACAGAATTCACGACACTGGCTTTCTTCGTGTGAAAGAAAAAAGTATTCCGGCCAATTAACAGACTACATACACTCAGATGTTAACTCTTGGATTACTTAGGGCTGAGAAAGAAAGTGGAGGGATCATAATTCCTGACTGGTCTCTAAGGGGCTGCCACGAAGAAGAGGGGCTCAACCTATTCTCCAAATCACCTGAAGGCAAGACAAACAATGGATGGAAACTTATCAATGGATGGAAACTTATCTAGGTTGGGGTGAAGCAACCTAGAACTAAGGATAAATTTCCTGACAGTCAAACAAGTAAATGTCTATGGAGATTATCAGTCATCCAAGTCATGATTGTCCCAAAGGTGCTTTTTCACGAAGCAACTGAAGCTTCTTGGATGCTTCTTGGATGAGAAGCGAAATGTCTTCAAAGAAAAACCAGAAAGTCCAGTTGCCTCGTGAAAAAGCACCTCTAAAACAAGTAATCAGTGGAACGGCTGGCCTTCAGAAGTCATGGGTGTTCCATCACTGGAGGCTTTTAGGAAGAGATTGGACAACCATTTGTCTCAAATGATATATGGTCTCCTGCCTGATTGGACTAGAAAGACCTCCAAGGTCCCATCCACCTCTGTTATTCTTCATTTCTAATACTTTCATCCCCCAAATATCAAAACAGTATACAATCATATGGGAAACAGGAATAAGGATGGATAATAATTAATATATTTTTAAATTGCAAGAAAATGCGTTTTTATTTGCATTAGGATTTCTTTTTTCCTTTTTTTAAAAAAAATAAATACCTGCAGCATCGTATTTATCGCCTTTGAAAAGCAGAGTTGCAGCTAAATCTCAGTAGCATCAAAAGGCATTGATGGCGGCTTGGTCCAACTCGCACCCTTTGATTCACACTTTGCTTTGCTTTACCACCTAAAATGGACGCCCAACATCAAAAACGTCATCAAAAAAGCACAACAAAGAATGCTCTTTCTGTGTCAACTCAGAAAGCTCAGACTGCCCAAGGAGCTGCTGATCCAGTTCTACAGAGGAATTATTGAGTCTGTCATCTGCACCGCTATAACTGTCTGGTTTGGTTCTGCACCCCAACAAGACAGACACGGACTTCAGAGGATAATTAGAACTGCAGAAAAAACAATTACTACCAACCTGCCTTCCATTGAGGACCTGTATACTGCACGAGTCAAAAAGAGGGCTGTGAAAATATTTACAGACCTCTCGTATCCTGGACATAAACTGTTTCAACTCCTACCCTCAAAATGATGCACACCAGAACAACTAGACACAAGAACAGTTTTTTTCCCGAACGCCATCACTCTGCTAAACAAATAATTCCCTCAACACTGTCAAATTAGTTACTAAATCTGCATTACTATTAATCTTCTCATCGCTCCCACCACCCATTTCCTCCCACTGTATGACTGTAACCTTGTTGCTGGTATCCTTAAGATTTATATTGACTGTTTCCCTATGACTATCATTAAGTGTTGTACTTTATGATTCTTGACGAATGTATCTTTTCTTTTATGTACACTGAGAGCAAATGCACCAAGACAAATTCCTTGTGTGTCCAATCACACTTGGCCAATAAAGAATTCTATTCTATTCTATTCTATTCTATTCTATTCTATTCTATTCTATTCTATTCCATTCCATTCCATTCCATTCCATTCCATTCCATTCCATTCCATTCCATTCCATTCCATTCCATTCCATTCTTTGCTTCCAATTACAGTTCAAGAAACTGCTGCCTAGCCAAATGGGTAACCCCAGGAACTAAACCAGTGTTTCCCAAAGTGTGGTACGCGTACTCCCAGGGGTACGGGAAGAGTTTGGTGGGGGTACATAAGGAGTGTACTTTAACATCATTCTGGTTACAAATGCAACATGTGTATCCGGTTTTAACAGAAAAAGTCCTGAAATACATCTTGCCTTTTCCAACTTCATATTTATGCGAAGTTGCTTTTTCTGCATTTGTAGACATTAAGCCGAAAAAAAGGAACAGACTATTGGATGTGGAACCGCATCTCAGATTAAAATTAACAACCAGGGAACCAAATTATGATGATCTGTCATCTCAACATAAACAATTTCATCCTTCTCATTGAATCAAATAGATGTTCTTTATAATATAACTTTCGTTTATTTTGTGTATGTACCAAAAAAAGAAAAAATAAATATATTTTGATTTTTATTAAAGCATATGTTTTTTATGAGGGGTACTCAGCGTTATGAAAATTATAGAAGGGGTACACATATGTCAAAAGTTTGGGAAACACTGAACTAAACAATCAAACAAAGGCCTTCATTTCCCTTCTTTTATAATGAAGCCTTGAGTTGGAGAGAACTACTGAAAGAGGGAATGTCAAATCATAGTGGAAAACTCAATCAGCTTTCCTCTGCAAGCAGAGAAAATGTTAGCCTTTGACCAAAGTCGACGGATTTGGGACAAGAGTCCATCTGTATTATTTTGGGAGAGTGTAGAGTATCTGGGAAGCCCCAGACATCTTAGCTTTTCTTATAAGTGCCTCTCTTTTCTTTCCCCCCACCTTTAATGACCCTGTAAACCCTTGCATCAGGACGGAGTCTTGGTGACTGAATGAAACTGAGCATTTACTGGCTGGATGCCCTTCATGACACCTACGCAGAGTTCACAGCAGTTATTTTCTCTTTGCTCCCAAAGAGAGAAATATCTGACGCTACCTAGGATTGAACTCACAGCTTCCTGATTGTGAGGCGAGAGCTCCACCTCTAGACCACCAAGCCGCTCAAGTGCCCCCTCTTTCTTATTTTTAGCAAATTAAGTAGTGTTATATTTAACAATATATATTTCCGTTTCATTGTTGTTATGGCAACACCACTTATGCATACTTAAATTGATAGAACTTTATATAAAGTCAGATCAATGATATGTCATAATAGTGTTTGTCATTGTGTCTAATAGCTAGGGTTTCTGCTTATGCAAATATATAAAGTTGAAGATTTCTCTTGAGTAACACGTAAACTTTTTTAAATTCCCCAAGCATTCTTTCATAAGTAATCCATACAGATTCTTCCCAGTTCTATTAGCTGCAGAATTCACTCTCGGGATAAATGATACTACAGAGAAGCTTAGAAAAGGATTGGAGATTAGTGGAATAGATTGAGACTGAATATAACGGAAATGTAATGGAAATGGTTCTGGTGATACTTTGGAAGCAGACACAGAAAAGTGGGAAATGTTTATGTTTTCTTAGAAAAAAATAAAACTGCTTAATCAAATGTGGGGTTTTGTAGTTAATAACTTCGATCTTTAGTCAGAGCTGGCACAGCCTACAAAATATGAAGCAAAAGCATTTGTACGTTTTCCATAATACATCTAGGAAATAAAATTGTAGCACTAGCCTTTCGTGCTTCCCCCCCCTCCCCCCAATTTGAAATAGTAATTCAGGAAACATCATTTCAGTTCCAAATAATTAACGTTAGGGGCCTAAATCCATCTTGATATTGGCAGCTCTTCTTCTTCTTTTTCCTTCCTGCTTTTTGTTTTTATATTTAGAAGCTCAGTTGGTTCAGAAAGTCACCTTCAGACATTCCAGTAATAACAGAGATAATTATCATAGCATGGAAGGTTTCCAACTTGAACTGCTGTTGGAGAGCAATTGCAAAAAGAGAGGCTGTTCGTTGATGGAAAAATGGGCATTTCTAGTCTGCAGAAATCTCTTCCTTCCCCAGGCTGGGTGTGCATATGGACCTTGGCGCTTGACCTCTCAACTTGACAGTCAAGCATTTTAGAAATAGAGGTTCACCTGAGGGTAGTAACGGTGGAATAATCTCCGGAGTGGAGAAATCAAACCTAGAAATATAAATCATGTCGCTGAGTTATGAGAAACATTAATGAGCCAGCACTTGAGACCAAAGCGAGTGTGGTAATTTCCCACCACTTCACTTGCTGTGTTAATTATCAGGGTTGGAAATTAAAATATCACGCTGCATTCCAAGATGCTAATGAATGGGATGGCATAATTTCTTACCTTGGCTTATTTAAACCAATGGCCCCAACTAAAAGCCAATGCAGAATGCATTGGTCTGAAAGCTTTTTGGGAAGATGATGATGATGATGATGATGATGATGAAGAAGAAGAAGAAGAAGAAGAAGAAGAAGAAGAAGAAGAAGAAGAAGAAGAAGAAGAAGAAGGAGAAGAAATCCTTGTATTACTAGGAAGGAAGGGAGGGAGGGGGGGAGGGAGGGAGGAAGGAGGGAGGGAGGGAGGAGAGAGGGAAGGAGGAAGGGTGGGAGGGAGAGGAAGAAAGAAGGAAGGATGGATGGAAGGAAGGAGAGACAGGGAAGGAAAGAGAGAGGGAAGGAAGGAGGGAGGGATGGAGGAAGGAAGGAGAGATGGAGGAAGGAAGAAGGAAGGAAGGAGAGGGAGGAGGAAAGAAGGGAGGATGGATGAATGGATAATGGATGGAAGGAAAGAGGAGAGGAGGAGGAGAGAAGGGAGGGAGGGAGGGAGGAAGGAAGGAGGGAGGGAAGGAGAAGGAGGGAAGGGAGGAGGGAGGAAGGAGAAAGGGAAGGAGGAAGGGAAGGAGGAAGAGCAGAAAAGAAGGGAGGATGGAAGGAAGGAGAGGGAGGGAGGGAAGAAGGAAGGCGAGGGCGAGGAGAAGGAAAGAAGGGAGGGAGGGAGGAAGGAAGGAAGGAAGGAGAAGGAGAAGAGGAGGAAAGAAGGGAGGGAGGGAGGGAGGAAGGAGGGAGGGAAGGAGAAGGAGGGAAGGAAGGAGGGAGGGAGGAGAAAGGGAAGGAAGAAGGGAAGGCGGAAGAGCAGAAAAGGGAGGATGGAAGGAAGGAGAGGGAGGGAAGGAAGAAGGAAGGTGAGGGAGAGGAGAAGGAAAGAAGGGAGGGAGGAAGGGAGGAAGGAAGGAAGGAGAAGGAGAAGAGGAGGAAAGAAGGGAGGGAGGGAGGGAGGGAAGAAGGAAGGAAGGAAGGAAGCAATCAGTACAGTAAAGTAGGTGTCCTTGTTGTGTTTGCGTGGGGACATCTGTCAAACAATCAAGCTGAAGGACATTTCAGGTGAGCCGTGAAAGGCAAAATTCATGCTGGCTCTACCTGGCCCTGACCTCCCCCCCCCCCCCCCCCCCGCCATGCTCTTTCAGGCCATTTCACTCAAAGTGGTAACATCTCCTGGCATCTCCCGTTTTGTGCGTGCAAAGATTATTTTCCATATCACATACTTTGGACAAGGAGCACTGGTGTTGATTCATTTAGAAATAGCTTGTTTCCATGGATATTTTAAAACAAAATCATAAGCAGCTGTAATTCTAGTGATTTGCAATTTTTTTTAAAAAAAAAATGGCACTAAAGCGCAGCAGGAGTATTGTATTCCTCCAGTAGATCTTGGCAATGCCTATTCTTGCCCAGTAAATGGCTGAGATGGACCCAGAGGGGCCTTTATTTGACTCTGCTACTTGTGTGTTTATCAAGATTGCTCTCCAGAGAGAACATTTTCCTTCCCAGTCATCTCATAAATGTGTTTGTCTTCCTTTTTATTAAATGATACTTGTCCCTTACCATAATTCCTTGTGAGCTGCTTGAAGTCAAGTAAGCTTATTTTTCCTAGATTTTTTTTTAATTATTTCTTTTGCTTTTCAAAATTGCAATGGAACATTTTAGAGGTCTGCCATTTGTTCCTTTTGCTCAACGTGCGTGTAAAATTCTCACTCCCTAAGCCTTGAGACATCACCCTGCCAACAAAAGTGTGTATAGTCAAGGCTATGGTTTTCTCAGTTGCAGTGTATGGTTGTGAAAGTTGGACCATAAGGAAGGTTGAGTGTCGAAGAATTGAGGCCTTTAAACTATGGTGCTGGAGAAGACTCCTGCGAGTCCCTTGGATTGCAAGGCAATCAAACCTCTCGTCTGGACTATTGTAACGCTCTCTACATGGGGCTCCCTTTGGGGTGCACCCAGAGGCTCCAAGTGGTGCAAAATGCGGCCGCACGGGGGATTATGGGAGCGATGGGGCGCTCACACGTGACACCTCTCCTGCATGAGCTGCATTGGCTTCCGGTGGACTTCCGGGTATGCTTCAAGATGTTGGTGACCACCTTTAAAGCGCTCCATGGCTTAGGGCCAGGGTACTTACGAGACCACCTTCTGCCACCAATTGCCTCCCACTGGCCGGTTCGCTCCCACAGAGAGGGCCTCCTCAGGGTGCCGTCAGCCAGACAATGTCGGCTGGTGACCCCCAGGGGGAGAGCCTTCTCTGTGGTAGCACCTACCCTCTGGAATGATCTACCCCTAGAGATACGAATGATCCCAGACCTCCGGGCTTTTCGTCGGGCCCTAAAAACTTACTTTTTTCAGGTAGCGAGGCTGGCCTGATTCCATGTGGGTTTTAACGTTTGATACTGATTTATAATTGAAATGTTTTAAATTATGGGCCAAATTTCATTTAATTATTTTTAAAAATTATTTTAACTTTTGTGTACAAATGTTTTTATTTTGGCTGTTCACCTCCCTGAGTCCGAAAGGAGAAGGGCGGTATACAAATCTAATAAAAGATAAAGAAAGATAACAGAAACCAGAGATCAACCCTGACTGCTCTTTAGAAGGCCAGATCCTGAAGATGAAACTCAAATACTTTGAGTTTGGCCACCTAATGAGAAGGAAGGACTCACTGGAGAAGAGCCTAATGCTGGGACGGATTGAGGGCAAAAGAAGAAGGGAATGGCAGAGAATGAAGTGGCTGGATGGAGTCACTGAAGCAGTAGGCGTGAACTTAAATTATCTCCAGGGGATGGTAGAGGAGGAGGAAGGCCTGGAGGAAAGCTGTCCATGGGGTCGGACACGACTTCACAACTAACAACAACCACAAGCCTAGAGAAATGCATTTATGTAATGTGTGCTTTTGGATCACATTCGCCTGAAGTTAGGATTTGGCACAAATTCAAGAATACCCAGAAGTTCTCTAAGCAATGGAAAAGGATCAAGAGATATCTCTGTCCCACAACTGACTTGGTTCTTCTATTTATTTTATTTTAAAATTACTGAATTCTATGAAAGTGATTGCTATAGTGAGTCAGGGTATGTGCTGCCCCACTTCCTATGGATATACACACACACATACAGCAAGAGTCTACAAGTACTTATTCAGCCCCCCACAAAAAAATAGGTCCTCAGAAAGCACCTCCATTGCATAGGTCCAGATTCCAAGCTCAGTACGGCAACAGTCACTGAGTAACCCAGTCCAACGGGCACGCACAAAGTCCAGGAAAGCAGTTAATGAATCAAATGGGTCAGAATACAAGGCATTAACACACAAGGCACAGAACTGAGCACATTGGTCCAGCAACATTCAACTCCTCGGGGTGGGATTAAATAGGCAACATCAATGCAGAGAGGTGGGTTTGCCTCCTCATGAGTAGCCTAGCTGACCAGCGTTGTGCTTGCCTCCTCTCTACTTTATGTGTCATTGGATCAGGAGGAGGTGTAGTCTACTTCCTCCTCATTGCTAGGGGGTGCTTCCGATCCTTGTCTGGAGTCTCCTGGACAACTTGCTGAAGCTGTGTCTCACCTCCCTCAAACTCAGCCTGTCCCTCATCTGATCACCCAGTTGCAGCTAACATTTTCCTAGCCCAGATCCTGATCAATACTCAGCTCTCTGCTTTCCTCTGCTCAAACTCACCCTCCTCCTCTGAACTCGCATCCGGAGAGGGGTCTGGGGATAGATCCATGACTGGGTGAATTTTTGGAGATGATTTGTGTGTGTGTGTGTGTGTGTGTGTGTGTGTGTGTGTGTTTGATTATTTCTTTCAAAGTTCTTATCAGTTCATTTTTGGAAGTCAGTGATAATGTAGTTGGGATAAACATTTGGATTATTTGATTTGTAGTCGGGGTTGGTACTCCATGTGATAGCTCCAGATGCTGCCACTCCTTGGCAACATTTAATGGTATGAGTTATTTGGATGCTGGGATGATATTGATAAGAGTTTTGTCTGCTGCAGGAAGACCGGAAAAGCAGTGACTACAGAAGCCCAGCTGGAAAGTTGGTGCCACAGAGAATGGTCCAGGGATAAAAACATAAGCAGGATTCAGTGATGTGTAGAAATTACCAAAAGGATATCACAAATGATAAAGGTAAACATATCTGACTCTAGGGGTTGGTGCTCATCTCCATTTTTTAGTCGAGGGAGCCAGTGTTGTCCCAAAACACTCCTGTGGTCATGTGGCCAGCATGATTATATGCTGAGAGGCACGGAATGGTGTTACCTTCCCATCAAAGTGGTACCTATTGATCTAGTTGCATTTTCATGTTTTTGAATTGCTAGGTTAGCAGGAGCTGGAGCAACAATGGGAGTTCACCCTATCGTGCAGCGCTTGGGTCTTGAACCCAAACTGTCAACTTTTCAACTGACAAGCTCAACATCTTTTACTGTTGGGCCATCACGCCCCATCAAATTATTACACTGTGGTGTAATGCAGTGGTGGGATCCTGCTGGTTTAACAACCGGTTTGGGGATCGTGTGCTTTGCACGCGTACACACCTGACACGTGCTGTGCATGTCTGTGCAGTTTTATGAAAATTTACCTTTGGTGTAACTGCTGGGGAGTAACACAGCTGAGGCTCAGCCATCTGCTCTGCTGCGTGAATCAGCTGAGAAGATATAGGTCAGTAAAGTGCAGGGGCGGGTGGGTGGGCCCACCTGATTGCTGGAGTGAACCGGTTCACTCCCAGCAGATCGTCGGAGCTACCAGTTTGCCCAAACCAGTCTGAACTGGTGGGAATGGCATAAATTATACTACTATGCTTTTCTGCTAACTCTTGACTTCAGACTGGCCTTCAAATGCAGCCACCAGGAGCAGCCCAATCACTCACAATATCAGAACCCTTTGGATGGAGGCCGCAGTGAGAAGGACGGCAAGCCCTGAAATGAATTACCCTCCAGTCCAACACAGTCGCCGTCTTTCCATATAGAAGCATAGCAAATTGAACTTATTTTGAGGCTAACACTTTCTGCTGATTTGATATACCTTCGATGCTGTCATCTGAGGGTGATAAGCAACATTTTGGAAAACATTTTAAATTAGCTTTTCTTTATTTCTTCCCACAGGGCTAGTATGTGACAGTATGTTTGTGTGTTGTTATAGAGACACATTGCTTCAGGGAAAAGAGCCTTTCAAAATCACATTTTGAATCCTGGAAAAACAGGTGCACATTTTTGGATGTCAAAAGAAGCCTTGTTCTCTCGGTAGCCATTTTTCTCTCATTAGCAGAATTGTTTCAGATTAACACTACACAGGTGATTTAATTAATAAGGATTGCTGGATCTGAATCTCTAACCAAGGGGCTAATTAACTGAGCGAGAGAGGTGGCAACAATGCCAATTTGCAAGAAACTGTACCAATCACAAAAGGTGCAAGAATGCCAGTTGTTGAGTGGTAAGAAAGGGCAGATAAACAAAGTGCTGAAAAATAGCCAAGGAAGTGATACAATTTCCAGATAGAGGAATCATCTAGGCTAAACATCTGTCTGGAAGGAATGGAAGAAAGGAAGGAAGGAAGGAAGGAAGGAAGGAAGGAAGGAAGGAAGGAAGGAAGGAGAGAAAGAAAAAAGAAAGAGAAGGAGAAAGAAAGAAAGAAGAGAAAGGAAAAAAGTGAAAGAAAGAAGAAAAAGAAAGAAAGAAAGAAAGAAGAAAAAGAAAAAAGAAAGTGAAAGAAGAGAAAGAAAAAAGAAAGAGAAAGAAAGGAGAAAAAGAAAGAAAGAAGAGAAAGAAAAAAGAAAGAAGAGAAAGAAAGTGAAAGAAAAAGAAAAAGAAAGAAAGAGAAAGGAAGGAAGGAAGAAAGAAAGAAAAAAGAAAAAAGAAAGAAGAGAAAAAGTCGCTGGCTTTTGGAGGCGAGACATTGGCCCCCACGGAGAGGGTGCATAACTTGGGTGTCCTCCTGGATGCACAGCTGTCTTTAGAAGAGCATATGACGGCCGTGGCCAGGGGGGCTTTCTATCAGGTTCGCCTAATACGCCAGTTGTGCCTCTTTCTGGATTGGGACTCCTTATGCACGGTCACTCATGCCTTTGTCACTCCCCGCTGGACTACTGCAATGCTCTCTACATGGGGCTCCCCTTGAGGAGCACCCGGAGGCTCCAGCTGGTGCAGAATGCAGCCGCGCGGGTACTTATGGGGGCGACATGGCGGTCCCACGTAACACCTCTCCTGCACGAGCTGCATTGGCTTCCGGTGGTCTTCTGGGTGCGCTTCAAGGTATTGGTTCTCATCTTGAAAGCGCTCCATGGCTTAGGGCCCAGTTATTTACGAGACCACTTTCTGCCACTGATAACCTCCCACTGGCCAATACGCTCCCACAGAGAGGGTCTCCTCAGGGTGCCATCGGTCAGGCAATGTCGGCTGGCGAGCCCCAGGGGAAGAGCCTTCTCTGTGGGGGCACCGGCCCTCTGGAATGAGCTACCCCCAGGGATACGACTGATCCCGGACCTCCGGATCTTTCGCCGAGCTCTGAAGACTTTTTTATTTCAGCAAGCCGGGCTGGCTTAAAATTTTTATTTGGTTAATTTTATGGGTAAGGGGTTTTAAATTGGGGGAAGCCAATATAGATTTAATTATGTTTTAAAGTATTTTAATGTTTATTTATTTATTTATTTTTCATATTTGTATACCGCCCTACTCCCGAAGGACTCAGGGCGGTGAACAGTCATAAATAATACAAAGACATATAAAAGTTAAAGACTATTAAAAACAGATTAAATAATTTAGGCTCAAAAAATTAAAACCAAAACATCCAAATTTATCTAAAAGAGATCTAAAACCTGATTTAAAAACCCGATTTAAAAGCCAATTTAAAAGGGAGAGTTAGGCCAGACCAGCCTGTTGGAATAGAAACGTTTTCAGGGCACGGCGGAAGATGCGTAAGTCTTCGATCCTTCGTAACTCCGGGGGGAGCCTGTTCCAGATGGCAGGTGCCCCCACAGAGAAGGCTCTCCCCCTGGGGGCCGCCAGTCGACATTGTTTGGCCGACAGCACCCTGAGGAGTCCTCTCTATGGGAGCGAACTGTCGGTGAGAGGCTATTGGTGGCAGGAGACGGTCTCGTAAGTACCCTGGCCCTGAGCCATGGAGCGCTCTAAAGATAGTAACCAAAACCTTGAAGTTTATATTATATGTTTTTTAATCCTGGCTGTTCACCGCCCCGAGTCCTTCGGGAGAGGGGCGGTATAAAAATTTAATAAATGAACTGAAATGAAAAACAGAAAGTGAAAGCAAGAAAGAAAGAAAAAAGAAAGAAAGAGAGAAAGAAAAAGAGAAAGAAAGAAAGAAAGAGAGAGAGAGAGAGAGAGAGAGATGACTTGTTTGAGATGATGTGGAAAGAATAAATTTGATCTTAATCGATACAGTCAGATCATACAGAAATTACCAGCAGAAACTGCATTTCTTAGATCACTCTTAATCGTTTTCAGTTCAGCCCAAGAGAAATTAACAGATTTCCTAATTTCCTTTACTAAGGATTTGGATGACTTTTTAAAGAAACCTACAGTTTCCTTTTTTGTCTATGTAGATTCAGGCTGAGTGGGCATCAAAAGGAGAGAGACATCCTCATATTTAAATATATGAAGCATTATCTGTTCATTTTCCACTTGCATTCAGACCGTGCCAGCTTTCCCATTCTACCATTTGAGTTCCTTCTCATGAAGATGGCATGGAGGTGAGGAAAATCATCCAAGGAGCTTGTCCCCTTGCCATTTGTTTTTCTGCCATGTCTGTGAGGGATGGAAGAGGGTGAGAAGTGAATAAGAGGAGGACCATCAATCAATGGTCTTCCTGTAACTGAATGTTTTGGATATGCTACTGGTTTGAATGAGAGTGATATTTTTGTGTTGTATTTACGATAAGCTGCTTAGAAATTTACTGGAGTGGTATACAAGCTCTACTAAGTATGTTTATAAGTAAATACATTTTGAATTGCATCTGACAATGTTAGATTGAGGGAGGCAATGAAGAGGCAGGAGGACAGACAGTAACTTCAGCTCTTTATTTAAGTAAGTGACTTCTGCCAAGGTTTAGCCGGCAGCGCTCCCTTTTAAAGGGAGCTGTCCCACCGATTCAGCCACTGACAATGCTTTACTTTTCCCTCCGTTTGAATCCACCAATCAGTGGCGGGTCCCGTTTGAATCCACCAACCAGCAGTGGGCATGCAAATGTCCAACTTATAGCGGACCTGAGTGAAGTCTACATCCCTGGCTTCACTTGCTATTTACATATGTAACAGACAAAAACACAAAAACTTTGACGGAGTTCAAATGAGAAAGGGGAGCTGTGGTGCTTTCTGCAGGATGTTGTTTTGTCCCATGTTCCTTCATTGTTGAACAGAGGGGATGAATCTGTGCTTTTCTACACCTCGAACTGAAGCACAAATTGCTCCCGTAGTCTGCAATTTTTTCTGGAAATCCATTCCTACTCCCGCACCATTTGAAGGATGTTCATCCCAAATTGTATAGCTAAATGTCTATGGAGATTCCCAGTCATCCAGGTCCTGGTTGTCCCAAAGGTGCTTTTTCAAGAGGCAACTGGACTTCCTTGTTTTTTATTTTGAGGACGTTTCACTTTTCATCCCTGAAGCTTCTTCAGCTCAAAGCTGAAGAAGCTTCTTGGATGAGAAGCGAAATGTCTTCAAAGAAAAAAAAAACCCAGAAAGTCCAGTTTAAAGCTTCCTCTCAAGATACCCACAGCATTTTAGGGATCTTCCGGAAGTTGGAAAACAGGCTGTTTCCGGCCCCCGGAGGGCCTCCAGAGGGTACAGTGGGGAAGGCCATTGTCACCCTCCCCAGACTCCTAGAAAGCGTCTGGAGCCTGAGGAGAGCAAAAAACAGGCCTTCCCCACCCACCCCTGGGCCAGGGGTGGGTTCTAATTTTTTTTACTACCGGTTCTGTGGGCGTGGCTTATTTTGTGGGTGTGGCTTGGAGGTCATGTGACTAGGTGGGCGTGGCTACCTGGTCAGAGTCATTTCTGGAAGGTCCTCGCACTTACGACTAGTCCTCGCACGTATGACCGGACTCATTTGTTTGCTTTTAACACTGATCAGCTGTAGGACAGCCCTTTGAAGCCCCGCGGCAAGAGTTTAAACAGTTTTCTTCCCTCTAGTCATCAGTTGGGACTCAGGAGGCAGCAATAGATTGGGGGTGGGACCAAATAAAAGGATATGAATAATGTGGGTGGGGGGGTTGGGGAGGTGGGGGGGGCGGGGGGGAGAACTGGTTCGGTGACGTCATATCGTCACCGCTACCAGATCGGCCAAACCGGACTGAACCGGGAGCAACCCACCACTGCCCTGGGCCCTCCGGAGGCAGGAAACAGCCTGTTTCCCTACTTCTCATGGGCCCAGAAGGCCTGAAAATCAGCTGGCCGGCATGCACATCTGCACCAGAGCTGAGCTTGCATGCCCACCAATATGGCTCCACGTGCCACCTGTGGTACGCATGCCATAGGTTCGCCATCACGGGTCTAGGGCAACTCTCCATGGCCAACTCTCTGCAGCCAACTCACCATTGGACAACTTGTCATGGGAGAAGAGTTACACTAATAGCGAAGAAATGGTAGAATAGAATCATTAAAGAAAGGAAGGCGGGACAAAGTGAAATGTGAATGACAAAAATTAAAATAACTTTTTAAGTATATAAAATTATTAAACTGAATTGTTGAATTGTTCCATGGTGAGTTGTCCCATGGCTAGTGGGCTGTGATGAGTTATCCTGCAACAAGTTGACCATGTTGTGTTGGCCATGGTGTGTTGGCCATAGTGAATTGGCTGCAGAAAAGTGTCCCATGAAGCCCTCAAGAAGAAATCAGGATAGCCCCCTGATCTTCTGTGGCAGCTGTGTACAAACCATGGGGAGATGGGCTGCTATGGGCCTTGGACACACCTGTTGCCCCGAGGATTCACTCTAGAACATTTTTGAAGCCATCAAAACATCTTACGACTGAGGACATCATCTCTTCCATTTCTAGTAGTTCTCCTATGCACATTTTATTAAAAAAAAAAATAATCCAACGGTTTTGTATTGGTCTTGTTTTCTATTACAGAATTGAGGATTGCATTTACTAGAAATGGCAATGATTTTCTTCAAAAGCTTTAGCAGCCCATAATTTTCTCTATTATTGTCTTGGGACCTTAATGTTAGTCATCTATTCCAAGTGTGTTTGTAAAGAAGGAGATTGTTCAAAAGAGTATCAGCCAAACACTAAACAGCAACTCATGTGACCAAAATTACCTGGTGTTAAGTACTGTTTGTCCTAGAAATGTCTCTTTCTTTCTTTCTCTCTCTCCTGTGACACTATTTCATAAACTGCAACAGAAAATATGACGAGGATTCCTTCAACGCTGCTCCAAAGCACTTTCTTATCATAATCTGCAAAAGTATTTACCAACAATCATCTTTTTTCCTATTAGGGTCATTGGTCAAAACTAACAACAATTTAGTAAAGATAAAGGTTTTTCTGTTCAGTTGTGTCTGACTTTAGGGTGTGGTGCTCATCTCTATTTCTTGGCTGAGGGAGCCAGAGTTGTCTGAAGATATTTTCCATGGTCATGTCACCAGCATGGCTATATGCCAAAGGTGCCAGAACTCTTTTATCTTCCCACCAAAATGGTACCTATTAATCTACTTGCATTTGCATGCTTTCAAACTGCTAGGTGAACAGGAGCTGGAGCAAGGAATAGGAGCTCACCCCAGAATGTGGCATTTGGGTCTCAAACCAGGACTGTCAGCTTTCCAACTGACAAGCTCAGCATCTTTAACTGCTGACCCATCGAGGGTCCTAACAACAATTAAGTTTACCAAACAAATTTGGTACCCTTAAAATGAATAATTACGGGTAGTGATTCTCTTGGCAGTTCCTTGATTTTAGTCCGACTTTTTAAGGTGGCGTTTCTGGAGCTTCCTTATCTACTCAGAAAAAAAACTGCTTTCTGCTCCTGATCTACTTATTCTACTTTAACAGAAGTGGAAAGCTTCTTGAAGGCAGTCAGCAAGTCTCAGTTGTTTACTTTGGATTTGTGGTCTCAAGTCAATATGGGTAAATAGAAAACGCCAGGAGAGGTAACCCATTTCGGCAGATGAAAGAGAGTAAATTGCTAGAAAAGATGAGTTGCCTTGTCATTTTTGTAACAATCACACATTTTATCTGAGTGCTGGGTTGCTTTTTTGTAAGCTCCATAGGTTGTCTACAAAGAAGGAAAGGAAAATACTGTGACAGCGGTGGAATTCAAATTTTTTTACTACCAGTTCTGTGGGCATGGCTTGGTGGGCATGGTGTGGCTTGGTGGACATGACTTGGTAGCCATGGCTTGCTGGGCGTGGCAGGGGAAGGATACTGCAAAATCTCTATTCCCACCCCACTCTGGGGCCAGCCAGAGGTGGTATTTGCCGGTTCTTTGAACTACTCAAAATTTCCACTACCGGTTCTCCAGAACCTGTCAGAACCTGCTGAATAGCACCCCTGTACTGTGGTATAAATACACACCCACACATGCACACGCAGAGTTGCTGAGGGGAACTGAGAGGTTGGAATCAACAAAGATTTCCTGCATACTTCAAAATATTATGGCTTCTCAAGGGAACGGGAACCAGCGTGATCTAATAGTTGAGTCTCCAAGAGATGGTTAGATCCAATCCTGCCATCACCATGAAACCTGGCTGGGTAACCTTGGATCAGTCCCTCTCTCTCAGCCCATGAGGTCAGGCTCCGGTGACAAGCCAATCAGTCAATTCCTGTCACAACTAATGGATAACACTTGGTTGATGTGGAAAAAAAGCAGGTCCTGTACTTGAGGGAAACGCTAGGAAGGAAAAAAACATTGTGTTTATGCAGCTAAGCAAAGTGTAACTCTGAGGTGAACCTGGCTGAGGCTCATCTTTGAGGCTTCAGAGTTGCCACAATGCAGCAGAGGGGAGTGGGGAGCATAGATAGTTGGGGTGTTGTAGTCAAAACAGAATAGTTTCCTGTGGGAACCAAGGACACTCCAACTGGAGAGAGGAGGAGTGAAGTAACCAAGCAACCATCCAGCACTTTGATTGGACAATGTGACTGATTGTTTGGGGAATGGGAAACTTTCGCTTTTGATCTAAGTCTAAACCGTGGGAACTTTCAGAGTCGGTTTTCACCAGCTGTGCCAATATGACATCTCCAATAAAACTGTCCTTTTAGGAATATATCTGCCTCAGAGTTCTGTTTCCTATGGGTGTATTACTTGGAACGTCGACACAAGGGAGATTGAATTGCCTATTTTGATGTCATTGGTTAGATAAAGCTTATTGAAATAGACTTATTTGAATCCACATAAGGAATGACTGATTGAAATTTTACTAAGACTTCACCTTGACATGCAACAGAAATGACAGGTCTTGTTTTGTACTTCCTGTTTTCTACCTCTTGTAGCCATTTCATGGGCCTGAAACAGACTTCCTCTGATTTAACTCTTGGGTTTACCCAGCCTTCCCTGCTCCCAAAGATGGTTTCCCACAACTTGGTCCTCTGCAACTCCATGATAAGAAGACCTTTATCATCGCTGGAAATTGGGATGGGTGGAGAAACCTATTCCATTTTTCCAGAAGGATAGAACTTGTTGACTTTTCCAGAAGAAGATGAAGATCCAGCAAGAGAGACCAGAGACACTGGGTGGGGCAGAATTGCCCCTTTGCTTACCCTCTAAAATGGGCTGATGGTGGGTTTAAACAGAGTCCCTTGTCGGCCATGCTGTTGAAGTGGGAGTTGGACGTAGCTCAGCCTGTTGATCAGGAGTGAAATCCAGCAGGTTCCTGCAAATTCTGGAGAACAGATAGCGGAAATTTTGAGTAGTTCGGAGAACCGGTAGCAGAAATTTTGAGTAGTTCGGAGAATCGACAAATACCACCTCTAGCTGGTCCCAGAGTATTTATTTATTTATTTATTTATTTATTTATTTATTTATTTATTTATTTATTTATTTATTTATTGGTTCGATTTATAGGCCGCCCTTCTCCGGAGACTCAGGGCGGCTTACAATGCGTTAAGCAATAGCCTTCATACTTTTATATATACCTGCTTAGTAGGGTTTTCGTCTCCCCCCTCAAGCGGTGTTCTTTTTATACACAATCAGCTTATTGCCCCCACAATCCGGGTCCTCATTTTACTTACCTCGGAAGGATGGAAGGCTGAGTCAACCTTGAGCCTGGTGAGATTTGAACTTGCAGTAATTGCAGGCAGCTGGCAGCTAAGTGCTACTTAACAGCACTTTAGTCCGCTGCACCACCAAGGCTCTTTGTGGGGTGTGGGGTGGGAATGGAGATTTTGCAGTATCCTTCCCCTGCCATGTCCATCAAGCCACGCCCGCCAAGCCATGCCCACAGAACCAGTAGTAAAGGCATTTGAATTTCACCACTGCTGCTGATGCATCTCTCTCCAACTGGGAGCATCCACAAACTGCTAGCATGGGAACTGCAGCTTCTTATTACAAATTTCAGCAGCCTTGAGTTGTGCTCCTCCACTCTCCAAACTTTATGTGCTCAGAGCCAGTGGAATTAAATGTCACTGGAGAAATACGATCTTCGAACTGACATTAGCCACCTGCAGACAGAGAACTTTCCTCTTGGAAGACAGTACAATTTGCACAAGAGGCGAACTCCAATGAATATTTCATAGGGTGCCAATTGTGTCCCTCTTCACCATGCCTTGCTTTTCAATAGCGTCCTGCATTTGTTTCTTGCTCCCCTCAGCTCTACCATAGGATGGGATAGTAATAGCAGTAGCACTTAGACTTCCTGCTCCATAGTGCTTTTAAAGCCCCATCTAAATGGTTTGCAGAGTTATCATATTGCCCCCAACAACCTGGGTCCTCATTTTACTGACCTTGGAAGGATGGAAGGCTGAGTCAACCTTAAGCTGCATCAGGATTGAACTCCAGGCTGTGGGCAGTGGAATGGGATAACTTGCCACAACCAACTTGCCATGGCTAATTCACCACAGAAAACTCACCATGGTCCACTCGCCGCAGGACAACTCACCACAGAACAATTTGCTTCAGGACAATTCAACAATTCAATTTAATTATTTAAAATAGTTTTTTTAAAAAATATTTTAATTATTGTCATTCATATTTCATTTTGTCCTTCCTGTGGCATCCTTTCTTTAATGATTCCATTCCACCATTTCTTCAATATTAGTGAAACTCTTGTCCGCAGCGAGTTTTCCTGTGGTGAGTTGGCCATGGTGAATTGTCCTGTGGCAAGATGGTCACAACAAGTTGGCCATAGCAACTTGACCGCAGTGTGTTAGCCGTGGTGAGTTGGCTGTGATGAGTTGGCTGAGGTGGGTGTCAGGTTTCAGTGTCGTCTCAAAATAAATTGCATTTCCAAACAAATAGTCTTTGACGAAATCTTTCATTTATTAAACATGACAATCTGTCCCTGATTATATCGTAGCCAACACTGACTTCCTGACCCCAAACCTTCCCTTTCCGTTCCCCAATTCTCTGCGTCTCATTGGCCATCTTCCAAATCACTCTCCCCATATCTACTACTTCAGCTCCCAGGAATGTCCCCCCTCCCATTCCATCTCCTAGGGGATATTATCTTCAGGGAAAATAAGTAGGTGAAAAGTCAAGCGTCCTCTTGCCAGCTGCCCCCTGGCAGATGCTTTCCTAGGGGATGAAGTGGCTTAGGGTCTCACAAGGTCTACAAGGCTGAAGAAGGAACATGCAAAGGCCTTCACTGTCTAACATCTGGAATTCTCTTCTCCCCTCAGGATGCCACTACAGAGCATTGCATGCCAAAACAACTAGACACAAAGACAATTTCCCCCATGCCATCACTCTGCTAAACATCTAATCCCCACAGCCCTGACTTATGCCTAAGGATATTTACCCATGTACTAAGTAGGACTGCATTGCTATTATTCTTCTCCTCTTTCTCACCTTCTCCTCTTTCCTAATATCTTCTCCTATTGGTATCTTATGATTTATGATCTGTGACTTACCTCTTTGTAATTTGCACGTACACTGAAAGCTTATGCAACAGAGACAAACTCCAATTACACTTGGCCAATAAAAAATATTTCTATTTCCATCTCCTGACTCTACTAAGGTTTGCACTGAGGCAGGAAAATGCGAATTGTAGTAGATTTGGGAGGTGGAGATTACAGATGTTTCTCCCCTGGAGAGGGATGTTCTCCTTAAACCAACACTGAAGTCCTTTTTCAAGACAGACACCCATCTTCATACATCTTGATCTCTGTTTTGTCTGCTGCGTATGGAAACTAATGTTTCAATCAGCTGTACTTTGGCTTCATGCCCTGAGTTATGCTCTTAGTGACTGATTTCCATCTATCCATGAGAAGAGTTTTCCCGTCCACAAATGTGTGGGTGTGACTTACCCATAAAAAATATGTGCAGATAGGTAGGAAAGCAGATCCTCGCAGCTAACTCCAGGGGTGGGCTGCTGGGGGTTTGCAGGGGTTCGGGAGAACCTCTAGCTAATTTAATTTAATTTATTTTGAATTTGTATACCGCCCTTCTCCCTGAGGAGTCAGGGTGGTTAACAGCCAAGTAAAAACATCAAGTACAAATATTAAAATACAATTAAATATATATATAAATTTGGCCCCATTAATTAAAAACAATAAACAAAACAATTAAAAACACTTAAAAAATTAGGCCAGCCCGGCTTGCTGGAAAAGGAAGGTTTTAAGGGCACGGCGGAAGGCACTGAGGTCTTGGATTCTCCTTATCTCTGGGGGCAATTGATTCCAGAGGGTAGGTGCCCCCACAGAGAAGGCCCTCCCCCTGGGGGTCACCAGCCTGCACTGTTTGGCTGATGGCACCCCGAGGAGGCCCTCTCTGTGGGAGCGCACAGGTCGATGGGAGGTCGTCGGTGGCAGCAGGCAGTCTTGAAGATAGCTAGGCCCTATGCCATGGAGCGCTTTAAAGGTGATAACCAACACCTTGAAGTGCACCTGGAAGACCACCGGGAGCCAGTGCAGCTCACGCAGGAGCGGTGTTACATGGGAGCGCCATGCTGCTCCCGTCACTACCCGTGCTGCTGCGTTCTGGACCAGTTGGAGCCTCCGGGTGCTCTTCAAGGGGAGCCCCATGTAGAGAGCGTTGCAGTAGTCAAGGCGAGAGGTGATGAGGGCATGAGTGACTGTGCACAGGGAATCCTGATCAAGAAAGGGCCGCAACTGGTGAATCAGGCGAGTCTGACAAAAGGTCCCCCTGGTTACAGTCGTCAGATGTTCCTCCAAGGACAGCTGTGTATCCAGGAGGACTCCCAGATTGTGAGCCCTCTCTGTGGGGGCCAACGACTCACCCCCAATAGTCAGTGATGGAGTCAACTGACTATATCGGGATGCCGGGAGCCACAGCCACTCAGTCTTGGAAGGGTTGAGCCTGAGCATGTTCCTCCCCATCCAGATCCGCACAGCCTCCAGGCATTGGGACATCACTTCAAGGGCATCGTTGGGGTGGCCTGGGGTGGAGATGTACAGCTGGGTGTCATCAGCGTACTGGTGGTATCTCACCCCAAGCCACGGATGATCTCGCCCAGCGGCTTCACATAAATGTTGAACAGGAGGGGCGAGAGGACCGACCCCTGAGGCACTCCACATATAAGAGGCCTCGAGGTCGACCTCTGCCCCCCTGCCAACACGAACTGTGACCGGTCGGAGAGAAAGGAGGAGAACCACCATAATACGTAATAGCTAAGATTCTGTGCCATTCGGAGAACCCCGAAATCCCACTCCTGGCTGGTCCTGCTCTGCCCCGCCACCCCACCCCTCCCAGGAGTCCCCACGCGGCCTGTTTTGGATGCAGGTAAGTGCAGAGTGCACGTGGAGGCTTGGGGAGGGAGAAAAACAGGCCTACCGGAAGTTCGGGAAGGCCTCTGGAGCCTGGGGAGGCTGTTTTTGCCCTCCTGGAGGTTCAAGGAAAGCCTCTAGAGTCCGGGGAGGGCAGAAATGCCCCTCCCTCACCATGTTGCAGGAGACCGACTAGGCCACACCCACCCAGCAACCGGGCAGAGAACCCGTTGGTAAAAATTTTGAAGCCCACCCCTGGCTAACACCCAAAAGCCAGAAAAGAGTACAGCCAGGAGAAAATAAATAAATAAAGGAGTACTGAAAATAAATGATCCTGCTGAGTAGAAACACCTCTGCCATGAGAACTTTGGTGTCCCTCAAGTGCTTTGGCTGAGTTTTCAGATTTATTTCTTCTGCAGCCTCCCTGGAGCACCTTGGCACATCCTGCCCACTCCTAACTTACAATGATAGCCTCAATTTCTGTGTTTTTAACAAGTGCAAGTTGATTGTCATCTACCCATTTCACAGACAGAGTTACTGCTGGATTCTACCGTAGCAAGAATGAGAGTTCCTTTGTACATAATGCTGAACCTGGAATGATAGCAGTAGCAATAGTACTTAGACTTATATACTACCCCATAGTGATTTACAGCACTCTCTGGGTGGTATACAAGGTCATCATATTGCCCCCAACAATCTTGGTCCTCGTTTTACCTACCTCGGAAATAGAGGTGGGTTTCAGCAGGTTCTGACCAGTTCTGGAGAACTGGTAGTGGAAATTTTGAGCAGTTCGGAGAATCAATCGTAAAACTTCTGACTGGCCCCTCCCCCATCTATTCTCCGCCTCCCAAGTACCAGCTGATCAGGAAGAAATGGGGATTTTGCAGTAATCTTCCCCTGGATTGGGGAGGGAATGGAGATTTTACAGTATCCTTCCCTTGGAGTGGGGTAGGAATGGAGATTTTACAGTACCTTTCCCCCGCCATGCCCACCAAGCCATGCCCAGCAAGCCACACCCACAGAACCAGTAGTAAAAAATTTTGAAACCCACCACTGCTCGAAAAGATGGAAGGCTGAATCAACCTTGAGCTGGTCAGGATCAAACTCCAGGCTGTTGGTAGAGTTTGCCTGCCATACTGCACTGTAGGTGATAACCAGGTTGAGGGAGGGGTCAAACGTGTCAGCAATCTCAAGTCCCTTCGCACCCACAAGAGATCCAAATCCAGACACCTTGAATTTCATTGGCTCTTATCTACTACCAATTTACTTTGACCATTAGTAGATCAGATGTAGCTAAACCTGGTTTGATAGAAATAACAATAGCACTTAGACTTACATACTACCCCATAGTGCATGGGTATCAAACTTGTGGCATCACGTTGCCATCACCTGATGTATCATGATGGTTTTCCCCTTCACGGAGCTGGAGTGGGCGTGGCCTCCATGTGACACATCCAGCCCACAGGCCACAAGTTTGACATTCCCGTCTTAGTGCTTTACAGCACTCTCTGGTGGTTTACACTATCAGCATATTGCCCGCAACAATCCAGGTCCACATTTTACTGACCTCAGAAGGATAGAAGGCTGATTCAATCTTGACCCCATAAGGATCGAACTCTAGGCTGTGGGCAGAATTAGCCTGCAATACTGCATTCTAAACACTGCAGGTCTAAGGTGCAGGTCTACTTGTACCTAGGACCATGGAGAGTATTGTGGTCTGCCAGCAGCCTGCGGAGCTGGCAGCGGAGTTGGACAGTGAGGAGGCTGGGGAGGAACATGGGCCAGTCCTGGAATCTGGGGAAGGCTCGGATGAGGGCTCTGCATCGGAGGCAGAGATGGGACCAGGGCCATCTGGGAGTTATGCGCGGACTCCAGAGCCTCCAGAGTCGGACATCAGAGACACAGAGAAACAGGAGGAGCCTGTTCCTAGTGTGCACATGCGCAGAGCTGCCAGAAAACAAGAACAATTAAAACAAAAGGGATAACTCGGGAGTAAGGTCTGGAGATGATTGGCCCTTCCCATAATGCTTAAAGGAGGAGCAAAGGCACATGGGCCCTTTGTAGGAAAGCAATGTTGTTAATTCTGTTCCCAGTCGGGATCTCTATTTGATTCTGGACTCCGTGTGGCTTTGCCAAGTAGGTCTTTGGCAGCGTATCAAGGGAGATAAAGGTTGGTGATTATCCCAAAGGACTTCTCCCGAAGGACTTTTTGCAACTAATTGGGACTCAGCTGTGAATGAACGTAATTCACAGCTGTTGCAATAAAAGAGGTTTTTGGGACTATTTGTGTGTTTTAATGACTCAGGAAGCCGAGGTCACAACAGAGAGATGAGTTTTAGTCCCAGTAAGTGTCAGGGAAAAAAAATCTCATTCATTTCTCAGAAGAGTCTAAGGACCTACTCAGTTACTATGAATCCCCTTTTAAAACTGGCATCACTTTAATAAATGCAATTAATCGACACATTCTATTGGCAGAGAAGTTCCTGGGGATGGGCTCCACCATGAAAGTTCAGAAGACTAAACCCCTGGTCCCAATGACTGACCCGGATAGTTTCCTGCAATTTGGCATTGGCATCCTTCAGTCTCAAGAGACTATGGTATCGTGCTCTGGAAAGTGGTCCTAAAACAGCATCAGGTGTGACTAAAAAGGCCAATTCGAGAGTGGCAATCCCTTCCACACTGAGGGCAGATACATTCTGTCTCCTGCCCAGCCCCCAGATTTTGCTGGTTCCAAGACTGCCTCTTTGCCTCAGCCTGCCTAACAAGTGTCTCTTCGAATTGGAGAAGGCCAGGCTGCGTCTTTAGCCTCCAAGCTGAACAATCGGAGGTCAAAGTTTCCCAGTTGTTAATGTCCATTCCCTGGGACTTTAGATCCCTCTTGCAGATATCCTTATATCACCGCTGTAGTCTCCCTCTGAGGCGCTTTCCCTGCACTAATTCTCCATACAGGAGATCTTTCGGAATCCGACCATCAGCCATTCGCACGACATGCCCCAGCCAGCGTAGACATTGCTGTTTCAATAGTGTATACATGCTAGAAATTCCAGCATGTTCCAAGACTGCGCTATTTGGAACTTTGTCCCGCCAGCTGATTCCAAGAATTTGTCGTAGACAGCGCATATGAAAGGTGTTCAACTTTCTCTCCTGCCGTGCGTAGAGGGTCCAAGACTCACTGCAGTACAAGAGTGTGCTCAGGACACAAGCTCTATAGACCTGCAATTAATTAAATGAAATCAGAATCAGAATAGAACTGGAAGGAATCTTGGAGGTCTTCTAGTCCAATCCCCTGTTCAAGCAGGAAACTCTATACCATTTCATTGCCCAAATTAACTTTCCATTAAGAAATCACTGTGAATTGGACATTTTGCAGAAATGTCCGTCGTCAGCCATTCAGTCATATCCGACCAGAGGTGGGATTCAGCTGGTTCTGTCCGGTTCAGGCGAACCGGTAGTGGTGACTGTGGGAGGCTCCGCCCACCCGCCTGGACATAATGTGCGAGAACTGCGCAAGCACTCACATTTGCAAACTGGTAGGGAAGGTAAGTGAATCCCACCTCTTTGTCCGATCCTCGGAAACTTTTCCTTAAAGTTTTAATTCTGAGTTGTTCTATTTTACTGTGGGGGTCAGCTTGACTGTCTCATACAAATCTAGGTCTGTAATTAATTTCATGCAGAAAACACCCGCAATTCTCTAGATTATTAGTGCCGACTTTCATATTTCAAAGGCAAATACAAAGGCAAAAAACTTAAGTCACATAAAAGGAAAAAGATGGAGAGAAGATATTAAAAGAGAAATCCCAGGGAGACCATCAGCCTTTCCAATTTTGGATGGTGGCTTGATCCCAGCAGAATAATATGTTGGAAAGAGATCAAAATAAAACATCAAGATGAAAAAAATAATTAAATGAAGGATAAATTTTCCGTAAGAGAAAAGTTTTTTCTTTTTCCAAAAAGGCTGTTTCTTATAGTTCTGTTTAATGGCACAGAATAGTACAACATCATTGCGATAGATGGAGGATTTGATGAACAAGAAATTGTGAAGCGAGCTCATCAAAACAATAGTTCCATGACTGTTTGTTTTGTGCTACCTTCCACTTTTGAGAAACAAAAGGAATCGATGTGAAAGAATGAAAAAAACCTTTGCCGAGGGGGGTTTTATAGGCTCAGAACAACAATTTATAGGTTTCTACCAGGAGTCTTCCTTTGGAATGTGTTTGTGTGTGTGTGTGTGTGTGTGTGTGTGTGTGTGTGTTAAGTGGTTTTTTTAAAAATTTGATTTATATGCCGCCCTTCTCCGGAGACTCAGGGTGGCTTACAGTGCATTAAGCAATAGCCTTCATACTTTTGTATATTTTATACAAAGTCAGTTTATTGCCCCCACAAACTGGGTCCTCATTTTACCTACCTTAGAAAGGATGGAAGGCTGAGTTTTTCTATCGAGACATCTGGTCTACCCCAGGATATGGGAAGGAGCAAACTGCATCCCTTTCACCTTTCAGCTCCAATCCAGGAGCCCTCAAGCAGTCGCATTCATGACAAACCATTTTTATACCAAATTTATATTTCGCTGATATTTCTTTATTATTATTTCTTTATCAGCGAAATATAAATTATATATATGTATATGTAAAGGTTCCCCTTGCACACATGTGCTAGTTGTTCCCGAATCTAGGGGGCAGTGCTCATCTCCGTTTCAAAGCCGAAGAGCCAGCGCTGTCCAAAGACGTCTCCGTGGTCATGTGGCCAGCATGACTAAACACCAAAGGCGCACGGAATGCTGTTACCTTCCCACCAAAGGTGGTCCCTATTTTTTACGTGCTTTCGAACTGCTAGGTTGGCATATGGTTAGGGTGAGGGTGGCATTGCAGAGACAGGGGCACATTAAAACAGGCCGCACTCGGATTGCATTGTTGTGGTTGTCATCTTGACTTTTTTTTTTTGCCATACCCTTTGCGCATCCCTCCATGCATTACACAATCTTGCAAGCCCTTTTTGTTCGTCTCTCCCTTCAAGTAGGTGGTCTAGAGAAAAGAAGGACTACTAGGCGTAACATGACAGCAGTATTCCAGTATATGAAGGGCTGCCACAAAGAAGAAGAGAGGGGTCAACTTACCGGTATTTTCCCAAAAGCACCAAAAAGCAAGACAAGAAACAGTGGATGGAAACCAGTCAAGGAAAGAAGCAACCTGGAATTAAGGAAAAACCTTTTTGACAGTGAGGACAATGAACCCGTGAAACAGCTTGCCTTCTGAAGGTATCTCCATCACAGGAGGCTTTTAAGAAGAGTGTCTCCTGCTTTTTTTTTTTTAAAGTTTTTATTTTTAAACAAAAACAACATAAAAAAAAAATCATCCTTCCATATACTTACAGATAGTGTTTCGATCGGTTAAAGTCATTTCATGCTCTCAACATTTTCAAAATTTCAATTGTGACAAATGTTCTTTCATCTAACTAAAAGCAAGGGTTTACACATTTTATCCAAATTTCATTTCATATGTAATATTTCATCTCCATTCTTTATTGCCTATCCATTGATAAAATAGCTCCCATATCAAATAATATTGTTTATCTTCCGGTTCTCTTATTTCAAATGTCAATCTACTCATTTCAGCACAGTCCAATATTTTTTTTAATAATTTCTTCATCAGTAATTATCTTTCTCTCCTTTCCAATTTTTTTGCAAATACAATTCTCGCTGCTGTTAAAATATTCACAATTAGATATTGCAATTCTGTATTAAATGTCTCTGGTAAGATCCCTAATAAAAACATCTCTGGTTTAAAGTCAATATGTCTCTTTATCGTTTTTTCCAACCACGTGTGTATTTTAGTCCAAAATCTCTTTGCTTCTACGCATGTCCACCACATATGGTAAATAAGATCCTGGGGTCTGATGACACTTCAAGCACTTCTCCGATTTGTTCTTGAACATTTGGCTATCCTCGTCGGGGGTAAATGCCACTTGTAAAACATTTTATACAAATTCTCCTTATATGCTGTAGACATTGTCATTTTATAATTATGTGACCACAATTTTTGTCATTTCTCTAAATCAATACCATAACCAAATTTTTTCCCCCAGGCTATCATTGATTCTTTAACTTATTCTTCTTCCAATTTTATCTCTAACAAGTATCCATATAACTTTTTAATTACATGGTCATCAGAAGAGGGTCTCCTGATTGAGCAGGGGGTTGGACTAGAAGACCTCAAAAGTCCCTTCCAGCTCTATTCTGATTGATTGATTGATTGATTGACTGACTGACTGACTGATTGAGGCTGCTGATATGAGCAACTTTTCAGAATGCAGCGCAGTCTGTATATAAATTGTCCCATCAGTTTATTGGGATTTAAATAACAATAGCACTTGGACTTACTATATATACCACTTCACAGTACTTTACAGCATTCTCTAAGCAGTTTACAGAGTCAGCCTATGGCCCCCAACAATCTGGGTCCTCATTTTATCCACCTCGGAAAAGATGGAAGGCTGAGTCCACCTGGAGCCAGTCAGGATCGAACTCTTAGAGTGAGCAGTGAGTTTGCCTGAAGTACTGCATTCTAACCACTGTGCCACTATGGTTGTTCTGGATATCACTGGAAAAAAAGAAGAAGAGGAAAAACACCTGCAACATTTCTGTTTCTGCACAATGGGTATTGCTGGAGTACCTGCTGTTCAAAGCTATTCTTGGTTCAACAAAACTTGGTTTATTCTGAGCTCAGCCAAATGGTTCTTTGAGTTAAATTGGCATTTTCTAGGAGCACAGAGAAAAGGAGAATGAAAGATTTCCTGTTAGGAAGATCCTGGACTGTATCCTTCTGAAATGGTCGTGTACATGGCACACTGGGGGTTTATGCTTATAAATGTGTGCACATCTCACACAACAGGGATGCTTCACTTGACTTTCTGTTCCACCTTGCTAGAGGACTGTGGAAGGCAACCTGAATCAGTCAGTCAGTCTATCCATCCATCCATCCATCCATCCATCCATCCATCCATCCATCCATCAGAATAGATCCGGAAGGGACCTTGCTCAAGCAGGAAACCCTATACCAGTGATGGCTAACCTTTTTGCCATCACGTGCCAGGAGAGGGGGGGTGGGGGAGGGTCGCACGTGCACGTGCCCACGCACATGTGTGCGCAACCCCCTCCCCCCACTCCTGGCACATAATGGCCTGGTAGGCCCATTTTTCTTTCTTACCTGGTTCCAGATCCTCTCTGTGTATCTGGGAACGGCGAAAACAGCCTTTCCCACTCCCTTGGAGGCCCTACAGAGGCTGAAAAGGCCCATTTCCCAACTCCTGGTGGGACAGGAAGTGACACTTTTTGCTGTCCCCAGCCTCCAGAACCTCTCTAGGAGTCTCTAGGAGCCTCTCTAGGAGTCTGTAGGAGCCTCTCTAGGAGTCTCTGGAGGCTGGGGACAGGAAAAAACATCCCTTCCTGTCCCACCAGGAGTCGGGAAATGGTCCGTAGGGCCTCCAAGGGAGTGGGAAAGGCTGTTTTCGCCGTTCCCAGATACACAGAGAGGATCTGGAGCCAGGTAAGAAAGAAAAACGGGCCTTCCCCACCCCCCCAGGCCTCCAGAGGCAGGAAACAGCCTGTTTCCCTACTTCTGGTGGGCCCAGAAGGCCCAAAAATCAGCTGGCCGGCATGCGCATGTGCCCCAGAGCTGAGCTGGTGTGCCCACTAATATGGCTCCGCGTGCCACCTGTGGCACGCGTGCCATAGGTTTGCCCACGGCCCTATACCCAGAGGTGGGCTGCTGGGGGTTTGCAGGGGTTCGGAAGAACCTGTAACTAAGATTCTGTGCAGTTCGGAGAACCCCCAAATCCCACTCCTGGCTGGCCCCACCCACCCCGCCCCACCTGTTTTGCAGCCTGTTTTGGATGCAGGTAAGTGCAGGGCGTGCGTGGAGGCTCAGGGAGGGCAAAAACCGGGCCTACCGGAAGTTCAGGAAGGCCAAAAACAGACATGTTTCTGGCCTCCAGAGCCTGGGGAGGCTGTTTTCGCCCTCCGGGAGGCTCAAAAAAAGCCTCCGGAGCCTGGGGAGGGCAAAAATGCCCCCCTGCCATGGTGCAGGAGGCCGACTAGGCCACACCCACCATGGCATGCCCATCCAGCAACCAAGCAGAGAACCCCTTGCTAAAATTTTTGAAGCCCACCCCTGAGTTAATCGCTTGGCAAAGCCACCTGGGCAGGCAAAATGTCAACTCTCCGCCTTAAATAAGATGCGTTGAGGGAAGGGACAGGAGGCCATAACACAGCAGGACTTAAAGGATGAACACAAAGCAAAGGGGTTTCATAGAGAAATCCGGTCGGCTCCAGGAAGGCCAGAAAGAACATAGAGAGGGAACAGATGGCTGCCCGGGGGGAAAAATGTGTGCCTATGCATGCAAACAAGCAAACATATTGAATTTAAAGCTCCTTTAAAGCTAGCTGGGTCCAGAAAAAAGAAGGAAATAGCAGCTGGAAGGAAGGCAGACTTCCTAGCAGAAGAAAGCAATTTAATGCTGAGGTGGGTAAGCATATTTATTGCTCCCTGCTCGCTTTGAATGGGAAGCAACATCTTTCCAAATTCCAGCTTCAGCACCTTCTTAAGGAATTAGAAAATATAATTGTTTGAGGTTCTCACATGTTTAAAATGGTGGCCCACCTAAACTCCTTTTGACCTAAGTCTTCATAATATGATTGGTACACATGACTAACGATGCTATGGTTAATAAATCCAGTTATGAATTATTCAACAACAAACAGTGGGTTAGCACCAGGGGTGAAATCCAGCAGGTTCTGACAGGTTCTGGAGAACCGGTAATGGAAATTTTGAGCAGTTCGGAGAACTGGCAAATACCAGCTCTGGCTGGCCACAGAGTGGGATAGGAATGGAAATTTTGTAATAGCCTTCCCTTGGAGTGGGGTGGGAATGGAGATTTTGTAGTATCCTTCCCCTGCCATGTCCACCAAGCCATGCCCACAAGCCACACCATGCCCATCAAGCCACGTCCACAGAACTGGTAGTAAAAAAAAAAAATTGGATTTCACCACTGGTTAGCACAGTATATGAACCAGCAACTCATGTGATAATTCATATCTTATGTTCTGAAAATATGAGTCTTCTCCCACTTTAATTCAAGAGCCTGGATTGGGACCTGCATGAAGCAGTTGATTGGAGTAGAGTAGAGTAGAGTAGAGTAGAGTAGAGTAGAGTAGAGTAGAATAGAATAGAATAGAATAGAATAGAATAGAATAGAATAGAGTAGAGTAGAATAGAATAGAATAGAATAGAATAGAATAGAATAGAATAGAATAGAATAGAATAGAATAGAATTCTGTGGTGATGGGAAACAACCATAATGGAATAATAGAGTTGGAAGGGACCTTGGAGGTCTTCTAGTCCAACCCCCTGCTCAAGCACGAAGCCCTATATCATTTCAAACAAACGGTTGTCCAATCTCTTCTTAAAAATCATGGAAAAGGACAGACCAATAGTCCTCCTTTTCATCTTTAGTTAGGAAAAAAAAATGACTGGCAAGAAGGGAGAATATTTTTATCTAAAATCATGGAAACTGTAGACCAGACAAAATTCACCCATTGGATGGAACTACCTAATTGACTAAATGTTGCCTTCCCAAAGAGTTTATTATTTAGGGTAATGGTGGTGACACCTCCCCAACCTTGGCTAATCTTAAAAGCACCAAGCAGGATGGAGGGAGACCATCATGGCTAGATGGTGAAACCATCTTCATTTCAGCAGGAGGAAGGAGTCCCCATCTGGAGAGATTTGTCTTACTCGCCATTCGGATGCCCTCTGCAGTGTTTCTCCACCTCATTGCTTCTAACATCTTTTTGCAGGGGATTATGGTAATTCACCTTCTGAAACAGGTTTTTATTTTATTTTATTTTTTTATTTTTTTTTAATTTGATTTATATGCCGCCCTTCTCCGAAGACGCAGGGCGGTTTACAATGTGCTCAGCAATAGCCTTCATCCTTTTGTATATTTATAAAAAGTCAGCTTATTGCCCCCACAACTGGGTCCTCAATTTACCTACCTTAGAAAGGATGGAAGGCTGAGTCAACCTTGAGCCTTGGCGAGATTCGAACCCTGCAGTAATTGCAGGCAGCTGGTCTTAATAACCAGCTTAATAACAGGGTGCCTTAAACCACTGTACTACCAAGGCTCTTTTTCAGGTTACCTGAAAATGTATTGTTGAACTGTATCACCATTTTTCTCGGTCAATTAATAATAAAATAAAAGATGGGACCAGAGGTGGGTTTCACATAATTTTACCACGGGTTCACCGCACACCAAAAATGTGAGCACGCCACATGTGTGCTCACTTCACTCTCATGCACATCTTCTGCACATGCACTCCAGATGTGATATTCAGCAGGTTCTGACCAGTTCTGGAGAATCAGTAGTGGAAATTTTAAGTAGTTTGGAGAACCAGTAAATACCACTTCTGACTGGCCTCGCCCCCATCTATTCTTTGCCTCCCGAGTCCCAGCTGATCAGGAGGAATGGGAATTTTGCAGTAACCTTCCCCTGGAGCAAGGAGGGAATGGAGCAGGGGTGGGTTCTACTTACCTTTAGTATTGGTTCGCAATGGGGCCGCGTGCAGAAGCGTTCTGATGACATTGGGGTCGGTGGGCGGAGCTTCCCACCGGTTTTACTACCGGTTCTATAGAACCGGTGTGAACCTGGTGCAACCCACCAATGGAATGGAGATTTTGCAGTATCTTTCCCCTGGAGTGGGTGGGAATGGAGATTTTACAGCTTCCTTCCCCTGCCATGCCCACCAATCCACGCCCACCAAGCCATGCCCACAGAACCGGTAGTAAAAAAAAATGAATCCCACTACTGGTGTGCTTGGCCTTCCATGCATGTGCTTTGCTTGCACATACGGCTTACATGCATGTGCGTGGCTTAGAAAATGTGGCTAAATAGGACGGCATAGCGCCAGGGCAGGTGGGCCCGCAGGTCGCCCCTACCGGTTCGCTAGAACCAGTCCTAACCGGCTTGGATGGCACTGTCCCAAAGGTGCTTTTTCAAAGGGCAACTGGACTTCATTTTTCCTTGAAGACATTCTGCTTCTCATCCAAGAAAAACAAAGTACTTATGCCTTTTGAAAAAGCACCTTTGGTGATGATGGAAACGTGGGAAAAGATCTGGGTCAGAAATGTTAAATTTACGCAAGCACAAAATCTGAAAGAGAATTTTTATAAAATGTTTTACAGATGGCACTTAGTTCGTAAAAAATTATCATGTATGTACTTGAACTTGCAAGCTAAATGTTGGAGATGTGAATGTAATGACGCAACCTATTATCATATATGGTGGACTTGTAAGAAAATCAAGGCATTTTGGATAAAAATTTGTTGGGTGATGCAGAACATTTTGAAAAGAAGGTTGAAATTTACTCCTCAATTGTTTCTAATGGGTATAATTATGGACTGTACAGTTTCAGAGACTAAATCGATTTTGAACTTAATATCAGCAGCTAGGCTGCTGGTAGCTCAATATTGGAAGAAGGACTCTTTGCCTACTATTGAAGAGTGGATATTGAAAGTAACAAACCTAGCAGAAATGGCAAAAATCTCGGCGTACTTGAAGGACCACACGCAAGAAAGATACGTATCGGAATAGAGAAGATGGATTGATTATATTCAAAATAAGTATCAGACAAGAAAATATCAAATAGCTTATGAATGAATGTTAGTATTAGAAGTATTTGGTTATCTGTAGTGGAGTTAAGGTTTCAGTGGGGGAGGCAGTACTTTGAGGATAAATAGATTAATCTAGTTTATGTTTGATTAAATGAAATACCTTGTATTTTATTCTGGGAAGTTGGGGGGGGAGGGTGGGATGAAGGGGGGGGAAAGGTTGGGGGGAACGGGGGGGGGATTTTTTTTTGTATTTCTTTTTTGTAAAACTTTTCAAATAAAAAGAAAGAAAAAGAAAAAAGCACCTTTGGGACAGCCATGACCTGGATGACTGAGAATCTCCATAGACGAACGATGGGACTGCTCATTATTTTCACTTTAGGTCTTTCGGTTGAATCTCCCTTTTCCCAATCGCACTGAGCATTTGGCAAGATGGCTATAAATTTCCTGAAAATCCGTGAACAGGGATCTTTGCATATCTTTATGAGGTCTGTGCGGGGAGGGAGGCTGCGATGCGGCCTTCTGTGGAAGCCCTGGAAAATGTTAGCTACCACGTTAAGGGACTAATTATGCAGATGGAGTGAGTAAAAACTTCGGCTGTCTCATTAGTTCCTTGCCAGTGTTTGCATCTGGAGGCAAACTTCCATCGACTGTCATCAGAAAGTCAGTCCAGTTGCTGGGGTACTGCACGGACTCTGTTTCCCAGCGGGAAGCTTCTTCTTGCAATATTAAATCTGGAAAATGCTCGTCTTTCTTGAGAATGGCGGCTAAGGTGCCTTGTTCGTTTTTAGTTTTTAATATACCTTTTATTGCATCTCCAGAAAATATTGGTTGGCTCAAATTAGAACCAGGGGTGATATGATAGCAGTGTTCCAATATTTCAGGGGCTGCCACAAAGAAGAGGAGGTCAACCTATTCTCCAAAGTACCAGAAGGCAGGAGAAGAAGCAATGGATGGAAACTAATCAAGGAGAGAAGCAACCTAGAACTAAGGAGAAATTTCCTGACAGTTAGTACAATTAATCTGTGGAACGACTTGCCTCCAGAAGTTGTGGGTGCTCCAACACAGAATCAGAATAGAACTGGGAGGGACCTTGGAAGTCTTCTAGTCCACCCCCCTGTTTAAGCAGGAGATCGTATACCATTTCAGACAAGTGACTGTCCAGTCTCTTCTTAAAAACCTCCAGTGATGAAGCATCTACAACATCTGAAGGCAAACTATTCCTTTGGTTAATTGTCCTCACTGTTAGGAAGTTTCTCCTCAATTCCAGGTTGCTACTCTTTTTCATTAGTTTCCATCCATTGTTTCTTGTCCTGCCCTCTGGTGCTTTGGAAAATAAATTGATCCCCTCTTCTTTGTGGCAGCCTCTCAAACACTGGAAGACTGCTATCATCTCATCCCTGGTCCTTCTTTTCTCTAGACTAGCCATACTCAAATCCTCCAACCGTTCTTCATATGTTTTAATCTTCAGGTCTTTAAACATCTTAGTTGCTCTTCTTAAAAACTGGAGGTTTTGCTTGAACAAGGGGTTGGACCCTTCTAACTTCTATTCTGTTCTGTTCTGTTCTGTTCTGTTCTGTTCTCTTCTCTTCTCTTCTCTTCTCTTCTCTTCTCTTCTCTTCTCTTCTCTTCTCTTCTGCTCTGCTCTGCTCTGCTCTGCTCTGCTCTGCTCTACTCATCTCTCATCACAGACAGCCAATAAAGTTACTCTGCTCTGCTCTACTCTACCCTACTCTATTCTTCTCTACTCTATTTCTTATTCTATTCTATTCTATTCTATTCTATTCTATTCTATTCTATTCTATTCTATTCTATTCTATTCTATTCTATTCCATTCCATTCCATTCCATTCCATTCCATTCCATTCCATTCCATTCCATTCTATACATCTATAAACATAATTCATACCAGGAAAAAAATGGGCCACAATGCATAGACTCCTAGCAGTACCAGGAATCAAAATGTCTCCTAATCACAAATATAAGCAATCTTTATAAAAACCAAAACAAAATGGCAAATATATTGTCCAGCAGCAACTTCTAAATTCAGCTCATTTTACTTCTTTTCATTATGGTGCTCCATGCAGTAGGCACATCATTGTTTGTGGTGCAATTCATGAGTCTAATTTAAAATTAGTCCGTGACTAATCTCCAAGTCTCATCTAGCAGTTAGTTCTTTTATTATGTATTATTTTAATTTCAAAGAACTAAAAAAAGGAAGGCTAGAAAATAGAACAGTGGCTAAATGCCTGTTCAGAAAAAGTTCTGGTAATGTACAACTTGCTCTCTGTAAATTGTGGGCTGTTATTTAGGCTCCCAGAATAAAATTTGCCCTTTTCTTTATTCCTCCTTCTTATCTCTTTCTTTTATTTTAGTGCAAAAAGAATATTTAATGAACAATAGCAATAGCACTAGGACTTACTGTATATATTCCTTCATAGTGCTTTTATAGCCCTCTCTAAGTAGTTTACAGAGTCAGCATATTGTCCCCAACAATCTGGGTCCTCGTTTTACTGACCTCAGAAGGATGGAAGTCTGAGTCAACCTTGAGTCCGTCAGAACTGAACTCCTGGCAGTGGGCAAAGTTTGCCTCCAATACTGAATTCTAACCACTGCACCACCGCAGCTCTTATAACAAAATATCAAAAACCTGGATATATCTGATGCTTTGATTCAACAGAGAAGGTACTGGTTCAAGGGATCTGTGATAAACAAATGATTTTGAAATAAAAATGCACGGTAGGATTTTTAAAGTAATATTTAGGCTGGGTAGCACATTCTGTATAATATAAAGGTAGTCCTTGACTAACAATAGTTCATTTAGTGACTAGTCTGAAGTTAAAAGGGCATTGAACAAAGTGACTTTATGATCCTTTTTCATACTTACAACCTTTGCAGCAGAGGTGATTTTTTATTATTATTTATTTATTTTTATTTTTATATGCCGCCCTTCTCCGGAGACTCAGGGCGGCTTACAATGCGTTAAGCAATAGCCTTCATACTTTTTGTATGTTTTATACAAAGTCAGCTTATTGCCCCCACAAACCGGGTCCTCATTTTACCCACCTTAGAAAGGATGGAAGGCTGAGTCGACCTTGTGCCTGGTGAGAATTGAACTCGTAGTAATTGCAGGCAGCTGAATGTTAAATGCTGTCTTAGTAGGAGGCATTAGCCTCCTACGCCACTCAGGCTCCTGAGTGGTCCGAAGCAGAAATGCTCCCGGTTCGGACCAGATCGCTTGATCTGGTAGCGATGGTGGCGGGTGGTTCGGAGAATCAGTAGCAAAAATTCCTGCCCCCCCCCCATCCCCAGCTGAGCCACACAATCATCAGAGTCTGCAAATCAGCCAAAATATAAAATGGTTGGAAATTAGATAAAATAATAGATAGGGGGTGAAAAAAGAACATGTTGGAAAAATAATTGAAATGAAGCGAAATGAGTATGAAATGATTCTGTGTAAAATGAAAAGTGTTAATTAATAGCATTTAAGATTTAAGGATTTGATGAAATGGGTCCAAGGATTAAGAATATAGATAGAAATTTGATTTATAAATTGAAATAAAAATAGAATTGTGTTTATTCGGAAATTAAGATTTGTGGTGATATAATAGTAAGGTAAATATTTAGATTAAGGGGTTAGAATATTTGTTAAAAATTGATGTTATGATTTTTATGTTAAAAGGTTTAATGGAGGAAATTCGGGATAGAGCTTGTCAAAGAAGTGTAAGCGATTGTACCTATTTATGACCAGATCAAGACTTCATTCTTAAAAGATGTATTTTATGTTTATGTTTTAAAAAAATAAAAATAAAAAATATTTAAAAAAAAAAACAGGGCAAAACTCCCTTAACAAATGCTTCACTTAGCGACAGAAATGTGGGGTTCAATTGTGGTCCTTAGTCAAGAATTACCTACATTTGGTCAAATCAACATCCTTCCCTATACCAAGTAAGTCTTGTAAGCCCAATCCTGCCAGGCCCCTTAGATAGGTACTGTGGTTGGAGCCAGAAGACGTACAAAGATTATATTCGGAAGGGTTACCTTAGTGCGTGCTGGTGTTTAAGCATTTCTCTTTATTCCTGAATAATTGAAACCGCACGCTTTGTGAGGTTTCAATCTTTGATTCCCTGGCAAAGGTCCCAATTTCACTTCACTAGCTTGGACACTGGACAAATTTTTCAGAAGGTATGGAGTGGGGGGTTTTTTTGTGCATGAAAGATTAATGGTTGGTTTGTCTGGAATTAAAACTGAAGATATGTTACTGGTAGGGGTTGGTTCTACTTACCTTTACTACCGGTTCGCAACGGGATCACATGTTCACTCTTGCTTTGCTCGCACATGCTCCTTGCTTCTGCACATGCGCAGATCACCGATGATGACATCCAGGGCGGTGGGCGGGCCTCCCAACGGTTTTACTATGGTTCTTGCGAACCCATCCAAACCGGGGCAACCCACCACTGGTTACTGGGTAAGAAAAAGAGAATGTAATGATAGAGACTGGGAATAAGGAAGTGGAGACCTGGTTGGAAAAACTGACTTCTTTGTAGAAGACCATCTATGGAAATTCTCAATCATCCAGGTCATCATTGTCCCAAAAGTGCCTTTTCCAAAAGGCCGCTAGACTTCCTTGGGTTGTTTTTTTTTCTCCCTTTGAAAATGTTTCGCTTCTCATCCAAGAAGCTTCTTCAGTTTGTAGAAGGCCCTATTTTCCAAATAGCAATAGCACTTAGACTTATATACTGCTTTACAGCGCTCTATAGCCCTCTCTAAGCAGTTTACAGAGTCAGTATATTCCCCCCCCCCCGAACAATCTGGGTCTTCATTTTACCGACCTCGGAAGGATGGAAGTCCGAGTCAACCTTGAGCCGGTGAGGCTTGAACTGCGGAACTGCTGGCAGTCGGCAGTCGGCAGAATTAGCTTGCAATACATCATTCTAACCACTGCGCCACCATGGCTCTTGGTGGTGGGATGGAAGTTCCTACCCAAGATGGAATAAAAAAAAATCAGGAGCCAAACCCTTTCATTAAAACAAGAAACTGGTGAATCTAGTTCACAGAATCAAAATATAACCATAGAAATGTGCAGTAAAACGATGTAGTGATAAAACAACCGTCAGCAAGAAGAGAGGAATCCAGAAGCTTAAAACAAAGAAAATAAGCCAGACGATAGATGGAGAGTAATATCTTCGGTGCTCATCATAATTCAAAGTTGTTCCATCTGATTGTGCGATGACCCCAATCCCCGGCAGAAACACCATTAAGCACTAATGTCCTCATTTTTCCAAATTTCATAAAGCTGCTGTCACGTCAAAAAGATAAGTACTAAAAATGCTTATATGCATAAGTTTCCACGGATTTGATATTATAGGAACCACTCCAAAAGTTTGTAAGGAAGGGTAACACATAAAAGTACTAGAAATCAAATCGATGAGCTGCAGAGCATCTGCTGCATTGAATGAGGATGGAAGGGGAAAAAAAAGAATCTGGGAAAGCCAGAAAAGAAGAGCTTCACTATCCCTCAGGGACCTCCGACCAACAAGTCTGTTGAAATCTAAAGCAGACACTGCTTTGGTCATCACAACATAAAAAAAGATGTTGAGTGCAGAGAAGAGCAACAAAGATGATTAGGGGACTGGAGGCTAAATTGCAGGAATTGGGTAGTTTAGTGGGAAAAAAGGACTAAAGGAGACATGATAGCAGTCTTCCAATATTTTAAGGGGCTGCCACAAAGAAGAGGGGGTCAATCTATTCTCCAAAGCATCTGAAGGCAAGACAAGAAGCAATGGTTGGAAACTATTCAAAAAGAGAACCAATCTAGAACTAAGGAGTAATTTCCTGACAGTGAGAACAAATTAATCAGTAAAATGACTTGCCTCTAGAAGTTCTGGATTCTCCATCACTGGAGATTTTCAAGAAGAAATTGGACAGCCATTTGTCTGAAATGGTATAGGGTTGCCTGCTTGAGCATGGAATTAGACTAGAACATGGGTAGGCAAATGTGGCTCTTTTACAACCTGTGGACTTCAACTCCCAGAATTCCTGAGACAGCCAAGCTCCCAGCCAAGCTGGCTCAGGAATTCTGGGAGTTGAAGTCCACAGGTTGTAAAAGAACCATATTTGCCCACCCCTGGACTAGAAAGACCTCCAAAGTCTCTTCCAACTCTGTTATTCCATTCTGTTACTCTGTTAGTCTTTCTATGATCATATGTATCCATCCCATAATGCCCCCCAAAAAGTCAGAATGGTATAGGATCTCCTGCTTGGCAGGAGGTTGAAAAGCTCCAAGGTTCCTTCCGACCCTATTATTCTATGACTTGCCTGAGATTCCCCAATGTACCTGGATTGGTTTATACCTGGGATATGCAGAAAAAGCAGAATAAAAATTGCATCTAGTTTAGATACTAATCAGTTCAAAGAATGATCTGGAGATCAGTCACTCACTGCTGCTTCCTGGTCCCACTCAATGAATGCCACCAACCACCCCAGTGGAAGGGCTCTGGGCCCTTTCAAATAACCCTCATCCAGATCAGGCTATCCTGTACATTTCAAGCAAGCTGTCCATCACTCCCTAATAATTGTCAACCCTGGAATATAGCAATAGCAATAGCACTTAGTGTCAGCACTTCAACCTGCATTTACTCTAGTGCTGACATAAGAAGGAGAAGCGAAGGCGTCTGGAAAGGGATGTTTGACTCTTCACCTACTTATTTTCCCTGGAGATAATATCCCCTAGGAGATGAGATGGGAGGGGGGAATTCCTTTGAGCTGGAGTAGATTAGGAATAGAATGACTTGGAAGATGGCCAATGAGTGCAGGGGAGTGGGGAATGGAAAGGGAGGGTTTTGGGGCTGGAAGTCAGTGTTGGCTTCGTTTGGAGTCAGGTTAGAATGTCGTGCTTAATAAATAGGAGTTTTTCTTCAAAGACTTTGTTTGAAATGCAATTCATTTGAGACGACCTCGAAACTTGACACTTAGACTTATATACCGCTTTAGTGCTTTAAGCAGTTTACAGAGCCAGCATATTAAGAGCCAAGGTGGCGCAGTGGTTAGAGTGCTGTACTGCAGCTACTTCAGCTGACTGCTAGTTCAGCAGATCAGCGGATCAAATCTCACTGGCTCAAGGTTGACTCAGCCTTCCATCCTTCCGAGGTGGGTAAAATGAGGACCCAGATTGTTAGGGGGCAATATTCTATTTAGTATACTGTCTTTGGTGTAAGCCGCCCAGAGTCCTCGGAGAGTGGGCGGCATAGAAATATGAATAATAAAATAAAAATAAAATAAATATTGCCCCCAACAATCTGAGTCCTCATTTTACCCACCTTGGAAGGATGGACGGCTGAGTCAGCCTTGAGCTTGGTGAGATTCGATCCGCCAAACTGCTGGCAGCTGGTGATCAGCAGAAATAGCCTGCAGTACTGCACTCTAACTTCTGCGCTACTGTGCCTCTTACCGTATGAGAGTTTTTTAACCATTTTCATTTGAGCAATATAGTTTGATTATTAAAACTGTGGATGGAAACAGGTTCAGCCCTTAGTGGATTGCTCAAGCAAGCTGACGATGAAGAACTGGTATGTTTTGGTCTGGGCAGCCCACATCCAGTATTCTGGACTCCCCTGAATTAATTTTCGTGCTGAAAACAGAAAAGGGGGCAAACTGGCATTTGGGACACAGCCTAGTTGTCCCTTCCAGGACAGAAATGAAAGCCATTTGATATGCCAAAATAAGCTAGAAATGGTTTTTGCCCTGGGGGGCGGGAGTTATACCTTTGCTTCAGATATGTTCTTGCTGATAATAAGTGGTTGGATTTTCTTGACAGTTTCCCAGACAATGGAGCTGAATTGAAAAACTGAATCCTTTGGTGACTTTCTCTTGATGTTCTTCGGGGCCTTGTAAACATTAACAACCGCAGGCAAAGCCTCTGGGACTTGGTCAAAGATGCTGCCAGAGAGATGCCCTGCTCTCGTCTCCTCAACTTTTGCTACTCACTCGTCCCTTGCTTCCAGCCCAAGTCAGCCAATTTCGGGATGTGATGCCCTGCAGCGTGTTTGAATCTTAATTGTGTTACATTTCATTGCCTACTTTTGCTCTGTGAGTCGCCAAGAGTCCTGCAGCTGTGGCAGGCTACAATTTTGATAAATAAAACCTCTTCTTTCCTACCCAGGGATATACCTTCGCAGGCTGTTTGCTCCTTGGCATGCCATGGAGACAATCCTTCCATGATTGGACTGCAGGCACGCTAGATTTTAAGGAAGTGAGGTTGACAGTTTGAGACCCGAGCGCCGTGCGACAGGGTGAGCTCCTGTCACTTGCCCCAGCTCCTGCCCACCTAGCAGTTTGAAAGCATGCAAATGCAAATAGATAAATAGACACCACTTCCGTGGGAAGGTAACAGTGTTCCCTGTGCATTGACATATAGTCATGCTGGACACAACCCAGTGGTGAAATCCAATTTTTTTTACTACCAGTTCTGTGGGCATGGCTTGGTGGGCATGGCAGGGGAAGGATACTGCAAAATCCCCATTCCCTCCCAACTCCTGGGGGAAGGATATTGCAAAATCTCCATTCCCACCCCCCTCCTGGGGGAAGGATATTGCAAAATCTCCATTCCCACCCCACTCTGGGGCCAGCCAGAGGTGGTATTTGCCGGTTCGCCAAACTACTCAAAATTTCCGCTACCGGTTCTCCGAACTGCTCAAAATTTCCGCTACCGGTTCTCCAGAACCTGTCAGAACCTGCTCGATTTCACCCCTGCCACAACCCCATGGAAGCTTCTTTGGGCAACGCTGGCTCCCTCGGCTATGAAAAGGAGATGATCAGTGTGTGTCCCCTAGAGTTGGGTATGACTGGGCAGGGGAAACCTTTACCTATTCATTTTTAGTTTACATACCAGCCCCTAAAGCCCCAATCAATAACCAATAGCCCAATGACAGGCCAAGTACAAAATCATACCGAAGTATAATCATAGATTAGAATGTGTGTTCTGTGAATCTCCTAGTGATGTCCTACTGCTGGTATAAAAGTTTGTGCTTCAACTCTACTCTATTCATGGGTGTGGATCCTAAGGTATGGTACTTAGGGGAAAGATAGACCAAATTGTACAGGAATTAGTTGTTCAAATGCTTTGAAAGGGGAACCGTGTATTGTAGTGGGATGACCTTTGCAGATAATACTAAGTTGGCAGGAATAGCTAACACCCTAGAAGACAGGCTCAAGATCCAGATGGATCTTGATAGACTTGAACACTGGGCCCTATCGAACAAAATGAAATTCAATGTAGAGAAAAGTAAAGTCTTACAATTAGGTAAAAAAAACCAAAAGCACACATATAAACTGGGAGAAACCAGGCTTAATAGCAGTGACTGTGAGAGGGATCTTTGAGTCTTAGTGGACAATCAGCTAAGTATGAGCCAGCCATGTGCAGCAGCAGCTAAAAAAGCCAACGCAATCCTAAATTGCATTAATAGAGGGATACAATCAAGATCAAGTGAGGTACTAATAGCTCTCTATAAAGCCTTAGTAAGACCATACCTAGAGTACTGCATCCAGTTTTGGTCACCACACTATAAAAAAGATGTTGGGACTCTAGAAAAAGTGCAGAGGAGAGTGAAGTGGTTCGGGAATAACAAGAGGTACAAGCAAGCAAGTGACAACAGCTCTTTAATATACAGTGAGACTTCAGCAAAAACTCAGGGGCTGCAGTCCTCCTTATATACAATCCAGGAGGGACTGTCAGCCAATCAGAAACGTATGCAGGTTTGAATCTCCCGCTTAAAAGTATCAATACATAACACCCCTCCCTTCCCAGAAGGCACTAATACTCAAAAATTAACATATGTACAGACAAAATCTCGCAGGTGCTTAGGACGAGTTCTCGCCCTAGTTGACCTGCGCAGTTCAGAGTCTGGTGGGGCGTCGAGCTGGTCGGAGGGACTCTTTGTCTCTCCCGGCTCCGCCAATGGAACCTCCTGGATTTTGTCCGGGGCGTGGTTATCCCCGGCTGGGAGTGGCGACTCGCTGGGGCGGCGCTGGAACCAGGGCTTGTCAGCTAAGTATTCTCGCGACCCCGGGCTTGAGTTAGCTGTTTTGGAGAAGTGGTCAGAGTTAGGCTCGGATATGTCTAAGTTAATATTCGCCTCGCCTACCACCCTTTTCCTAAGTTGGTCTATGTGGCGCTTCCAGAGTCTATCTACCCCAACGTCCACCGTGTACGATTTTGGGCCTGTTATTCCCACTATGGTTCCTGCAACCCATAGAGGACCGCTGGCATAATTGCGCGCGAACACCGGGGACCCGACCTGAAACTGCCTTAGACCACAGGTCTCTCCCTTAAAGTTTTCGTGCGAGTAGTTAGGGTGAAGCCTGTCTAACACGCACCGGAGCTTCCTCCCCATGAGGAGCTCTGCTGGGCTTCTCCCTGTTGCTGTGCATGGTGATGCATGCTGAACCGCTAGGAATTGATCTATCCTGGCCTGCCAGTCCCCATTGTCTAATCTGGACAGTGCTTCCTTAGCTGTCCTGACAAAACGTTCAGCCAATCCGTTGGAAGCCGGGTGAAATGGAGCTGATAGGGCATGGCGGATTCCCAGGCTGGCCAAGTAACTTTCAAAAAGGGTTGCTGTAAATTGAGGCCCGTTGTCCGATACCAAGGTATCCGGCAGGCCGTGGGTAGCAAACAACTTCCTTAGGACCTTGATAACGGCTTCGGCCGTTGTAGATGGCATTAATACAATTTCGAGCCATTTTGAGTAGGCATCCACAACTATTAAAAACGTTTGGCCATGGAACGGGCCGGCAAAATCAATGTGGATCCTCCCCCATGGGCCTTTTGGTTTCTCCCACTCTCGGATGGGCGCTACTGGGGGATCGGGGCGAGACTCCTGGCAGGGTCTGCACTTCCCCACCCACTCGGAAATGACCTGGTCCATGTTGGGCCACCAGACATAGCTGCGGGCTAAACACTTCATCCTAACGATGCCCGGATGCCCTTCGTGCAGTAACTCCAAAACCCTATCCCGTAGTTTCGTTGGAATTACCACTCTGTCACCCCACAGTAAGCACCCCCCTTGCATAAACAGTTCATTTCGTTTGTTGGCAAACCCTTGGTACTCCTTCCCGACCACCTTGTCCGGCCACCCTTTCAAAACCCAACCCATAACAGTCCGGATAACTGGGTCTCTATTTGATGCTTTCGCCACCTCACCGGAGGAGATGGGGCCCAAAGTTAATGTGTCCAACAAAAGGACGGAGGCTTCCGGCGTTGGGTTGTCCAGCAGGTCAGGAAGGGGGCAACGGCTAAGGGCATCCGCATGACCCAGGGTCCGCCCAGGTCGATGGACGAGCTGGTACGAGTAGGCCGACAAAAAAATCGCCCATCTAGTCAAACGGGGGGAGAGGGCAGCGGGGGTTGGCCTGTTGCCTGCTAGCAGTCCTAGCAACGGTCTATGGTCAGTCACAAGTTCGAATTTTCGGCCATAGAGGTATTCGTGGAACTTCTTAACCCCCGCAATCGCAGCCAGAGCCTCTCTGTCCAATTGGCTATAGTTTCGTTCTGTGCTGGATAGAGTACGGGAATAGAAAGCAATGGGCGCCTCTAGGCCGTTCGGCAGTCTATGGCCTAGGACGGCACCAACTCCTACGGGGGAGGCGTCACAGACTAAGACGAGCGGCAGCTCTGCATTGTATTGTATCAGGAAGCTGTCCTCGGATAGGAGTCTTTTCACTGCCTCAAAAGCGGCTGCTTGTGGTTTCCTCCAGACCCATGGTACGTTCTTTCCCAAAAGCTTGTGAAGGGGATCTGCAACCGTGGCTTTATCTTTTAGGAACATGGAGTAAAAATTGAGCAGTCCAAGGAAGGCTTGGAGCTCTGCTTTGGATTTGGGGGCTGGTGCGCTCTTAATAGCTCTCACCTTGCTCTCGGTAGGGTGGATGCCTGTGCCGTCCACCCTGTACCCCAAGAATTCCACAGAGGGAACAGCTATCCTACACTTGTTCCTTTTGAGTCTTAGTCCCGCTTCTCTGAACCTAGACAGGACGTTCCGTACCCTGTCCCCCAGCTGGTGTTCGTCCTGAGCGCTGACTAAGACGTCATCGAAATAGGGCACCACTCCCGGGAGTCCTTGCAATAGGCACTCCATGGTGCTTTGAAATAAGCCGGGTGCGACGCTCACCCCAAATTGGAGCCTGGTGCATTTAAATGCACTCCTATGAGTCACGATCGTTTGTGCCTCTGCCGTGGCGTCGTCGACCGGTAACTGTTGGTAGGCTTGGGCCAGGTCTAATTTGGCAAAAATTTTTCCGGGCCCCAGGGAGTGTAGTAGATGGTGCACGATCGGCACCGGATAGGCGCTCGGCTGCAAAGCCTTGTTGATCGTGCACTTGTAGTCGGCGCAAATTCTTATTGAGCCGTCAGATTTAACTGGGGTCACTATGGGGGTCTCCCACTTAGCATGGTCAACGGGAACCAACACCCCTTGCTTAATCAGTTTGTCTAGTTCCGCATCGATCTTCGGTTTCAATGCGAACGGTACTCGTCTGGCCTTCAGTCTTACTTGGGCTACGTTGGGGTCTAAGTTTAGTGAAATAGGGGTCCCCACATACTTGCCCAACGTGTCCCCGAAGACGTCTTGGAACTCGGACAGGAGGCTGTCTTTCAGGGTTGATCTGGACATCAGGTGGACGCCGGTGAAACCCATGCCAAGGGCTCGGAACCACCCCATGCCCAGGAGGCTAGGAAGCTGCTTCGTGACGATGGTCAGCGGCAGGTCTCTTTCGTAGTCTCCGTAGGTGACCCGGAACGTGCCCACGCCTTCGAGGGGGACTCGGTTCCCCTGGTAGTCTAGGATGCGTAGTCTCTGTTTGGAGAGTTGATCCTTCCGGAACGACGGCAGGAGGATCTTTAGGGTCGTCCACGACATTATGGAGAGAGCTGATCCGGTGTCGATCTCCATTGAGCACGGCTTTCCGTTGATCTCGACCACCGTGCTGACCTTGTCTTCGATTGCCGTGCTGGCCTGGTCGATGTGTATGCTGCGGCCATCTCGCGGTTCAAATTCGCGCTGTTTTTTCGCGCCGCCTTCTCTCGTTGGCTGCTTCTGGCGCGCTGATTCCGGTTGGCTGCGGCGCTCACGTGGTTTGTGTCTTCTGGGCAGAATGGCTCTGCAGACTCGCGCCAAGTGCCCTTTTTTCTCGCAGCGCCTGCAAATAGCCTCTCTGTATTTGCAGGACAGTCTATCATGGTGCCCGCCACAGCTGGGACAGCTTCGCCGGGGGCTGCCAGTGTCTTTTCTCTGATGCTCCATTCGGAAGACGTCCTCATCCGACTCGGACTCCGAGCTGGATCCGGCGTCTTCTCTGTGCACCGGGGCAGACTTGGGGCTGTCTTTGCTGGTCAGCGGACGCTGCAGCGTTTCAGCGGCCTTTGTGGAGGCTTCATGAGCCCTAGCCTTGTCTAGGGCTCCGGCAAGCGTCAAATCAGGCTTGGCGAGCAGACGCCGTTGCAGCCTAATGTCCCGAACACCACAGATCAGTTGCTCAAGCAACGCATCGTCCAAATCTCTGTAGTCGCAATGGGTTGCGGCTTTTCGCAGGCTGGCCATGTACGCGCTGACCGGCTCTCCCTCTCGTTGAACGCGCTGCCTCAGTTGGTATCGCTGCACGAACTTGGAGGGGACGGGAGCGTAGTGAGCCCGGAGAGTTGCCATCAGGGTGTCCCAGGAGACTGTTTGAACCGGCGTTGGCTCACACAGTGACTCGGCCATCTCGAACACGTCCGGTCCGCAGTGGCTTAGGAATAGGGCTCTCTTTCGATTAGCCGAGAGGCCCTGCATGTCGCTGGCTTCTAGCGAGCATTCAAACCTCGTTAGGTACGAGACCCATTTTTCGCGGGTCGGATCGAAAGGCTTGGGCGGAACGTAGGCAGACATGTTTGGTATGCCTCCTGTGGTTCGCCTCGTCGCCTAGCTGAAGCTCGTGGTCTCACTGGTTGGCTTCTTGTAGCCTCTATCCCACCTTCATCGCCAATGAAGTGGTTCGGGAATAACGAGAGGTACAAGCAAGCAAGTGACAACAGCTCTTTAATATACAGTGAGACTTCAGCAAAAACTCAGGGGCTGCAGTCCTCCTTATATACAATCCAGGAGGGACTGTCAGCCAATCAGAAACGTATGCAGGTTTGAATCTCCCGCTTAAAGGTATCAATACATAACAGAGAGCAACCAGGATGATTAGGGGACTGGAGACTAAAACATATGAAGAACGGTTACAGGAACTGGGCATGGCTAGTCTAGTGAAGAGAAGGACCAGGGGAGACATGACAGCCGTCTTCCAATACTTGAGGGGCTGCCACAGAGAGGACGAGGTCAACCGATTTTCCAAAGCACCTGAAGGCCAGACAAGGAATAATGGATGGAAACTGACCAAGGAGAGATTCAACCTAGAAATGAGGAGGAACTTTCTGACAGTGAGAACAATCAACCAATGGAACAGAAGTTGCCTTTGGAAGTTGTGGGAGCTTCATTACTTGAGACTTTCATTAAAAGATTGGACTGCAATTTGTCAGAAATGGTATAGGGTCTCCTGTTTGAGTGGGGGGTTGGACTAGATGACCTAAAAATGTCCCTTCCAACTCTGTTATTCTGTTAATCTGACCTCTCCAGCCCATTTCTCCTAAGCAACACATCCAGTAGAAGACAGACAGCAAATAGATAGAACATGAGTTGCTGGTGAAAATAACCTCTGGTGCTGGTAAAAACATGGACTGCGCAGGAATTCTAGACACGTAGCCCAAGAGGCTGAGCCGGATAGCTAATTACTGCTCAGCTGAGCAAGTATTATGGGGTGGTGGGAGAGGAGCTTCAGATCTGAAGAAGGTCCAAAGCACAAGGGCACAATGGCCCTGGAGGAGTTTCAGGCTGCAGACAATATGGGAGGAAGAAGGTCCTGACTCTACAGAGAAAACTCAAGACCAATTTAATTGGCAAGTGCCGAAGTTCGCAGAAATATCTCTTTGCCTTTGTGGTTTTCAAGGGTAATTATTTCTGATATAGCTATCTTGCTAATTATCTGTAATTTTACAGATTCAATAAGATGGTAAAAGACATGCAATCACTTATAAAATTGTTTTTTTAAAAAAATATATCTAAAAATCTTGTCATAATAATTTGGAATGTAGGAAAATTATCGTTCGGTAATCTCCGTAATGCTATGAGGGATTTGCAGCAAACGTTTCTGAGAACTCTGTTTCAGAAGCAAACAAAATTCCATCTTGTGGCACGTGATACAGTTGCAGAAGTGCTTCAGTACAGTTATGAATTATTTTTCTTGCTTCATTGCAGTTATTTTTTGACCTTGAGGGACCTTTGGCTCAAGCCATTTTTCCTTCCATCCCTGGCAAAAGATATCAGCAAAAATTGAATTGGGGTGCATGTTAGTAATACAATACAACCTTTGTTTAATGTAATTTTTACCTCTGTGATACCCATACATGCTTCCTTGAACCTTCTATGGCTCAAGACCAGAGGTGGGTGTCAGCAGGTTCTGACCAGTTCTGGAGAACTGGTATTGGAAATTTTGAGTAGTTCGGAGAACCGGTAGTAAAAATTCTGATTGGCCCCGCCCCATTCTGTTCTCTGCCTTCCAAGTCCCAGCTGATCGGGAGGAAATGGGGATTTTGCAGTAATCTTCCCCTGGATTGGGGAGGGAAGGGAGTTTTTACAGTATCCTTCCCCTGCCATGCCCACCAAGCCATGCCCACCAAGCCACACCCACCAAGCCATGCCATGCCCACCAAGCCACACCCACAGAACCGGTAGTAAAAATTTTTGAAACCCACCACTGCTCAAGACTGTCAAGTGTCCAAGCCTGATCTTGTGCAGAAATGCTAGACAAAGACTGGGGAGTTATAGGTTCAAATATACTCTCAGCAATGGGTTTTCTGCATGTTTTCAGGCCAGTCACTCTCTCCCTTTAAAGTAAAATTAGTAGGAGCCTGGAGGCCAAAACATACAAAGAGTCATTTCAGGAATTGGATATGCCTACTGAAAAAAAGGACTAGGGGTTTGCCACAAAGAAGAGGGAGTCAAGCCAGGGGTGAAATCCTACCAGTTTGGACCAGTTCGGGCAAACCGTTAGGGATTATGGGCATCAGTTCAGCAAACCAGTAGTAATTACCCCTCTTTGGCCCCACCCATGCCCAGTAGGTTGACGCTCACCATTCCACAGAATTCAATGTTAAATGCAGCAGAGAGAATGCTAACTTTTTTCCCTCCATTCACAACGGAGCTGCTGCAGCCTGTCCCTTTAAGGTAGTCCCCAGGAGGGAGGGGGACGGGGGAGCAGCTGGAAGGAAGCCATTTTTGTGTAAGGCAGGAAAATGGGAAAGGGATTTTTCCTGCCTGTCATCCATTCCTCAATCTCAGCACAGACTGAGGGAAGGATGGTAGGCAGGAATATTCCCCTCCCCATTTTCCTGCCATTTGCGACAAGGAGTGGCTGGGAGGGGAGGGGCCGGTGAGGAGCCCTTCAATGTGAGTGATGTCAAGTTGGCCACGCCCACCCAGTCACATGACCTCCCCCCTACAAGCCATGCCCACAGAACCAGTAGGGGAAATTTTTTAATTTCACCCCTGAGTCAAGCTATTCTCCAAAGCACCTGAAGACAAGACAAGAAGCCATGGATGGGAACTAATCAAGGAGAGAAGCAACCTAGAACTAAGAAGAAATTTCCTGACAGTGAGGGCAATTAATCAGTGGAATGACTTTTCCTTCAGAAGTTGTGGGTGCTCCATCACTGGAGGTTTTTAAGGAGTGAATGGACAACCATTTATAACAGAGTTAGAAGGGACCTTGGAGGTCTTCTAGTCCAACCCCTTGCTCAGGAAGGAAATCCCATACCATTTCAGATAAATAACCATTTATCTGAAATGGTATGGGATTTCCTTCCTGAGCAAGGGGTTGGACTAGAAGACCTCCAAGGTCCCTTCTAACTCTGTTATTCTGAGCCCAACCATCACTCACAGTGGTAGTTGCATAGATTCAGCCAATGAAACCATCTTGAACTTCTGGAGAAAAGACAAGATGTACAAGATATAGTAATATCCATCAATATGTCTCATCTTCTTCTTATGCTGTGCAAATTCTTCAAGTTCACTTTGCTTTATGTCACTTTTCCCCAACCTGTTTTTTTCCAGCAATGATGTGTTCAATCTGAAATCAAATTCTGGAAACTTAAAAAAGAAAATCAGATAAAGAGGACAAATTTCACAATCATAGTTTATATCATGGTTTGAGTCTGGGAAATAATATCACACTCTCCATTATAATATTCAATGAAGCTTGGTTAAAGCGTGTTACAAAGCAAATCTCGGTTATAAGTAAAAGTAAGCTTTTGAAATAAAATCGATGCAGTCATACAGTCCACCATTCTCTCCATGGCAAGTAAAACTGTTTTGGCTAAAGTAAGCAAAAACTATAAAAATTATTTAAAATACCCAAGTAGAGTGGGCCATTGTTGCTGAGTAAGCCACACATGAGATTCTCTGAATAGAATTAGAATACTTTGTTCTGAGAGAAATTAGTTGCACCTATCACCCTGCCAACAAAAGTGTGTATAGTCAAGACTATGGTTTTCCCAGTTGCAATGTATGGCTGTGAAAGTTGGACCATAAGAAAGGCTGAGCGCCAAAGAATTGAGGCCTTGAACTCTGGTGCTGGAGAAGACTCCTGCCAGTCCCTTTGACTGCAAGGCGATCAAACCGGTCAGTCCTAGAGGAGATCAACCCTGACTGCTCTTTTAGAAGGCCAGATCCTGAAGATGAAACTCAAATACTTTGGCCATCTAATGAGAAGGAAGGCCTGGAGAAGAGCCTAATGCTGGGAACGATTGAGGGCAAAAGAAGAACGGGACGACAGAGAACGAGGTGGCTGGATGGAGTCACTGAAGTGGTCGGTGTGAGCTTAAATGGACTCTGAGGGATGGTAGAGGACAGGAAGGCCTGGAGGAATGTTGCCCATGGGGTCGTGATGGGTCAGACATGACCTCACAATTAACAACAACAACAGCTTTGCAGATTTTAACCAACCTGCTAGTCCCTTCCCTAGTTTCATTCTGATTAAATTTCTCACTTGCCAGTAAGATGCTTGGACAGAAATCAACCCCTGCCTGTTTGTGAACAAAATATTTTGCAGCCGGTTCTCAGCTCCATTATTGAATCAGGTGCTGTTCTTTTCTCTTCACACACCTCCCAACACCCAACATCCATAAACCGAAATGTCATGTTTAGATCTTGGTGAGTTATGATATTGTGTTTCAGTCTTGGAAGCGATCCCAACTGACAAGAAAGAAGATTTTCTCCCGAGGATGCTTGCATTGTAATACATCGCATTGCGATGGATGTCAAGTTTACCACTTAGCAACTGTTCTGCATTGTTTCAGTTGCCATGATAACCAGGTGTCCCATTATGGTTCTGTCCTGGGTCCAAAAGCAAACTAAAGGGTTGTAATTTTAGTTTGTTAAGTCTTATAATTCTGGATTTAGCCTGAGGAGAGGAGAGATGGGGAGGGGAGGGGAGGGGAGGGGAGGGGAGGGAAGAGAAGAGAAGAGAAGAGAAGAGAAGAGAAGAGAAGAGAAGAGAAGAGAAGAGAAGAGAAGAGAAGAAAGAGAAGAGAAGGAAGAGGGGAAGGGAGAGGAGAAAAGTAGAGAAGAGAAAGAAGAGGAGAGGGGAGAGGAGAGGAGAGGAGAGGAGAGAAGAGGAGAGGAGAGGAGAAGAGAAGAGAAGAGAAGAGAAGAGAAGAGAAGAGAAGAGAAGGAAGAGGGAAGGAGAGGGGAGAGGAGAAGAGTAGAGAAGAGAAAGAAGAGGAGAGGGGAGGGGAGAGGAGAGGAGAAGAGAAGAGAAGGAAGAGGGAAAGAGAGGGGAGAGGAGAAGAGTAGAGAAGAGAAAGAAAAGGGGACGGGAGGGGAGAGGAGAGGAGAAGAGAAGGAAGAGGGGAGGGGAGAGGAGAGGAGAAGAGAAGAGAAGGAAGAGGGGAGGGGAGAGGAGAAGAGAAGAGAAGAGAAAAAAGTGGAGGGGAGGGGAGGGGAGAGGAGAAGAAGATAGGAGAGGAGAGGAGAGGAGAGGAGAGGAGAGGAGAGGAGAGGAGAGGAGAAGAGAAGAGAAGAGAAGAGAAGAGAAGAGAAGAGAAGAGAAGAGAAGAGAAGAGAAGAGAAGAGAAGGAAGAGGGAAGTAGAGGGGAGAGGAGAAGAGTAGAGAAGAGAAAGAAGAGGGGACGGGAGGGGAGAGGAGAGGAGAAGAGAAGGAAGAGGGGAGGGGAGAGTAGAAGAGAAGAGAAGAGAAAAAAGAGTGGAGGGGAGGGGAGGGGAGAGGAGAAGAAGAGAGGAGAGGAGTGGAGAGGAGAGGAGAGGAGAGGAGAGAAGAGAAGAGAAGAGAAGAGAAGAGAAGAGAAGAGAAGAGAAGAGAAGAGAAGAGAAGAGAAGAGAAGAGAAGAGAAGAGAAGAGAAGAGAAGAGAGCCACTTAAGAGAGAGATTCCTTTACACTAAAAAAGAACAACACCATTAAACAGATTTATGAGGAAACCAAAAAGATTCTGTGCAAGCCCTGATAGCCTTACCTCCTCTTGTAATGAAGAAAAACAAGCTTCATAACACTCCCAATCTATGGGACTATGAGTGTTCTCCACTAATAAAGCAAACATTTTCTTTTTCTTTAATGCCTGTGTTCAACTCTACGTGAGTTGAAGGCCGCATCTGGGGCTGTTTTCCAGCTTCAGCACAGCAAGCACTGGAAGGTTTTGGCGGCTGCTTTTCAGTGACATTGGTGGAATGGAAGATGGCCTCCTGCAGGCATCTCAGGAGGGTTGCAGAGCTAAATGCCAGGATTTCTTCCCCAGCATTAATTCTTCCACAAGCAGAAGAAGGACTGCCCTTGATCGCTACACAGCGATGGCTCTCTAAACCCAGGGGTATTGTTGGAAAGCAAACCAAGGGCCAAACACACAGTGTTTTGCACACACAACTCATAAAGGATAAATTATTGGCCTCAAGGGAACTTCCAACCACATAGATTTCTAGAAAAACCATCCAAGAAACAGTGTGGCCATTGAAACGTCTTGGCCATACAAACCATCAGCTATCTTTAATGGTTAACGGTAAAGGTAATTATGACTTGTGCGCTCCCACAGAGAGGGCCTCCTCGGGGTGCCATCAGCCAAACAATGTAGGCTAGTGACCCCCAGGGGGAGGGCCTACTCTGTAGGGACATCTGGAATCAGCTGCCCCCAGAGATAAGGAGAATCCAAGACCTCGGTGCCTTCCGCCGTGCCCTTAAAACCTTCCTTTTCCAGCAAGCAGGGCTGGCCTAACACTTTTTTAAATGTTTTTAATTGTTTGTTATTGTTTTTAATCATGGGACCAAATTTATATATATCTTTTTAATTGTATTTTAATGTTTGTAGTTTATGCTTTTACTTGGCTGTTCACCGCCCTGAGTCCTCAGGGAGAAGGGCGGTATACAAATTTAAAAATAAATAAATAAATAAATAAATAAATAAATAAATAAATAAATAAATAAGGTAAAGGTTCCCTTCACACATATGTGCTAGTCGTTCCCGACTCTAGGGGGCCGGTGCTCATCTCTGGTTCAAAGCCAAAGAGCCAGCGCTGTCTGAAGACGTCTCCATGGTCATGTGGCCGGCATGATTAAATGCGAAAAGCGCATGGAACGCTGTTACCTTCCCACCAAAGGTGGTCCCTATTTTTCTACTTGCATTTTTTATGGCCTTTCGAATTGCTAGGTTGGCACAAGCTGGGACAAGTAACGGGAGCTCACCCCATTACGCGGCATTATGGATTCAAACCGCTGAACTGCTGACCTTTCAATCGACAAGCTCAGCGTCTTAGCCCCTGAGCTACCACGTCCCTTTAATGGTTAACAACATGGAATTCATATATTCTCACCAAAAGAAGAGAAAATGATCTGAATCTTTTACTGCTCCTTAATTTGAAACTGCAGCAGCTGGGGGCAAAGGGACTTTTCTATTTCTCCTCTGATTCTCCTGTGCATAAACTGTCATCCATTTCCAGGGGCTGATTTATAAGCAGAAAAGAAACTACGTCTAATGAAATACATCTTAATAAAGACACCTCTTTGACACACTAAGCTGCTGCACTGAAACATGTTTCTTCCTTCGTTATGGAAAGAAATATTTGAACAAATACTCGGATGGTGGCGAACCCACAAGAAGCATCCATGTTCCTTCAGAAAGTTGCTTTGAAATGTGAGGTTGACCATAAAGAAGTCAACTTCCCATATTCCCATCTCCTCTCTTCATTCTCCCTGTTTTGTTTTCATGTTCTTGCTTATTCCCAAAGTGATTACTCTACAGATCCAGATATTCCAACTCCAGACCTCTTAATTTTGCAACGTCTTCCATAGAAGATCTGTCTATTGTGTGGGTCAGAAGGAGGCCTGAGAAAATAACTACAGACCAGAGTGAAATCCAGCAGGTTCTGGAAAACTGGTGGAAATTTTGAGCATTTCGGAGAACCGGCAAATACCACTTCTGGCTGGCCCCCGAGTGGGGTAGGAATGGAGATTTTGCAATATTCTTCCCCTGGAGTGGGGTAGGAATGAAGATTTTGCAGTATCCTTCCCCTGCCATGCCCACAAAGCCATACCCACCAAGCCACACCATGCTCACCAAGCCACGCCCACATAACTGGTAGTAAAAAGAAATGGATTTCACCACTGCTACAGATCCCTCACATCCTGGACATAAACTGTTTCAACTTCTCCCCTCAGGATGCCGCTATAGGGCATTGCATGCCAAAACAACTAGACGTAAAAACCATTTTTTCCCTCTCCCGTGCCATCACTCTGCTAAACACGTAATTCCCACAGCATTGTCTTATGTCTAGGGAGATCTAATCATGTACAGTAGTAGTACTGTCTTACTATTATCCTTCTCACCTTTCCTATTAACTTGGTATCTTATGATTATCGCTTGTTGGTTGTATCTTATGATTTATGATCGCATATCACTTTGTTGTTTGTATGCATACTAAGAGCTTATGCACTAAAGACAAATTCCTTATGTGTCCAATCACACTTGGCCAATAAAGCATATTTTCATATTCTAAAAATCACAAGTAATAGCGAATCTTAAAAGCCTGGTTATCTTATCATGAATCAACAAACAGCTGCATTTGGCTGAGTGGATCTGCAGTCCCAAACTAAGGAAGATTGGGCCCGGTATTGATGGAAAAGCATTGGAACATGTAGGGCTGAATTTTGGGATGTTTTTTTTTTTAAAAAAAAAGTGTATTTGACTGTATTTTGGCTGTATTTTGGGAAGTAGAAAAATTGTGTCTTGTGTTCTGCCCCAGCTCCGGATTCCCAAGGATTGTGACACACACCAACGGTCCTTATCAAAGTTATAATGTACCAAGAATAAACAAAGTTGGCAAAGGTTGGCAACCAGCCCAGAAAACAAGATATGATAAGACATTCACTCTTCAAAAATGCTCTGTAAAAATCACATGTTGTTTCCAGCAAGAAATTACTAACTGTGTGTGCCTTAAATAGGCTAAGGGAGTGGCCAATTATTCTCAAACCTTACTCTGGAGGAGACCTCCTCCTCCCGAGTAGCCACTCCTGCCTTTTGGCAGCCCTGCGTGCTCAAGCATTGAGGAAAGAGTCCTCCACTTCGCTCTCTCCACTTGAAGGAACCTCTGGAGGTTCTGAAGGCCCTGGCTGAGTCTCTACCTCTGGCACCACATCCTCTTCAGCCTCCTCGCTGTCCGACGCGAGCGCCGGCTGCTGGCGTGACCCCACACCAGCCTCGTCATCGGGATCAGCCACAATCTGCGCAGGTCGCTGGCGAGCCACAACATCTTGGGAGAAGGTAGTGATTAACCACTTCCATAATCTTGCCAAGATTATGGCAAGATACGCGGTGCCAGCAGGAGGGAGTTTTCTCTAATATTCCCCTTCACATCATCTGTGTAAATTCGAAGATTTGCAAGGCTCTTGCAAACCCTCTGCCTCATTCTTCTACTGGCTCCAAAGCTAGGAGCCAGGAAGGGGACTTGGGGTGGGGGGGGTGGTGAGCAGGTCTGGGTGCTGACCAGACTGGGACTTATCCCCATATCTCCCCAACTATGCCTTATCCTTCTTAGCTCAAGGGAATTGTTCCCTCTGTCTATGATTGCACAAGGTGAAGCTTTGGTGAGCACCCAACCTGACTCTTATCTTGGTTCTCATAAAACGTAACACACACACCAGTGGTGGGATTCAAATTTTTTTATTACTGGTTCTGTGGGCGTGGCTTGGTGGGCGTGGCACGGCTTGGTGGGCATGGCATGGGAAGGATACTGTAAAATCTTCATTCCCTCCCCACTCCAGGGGAAGGATACCGTAAAATCTCCATTTCCTCCCCATCAGCTGGGACTCGGGAGGCAGAGAATAGATGGGGACAGGGTCAGTCAGAGGTAGTATTTACCGGTTCTCCGAATTACTCAAAACTTCTGCTACTGGTTCTCCAGAATTGATCAGAACCTGCTGAATACCACCTCTGACACACACACACACACACACACACACACACACACACATACACACACACGAACATCCATATGTCTTGTGAAAAATGCCAAAAAAGAAGGACTAGAGCAATGGTGAGAGTCAAGTAATTTAACAACTGGTTCTCTGCCCTAATGATTTCTTCCAACTACCAGTTTGCCAGACTGCTCAGAAAGTTAACAACCGGTTCTCCCAAAGTGGTGCGAACCGGACTAGGGTGACATGAGAGCAGTGTTATAATATTTAAGAGGCTGCCCCAAAGAAAAGAGGGCTATGCTATTCTCCAAAGCACCTGAAGGCAGGACAAGAAGCAATGGATGGAGAAGAGAGGAGCGGAAAGGAGAGAAGAGAAGAGAAGAGAAGAGAAGAGAAGAGAAGAGAAGAGAAGAGAAGAGAAGAGAAGAGGAGAGGAGAAGCAATCTAGAACTAAGGAGACATTTTCTGACAGTTAGAACAATTGATCAATGGAATGACTTGCCTCCAGAAGTTGTCCTCCTTGAGTAGGAAATTGGATTAGAAGACCTCCAAGGTCCCTTCTAACTCTGCTATTCTGTTAAAAGGAAAACAAGTTTTTCCTCTTTTTGGATTTTCAATTGGAATGATATATATTCCAACAGTGGTTTGAAACCATTATCTAGAAGGTTTTATTGAATAATACTGAGGAAACTTAAGAATAATGAAGTCTAATCAATGCATTGGAATAACTAGCGCATTCTGGAGAGCTTTCTGCAATTGAAAACCTTCGTATTTCTTAAAACCGGGGTCTGATTTGAGGAGGCTCCCACAAGCCCCAAGATTTCACAGTGAACATTTAATGCCCCCTCACACACAAACAGGGTTTCAGTAACCATGGGAACAGAAAGTGACATCCTAAATGAGCTTTACTTTGTGCGGCTGGAAAGTTAAAAAAAATGGGAAGATGCACATATGCTGAAATCCAAGCTTAGAATTATATTTTAATAATGGCCATTTATGTTTGTTTTTAGACTTCTCATAATGGTGGGAAATATGACATTTTGATTGCATTTCCTCCGTGCCAGGAAGGATATTTCAAAACCCATTTGCAACTAAATTTGATGACCCTGCTTTAAATGCATTAAATTGCATCTGAACAAATCATTTCGCTGGCATCTCAACCCACCGCACATTTAATTTCATACAATTCTTCCTGCACAGGCTAAAGAATATTTTGATAGCAAAGCAGAAGTAATTAAAAGAAAGAGTATAACTGATTTTTTTTTCTTAAAAAAAAAAGGACTTCCCTTTTTCTACCTTTATTAGTTCTGCAAAGATCTTCTGCTTGGTTATTCCTTCAGTCCCAACGCAATCAAAGGAACTTCTGAGAAAATAGATGAAAATATTATTCTTTTTTGCAGGGAAAAAGGTTACCTGGTAAACAAATATAGTTTAGATAATTTAAATGATTAAGGAACAGTTATTCTGTAATTGTAAACATTCTTTGTAAATTGAAAACTAATTTTAACAATGTAAATGTTAAATGTAAATGGGCACCCTGGATGAAATAGTGACTTGCAAAAAGTTTCTGGCGTTTAAGATTTAGAAGAAAGAAAATAGATCTTTCAGGTTTGCCTCAGTTAGGTTATTTTCACTTACTAACAACAATAAGAAGTTCCTAGAAGTTCTGAGTCTGCACTAAGAAAAATCCTGGATCAAGAGAGCTAGAAACTTGGTGAAAAGCAATTGAAGGAATTGTCACTTTTAGCCTTGAGAAAAGACATAGAATAACAAAATAACAGAGTTTGAAGGGACCTTGGAGATCTTCTAATCCAGCCCTTTGCTCAGGCAGGAAACCCTATACTATTTCAGACAAATGGTTATCCAATCTCTCCTTAAAAACTTCCAGTGTTGGAGCATTCATAACTTCTGGAGGCAAATCGTTCCATTGATTAATTGTTCTAACTGTCAGGTAATTTCTCCTTAGTTCTAGATCGCATACAGACTAAGAAAGGAAAGGGAAAAGAGAATGACTGAAAAAATCCATGAAGACAATAATGTAATAACAGATAACAAGCAGACTAAAAAATATGTTCATAATTTGTATTCTAACTTGTATAAAATGCAGGAGCTAGATAAGTCAAAAATAGATGAATATTTGTTAAGACACTTGCCAAAATTCTCACAAACTCTAAGACAACTTATGAATGATCCAATAAGTACTTTTGAAATATCAGAAGCTATAACAAAAATGAAATCAGGTAAAGCTCCTGGCCCAGATGGACTTACAAGTCAATATTACAAATGTTTTGAAGACAAACTTCTTCAGCCATTAACGGATATAATGAATGATATATTACAGTGGGGGAAAGATGCCCCCAACTTGCAAAGAAGCTAATATTGTGCTGCTTCTGAAGGAGAAACAGGATGTTAAGATGATAAAGAACTATAGACCGATCTCTCTAATAAATAAGGACTACAAATTATTTGCTGCAATTTGCAAATTCTGGAGGGAAGTCATTCCATTGACGAGTTGTTCTAACGGTCAGGTAATTTCTCCTCAGTTCTAGATAGGTTCTCTCCTTGATTGGTTTCCATCCGTTGCTTCTTGTCCTGCCTTCAGGTGCTTTGGAGAGTAGCTTGACTCTCTCACCCTCTTCAGCTTCCCATCACACAGAAGAACAACAGAGGTGGGTTTCAGCAGATTCTGACCAGTTCTGGAGAACCGGTAGCAGAAATTTTGAGTAATTCGGAGAACCAGTTCTGACTGGCCCCTCCCCCATCTATTCTCTGCCTCCCAAGTCCCAGTGTATCAGGAGGAAATGGGGATTTTGCAGTAACCTTCCCCTGGATTGGGGAGGGAATGGAGATTTTACAGTATCCTTTCCCTGGAGTGGGGTGGGAATGGAGATTTTACAGTATCCTTCCTCTGCCATGCCCACCAAGCCCCACCCACCAAGCCATGGCATGCCTACCAAGCCACACCCACAGAACCGGTAGTAAAAAATTTTGAAATCCGTCACTGAAGAACAGGACTTCCATCTCTCACATTTCACAACGCAGGACTTTGGAAAAATGGATTTCGATTAGGGGAGGGCAGATTCCAAGGGAGTGCTAGGAAAACCCTTCCAAACAACAAGGCCGGCAACTCAAAAGGCAGGAGAAGATCCCTTCCTTGGAGGTTGGTTGGGTGGCCACCTGCCAGGTGCTTAGACTGGAACTCCTGCAATGAACAGGTGAGGGCTCCGCAGCTGAAGGGACCCTTCCCACTCTGCAGTTCTTCCATGTATCATATTTAGCCCTCGAGCATTTCCAGATCACCCCCAGCAATTACTGTCATCCTGAAAGATGTTTTACATTTTAAGCTGTCAAGCTTGTTTACATGGGTCTGTCATTTCTGGTGCTGCAGAGAGGAAACCGCACTGCCTCGTTCTCTCCCTACCCCACTCCCCCTTGCAGTCTGATTATTTCATCTGCAGTTACAAGCCTGGCAAGACATGGTGTTGCTAATTATCTCTATTATTATGCCCTATTAATACCCTGAGAGACATTTGGCTGCTCATTCGAAGTAGGCGTCGAGCCACCCAGAACAACCCAGACTCAGCCAACTTAGAAGACAAAGTCACCGGGAGAACAGGTCCCTTTCAAGAGGCTCTCATGTGGCTGTCCCAAAGGGGCTCTTTTCCAAAAAAGCAACTGGGCTTGGTTCTTCCTTTTGTGTGTGTGTGTGTGTGTGTGTGTGTGTGTGTGTGTTTGTGTGTGTGTGTGTGTGTGTAAACTTTAAGGTAGTGTTGGAAGAAATATCCATCTGGTTCAGTTCCAAGTGGGGAGAAAGATACTGGAAACATGGAGGCTGATTGGGAAGATGATTTATGGATGAACAGGACCACATAGGTTTGAGGTCCTGGGCAGCTGACCACATGGAGTGGAGAGAGAGGGTTATTTATACTCTCTCTTGGGCCTTGCCCTTGAGCTTCCTGTTCCTGTGGCAAGGGCATGTATTCTATTGGTTGCTGTGAGACTCCCATGCAGCTATGCAGGGATCATAGCTGAGGTTGTCTGAGTTAAGTTTGGTTGAACTGTGCTGGGTGATGCAATGCCCTTAGATTTTGCAATGCAGTGAGCTCTGCTGCTAGATAATCCTATTATGTCCTGGAGGGTCATGTCTTAATCCCATCACCCTGAAGGTCTTTTGTTTTGGTTGGCCCAGTCCTTCTTAATGGGCACCAAATATCTGAGCTCTGAGTTCCTGTCTCCCTTAAGATTTCTCTTTCTCTTTTAGGGGACATATAATATTCTGATTTCTTAATGATTTCTCAAAATATTTCATTTTTCTAGGAGAGGGGTCGGTGTTAACTTTCTACAGTAGAAAACCTGTCCTTCCTACCATTCTTTGTTCTTATTGGATTGTGCTAATTGGGCCTTCTTTGTAAATTTTGTGACCTCCTCTAGTAGAAGTGGTAGAAGTGATTTCAATTATTGGAGTTTGTCTTTGACTCTCTCTTTCAAAACCTCAATTGTAAAATTAATCTGTCTTACTTTTTTTGTCAAGAAGCTAGAGCTGTGTTTTCTGCTGTTGTGGCCCACCAGTGGTCTGCGTGGCAAGGAGGCTGAAGAAGATGTGGTGCCAGAGGCAGGGATTCAGTCAGGGCCTTCATAACCTCCAGAGGCTCTTTTAAGTGAAGAGGATGAAGAGGAGGAGCCTCTTCTCAATGCACGGACATGCAGAGCTGCCAAAAGGCAGAAGTGGTTCTTCAGGAGGAGGTCTCCTCGAGAGTAAGGCTTGGGGCTAATTGGCCACGCCCTTAGCCTATTTAAGAAAGAACGCAGCTTGTAACAAGCTGCAGGAAACAACTTTAGTTCGCTAATCATCGCATTGGGATTTCTCTACAACCTTGCTTCTGGGCTTTCTGCCAACTCCAGTAAGACTCTGACTATCTTATCTGTGAAATTCTGGCAGGCTGTTAAGAACGCTTATTAACAGCCGGCATTTGCTAAAACTGCGTTATTTGAATAAACTAAGTTTTGTTCAGAGTTTGTGTCTGCTGTGTTCTTTGGGATCCGTAGCTGGGGCAGAACATCTGTAGGATGTTTTCTGCCCTGTGTTCTTTCATCGTGGGGCAGGCTGTTAGGGATGAGTCTGTGTTGTCTCCATCTCAAGTTGAAGTGCAAATGGTTCTTGTAATCTGCAAGTTTTCTGAAAATCTGTTCGTATTCTGGCATTATTTGAAGGATGTTCATCCCAAAGTGGCTGGGTAAGAATCTATGGAGATTCTCAATCATCCAGGTCATGGTGGTACCCAAAAGTGCTTTTTCCAAAAGACAACTGAACTTCTCCATAGACATTCTCTTTGGCTCGATTTGTGCTGTTGTTGTTGTTCAAATATTATTTTCATCCTACCACCCTTGTTTAAGGAGCTCATCGGATCTTCTCCAGTTCCTTTTCCCCTTATAATTAACTTGGAGGCCAGCTTAGGTTAAAAATATGCAAATTCTGAAGCCAGAGCATTAATTCTCACTGCTGGAATTTGTCCAACTATTGCAACATTTGGGATTGATATATATCCACAACTATTAATGTGACTTTCGGTCACTCAAAGATGCATATCTTCTGCTTCACAAAATCCCTACAGACTGAATCTATTAACCGAGAGGCACTCAAAGATTACACCATATAAACTCAAACTCATATTATTTTCTTAACTCCATTGATTGTCTTTTTTTCTCTGTAATGTCTTTTTCTGTTAATTAGTTTGATGTAGGAGTTGATGAATTACCAGTGGAACTGTTAAAAATCTAATAAAATGAGACTGCTAAAAAGCTATGCGCAGCTTGAAGACAGATATGGAAAACGCGGCAGTGACCGAGGACTGGAAAAAAATATCAATTGATATTCCAATCCTCAAATAAGCAGTGCTAAAAATAACATTTAAACCAACCTACAGTTCCGCTTATCTCAAATGCTGATGCTCAAGATTTTGTTATCCGATTTCCACAGTACGAGGATTGAGAACTGCCAGATGCACGAGCTGAATGCAGAAGAGGCACTTGAGATAACTCTGCTAACATCTCACGGATAATGGAAAAAGCAAAGGGGCTTCAAAAAGAAGTCTATTTTTGACTTTTTTGATTATGCAAAGGCTTTTGACAGTGTAGACCAGAACTACAACCAAAAAGCCCTTAAAGACACACATTCAATACTACCTTGTTGAAGGCCATTCATTGAAGAATTTGGATAATGACCAGGAAGTAAAGGTTACACTAGAATTTGGATTTTCAAATAGTTCAAAATTGGATATAATGTCCCAAGGTTATGTAATAAGGGAGATGTGGTGGCGCAGTGGTTAGAATGCAGTATTGCAGGCTGACTCTGCCCAGTGCCTGGAGTTCAATCCTGACCAGCTCAAGGTTGATTCAGCTTTCCATCCTTCCGAGGTTGGTAAAATGAGGGTGCAGATTGTTGGGGGCAATATGCTGACATTGTAAACCATTCAGAGAGTGCTATAAAGCACTGTGAAGTGATATACAAGTCTAAGTGCTATTGCTATAATGTGCCTTTATGTAACATATGCTTAACTTTACTTAAATAATATGCAGATTAGAAGAAATAAAAATTGGACCAAAATAACTGGGAGAAACACCAACAACTTCAGATATGCTTTGTCATCTGGAAGCAAGGAAGACTTAGAAAATCTTTAATTGTAAGTGAAAGAAGAGTGTGCACAAGTTGCTGTGATGATCAATAATTATCGTGAAAAACTAAGTGTCAACTTGCAAAGTTTTCAAGTTGCCATGAGCAGGAGAACTGAAGTGGATTCCATACATTCTTTCTCACCTCAATCAGAAGGAGGGGGTTTAGGTTTCACAGCCAGCCAAGTGGTTAATTGGAGAATGTGATTTATGACATGGCCAGAGAGGAGGGGAGAGACAGGGTCATAGGGGAACGTAAATCTATGTAGGATCAGTCCTAACTGCATCCGAGTATTGCTGGAATGGTGCTCCTAATAAATGAATATATTTCCTTTGAAGTTTGGATCATGGCTCGTGAATTAATTAGGGCATCTTTCGGAAACTTGACACTAAGATGATGTTAAAACGTTAAACCAGAGGTGTCAAACTCAAGGCTCAGGGGCCAGATCTGGCCTGCAGGGTGCTTAGATCTGGCCCACGGGGCCTCTCTGGAAAGACTAAAGGACCAGCCCATGGTGCCTCTGCCAGTAAAAACAGAGCTCGCGAGAGCCGCGTGCGGCCCTCCTGAGCTCCGTTTTCACTGGCAGAGGGTTGCAGGAGGCCGTCACAGGTGAAAATGGAACTCAGGAGCCCGTTTTCACTGGCACAGCACTCGGGTCACTGACATGAGTGATGTTGAGCTGACTATGCCAACCCTGGCCATGCCTATCATGGCCCCCCGAGGTCAAACACAACCCTGATGCAACCCTCAATGAAATCAAGTTTGTCACCCCTGTCCTAAACCGACCTAAAGCAAACTCTAAATCTTTCCCTTCTTGGGCTCAGAAACCCTGGGGCCATAAATATCAGATACCAGTGAGAAAGGCAGGGAGAGAGAAAGGCCCCATGAATCACTGAAGTTTGTGTAGTGAGGTTGGTCTCTGTTGGTCATATTGTATGTTTTGGTGAACGCCTTTGTGGACAAAGGCTGCCATAAGGAGTGGTACTCACTTACCTTCCGTACCGGTTCGCAAATGCATCCACGCATGCGCCTGGCCTTCTACACATGCGCCTGGCCTCAAAAGTGTGCCTAAAAAGGATGGCATAGAGTCGGGGGGGAGGGTGTGGACAGGCGATTTCCGCTGCCGATTCGGGTGAACCGGTCTGAACCGGCTGAATACCACCTCTGCCTGCCATAATCCTGCAAGATCTAATAGAGTCTTAGTAGACAATCAAATATGAGCCAGCAGTGGAAATCAGCCTATAATGTGGGGAGATAAGGACGAGATAATATTGGGAATAATCTCAAAAGAGTTGATAACTTGGGAAAGAATAAGTAATATGTTCTTGTGATAAGACTGTGTAATAAGTGGGATATTAAATTGGAAAGTTTAAGATACTTTGATTAGATAAAAAGGGTCAAATAATTAAGATGTTGATAAAATTGTGTTTTGTAAATTTTAACGAAATGGAGTTGTATTGAAATTGAACTTGATAATTCTGGTGATAAAATTGTAAGGTATATAATTAGAATAAGAGACTAGAATATTGTTAACAACTAATTGGATATTCATGAGATATAGATACAGAGATAATGAGTTAAAATTTAATTTGAAGCTAAAACTGTATTGTTATATTAGATTTGTTTAGATGAAAATGTTAGAATTTTATGTTTAAATTTGTTTTTTTTTTTCTGTTTTAAACTTTTAAAAGATGTAATGGAAAAGTGGAATAGAGCGTGTTAAAAGAATGTAAGCATATTAACCATCTATGACCGGATCGAAACTCTGTTCTTGAAAGTTATATTTTATGTTTATGTTTGGAAAAAAATAAAAAAATATTTACAAAAAAAAAAAATGAGCTAGCAGTGTGCAGCAGCAGCCAAAAAGCCCAATGCAATCCTAAAATGCATTAACAGAGGATAGAGTCCAGATCACATGAAGTTCTAGTACCGCATTACAAAATCTTAGTAAGACCACGCTTGGAATACTGCATCCAGTTCTGGTCAACACAATATAAAAAAGAAGTTGGGACTCTGGAAAGAGTGCAGAGAAGAGCAACTAAGATGATTAGGAGACTGGAGGCTAAAACATGAATGATTGCAAGAATTTGGTATGTCTAGTCTAATGAAAAGAAAAACTGGGGGGGGTGACATGATAGCAGTGTTCCAATATCTAAGGAGCTCCCACAAAGAAGAGGGGGCCAGCCTATTTTCCAAAATGCCAGAAGGAAAGATGAGAAACAATGGATGGAAATTAATCAAGGAGAGAAGCAACCTAGAACTAAGGAGAAACTTCCTAACGGTGAGAACAATTAACCAGTGGAACAGCTTGCCTTCAGAAGTTGTGGGTGCTCCATCACTGGAGGCTTTTAAGGAGAGACTGGACAGCCACTTGTCTGAAATCATACAGGTAGTCCTCAACTTACAACAGTTTGCTTAGTGATCATTCAAATTTACGACACTGGAAAAAAGTGACATGACCATTGCAGCATCTCCATGATCATGTGATTTACATTCGGATGCTTGACAACTGACTCACATTTATGACCATTGCAGTGTCCCAGGGTCATGTGATAACCTTTTGCTATCTTCTGACGAGCAAAGTATTATTAATTTAACTGCAGTGATTCACTTAACAAATGTGGCAAGAAAAGTCATAAAATGGGGCAAAACTCACTTAAGAAATTTCTCACTTAGCCACATAAAAGTTGGGGCTCAATTGTGGTTGTATGCTAAGGACTACCTAATAAGGTCTCCTGCTTGAGCAGGAGACCTCCTAGGCCCCTTCCAATTCTGATATTCTGTATGATTTCTGTGTAAAGAAGTCAGCTCTGGCAGAGAATCTTGCTGAACAATTTCCTTAGATTCCCAGAGTGACAAATTGAACAAGTGAACATCAGGAACCAATGTGGGTTTGTGTGTGAGAGAAGGAGAGTCACAGGAAGGTGATCAGCTACGCAGAAAGGTGATTTTGGGTTCTCTTAACTTAAATAAGAAATGGAGGTAGTGACTGATTTTATTTTCCTGGGCTCCAAGATCACTGCAGGTGGGGACTGCAGCCAAGAAATTAAAAGACGCTTGTTCCAGGGGAGGAAAGCTATGGCAAATCTAGACAGCATACTAAAAGGCAGAGACATCACCCTGCCAACAAAAATGCGTATAGTCAAGGCTATGGTTTTCCCAGTTGCAATGTCTGGCTGTGAAAGTTGGAACATAAGGAAGGCTGAGCATCAAAGAATTGAGGCCTTTGAACTCTGGTGCTGGAGAAGACTCCTGCGAGTCCCTCAGACTGCAAGGCGATCAAACCGGTCAGTCCTAGAGGAGATCAACTCCGACTGCTCTTTAGAAGGTCAGATCCTGAAGATGAAAGTCAAATACTTTGGCCACCTAATGAGAAGGAAGGACTCACTAGAGAAGAGCTTTATGTTGGGAATGATTGAGGGCAAAAGAAGAAGAGGACGACAGAGAATGAGGTGGCTGGATGGAGTCACTGAAGCAGTAATGGTCTCCAGGAGATGATAGAGGATAGGAAGACCTGGAGGAATGTTGTCCATGGGGTTGCAACTAACAACTAACAACAACAAACTTAAATAAAACAGGCACAAGTTTACTTCGATCAAAGCAGAGAACATACGCTAGGAAGAATTCTGTTTTTATTTATTTGTACATTTATTTTATTTTCCTTTTCACGTTGCCAAAATATTTGATACACATAAGTTCCTAATGAGCGGAATTCTTCACAACGCCTCCAGACAACAAATTAGAATTCAGTAATCAATTATTCCCAAAAGCTGAAGCACTGAAGCAGGCAGAAGATGCAGATTTCCCCAAATTCAGAAAACATCCCCAGATTGCAAGAGTCTCCTGCATTTAAATGCTTTGACCACCTTCCCTTCAAATAAGCCTTTCCCCCCATGATTTGGCTCTGTAACTACAGCATCCGGACTCTTTTTTGTAAAGTTTTTCTTAGGGTTTTTTTTCCTCAGCTAAGGCCTTCTTTTTCAATTTGCTGGAAAACGGCCCTGAAAATGAGCCTGTGCAAATGCTGCAGAGGAATGTTGTAGTAAAAAACAAGTTGTTGAATGGAGGAGGAGGAGGAGGAGGAGGAGAAAAGGAAGAAGAAGAAGAAGAAGAAGAAGAAGAAGAAGAAGAAGAAGAAGAAGAAGAAGAAGAAGAAGAAGAAGAAGAAGAAGAAGAAGAAGAAGAAGAAAGAAGTAGTAGTAGTAGTAGTAGTAGTAGTAGTAGTAGTAGTGGTGGTGGTGGTGAATTGGTACCCAAGACAATAAAATGCTCAAGAATTTCATAAGAGCAATTCTGGAGAAGCCTCAGGAAAAGAAACTCATCCTTGGCCAGCTGCAGGTGGAGATTGAAAATGAGCAACTGGGATCAGATTAAAGTCCACAATGAATTGGGGTATTTCTCTTGCAGAATGGGATCACTTGTGTTTGGATGGATCCTGAAACAAGAGAAGATTGACCATCAGAATTGCAATTATTATTATAACATTATTAGTATGGAAAAACAGATCTCCCTGCCTTTATCTCTGGTTAAATCAAGCACCCTGCCATTTCTTTCACTCCCTCTATTACACCCAAGAAGGCGGAAGCAGTGCTAATCATGAAGGAAGTCTCTTCTAGATTACATATACGAGTTAGAGTTACATAGATGGAAGAGAATCTTTGCATGAATGGCGTTTGCTTACTGGGACCAGATTTATGATGTTCTTCTTCCTAGCATTATTCCCATGCTGTAGCAGGATCCACTTAAACTCCTTTTTTACGACTGTCTAATCCCTTAATTCGGGGTAGAATCAGGGCAACTGGATGGAGCTGAGCATTTACTGGCCGGATGCTCTTCCTGACGCCTACGTGGAGTTCACAGCAAATATTTTTTTTTCTTTTCTCCCTAGGAGAAAAACATCTGCCTCTACTTAGGATTGAACATGCAACCTTCCGAATGGGAGGCCAGAATCTTCACCACTAGGTCACTACGCCGCTCTTGAAGGAAATATTGTCTGGATTACAATCGGATGGAGGGGAATCTTTGCATGAAGGGCATTTGCTTGCTGGAACCAGATCTACGATGATGTTTTCCTGTTAATTCCTAAAAATGCCATTAGTCTCCGCATGTAGCAAGGAAAAGGCTGAATCTTCCACTGCCAGCCCAATCATGAGGATTGCAGGTTCCATGAGGATTGCAGGTTCCCTCAGATGGGGCAGCTGAATACCGTTTTGACTGTAGTCACAGAAAATGAGTGGAACTGGTTGCCCTTTCGAGGGCAGGGCACAGAATCCAAGAGGGGTTCCTCAGATGGGGAGCCTGCAAACATCTACATGCATCCTTCTCTTTGACAACATAAAAAGAGTGTTATTTATTATGTGAAATTAACAATAGCACTTAAACTTACATCCGCTTCACAGTGCTTTACAGCCCTCTCTAACTGGTTTACAGAATCAGCATATTGCCCCCAACAATCTGAGGCCTCATTTTACCAACCTCAGAAGAATGGAAGGCTGAGTCAACCTTGAGTTGGCTGAGAATCAAACTGCTGGCAGTTGGCAGAATTAGCCTGCAATATTGCTTTCTAACCACTGCGCCACCGTGGCTCTTAATACAAACTATTGAAGACCTGGGTATATCTGATGCTTTGATTCAACAGAGAAGGTACTGGTTCGAGGGATCTGTGATACACAAATGATTTTGAAATAAAACCGCACGTTAGGATTTTTAAAATAATATTTAGGCTGAGCCAGTCAGATCGAACTTCTGACAGTGGGTAGAATCAGCCTGCAATGCTGCATTCTAAGTACTGCACCACCACGGCTCTTCTTTGAATTAATTATATTTAAACATCCCTCGACAAATATATGAAAGCAGAACAGAAAAGTCACAAATGGTTTGGGGCCAGTGGAGGCACAGTCCGACTTATCCCATCTTATCCTATCGTGTCCTGTCCCATCCTGTCCCATCCTCTCCTCCTCTTCCTTGTTTCATGTGTTCAGATGAAAAGAAATGAGATTTACACAGGCCTGGAACAGTGGTGGGATTAAAAAAAAATTACTACCGGTTCTGTGGGCGTGGCTTGGTGTGCATGGCTTGGTGGCCGTGTCATGGGAAGGATACTGTAAAATCTTCATTCCTACCCCGCTCCAGGGGAAGGTTACTTCAAAATCCCCATTTCCTCCCGATCAGTTAGGATTCGGGAGGCAGAGAATAGATGGGGGCGGGACCAGTCAGAGTTGGTATTTACCATGGCGCATACTGACCAGGTCGACGGGATTACACTCACTGAGGCGAGTTGCTATCCACAGGTAACATTCTCAACTGACAGGGACAACAAAAATGAACCTCGGTTTAACAGTTCTTATATACCAGCTGTCAAGCGGCTAACCAATCATGAAACAGAATGTTAATTCTTCTCCCACTAGCGGGCCGGCTCCTGGAGCAGACTCAATACATTACACCCCAGTTCTCTGAACTACTCAAAAGTTCTGCTACCGGTTCTCCAGAACTAGTCAGAATCTGCTGATACCCACCTCTGGCCTGGAGCATCTTTCAAAGACCAAAACTTCATCTTTGAAGATGTGTCAGCCTCTCCTATATCAGATTATTAAGTCAATCATATGGCGGGATCAGATACTCCAGAAACAGCATTTGATATATATTCATATTATTGGCTGCAACCGTTATGACTCTATAGTCATCTACAGAATGCTCGTTTATTCTCTCTCTCTCTCTCTCTCTCTCTCTCTCTCTCTCTCTCTCTCTCTCTCTCTCTCTCTCCAAATGCCTCCAGAGTGGGATGGAATGGAGATGTTGCAATATTCTTCCCCCAGGAGTGTGGAGGGAATGGAGATTTTGCAGTATCCTTCCCCTGCCATGCCCACCAAGCCACACCACGTTCACAGAACCGGTAGTAAAAAAAAATTGGATTTCACCACTGGTCCATAGCTACAAAAGAGCTAACTTGCCACATGTTAAAGAGATGAGTGACAGGCATTTTCTAAAAGGAAAGGAATAGTAGAGAAATAATGGGTCTTTCTCTGTAATTCTTAAAGTTACTAATTCGTTTTGCTAGGACAAGGGATCAACTCCTACCTTTCATTATGCTAATCTCACCTCCTCCTTAAATTAACTAAAATTAAACTGGTTGAGTGTAAAAAGCAGAAATACACAGTAGGGTTTTTTTTTTAAAAAAATATGAAGGCATTTCAGCAGATAGCTATTTATGTGAATTGTAGCTAAGCCTTTCTGGGTCTAACCTGAATATTAGAATATATCCACCAACTGGGCCTTTTGTAAGTCCTTTCCTCTTCCTTTTTTTAAAAAAAAGTTTACCTTTTAAAGGCAGAAGAATTGCTAGTTATTAAAATACCATCTGTTACAGCAGAGAGGAATTGTAATGACTGTGAATATTTATTATCCCATCGGAAAAGACGGGGAAACATCTGTATTCTTTGTTCAAAGAAAGTTTATATATATCTGAAGAGAAAATATGCTAATAGTTTTGGAAAAACCGCGAGCACAATCCAGCCACGTAGCTCATCCTGGTAATTTATTCCCAAACAACATCATTTGTCCTTATTTGGGGAAATTTTAATGAGTTAGAAGCAAGTTACATAATAAGAGAACAATACTTCTATATAAATCACAATGAAAGAAAAATGCACAGCAGTTGGGGACATTTAACAGTGTGTTCATAGGAAGCAAGATTATTATTTTAAATGTCTAAAACACGCCAGCGAGGTTTTAAAAAGGACAGAGGTGAAAAATGTGTAAGAATCCAATGGGCAACCTACTGGTGATTTTATTATAGTAATGTTCTGTAGAACATTAGCAATGGTTATTTTTAGTAATCTTCTGAACAATGTTGTCACTAAGCTAATTGTCTCTGAATTATAAATGCAAGTTGAGACTTTGATGGGGCTGGTCCTTATTCCATGTAGGGTGGAAGAGAACCTGGATGTCTCTATGGCCTCTGATACCAACAGTGGTCCTGATTACATTCTGTTGAAACCAATCATACTTACAATAAATAAAGGAATGGGTTTTTGAGGAATGGGGATACCAAAAAAGGTGGGATTGGGTGCAGGGGTGAAATCCAGCAGGTTCTGACAGGTTCTGGAGAACTGGTAGTGGAAATTTTGAGTAGTTCAGAGAACCGGCTAATACCACCTCTGGCTGGCCCCAGAGTGGGGTAGGAATTGAAATTTCATAATATCTTTTCCCCAGGAGTGGGAGGGAATGGAGATTTTGCAGGATCCTGTCCCTGGAATGGGGTGAGAATGGAAATTTTGCAGTATCCTTCTTCTGCCATGCCCACCAAGCCACGCCCACCAAGCCACATCACGCTCACCAAGTGACGTCTACAGAACCAGCAATAAAAAAAAATTGGATTTCACCACTGGTTGGGTGGGATTGATGAGTTTGTCAGAAAGAAGTGAGAAGTTGACAGAGCAAAGGACACTATATGAATTGACACTGCAAGCAAACATGGTTTGCAAAGATAGAAAGCTATGGAGAAACCTAGTGAATGTAATTGATCAAAACCGGAATTAGTTAGATATTTTGGTGCCAACCTATCTACAAGACAAAAGGCTGGGCCAGCTTATCTACAAAACAAAAGACTTTCACCCTTAGGACATGATAGGATTAGCCCTCACTCAAGATCCAAACCAGGACAAAGCCATTAAACTGTAATAGAAATTGCCCAACACTCTTTCAGAACACAACCCTTTTCATTACATCATCACCCAGCAAGATTCAACTAAGCCTGGGACTCAAGACAACCTACAAAGTTACTCCTGCATGGCCCCATGGGAGTGTGACAACCAATCAGAATACCTGCCCTTACACAGGAACAGGAAGCTCTAAGACGTGGTCCAAGAGAGGGTATAAATATATGTCTCTCTCTCTTCCATGTGGTCAATTGCCCAGGACCTCAAACCATGTGGTCCTGTCCACCGTAAAACCATCTTTCCAAACAGCTTCCATGTTTCCAGTGTCTTTCTCCCCACTTGGAACTGAATCCAGGTAGACATTTCTTCCAACAATACAAAGTTCTGGTTCTTGTTATTCTGGCAACCTCTACCATTGTTAATTGATGTTCTTGTCTTTAATGTTGTCTCTCCATCTTCTTCTTGGTCTGCCTCATGTTCCTTGACCTTCTCCGCTTTTTGTATATGCCTTGCAAGGTATGAAATCCCACAACATCTTCTCGAGGTGAGAAAAACATTTTATTTACTGTTTTTGTATCTAATTCAAGATTGGTTCTATGCCAATTCTTTCTCTTATGGTCTCATTGCTGATTTTATCTCTTCTGGTCATTCCAGCAGCTTTATCTGTTGCCTTGATTTATTTTACCTACTGCTTTCACTACTTTTCAGCAATCTGCATAATGTTCCTCTCCCAAGATGTAATAATGCGAAGGGTATAGGTCCATGATGGTGAACCTATGGCACGCGTGCCACAGGTGGCACGCGGAGTCATATCTGTGGGCACGTGAGCATTGCCCTAGCTCAGCTCCAGTGCATATGCGTGTGCCAGCCAGCTGATTTTTGGGCCTTCCGGGCCCACCGGAAGTCGGGAAACAGGCTGTTTCTGACCTCCAGAAGGGTGGGGAAGGCCGTTTTCACCCTCCCCAGGCTCCAAGAAAGCCTTTGGAGTCTGGGGAGGGCAAAAAAAACAGGCCTACCAGGCTCACCGGTAACCTTTTTGCTGTCGCGTGCCAAAAGTGGGGGGAGCGCCGTGGGCCGTGGAGAGGCAGGATGTGGGGGGCATCAAATTTTGAGTGTGGGCATGCACGCATGTGACTCCCCCACACTCCCCCTGCTTTTGGCATGCGACGGCAAAAAGATTAGCCATCACGGGTATAGATGTTTTTGGCAAGCAAGTTCAAAATGAATCCCCCAGGAGCAGATAGTTCAAGTTCAGCCATACCCATCAAGACTCACCAAAATCAGCAGGTCAGGTGACTTATTATAAAATTTGATCTAATCCATGACCATCTATCATTGAGAATTTTTATGCCTTTTCTTTCTGCGGCTACTCAAATTGAAATATACCTGAGAAAAAGAATTACTGCTGCTACAACAACAATCAATTAGAAAGCTCTGTGAATTAGAAATCTATTTCAAATCAAATCTGGCTGTTTATATATAATTATACATTGTTGGAAGGAAAAATCCATCTGGTTCAGTTCCAAGCTAGGAGAAAGACGCTGGAAACAACATGGAGGCTGATTGGAAAGGACCAGTGGTGGTATTCAGCTAGTTTGCACCAGTTCGTGAGAACCATTTGGCAGAAATTTGGCCAAAGTTGCCGAATCGGTAGCAATGGCTGGCTGGCCATGTCCCCGAACCAGTCCCCTGGCCACCACTCGTTTGCCCCGCCTGCCATGTTCATCACTGCCATGTTCTTCACGCATGCACATCCCATTGCCTTGCAAGTCCAATGGGATGTGCATGTGTGAAGAACATGGCGGCAATGGCAGCAGCTTTTTCCGCGACCTCTGGTACTTTTCAGCGGCCTGGGAGGCTTCTTTGCCAGCCGCTTTCCAACAGTGGCGGCTGCCTGGGGGCCACTAAAAACTCCGGTCAGCTTGCCTTCCGCACTCTGAACCAGCCGCCGCGGAAGGTAAGCAGCCCGAACAAAGAGGTGGTGGTGGGGGAGGAAGCGGGTTTAGGGCCGGGGCCGCTAAAGGAGGGGAAACGGGGGCGACTGGTGAAGGGAGGACGGGGCTAGATAGTTGGAAATTCCAAAAATTTTCCTACCTTTTCCTGTGGGAATGGCTAGTTGGGGGTGTCATGTGACTCAGTGGGCATGGGTATGAGTGACGTCAAGTTGGCCACACCCACTCAGTCACATGCCCCCCACTAACCACGCCTACTGAAACAGTAGCAAAAAATTTTGAAACCCACCACTGGAAAAAACTCTGTTTATTGATGAACAGAACCAGCATTTCTGGGTCAATTGAATGAATGGTTGAATGAGTGGATGGATCTTTATAAGTTTCTGTGACTTTGAAGTTTGAGCTATTCTGGGGGTGGTGTTCAGAAAAGGTGTTGGGCAATTCCTATTGTGGCTAATGACTTTGGTCATCTGTTGGATTTTGGGTGAGGGGCTGGTTTCTAATTCTATCATTCTGCCTCTCTTAGCTGTCAAACGTTGCTGCAAGGTGTTTCAAAATATCCTGTCTGGAATGGATTTCTGCCTGCAGTATTTGCTTTGCTTATGAATAGAGCTATCTAGATACTTGTCTTCCTCTTTCAATAAGCTCTTTATCTCTTAAGTGCTGGCATCCGCTGTGGGCTATTAAGAAAGGCTTGGGGGCTGTGTTGTGTCTTTAAGAGCATGTTTCTCCATTTCTCCTTTAGGGAAATAAAATATTCTGCCTTTTTTAATATTTCCCAAAATATTTCATACTTCTAGGATGGAGGAGGGTGGGGGCTTTCCACAATATGTTACCTCTGGAATGTGTGAATGTAGAACACTGACAGGCCTAGTCGTTGAACTTGGAGGCCCTCATCTGTGCAAATATCCCTACTCAAGCCATGCAGGCTTTTATACACAACAGGTCCCTACAATTCTGCTTCTAAAAAAAAATGCATGTTGCATTTATTTATTTATTTATTTATTTATTTATTTATTTATTTATTTATTTATTTATTTATTTATTTATTTTTCATATTTGTATACCGCCCTACTCCCGAAGGACTCAGGGCGGTGAACAGCCATAATAAATACAAATACAAATAGAAGTTAAAAACTATTAAGAAACAGATTAAGTAATTTAGGCTCAAAGATTAAGAACATCCAAATTTATCTAAAGAAGTTTAAAACCCAATTTAAAAGCCAGTTTAAAAGCCAAATTAAAAAGGGAGAGTTAGGCCAGACCAGCTTGTTGGAATAGAAATGTTTTCAGGGCACGGCGGAATATGCGTAAGTCTTGGATGTTTCGTAACTCCGGGGGAAGCCCGTTCCAGATGGTAGGTGCCTCCACAGAAAAGGCTCTCCCCCTGGGGGCCGTCAGTCGACATTGTTTGGCCGACGGCACCCTGAGGAGTCCTCTCTATGGGAGCGAACTGGTCGGTGAGAGGCTATTGGTGGCATTTCATTTTTAACGTTTTTAAACATTAGCTTCTAGAATGATAGCAGCACATCTGCCTCACTTCCTTGTTTAAATATTTGGGGGTATTGCCCCCCCTCTCCTCATTTCCAAATTGCCCAGGAGCATAACTGCAATAAAAATATCCCCCTTAAAACAAACAGCCCATATTTCAAAGCAGTTGCCTCAGTAACTTGTTGACAAATGGAATGCAAATACAATACAGACATACAAACAGGAGCATTTGGACCCCAAATGAGGCAGGCTTGGACTGGCCACATCAGAGTTGGCATCCCTGGCCTCCTTGCAGGTTGAACCCCTGGTATTGCAGAGGGTGGGGCTTCGATGGAGAATTTCTGGGCTCTGTTGCCTGGCAACAGAGAAGTTGGAGGCCTTGGGGTGGGTAGGAAATGCTTTGAAAAAGAATTTAGGCAGCTGCTAAGAAGGCAAAGGCATTAAAGCTCCATTTGAAACTGAAAGTCCACACCAACTCCTTGTTTACAAAAGACAACAATCAACCGTAATCCCCAAAGACCACCAACCGGTCAACCGTGGAATCTATCAACGTCTCTTGAATCCACACAAATGGGGAGAAACAAAAAAAAAAAAATATCCATCTTCTCAAATGCTCCCTTGTAATTGCTCTTAGTCATCCTTCCCCGTTTTGTCAGATACATCTGACAAAAACGCCCCCCCTCCCCCCCAAAAAGATAATAACATAAAATAGAATAAGGAATTTATTTTGACTTTTTTCTTGAAAAGATTCTGTCCCTTTAGAGGCCGTTCGGTACTTCAAGAAGATTTTACCTCGTCTGAATCGTGATGATTTCTCTTTCTTGAAGAATAGATGCTCTTCTGTTGTTTATGTGACAGGCAGGGAGTCATATTTCACTTCTTCATGTCTTTGTGATGGGAAGGTGCCAGTTAGGAGAAAATATTTTACACCCTTTCCCATGAATGTTGCTTGCTCCCCTGGCTTTTTGCTAAGATTATAGCAGTGTTCCAATATTTGAGGGGTTGCCATAAAGAAGAGGGGACAAAGCACCTGAAGGCAAGATAAGAAACAATGGATGAAAACTAATCAGGGAGAGAAGCAGCCTAGAATTTAGGAGAAATTTCCTAACAGTGAGAACAATTAACCAGTGGAACTGTTTGCCTTCAGAAGTTGTGGGTGCTCCATCACTGGAGGTATTTAAGAAGAAACTGGACAACACTTGTCTGTAATGGTGTTGTTCTGTCCCCGTCCCACATGCACACACACCAACAGACGTCCAAGAGTTAAAAACCAAACCAGCCGACAAAATCCTTTTCCTTATGATAACGGAACTTGGCAGCAACCTAGTGGCTGCCTGCCAAGAGATTATTACTCACGAAGGGAAGAGATAACTTCTCTCCGCTTCTGGTACATCAAAGTAAAAATGTTCAATAATTACAGAGTAACTTAAGTCCAAGTATAATCCAGCAAAGTCTATAGCAAAAGTCCGGCAATGCAGAATGGCGTGGAAGCTTTCAGCTTTGTTCGTCACAAGGCTTGACTGGCCAACACGCTCCCTTTTATACCCTGTGGGGTGTGGTCCAGTGACTCAGCCTTATCTCGGGCACGCCTTTTCTTCTGTTGTGCGCGCTTATCTCTGCGATGCTGTCGAGGGTCCAGCCAAGACTCATCATCATCATCATTACTGTCCACCTGCAGCTGCATTGAACTGCTTGGCCCCGGGCCTATCTCTTGGCCTTCGGAGGACACCGGAGGCATTGCCAAAGAGGAGGGTCCTGGAGAGGGAGGCCTTGCCAACTCCTTTCCTTCACTCTCGGAGTCCTCTCCTGCCGATGACACAGGCTCAGGTAACGGAGCCACAACAGGTGTAGGGTCTCCTGCTTGAGCAGGGGGTTGGACTAGAAGACCTCCAAGGTCCCTTCCAACTCTGATATTCTGTTATATGAGCCGTGGTGGCGCAGTGGTTAGAATGCAGCACTGCAGGCTATTTCTGCTAACTGCTGGCTGCCAGCAGTTTGGCAGTTCGAGTCTTAGCAGCTCAAGGTTGACCCAGCTTTCCATCCTTCCGAGATGGGTAAAATGAGGACCCAGAGTGTTGGGGGGCAATATGCTGACTCTGTAAACTGCTTAGAGAGGGCTGTAAAACATTGTGAAGCGGTATAGAAGTCTAAGTGCTATTATTGCTATTGCTATTCTGATTCCCAGGGAACCAATAATTCTCTTTTCTTTTTTCTATTCATTGTCGTTGGAGAAGGAAGATGCTTGTTGTTGTTGGTTGCAAAGTCATGTCCGACTCATCGTGACCCCATGGACAACTTTCCTCCAGGCCTTCCTGTCCTCTACCATCCCTTAAATGGTGTGCATTTAAGCTCACGCCGATTGCTTCAGTGACTCCATCCAGCCACTTCATTCTCTGCTGTCCCCTTCTTCTTTTGCCCTCAATTGTTCCCAGCATTAGGCTCTTCTCCAGTGAGTCCTTCCTTCTCATTAAGTGGCCAAAGTATTTCAGTTTCATCTTCAGGATCTGGCCTTCTAAAGAGCAGTCAGGGTTGATCTCCTCTAGGACTGACCAGTTTGATCGCCTTGCAGTCCAAGGGACTGGCAGGAGTCTTCTCCAGCACCATAGTTCAAAGGCCTCAAATTGTTTGGCACTCAGCCTTTCTTATGGTCCACAGCTATACATTGCAACTGGGAAAACCGTAGCCTTGACTATACATGCTTTTGTTGGCAGGGTGATGTCTTTGCTTTTTAGTATGCTGTCTAGATTTGCCATAGCTTTCCTCCCCAGGAGCAAGCATTTTTTAATTTCTTGGCTGTAGTCCCCATCTGCGGTGATCTTGGAGCCCAGGAAAATAAGTCTCTTTTCTTTTTTCTATTCATTGTCCTCGGAGAAGGAAGGTGCTAAGATACATAAAAAGAATGTTCATTAGATACTATAGTCATGATTCAAATCAAATTGTTATTCCATTTTAGACTTAGGTGAAAATGTAATCTAAGGTCCTATTCGGTTTTACATTTTTCTTCTCAGTAGGCTCTGCATATCGACTAATTAACACAAAGGTCATCGTTCTCATTTCAGAATACCAACAGATCATTAAAATAGCACATCTGTTATTATGTTGATAGATGTAGGAGCTGATATCAAGAGAGAATTTCCCATTTCTTCTTCACAAAGGCTATAAACAATCTTCGTAAACTTTAACAAGAGCATAATTTATGGAACAATGTGTTCAAAGTGTGTTTATTCCCTCACTCTAAAAGATGAAGAGAGGAAGTATTAAGATATAAACAGAACTAAACAGAGCAACTGGGTCTGAGTCTACCAAGATAATTTAAAAGCAGTGGGGTGTTGTTGTTGTTTTCAGACTTTATCCTAGGATGGGGAAATCTCACAGATGTCCTTTGAAGACCCTCAGCAAGATCAGTCTTATTGGACTCTGGCTTACCACCTAAGACAATAAATCAGAGTGCAGAGCTCCATAAGTGGTAGTATTTCCCATTTCCTAAAATGAAGGCAACTCTAGATGGAAGATGACTGCCCGTTGCAAAGAAGGTGAAAATAATGTAGACGAACAAGATCTCTGGACCATCTTCCCCATCTTGCTGGTAAAGAGATGTGGCTCCAGGTGAAATTATTCTTTGCAGGATTTTTCCAGGAAAATCCCACAAAGACACGATCTTCCAAACAAGAGCAGAGTTAAGGCAAAATGCCAATTAGTATTATTGAAGAAATAACTGTTGGTGAAAAAATAATGGCCTGTGAAATAATGTAACCTGCTTGAAAATATCCATCTACATATGCCAACTGTCCTGTCTGCCATAAACAATACATTCTTACACACAAGAGCACAAAACTAGGTTCCTTGTACCTTCACTTCCCACTTTTCAGCAAAAACAAATTGGAAGGGAGGAGAGGAGAGGGGAGGGGAGGAGAGGGGAAGAGAAGAGAAGAGGAGCAGAGAAGAGTAAAGGAGAAGAGAAGAGAAGAGAAGAGAAGAGAAGAGAAGAGAAGAGAAGAGAAGAGAAGAGAAAAGGGAGGGGAGAGGGGGACAGGGACAGGGAGGAGAAGAGAAGAGAAGACAGGGGACAGGGGAGAGGAGAGGAGAAGGACTACAAAGGGAAGGGAAGAGAAGAGAAGGGGAAGGAGAAAGGGAAAGGGAAAGGAGGACAGGAGAGGGGAGGGAGGGGAGAGGAACAGAGAAGAGTAAAGGAGAGGAGAGGAGAGGAGAGGAGAAGGGGAGGGAAGGGAAGGGAAGGAAGAGAAGAGAAGAGAAGAGAAGAGAAGGGAAGGGAAGGGAAGGGAAGGGAAGGGAAGGGAAGGGAAGGGAAGGGAAGGGAAGAGAAGGGAAGGGAGGGGAGGGGGACGGGGATGGGGATGGGGATGGTGACAGGGACGGGGACGGGGACAGGGAGGAGAAGAGAAGAGAAGACAGGGGAGAGGGGAGAGGAGAGGAGAAGGACTACAAAGGGAAGGGAAGGGAAGAGAAGGGGAAGGGGAAAGGGAGGGGAGGACAGGAGAGGGGAGGAGGGGGAGGGGAGAGGTACAGAGAAGAGTAAAGGAGAGGAGAGGAGAGGAAGGGAAGGGAGGGGAGAGAAGGGGAAGGGGAGGGGAGGAGAGGACAGGAGAAGAGAGGGGAGAGGAGAGGAGAAGGACTACAAAGGGAAGGGAAGAGAAGGGGAAGGGGAAAGGGAGGGGAGGACAGGAGAGGAGAGGAGGGGGGAGGGGAGAGGTACAGAGAAAAGTAAAGGAGAGGAGAGGAGAGGAGAGGAAGGGAGGGGAGAGAAGGGGAAGGGGAGGGGAGGAGAGGACAGGAGAAGAGAGGGGAGGGGAGAGGAGAAGGGCTATAAAGGGAAGGGGAAAGGAGTGGAAGGGGAGAGAAGGGGAGGGGGAGGGGAGGGAGGAGGAGGGTCAAAATTGAAATAAGGGTTTGGGCAGGGAAGGAAGACATAAAATTAGTTTATATATTAAGAAAGAGTCAAATTAACCAAGCAAGAAGTGCTTCAAGATCAATTGCTGGGAGTCCTTTAGTCTAACCTTCCAAGGCCTCCCAGCTTTTCTGCAGTCTTATAGTGATTGGCCATAGTGCCTACTCACACAATGTCTTGCCTTCTGCTCAGTGAATCTGATTCATTGCTCATTATTTGGGAAGTGCGGGGAACACTTCTCTTCTTGTCAGAAAATGACAATGGTATTCTTCTGGGATCAAAAATCATTCTGAATACACACAAACACACACACACACACACACACACACAGACATCACATTATATTGCAACCCACAAAGATCTTATTTTGACAGCGCAGAATGTAAAGATATTATATTTGCCTATTAGACAGTCAGAGGTCTTTTTCTTATTTTCAAAATAGTTCTCGGTCTTTGAACACTGACTTAAATGATGGTCCCTATTCTCAGGTAGCTGACTCAATAATAGCAAGGCTAGAATCGGTTTTCATGACTAACATGTCTTGAACTCACCATGGCTGGGAGGAACTCCAAACATGGAATGGGACAACTTGCCACAGCCAACTTGCTGCGGCAAACCTATCATGAGGAAGGAAGGGGGAGAGGGGGGAGGAAGGAAGGAAGGAAGGAAGGAAGGAAGGAAGGAAGGAGGAGGAGGAGGAGGAGGAGGAGGAGAGAGAAGGAGAAGCAGAAGCAGAAAAACAGAAGAAGCAGATGCAGAAGCAGAAGCAGCCGAAGAAAAGAAGAACGAGAAGGAAGAGGAGGGGAAGGAGAAGAAGAAGAAGAAGAAGAAGAAGAAGAAGAAGAAGAAGAAGAAGAAGAAGAAGAAGAAGAAGAAGAAGAAGAAGAAGAAGAAGAAGAAGAAGAACAACAACAACAACAACAACAACAACAACAACAACAACAAGAGGAACAACAAGAACAAGAAGAAGAGGAACAGAAGAACAAGAAGAAGAAGAAGAGGAGGAGGAGAAGGGGGAGAGGGAGAGGGAGAAGAAGAAGGAGAAGGGGAAGAGGGAGAAGAAGAAGAAGAAGAAGAAGAAGAAGAAGAAGAAGGAGAAGGAGAAGGAGAAGGAGAAGGAGAAGGAGAAGGAGAAGGAGAAGGAGAAGGAGAAGGAGAAGGAGAAGGAGAAGGAGAAGGAGAAGGAGAAGGAGAAGGAGAAGAGGAGGAAGAAGAAAGATCCAGTTGCCACGATTCAACTCCCAGACAACTCTACTTGGATGACTGATTATCTTGTTTGAAGGTTTGCCTTGAAGCCTGTTTCAGTTTCACCAAAGGAAAGAGGCTTGCTTTGAGTTGCTTACAGTCCTTTTGATTTGACAGGCCACCTGCTTCCCAGCTGGTGGATCTGTTTTCTTCTCACTCCCTAAGCATGATTTAAAGTCCTGATATTCCATTTAGAAAGCCCGGAGAGACAGAAAAGTCTCACCAAGGCTGGACATCACTTTCATCTCCTGGCTCTCTGCCATCCCACATGAGATTGGCAAAAATACTCAGCGTGGTTCAGGCAGGGCTCACTCTCAGCAAGTGGGAACAGCCAAGCACCCCATGTCTTTGGTAGGTGACCTGAAAACATTAAAGGGAAGGGGAAATCAAGCCCAGGAATAACATAACAACAGAGTTGAAACGGTCCTTGGATGTCTTTTAGTCCAACCAAGCAGGAAACCCTATACCAGCGATGTCAAACTTGATTTCATTGAGGGTTGCATCAGAGTTATGTTTGACCTTGGGGGGGCAGGGGGGACATGGCCAGCTCGATATCACTTGTGTCAGGGGCGCTTGTGGTGACCCAAGCACTCTGTCAGTGAAAATGGGCTCCCGAACTCCGTTTTCAGCTGTGATGGCCTCCTGCAGCCCTTTGCCAGCAGCCCTTCCAAGCTCCGTTTTTGCTGGCAGAGGCACCGCGGGCCAGTCCTTCACTGTTTCCAGGGTGGCCCCGCAGGCCAGATCCAGTGGTGAAATGCTACCGGTTCGCACCAGTTCATGCAAACCAGTAGTGATAAAAAATACCAGTTCAGGCGAACCGGTAGTAAAAAAAAGCTACCAGTTTGTCCGAACCGGTATTTCCGATGATCAGCTGTGCTGCGCGATTTAAAATCACTAGAAATCCTGCTTTCTAGTGAATCTAAATCGCGCAGCACAATTGTTTCCCCCCCCTCGCTGTTATACTTGCCTTCCCAAGCCTCCTTTCTCCACGTGAAGCGCGTGTTTGGTGCATTCTATGCATGCATGTGCAGTGTGTGCTTGGCACGCACCGCACATGCGTGGCCAGCAAACTGGTGGCAAACCGGTTGATCTGTCCCCGTCCCCACACACACACAAACACAGCCAGCCGAGGGTTAAGGAAACACTTTGGAACGCACCCAGGTCTTATCTCCCACTTGGCAGCGATAGACACACCGTCTGCCAAATGCCTTTATTTTCACAAACAGAAAGATAAGATACTAACGTACAAAAAAGTCCAAGCAGAAATAATATTTCTCCCAGCAGTTCCGGACGAGGCTTTAGTGACTATCCAAGGTTTACTTTTGTTCGTCACAAGGATCCCTGACCACTACCCTCTATTATATAGTCTCTGGGGTGTGGTCCAGTGACTCAGTTCTAATCCCTAGCACACCTCCTAAACTGCTGCAATCGTTTATCATGCCTTCGGAGGCGTGCGTCCAGGAATGATGTTTCTTCATCACTCTGAGACGAACCAGCTGTCTCCCTGCTGATCTCCTCTCCCTCGGCCGGCACCTGAGACAATGCCAGAGGGGAGGGGCCTGGAGAGGGAGGCCTGGCTGACTCCTCTTCCTCATGCTCGGAGCTTTCTTCCTCCGATGGGACAGGCTCAGAGGGCGGGGCCACAACACTGGTTCAGATTTCACCACTGGCCAGATCTAAGCACCCTTCAGGCCAGGGCCGGCGCCCGGGCCTTGAGTTCAACACCCCTGCCCCAGGGGTAAAATCCTTACCGGTTTGGAAGTGCGTGCACGTGTGTGTCACATGTGTGTGCAGACCTTCTGCGCATGCGCGGAGGGTAAAAAAACCATTACTTCCTGGTTAAAACCAGGAAATAATGAACCTGGGTGGGTGGGCAGAGTTTGCTCTGCCATCACTACCAGTTCTCCGAGCCACCCACCATGGTCGCTACTGGTTCGCCTGATCCAGTCAGAACCGGGAGCATTTCACCCCTGCCCTACCCTATACCATTTCAGACAAATGGTTGTCCAATCTCTTCTTAATCTCTTCTTAATCTCTTCTTAAATCTCTTCTTAAAAACTTCCAATTATTCCAATTGTATATAAAATATACAAAAGTATGAAGGCTATTGCTTAACGCATTGTAAGCCGCCCTGAGTCTCCGGAGAAGGGCGGCATATAAAAATAAATAAAAATAAAAATGAAATTATGGGGTTTTTCAACCACTAGCCTTACCTGGTGTAATTCCTATAAACCTATGTACCTGGAAATGCTTGTCTTTTTTTGTTTATTTTTTTACATTCTCAAAGTATAATTCATGAGCTTATTATAAGACTAACCGTAAACAACAGAATCCCCAAACTGATTTTAGAGTGAGGAACATCTAATGGGAAAATTGGATAAATTGATTACGCTTTTTAAACGCTCTTTTCTCTCTCTCTGGATGTGTGTTTATTCATCGGGAACAGACAATATTAGTTCATTTGGTTCTTATACCTTCAATTCATTTTTAGATGAAATTCTATTTTTTTTTTCCTGCAGGAGACTGAATGAATATGATGCAGAACTGGGAATTCTTAACAAGGTGTTAAGAATTCCTTAAAAACAACACAAACAGTCACTCAAGACTATCCAGATGTTGAATAGATTTTAATTGTTTGGTCTATTGACCCTGATGTGCGTTTTTTAAATAATAAACAGCTTATTTATCAGAATTTTGGCAATCATAGCATGGGGATGCCTGCACATTGAATCTATGTTTTCTTAAGAATTAATTCCTGATAAAGTCCATTGGAGTGTGTGTATGTATACTGATTTTTTTGTTTTGTTTTGTTTTTAACTACCCTGTAGTTCCTTTAATTCAGGTGGGGTTGGATTGACTGGATGGAGCTGAGCATTTACTGGCCGGATACCCTTCTTGATGCCCATGTGGAGTACGCAGCAGATATTTTCTCTTTGTGCCCTGACAGAGAAACAACTGCCACTACCTAGGATTGAACTATCAACTTTCTGAATGGGAGGCAAGCATCTTCACCACTAGGCTATCACACCGCTTGTGTGTATGTATACTGATAAAGGAAAGGATTTGTGGCTCAGGTTTGAAATGAGAGGTCCTTGGTCTTCTCTGAGCTTGGTTGTTTTCTTGCAGATGTTTCATTACCCAAATTAGGAAACATCATCAGTGTGTTCTCTCTCTGTGTCTGTCTCTCTCTCTCTCTGTTTCTGAAATTATTTTGCTTCATCTTCTTCCTGAACACTCTGAGGGATCCAGGAAGTGAGATGCTGCTGCCCACAGAACCCTTTTCTCTGGGTGTTCAGTTTTCCTACTTCTTTTTCACACCAGATTCATCAGCCAGCTGTCATTTGCAAGCAGCCTTCGGCTCCTCAATGCGATGACGATGATGGGGATACAATCAGCCATCATTATCTTCCTGTGCTCTTCTATTGAACCAAGCACTTTGTAATTACTCTAGGCCTCTGTTCTACATCTTTCCAATGCCATTGATGGGATTAATGAATATCCCTTGGAAGAAGAAGAAAAAAAGGAGGATAGCAAGCGCTCATCGTGTTCTACAGATGGGCTAAAATCCCAGGAGTAATTAAGCTTGTTTCTTGTCGCAGCAGATGTGCAGGGCCTTTTGCTGAATACTGAGCACACCAGAAGGAATTTGGAAGGAGACAGAACACCAGGCTTGGGACAGACAGACGGAGGATGGAAAACAACACTGAGACTTGCTACTCTTAAGAGTACTGATGTCAGCCTCTTCTTGTAGGAACACAGAGGCACTTGACGTTGTAGTAGCTCCTGGTTGACCTCTTTTCCACACTTATCATCAGGTCAGTGGTGGGATTCAAATAATTTAACAAACGGTTTGCCCAGGGACAGGTTGCCTGTTGTGGGAGGTGTGGCCCATCCCCGTCCTCCAGCTCCACCTCACATGCGGGACGAGCCTCCTGCGATGGCCAACCTGACCCTGGGCAAACCGGTTGTTAAATGACCCCCCTATCAAATCCGCTATCAAAGTGAATCCTGGGCACTGCGCTGCAATGGAGCAATGGGCAATGGAGCAGCCAGCGCGAGGGAAGGAGGAGGAGCAGGGAGAAGAAACAGGGAAAGGGGTCTTCTCTATCTCTCACATCGGCTGCTCCATTGGCTGTTTCTCCATTGCAGTGCAGCGCAGAGCCCAGGATTCACTTTGATAGCAGATTTGATATGGTGATCATTTGACAACCGGTTTGCTTGAACCAGTCCGAACCGGCTGAATTCCACCACTACATCAGGTGCTTCTGCATTCCTATGGGCAGGTGCTGTTCCAGGTTGTAGTTGGCCCCTTTCTCTAGTGCAGGGGTCGGCAACCTTAAACAGTCAAAGAGCCATTTGGACCCGTTTACCACAGAAAAGAAAACACCAGGAGCCACAAAACCCTTTTGACATCCAAAATGGAGATAACACTGCATATATCGTTTTTTACGTATGTATAAAAAAAAAACTATAATGTGTTGCATTTATGAAATCAATGAACTGCTACAGAGAAAACAATTTTTTATTTCTGCATACAACAAAAACATTTTGAACTCCGGAAAAAAAGATGGGTCAAAAAGCTCAATAGATCACGTGCCGGCGGGTGTCACACATTGGCTGTTGTGACGCATATTTTGAGTGACAGGGAGCCGCAGCAGAGGGATGAAAGAGCCACATGCGGCTCCAGAGCTGCAGGTTGCCGACCCCTGCTCTAGTGGAAAGCGGATCTTATCAATTGATCTGACAATAGATGCAGTTGAAACAAATGTCACTCAAGAATTGCACTTTTTAACTGCTATATTTTTCCTTTGGCGATGGAGAGGAGCTTGGAGTCAACATATCGCAACAGCGAAAACTTCCTTGTTAAATGAATTGTACGGCATACAAGTTTAAAATTACCCCCAAACAACATGTATCAAAAACCTAGACAGCCATGTAATAAACCACAGAACAAAGTTGCTTTTAAATTTTTAGCCCAAAGGTATGTTGCCTCATGGTGACAGACTGGTTAATTTTCCTCTAGACTCAGAAATAAAGTGAAGTGAAGTGTTGCTTATTTCAGGGCACAACAAAACAGCATGAATGAATGCAACTGTACAACTTGTGGGAGCTCCAGTAGGGCATCTCCTGGCATGCGGGATGAAGACTCCATCATGGAAAAGGAACACACGTTCCGAGAATGTGTGTGTGTGTGTGTGTGTGTGTGTGTGTGTGTGTGTGTGTGTGTCTGTATCTACAGTGTACCTATCATCTCTCACAAACTACCATTCTCTCAGTCTTACAAAAAAGGGGCTAAGGCTGAATCAATCATTGAATATAAGACTGAAAAGGAGTGGATGAGGAGATGCCCTTCCATGAACTGAGAGGAAAGAGCTAGTTTGGTCTAGTGCAGGGGTCAGCAACCTGTGGCTCTGGAGCCGCATGTGGCTCTTTCATCCTTCTGCTGCGGCTCCCTGTTGCTGGTCGGCTCCACAAATTGATAGGGCTTTCGGTTAGGACAGGTAGAGGAAAAAGGATGCCGCACTAGGAGGAGACTATGATGGGGGAACTGGACTTCCGGTCGGCTCCAGAATTGAATGGGGGCTTCCAGTTAGGACCTTTGTGGCTCTTTGAGTGTTTAAGGTTGCCGACCCCTGGTCTAGTGGTTAAAGCGCCAGACTAGAAAGCAAGAGACCATGAGTTCAAGACCCATCTTAGCCATGAAAACCAGTTGGGTGATCTTGGATTAGTCTCTCTCTCTCAGTCCAACTCACCTCAGAAGATAGTTGTCATGGGGAAAATAGGTGGAGGAAGGTGTTATGTTCACTATCTTGAGCTATTTGTAAATAAATGAATAAATAAACAAAGTTCCCCCTTCCCTTCTCATAATTGCCATTTCGTAGCCATGACCTTAGGGGGATGCGGTGGCTCAGTGGCTAAGACGCTCAGTTTGCCGATCGAAAGGTCAGCAGATCGGCGGTTCGAATCCCTAGTGCGGTGTAACGGGGTGAGCTCCCGTGACTTGTTCCAGCTTCTGCCAACCTAGCAGTTCGAAAGCACGTAAAAAATGCAAGTAGAAAAATAGGGACCACCTTTGGTGGGAAGATAACAGCATTCCCTGCGCCTTTGGCATTTAGTCATGCCGGCCACATGACCACAGAGACATCTTCGGGCAACACTGGCTCTTCGGCTTTGAAACGGAGATGAGCAATGCCCCCTAGAGTCGGGAACGACTAGCACATAAGTGTGAGGGGAATCTTTCTCTTTCCCTTTTAGCCTCGTCCAGCCTCCCATCACCAGTTTGGCACCGCTAGCAGAGTATACTGGAAAGGAGGCATGGCCTGTTCACTAGCTGCTGTTGCTTTACTTGCAGGTTACAAGTAAGAGGGCCTGTTCTATCCATGTCTCCCATGGGATGGCCAAATCACCCACTGACTATTTCTCATTTCTTTCTGGGCTGTTTCAAGGCTGCAGGGCTACCACTCAATGTCTCCCTGAGGCTTCTCTGCCTTACCTCTTGTTGCAGAGAAAAAGGTCAGATCTCTGCTTTTCCTCTCCTGCTGTCAGCTTTGCAAGCTGGAAGGCTCTGACCTTTAATATTTTTCGGTTGTCTGTTTAGAAACTTTATATATTTATTTCGGTATTTATCAGAGAGCTGAACTTTCAGAATCACACTCGGTGTGCTAAGAGGAAGAGAATCAAAACAAGGGTTCACCTGGAATAGTAGCTTATGTAAGGTGCAATTTGTAAATTGATACTTGTAAGGAAATGGTTTTAGGAACCATGTCGTATCAATTGTCTAGGGAAAGAGGAATTTTATTTAGATTTAATTTCATACAGGATTTCTCTTCAGTGAGATGAAACTAACTGAATCACAATTTTGTATGAGTTATACAGCTTTGAATAAATTGAAAATCCTATACCTACAACAATTGCTTTGTTTATTTTTGTTTGTTTGTACACTCCATTCAGGAACATTTATGGTATTTACTGTTAAGTGGGGTGAATGAGGACGCAGCAAGCCAGAGTAGTAAGTGACAGCAGTTCTTTATTATAGGGTGAGACTCCAGCAAACTGACCTGGGGAGCCAGCTCCCTTTATATACCTTGCAGCTGTGGTGGTCAGCCAATCAGCTGAGGGTCAGTTAATTCGAACTTCCCACCAAACAAACCTATTTACATAACACTCCTCCCCTCCCAGAAGTCACTTGGGGTGTTATTTGCATATATAGTCTCTCAGGTGACTAGGGCGTGTGCGAGTCCTAGCTGACCTGCGCAGTTCAGTCGGAGGGGCGGCATTGAGCAGATCGGAGGGACTTTCTGTTTCTCCCTGCTCCGCCAATGAGGCCTCCGGGACCTCCTCGTGGGCGGCGACTTCTCCGGCTGTTGGGACTACCTCGACGGGGCGGCGCTGGATACCAGAGTCCTCAGCTAAGTCCTCCGCTCTACTCGGGCTAGTGGTTTGTGCTTCTGGTTGGTAGTCGTGGTCGGAGATGGGGTCGTCTAATGTATCTTCGGTGTCTGTGGTTACTCTTTTTCTCAATTGGTCAATGTGCCTGCGCCAAACTCTCCCGTCCCCCATGTCTACCCTGTATGACTTGGGGCCTGTGATTTCTGTGATTGTTCCGGCCTCCCAGAGTGGGCCCTGTCCATAGTTTCTAGCGTGTACCGGTGTTTCTATGGTGAACTCTCTAAGTTTCCTCTCCCCCCCCCTTGAAGACCTCTGGGGAGTAGTTGGGGTTGAGTCTGTCTAGTATTCCCCGGAGTTTCCGCCCCATTAGTAGTTCGGCCGGACTTCGGCCTGTGGCTGTACAGGGTGTGGAGTGCTGGGCTATTAAGAATTTGTCTACCCTTTCCTGCCAGTCTCCGGGGCTTAAGCGTGAAAGGGCCTCCTTTGCTGACCTCACAAATCTCTCCGCCTGTCCGTTACTAGCCGGGTGAAACGGGGCAGAAAGGACATGTCTGACCCCAAGTCCCGCTAAGTACCCCTCGAACTGTGTTGCGGTGAACTGTGGCCTGTTATCTGACACTAGGATGTCCGGTAACCCATGTGTGGCGAATAACTGTCTTAGCTCTCTGATGGTTGCGTCGGTGGTAGTGGCCTTCATTAGCTTGATCTCCAGCCATTTGGAGAATGCGTCTACGACGACCATGAAGGTCTGTCCATGGAATGGGCCTGCAAAGTCAATATGTATTCTGGACCAGGGTCCCTGGGGCCTTTCCCACTCCCTCACGGGTGCCGTTGGTGGGTCTGATCTGGACTCTTGGCAGGGCTGACATCTCCCCACCCACTCTGTAATGTCTGCATCCATGCTGGGCCACCAGACGTAGCTCCTGGCTAGCCCCTTCATTCTCACAATCCCAGGGTGCCCCTCATGCAACAACGTTAAAACTTTTTCCCTTAAGCGTGAGGGAATAACAACCCGATCGCCCCATAGTAAACAACCCCCTTGCATTGTCAATTGTCTCGTTTTCCCGCGAACGGTTTAAATTCCCCGCTCCCAATCTTTTCCGGCCACCCCCTCATGACCCAACTTGCGACTGTCCGGATCACGTGGTCCTTGGTTGAGGCTCTTGCAACCTCGGCTGATGTTATGGGCCCAGAGTCCAAAACGTCTATCAGCAGGATGGGGATGCCGGGTGTGGGGTCTTCTAGGCTGTCAGGTAGTGGGCATCGGCTGAGTGCGTCCGCGTTGCCCATGTTCGCCCCTGGTCGATGTACCAGGCGATAGGAGTATGCTGCGAGGAAGATGGCCCAGCGTGTCATCCTGGGCGACAGTGCTGCCGGGGTTGGTCGATCTCCCGCGAGGAGACCCAAGAGTGGTCGATGGTCTGTGATTAGCTCAAAATCCCTCCCGAACAAGTACTCGTGGAATTTCTTTACTCCCGAAACGGCGGCGAGGGCCTCCTTGTCGAGCTGGCTGTAATTTCGCTCGGCACTTGATAGAGTTCGGGAGTAATATGCGATGGGCACTTCCAGGCCATTCGGGAGTCTATGGCTCAGGACGGCTCCCACCCCGAACGGGGACGCATCACATGCTAGGACAAGGGGGAGCGTTGCGTTGTGTTGGATTAAGAAGCTTTCAGCTGATAGTAGTTTTTTAATGCCGGCGAATGCCCTGTCTTCAGCCTTCCCCCATCTCCAAGTGGCTTTTTTGGTTAACAGTCTATGTAGGGGTTCTGCCACTGTTGCCTTGTCTTTGAGGAAGATGGCGTAAAAATTTAATAGTCCCAGGAAGGCCTGTAACTCTGCCTTGTCCTTGGGGGTGGGTGCTTCTCTGATTGCCCTGATCTTGCTCTCTGTGGGGTGTATGCCGGTGCCATCTACCCTGTATCCCAGGAATTCGACTGAGGGGACTGCGATCATGCATTTATTGCGTTTTACTCTGAGTCCCGCATCCCTGAATTTCCTTAGGACCTCCCTCAGCCTTCCTCTTAGCTGCTGCTCATTTTCCGCGGTGATGAGCACGTCATCAAAATAGGGCACCACCCCGGGGATCCCTTGTAGAAGCCGCTCCATGGTACTTTGGAACAGTCCGGGGGCCACGCTTACTCCGAATTGCAAACGGGTGCACTTGAAGGCCCCTCTGTGGGTTACGATAGTCTGTGCCTCTGCGGTAGCGCCATCTACTGGCAGCTGCTGGTACGCCTGCACAAGATCGAGTTTTGCGAATATCTTGCCGGGGCCCAGGGAATGCAATAGGTGGTGAACGACTGGCACTGGATAGGCGCTCTGCTGCAGGGCTTTATTAATTGTGCATTTATAATCAGCACATATGCGCACTGATCCGTCCGGCTTGACCGGTGTCACAATTGGGGTCTCCCATTTGGCGTGGTCGACTGGAACGAGCACCCCTTGTTTGATCAATTTGTCCAGTTCAATGTCTATTTTGGGCTTCAGGGCAAATGGTACCCGCCTGGGCTTTAAACGGATGGGTGCGATGTTGGGGTCTAGATTAAATGAAATTGGGGTCCCCACATACTTGCCAAGCCTTTCGTCGAACACGTCCTGGAACTCCTGCATCAGGTCTTCCTTCAGGGTGCTTCGAACGTTCCTTACTCCGGTGAATCCCATGCCTAGGGCTCTAAACCAGTCCATGCCCAGGAGGCTGGGAAGGTTGTCGCTGACGATGGTGAGGGGCAGTTTCTCGGTAAACTCCCCGTACTGGACTTGGAACTCGCCTCTGCCTTCGACGGGTATGCGGTTCCCTTGGTAATCCTTCAGTCTGCGAAGCTGTGGCTGGAGCTGTCGCTTGTGTGCGCTGGGGATGACTCTCTTTAGGGTTTCCCAAGACATGATGGATATCGGCCCTTCCGGTTTCCGCCATCCCTGTTGGGCCTTCGGTGTGGCGCCGTCTTGGATTGGGCCGTTTGGCCACGTGGTCTGTAGCTCTGGTGTGTTTTCGACCTACAGACTCTAGCGATGTGGCCCCTCTTCTCACAGGAACGGCAAACGGCGTCCCTGAACTTACAGTTTTGTCGTGAGTGGGACCCTCTGCAGCTGGCGCATCTGTCTCTGGGCTCTCTGCGGGCTGTGCGGGGCTGCTCGGTGCGGTAGACCTCTTCTTCAGACTCCCCCTCACTGGCGGTGCTTACCGCCTCTCGGTGCACAGGCGCCGTCTTCTGCGTTGTTCTGGTGAGGCGGGAGCTCTTTAGTTTCTCTGCGGCCTTTACTGACGACTCTTGCACCCTGGCCTCGTCTAGCGCGATGTGTAGGGTCAGGTTTGACCTCGCAAGCAGTCTTCTCTGGAGCCGGCTATCTCTCACTCCGCAAATTAGTTGCTCTAGGAGCATCTCATCCAGGTCTCGGTACTCACATTGGGTTGTGGCCTTACGCAGGGCGGCGACGTACTCACTGATCGATTCGCCCTCCTGCTGTAGCCGTTGCCTGAAGTCGTAGCGCTGGACGTACTTCGATGGCGTTGGCGCATAGTGGTCTTTCAGCAGGGTCTGCAGCGTCGACCAGGAGATGTTGTGGACCGAATTCGGCTCCGACAATGCCTCGGCTGTGTCGAAGACCCTTGGCCCGCAGTTACTCAGGAACAGGGCTTTCTTCCGAACGTCCGGTAGCCCTTGCATGTCGTTTGCCACCATGAAGCACTCGAACCGGGACATGTAGGATCCCCACTTCTCTTCCTTGGGGTCGAAAGGCGCTGGCGGGGTGTAGGCAGACATCGTTTCGGGATTCTCCTGTGTTCCGCTCGCTCGCCTGGCTGGATTCGGATGCGGTCTCGGGTCCCCTTCTCTGAACGTGGCTTCAGCTCCTTTGAGTGTGGCTTCAGCTCTTTTGCGTGTGGCTTCAGCTCTCCTCTGCTTCTGGCCTCAAAATCCCACCCTCGTCGCCAATGTTAAGTGGGGTGAATGAGGACGCAGCAAGCCAGAGTAGTAAGTGACAGCAGTTCTTTATTATAGGGTGAGACTCCAGCAAACTGACCTGGGGAGCCAGCTCCCTTTATATACCTTGCAGCTGTGGTGGTCAGCCAATCAGCTGAGGGTCAGTTAATTCGAACTTCCCGCCAAACAAACCTATTTACATAACATTTACTGTGATGACCTTGAAGTTATAACGACCTCCCTGATATAATATATGCCAGATAATGATTATGAAGATGAGGAGAGGGAGGAGGAGGAGGGTGATGGTGAGGAGGAGGAGGAGAGGGAGGAGGAGGAGGGTGAAGGTGAGGAGGAGGAAGAGGAGGAGGAGGAGGGTGAAGGTGAGGAGAAGGAGGAGGGAGAGAAGGAGGAGAAGAAAGGGGAGGAAGAGGGGGAGATGGAGATGGAGGAGGAGGATGAAGGTGAGGAGGAGGAGAAGGAGGGTGAGAAGGAAGAGGAGGGGGATGGAAAAAAGAGGGGGAGGAGGGGAGGAGGAAAAAGGGGAAGAAGAGGTAGAGAGGGAGGGGGAGAGGGAGGAGGGGGAGAAGGAGGAGAAAGGGGAGGAAGAGGAGGAGATGGAGGAGGAGGGTAAAGGGGAGGAGAAGGAAGTTGAGGAGGAGAAGGACAGTGAGAAGGAAGAGGAGGGGGATGGGAGGAGGAGAAGGGGAAGGAGAGGGAGAAGGAGAAGGGGAGGAGGAGGGGAAGAGGAGGGGGAGGAAGGGGAGGAGGAAGAAGAGGAGGAGAGGGAGTAGGAGAAGATCTGTTGTCAGAGAAAATAGTGTTGTGGAGAGAATTTAAAGGAGTACATTTATATAGAATGGTTAATACCTGCCACCGAAACAGTTTTGAAATTTCCTTTCCAGTAAGTACTAAACTTTCCAATCACATAGCTGTTGCATTTTTCCTACTCCTCCTTTAATAGCAAAATTTTACATATTAACATTATACGTGAGACCTAAAATCCATTCTTCGAGAAAATCCATGTGTCTTGCTCAATTTTCCCATGCCCTGAATGAAGGGCTGCGGGGATGGTGACCACGAGGCCATATGTATTCCCCTTCTGCTTGGATGGAAAGAGATACCCACTCTATCTCTGGCAACCAATAAGGCAGAAAAAAAAACAAACAAACCCCAGACTATTCCCCTAAAACTAGAGCAACAAAACGACAATGCATTTAACTCAGTGTAATTTAGGTGCTACTGAAGGAAAGCAATATTTCTTTGGTTTGGCTTATTTGCAGAGAAATTTGTGTGCTTCGTGAAGATTCAGCTATGAGATTCCACTGGATAATCAAGGACAACTCTTTCCAAAATAGCAATCTTACTACACAGTTGAGATGTGTTTTTCTGTGTACCCAGATTCACATTTGCATGTCATCTCTTGTATTTCTTTATTGCCTTTGGTTAAAATCTCTAAAATGTTTTACAGATTACAGATTAACAGAGTTTATTTATTTATTTATTTATTTATTTGTTTATTTATTTATTTTATTTATTCAATTTATATGCCGCTCCTCTCCGAAGACCCAGGAAGGGTCCTTGTAAGTTGGAAGGGACCTTGTAGATCATCTAGTCCAACCCCCCACCCAAGCAGGAGAACCTACACCATTTTTGACAGATGGCAGTCCAATCTCTTCTTGAAAGCCTCCAGTGATGAAGCTCCCACAACTTCCGAAGTCAACTTCTGTTCTATTAGTTGATTGTTCTCACCGTCAGAAAATTTCTCCTTATTTCCAGATTGAATCTCTCCTCGATCAGTTTCCATCCATTATTTCTTGTCTGACATTTGGGTGCCTTGGAAAATAGCTTGACCCCTCTATGGCAGCCCCTCAAATATTGGAACACTACTATCATGTGGGCACTGAGTGGGGGGACCAGGGAACTCACCATGGCCAAGTTACCATGTCCAAGTTGCCATGGGACAAAAGTTACCTGATATGAAAGAAATGGTGGGATCAAATCGGTAAAGAAAGGATGCAAAAGGAGACACAAAAATAAAACGTGAAGGGCAAGAATTAAAATATTTTAAAAATTATTTTAAATAATGAAATGGTCGAATAGTCCCACAGCCAGTTGTCCTGAAACTAGTTGGCTGTGGTGAGTTGTCGTGTGGCAGTTTGGCCCTTGGCGAGCTGGCCACAGTCAGTTTACCTTGGTGACTTGGGAGCAGTGAGTTGGCCATGGCAAGTTGGCCATGGTGAGTTGTCCCATTCTGAAAAGGAGCTACTTTTCCCTGCCTCAACTGGTCTCTTTGATTCATGTGTCACAGCCAGTTCTGATAGTGGTGAGAGAGAAGATCTGTTGGAAATCATCCCTTGGAGGTGGACAAGGTCAGAAACATCATGGGCACTTCTTCTTTGGGTATAATAACAAAACCTTGAAAGCAGGGGTGGGTTCTAATTTTTTTTACTACCGGTTCTGTGGGCGTGGCTTATTTTGTGGCGTGGCTTGATGGTCATGTGACAATTCTTTAGGATTTAGCAGAGGTACTGGTCTACCAGGCTTTTAACTGCTTGCAGAGCTGTACCAGTCTACTCATGTATTTTTGCAGGCACTGGTCTACTCATGTATTTTTGCAGGCACTGGTCTACCTATTTATTTTTGCAGGCACCGGTCTACTCATTTCTTTCTGGAGGCACTGGTCTACCACCAAACTGCCTTTTACCACTCATCAGCTGTAGGGCGGCCCTTTGAAGCCCTGCGGCAAGAGTTTAAACAGTTTTTCCTTATAGCCCATCAGCTGGGACTCAGGAGGCAGCAATAGATTGGGGGTGGGGCCAAATAAAAGGTAAGAATAATGGTGGGGGCAGAACTGATTCGTGGATGTCATATCGTCACCGCTACCGGCTCGGCGGAACCAGGAGGAACCGGAGGAACCCACCACTGCTTGAAAGCCTGACCATGTTTTTCCTTACTCCATCTTATACTAAAGAGTGTGCCAACATTTTAAAATATGACACAGTCTCCATCACTAAAACAAACAAAAACATTGAGTAACATGAATGACCAGGGGAAAAGTCAGGTCAATAAGGCCAATCGGGATGAGGGCATTTGGATCAGCAAGGGTCACCATTATAAAGGCCACCCACTCTTGGAGCACACAAGAAAACATGAATTAGGACTTCTGGTTTGCTGTTTGTCCCTGCTGGACGCTCCTTTGGGATTGTCGCACCCACTGCCTGTAAAGAGCCACCTTTATAGCAGAATGGCGGCTCGAAAAAACTCCGTTTCCATGAGGAAACGGAGATAGAGCAGGCTGGGGTGGGTTGAGTCCTCTGCCTAATCCCAAAAGTTTTTTTTTACTTTTGGGACGGAGCGGAAGAGACTCCCCGTATCCCCAGCCGATGCTCCGGGCTCTGGGAGATCTCTGCTACATGCAGAGCTAGGTGGCAAAAGCAAGCTGTAAACTTGTTAAACTAATTAAAGAAGACGTGAGCTGGATCGCTGACCCTGAGGCGCAAGTATTTTTTTTTCTTATTTTAGAAAAGTTACTGAAGTTGTTTAAGAAGTGAAAGGAAAAAAGATTTTTTAAAATGGCGATTGCTGAGGCTTGAAGAGAGGCTGAAAAGGGAAAGTCCTTCCGTTTTCTATTACAAAGTAGCGGAATGAATACTTCTGGCCGTAATTGAGGCAAAACCTCACTCTCACTCTTGCTTTTTTTTTCTTTTTTTTTTTCCTGGGGATCTGATATTGATCTTGGTTGGAAACAAGCCTTTTCTCTCTCTCTCTCTTTTCCACTAAATCTTGTCTGTGTGGGAAATGGCATCGGGACTTACACAGCTAGACTAACGGGGGGGGGGGGAATTTCCCCCATTAATAAATTACATCAACAAGTTGTAACTCTCCAGTGTCAGAAACCTGATTTTAATATAATAGAATTTCTTCTTGAAGAGATTGTAAGAAGGGATGAGATTGTGAACCAGCAACTCGAAAAATTTAAGCAGGAAATTAAAGAAATTGGTGAATTGGTGAAATCAAAGTTTGACTTTTTGAATTGAAAGATTTTAAATACAGCTAATGGTTTATCAGACTTTCTGATTCGGTTGGATGCAAAGACTAAATTATTAGAGTCTAAAATGAAGGAAACTGAGGAGAATTTGGATGACAAGATTCAAAAAATTAAAAAGGATTTGGTAAACATTCAGGATAATAGCTCAGAAGACAAATCTAAAATGGAGGTTGACCAAAAGACTGGTAATGAAGAAAATGTGCAACAGAGGATTGAAAAAGAAGTTTTAATGATTCAATATAATTTTACAGAATATGCAATTAGACTGAGAGGTCTGCAGGAAAATAATAGAGATGACTTAAGGAAAATATCTTCTGAAATTCTGGCTGGGATTTTAAAGGTTCAACCTGATAAGTGTTTTGCAGGATTGATAGAATTTATAGAATAAACTCCTGGTTGGCAAAGCAAAGGCAATTGCCTAGAGATGTGGTGATCTATTTTACAGATAAAGAAATTAGGAATAATATTGTGCAGAACTCTTTTAATTCTACTCTGCAATTTCATGGAAGAAAGATTTGGATTTTTAAGGCGCTCCCGACTAAGATGCTAATGGAGAGGAAGAAATTTGGCTTTTTAGTGACTGAGTTAAAAAAAAGAAATATCCTATTTAGGTGGGATGCCCCAGTTGGTTTAATATTGAGACACCAAGGAATAAGATATCAATTGAACACTGTTGAAAAAGCGGAAGAATTTTATCAAAAATTTTTAAAAATGAACTTAACATCTTTAGGCACAATACAGGATAAGCAAAAGGAGTTGGAAACAAAAGGAAAATATCAAATTACAGAGGCTGTGGTGGATAAATTGTCTTTGGACTCCCTGGATACCCCAGCTGGACTGTCTATAAATAAGAGAGCAGTGTCATCCGACTCCAATGTGATGAACCATCAAGTCACAGACAAGTGCGCAAATCAACCAGTTGATATACAAGTGATGGAGAAGAAAGATGAGATGACAAAACTAACCCAACAAGATCAACTCATAAAGCAGAATGAAAATCGATCAGCCGACACACAATTGGTAGGCACGAAACGAGGATGGAAATTCAACCCGCAAAAGAAAAAGAAAAGAAATAGATCTCATAGAAACAGCAGTTTCTAAACCAAGCAACAGTGAAGCCAGGGACTTTAAAAAATGAATGAATATCTGAAAAGATACTGGTGGCGAACAATTGTTTAATACTATCCTGAGGATTGTGGCAGATCTCTGTAATGCCGTGATTTTGGGATGTGAAAAGAGCCTTACCTTGTTGGATTTGAATTATCTACTCTGGATTTCTTTTACTGGTAAATATATTATAATTATTTTGAGTTACAAGGCAGGAGAGTTACGCTGGGGCATGTAGAAGATCTGGATGTTACCCATTAGGATGATGGGAATCAACAATCCTGATGAACACCACAACTATAACTATATGGATATAATTATAATGTCACTCGGGTGGTTGTTTCTACTTTTATATATATACGAGGATATCTACTACTGATGGGGGCAGAAGATGATTGAAGATTTTGAACAACTGTTGCACCAGCATGTTATTTTACCCTATTATGGGTGATGGATTTAACAATCCAGTGGAAAGACACCAAAGAAGATATTATATGGATTATAAATTTAAAGTTATTGTCTTTTTTCTTTTTACAAAATGGAATGCATATATAGATATGTGTATATTTTACTAGAGTGGGCAGTGGATTATATTTAGAATTGTATTGCATGATTTTGTAGGAATTGAAGGGTTGAAATAGGTTAGTTTACTGATTGATTAGTCTAAGAAAAAGGATCTTTAAGTCATATATTTAGGGGAGTGGAGGAATTGGATAGAACTGAATAAATGTTAAATTTGGATGTAGGGAGAAGGCCGCTTCAAAATGTTATATTAATATATATAAAAGATTAAATGTTAAATTGTAATAATACACTATAACTTTAGTTTAGGGGAGGAGAAAAAGGGCAGATTATCGTAAAAATGGGAGTTATAAGAATAATATGCTAAGGGTCAGTATTCTGAGGAGGGAGTAAGGGAAAGGAAAGATATTATGTATGTAATTAGTTATGAAATAGCCTATTGTTGTGAAGAAGTCACAGGGGGGGATGGGTGGTGAGGGGGAGTTAGGGAAGGGGGGGGGAAAGGGGGAAAAACTTGTATTTGAAAACTTTTTCAATAAAAAAAAAAGAAAACATGAATTAATAGAAGGGGCCCAAGCTATCTTCAGCCTCTTAGATCTGATAAGATAGATGTGTTGGGGATAAATTGCTCCATAGGTAACTGCTCCTGTGCCATGTACAGCTTTATGTTGTCCCTTACATACCAATTTTTGAATTTTTGTGAAAATTCAGTCGTATCTAACCTAAATTCTGTTTATATATAGCACCACAGAGCAAACAAAGACTACAGTCACCATGTGCTTTACTGCTCAACTATTTTACTGTAACAGGAAACTCTACTTCCAACAAAAGAGCATAGAGTATATGTATACCATAGGTCCAAACTTGTAAACACTGCCATCTACTGGCTGAATACTACTGTAGTTGTTTCACAGAAATTTATTCCAACAATGAATTCCAACACCTTCTTTGTCTTCTGATGGAACTGCGACTGAGAAGCTGGAAGAGCTCCGAATCCTCTTTGCAGAATTTTCAATCATGAAAGTGAAGGATCCTTGGTGCTCTCTGAGCTTGGTTGTTTATAAGCTCAGAGAACAACCAACCAAGCTCGGAGAGCCCCAAGGACACTTCATTTCAGCCCTGAATTACAAATATTCTCCTTCATTAGTCAAGAAAACGCTCAGCTTTCTGACATGTCAAGTTCATGAGACTCACCAGTTGAGAGCAGAACTCCAAAACTGGTACATAAACTCAGCTGGGAGTGAGTGAAGGGAGAAGTGAAAAAGCAAATGTGTGGTGTTTTTTTTTCCTTGTCGCTGGTAACACCTGCTTCCTGAAATGCTTCAGGGAACTTATCTGGGCTTGTATTGGGAGAATTAGTTGTATTCCTCCAAATTATCCACAAAAGATGGACGAACTCCAACTCCCCTTAAAAACCTCTCCACAAAGACCTCACAAAATAGCAGCTGTGCTTATTGGTCTAAAAATATAGCTGCATTCAATCCAGAAAGAATACATACAGTGCCTGCTAAATTGATTTAGTTTTGCCAAAAAAACAACACCCTAATAATAATGGGGAGAAGGAGGGAAGAAAGGGAAGAGAAAGAGAATCCTTAGAGTTATTTGCAGATTTTTTCCATTACAGGGAATGGGGAGCCAATTCAAACCTTGAAAAACAACAACAAAGACCCCCCCCCCCAAAAAAGTGAAAGGAGTTTATTTAAAGCGCGGAAAACCAAGTTGCCGTCAGTCCAAATTTGCTGTTCTTTGTACAACCGTACTAGGAAGCCAGTGTGTGAATATAGAATTGGATATATTGTAATGAAGGCACTGCCTGATAGCAATTCTGTCCCACAACAGCGTATTGATTTGATTTTGTCCTTGTGTGGCTGATTTGTGACCTGGTCTTTCAGCATAGGTCCTGAAGACGTGGTGGGAGGGAGTCCCGCTTCCAATCTTTCTCAATTCTCTCACATTCTCTTCTTTCTTCAGACCCGCACTACACAAAACCCATGAACCTTCACAGAAACATTATGAGCGTAACAGGGTTCCCCCATCGTACTCACCTGCCCCTAACCAGCCCTTCTTATTTCCCCATGGAAAAACAATCCATACGATCAGTGCTGGGTTTCAAATATTTTTACTACCAGTTCTGTGGGTGTGGCTTGGTGGGCGTGACATGGCTTGGTGGGCGTGACATGGCTTGGTGGGCGTGGCTTGGTAGGTGTGGCAGGGGAAGAATACTGTAAAATCTCCATTCCCACCCCACTCTGGGGGACGGTTACTACAAAATCCCCATTTCCTCCCGAACAGCTGGGACGTGGGAGGCAGAGAATAGTTGGGGGCGGGGCCAGTCAGAATTTTTACTACCAGTTCTCCAAACTACTCAAAATTTCTGCTACCGGTTCTCCAGAACTGGTCAGAACCTGCTGAAACCCATCTCTGCTTACAATCATGTTGACAAATCCTTTCCTGCTCTTTTGATCTGTGCATGAAATAATGGTTTTCCTCTCAGTGAAAAGTCTGTAGAGATTCTCAGTCATCCGGGTCATGGTTGTCCCAAAGGTGCTTTTTCAGGAGGCAACTGGACTTTCTGGTTTTTTTTATTTTGAGGATGTTTCACTTCTCATCCAAGAAGCTTCTTCAGCTCTGACTGGAGGGTGGGGAAAGGAAGGATTTATATTCCTTGCAGACAGCTGGACATTTGCATCCTTTTAGAGGGTCGTTGAAGCACTTCGAGGTTTATCTGTGTTCTCAGGGTCACCTGAGTAGTGGTTAATGGTTCCTGTAGTCTGAATTTGGGTGTTCATCCCAAATTGTTTCTTCTTAGTGGTTTACCGCTGAAATTCAGCTGATTTCTGAGCTTGGACTCTATGTAGAGTGCAGATTTAAGTTCCTCGCCCTCAAACACTTGTAATCAAGAAAAAGCAACCTGGACTTGTGAAGCATCCAAAATATCCATAGGGAGCCCAGTTGCCCGTCTCTCCTTATCATGACTGTTCCTTTGTCCAAGGCTCTGTGTGGACATTTATCCTACACAGGGTTGAGAGAATATTAAGAGAAGAACAGAATTGGAAGAGATCTTGTAGGTCATCTAGTCCAAGCTACCAGCTTGAGATGGGAGACCCTATACCAGGGGTGGGCAAATGTGGCTCTTTTACAACCTGAGGACTTCAACTCCCAGAATTCCTGAGCCAGCTCGGCACTCTCAGGAATTCTGGGAGTCGAAGTCCACAGGTTGTAAAAGAGCCACGTTTGCCCATCCCTGCCCTATACCATTTCAAACAAATGGCTGCCCAATCTCTTCTTAAAAACCAGTGATGGAGCACCCACAACTTCTAGAAGCAAGTTGTTCTACTGATTAGTTGTTCTAACTGTCAGGGAATTTCTCCTTAGTTCTATTATCAGGGTTCCAAGTAATTAGACCCATAGCAAGCAAAACTCCAAGGCAAGTAGATTCCTCAAAGAATAGCTTTATTGGATATATCATATTGGCACAGATCTGGTAAAAACCGACTCTGAAGGTTCCCACAGTTTTCACCTAATTAAAAGTTTTTTCACTTTTCCCAATCAGTCACATGGTCCAATCGAGGTGGTGTCCAGTTGTTGGGTAACATTAGTTCCAGGGGTGAAATCTACTTACTTTCCCCACCAGTTTGGAAATGCACGCTCTGCTCGCGTGTGCCCATCATGTGCATGCATGGAACCCCTGCGCATGTGCAAACCCTTCTGCACATGCACAGAGGATAAAAAGCAGGTTACCTCCTGGTTAAAACCAGGAAGTAACGATTACCGGGTGGGTGGGTGGAGTCTCGTGCTGCCATCGCTACTGGTTCTCCGAACCACCCACCGCCATCGCTACCGGTTCGACTGAACTGGTCCAAACCGGTAGCATTTCACCCCTGATCACTCCGCCTTTTTCCGACTAGGTGTGCTAATGTCCTTGGTTCCCAAGAGAAAGTATTTTGTTTTGGCTACAAAACCAGAGATGGGTTTCAGCAGGTTCTGACCAGTTCTGGAGAACTGGAAATTTTGAGTAGTTCGGAGAACTGGTAGTAAAACTTCTGACTGGCCCCGCCCCCATCTATTCTCTGCCTCCCAAGTCCCAGCTGATCGAGAAGAAATGGGGATTTTGCAGTAACCTTCCCCTGGATTTGGGAGGGAATGGAGATTTTACAATACCCTTTCCTTGCCATGCCCACCAAGCCACACCCACCAAGTCAGACCATGCCCACTAAGCCACACCCACAGAACTGGTAGTAAAAAAATTTGAAACCCACCACTGTACAAAACCCAGCTATCTCTGTTCCCCCCTTCCCTATCCCTCAGCTTGAGTGTGGCAACACTGAAGCATCCAAGATGACTTCGGTGGGGTCAGCTTCAGGGTTGACATCTAGGTTGCTCCTCTCCTTGATTACTCTGATTTATCTTCTGATTGGAGCTCCTGATGACAGATGTTTGTAAAAAACAGGTAATTTTTTTTAAAGGCCCAACCTCCTTTTCAAAGGTAACCTGTATATTTGGATCAAATGTATCCTTTAGCTAATTCTGCACAAAATGTAGCCCCCATTTGTTCTCGCCCTTTTGCTGCATCAGAGAACGCATCCGATCTGCATCAAACATGTCCCAGCGGGGTGATAGAATCATCTGTAGAGAGAGCAGCAGAGAGAGAGAAATCTCCAAGTCAAAAATGCCGTGATAGCCTTTCAAAGATGCCAACCTTTGCAGCAATTCCATGCTAATGAGCAAAGCCAGGTGAGCCTGCATTGCCCTCTGTTAAAGGCTCAAAAATAGGTTCTTTCTCCTGAAATGTTCAAGACGAGTCAGGACAAGCTTTCTGCAAAGAGACATTCAACTTTTATATATTACCTCCTTAGCTTATAAGTAAATTCACCCCTTCCCTGTCTATGGTGATTCTCAGCCATCCAGGTCATGGTTGTTTCAAAGGTACATTTTTAAAAAAGCAACTGGACTTTCTTTGTCCTTTTTTTAAAAAAATTTAAAACAAAACTTTATTAAACATATAAAAAGTAAAATGTTGTACCATATATATACAAGATACATATATTAATACAAACGACAATCCATTAAAAAAATAGTGACTTTGGTTTCACGTCCATTATCTTATTGACGGTGCATATTTGTTAATTATTATTATCATACAGAATTTTACATTTACTCTCATTTCTACGAATTATCCAATTATACCACCTATTCCACACTATATAACCTTTTGAGTCTACCTTATCCTTCATTCCAAATGTTAGTTTGTCCATTTCCACACAATTATAGATCTTTTGGATTATCAATTGGTCTGTTGGCAGATGATCAGTTTTCCAATATTGGGCGAGCACCAATCTGGCTGCAGTAACTATGTGTAATATTAAATACTTTATTTCTTTCCTATAGTTTTCTTTAATCATCCCTAGTAGGAAAATCTCTGGTTTGAGTTCTATTTTTTCCTATGTTATTTCTATTAACCAAATTCTTATTTTTCCCCAATATTTCCTAATTTTTGGGCAGAGCCACCAGACGTGGAAGAAGGTGCCCTGTGCCTGATTACACTTCTTTGTCCTAAAGGTGCTTTTTTCAGGAGGCAACTGGACTTTCTTGTGGTTTTTTTTTTTTTTTAAATAATTTTTATTAAACAGTTTTGTCTTTAAAACCAACATAAAAAACAACCACAAGTACATAAAAACAAAACAAAACACAGCAAACAATACATATCATCTAAGGGCATTTTAGAGCTTTCTGTATCGGCATATGTATTTTGCTTTTGTGGTTCTCTATTTTATCATATCTATTTACTTCTCAATAATAGTATAATAATGTTACATCAATGTGTATATTAACACATATAGTAGTATTCATTATTCTTGTCTACCAATTTATATTCATTTATATTTACATCTCTTTGTTTAATGTTGTTCAATTACTCCAATTTAGGTTTCATCAGTACTAAGTTAAACATTTCTTGTTTTGATTTCTATTTTTGAGCCAACTGTATATTTTATTCCATACTTCATAATAGTCCGAATCATCCCTTTCTTTTAGCTCCATAGTCATTTTATCCATTTCTGCACTTTCAAGAAGTTGGGCTAGGGCATAACATAGAATTAGAACAAACTATGGACAAGGAACTATAAACTTACAACAGCAGTCACCTACAAAGAAAACCTCTATAAAATGTTTTGCCCCCAGCGAGATTGGCCAAAATATACCCAAACTTATCCCCCAAATGCTGGAAATGCAACCACAAATCTGGAACATTCTATCACATGTGGTGGACATGTCCCATCACAAGGAAATATTGGTGCAAAATTCAAAATGGCTGGAAGAAATTACAGAGCAAAAAACAAATTTGAAACCGGAACTATTTTTATTAGGTATACTCGACCCGAAAATGAACAAAAAATTTCAATACATTACACTACACATACTCACTGCAGCAAGAATCATATTTGCACAAAACTGGAAACAAAATAATGTGCCCTCAGATGAAATAGTCATTAGGGAAAAAAAACCAAGTAAGTTCAGTTGCCTCCTGAAAAAAGCACCTTTGGAACAACCATGACCTGAAGGACTGAGAATCTCTACAGACCTTTGGACTTTGTTTTTCCTTGAAGATGTTTTGCTTCTCATCCAAGAAGCTTCTTCAGTTCTGACTGGAGGCTTTATCCTCCACTCTTGTAAGATTGTGATAAAATAAAAGGGAAAAATAATTTCATAAAAGAATGAACATTCAGATCTGCATCTGCAAGCCCAGTGCCCTCCAGAGTTCAATCTTAATACACACACCAATGTCCACCTATGCTAATTTAGTAAGCTGTATAATCCTTCGCCCTTAAGGTAGATGTACTCATATTGTACAATTTGCAAATCAACAACAGCTGGCCTTCTCTAATACACTTCAGGCTTAAGGAGCCACATGTGTATCAGCCAAGAAGAGCAAAGTAAGCAAAATGGAGATGAAATTATACTCAGAAGTGACTTTTAAAGTTTTGTTATAACTGTCAAGTATATTTCAGAACCCATGATCCTTTTTTTCAAGGGTTCCAGGAGTGAACATTCAAAACAGAAGCTCAAAGTTATAGTTCATAAGAGTGCAAGATTATCTGCAGCTGAATATTTAAACCCATTAAATTCTCCTATAATACGGCTGAGGGGAGAATAGCAAAAGACTAAATCAATCTTGGAATCAGAATGAGCCAGGAAGAAAACAAAAAAAAACCAACAACAATCCCCCCCACTATGTTGGTTGCCTCATGGACAAGGGGTCGGCAACCTGTGGCTCTGGAGCTGCATGTGGCTCTTTCATCCCTCTGCTGCAGCTCCCTGTCACCAGTTGGCACCACAATTTTGAGAGGAACTTCCAGTTGTGGATGGGGTAAAAGCTTGGTGTGCCAGGAGGAGACTCTATGGCAAGGGGTGGGTTTTCCGGTCAGCTCCACAATTGATAGGGCTTTCAGTTAGGACAGGTAGAGAAAAATGGACACCGCGCTAGAAGGAGACTCTATGGTGAGGGAACCAGACTTCTGGTTAGATCCAGAATTGAATGGAGACTTCCGGTTAGGACCTTTGTGGCTCTTTGAGTGTTTAAGGTTGCCAACCCCTGTCATGGACCAACAACCAACTTTTCTTGAGCATTGCAATAGATTGAGCATGTGAGAATGGGGGGCACACCACCAGACAGTTGGTCTCTCTGCCCATCAGGATGGAGAGCTTGATCTTACCTCTGGACTATTGCTAGCAGACTCAGGCCATTCCTGGATCTTCAAGAACCATGAAGTTCTGTCCAGGAGTATTCCCAAGTGGATCAGATGCATCCTTCAAAAGGCTGGTGATCCCTGGACCAGGAAACACCTCTTGAGTTGTGTTTTGGATTTACTTTCAATATATTTACCTTCATCCAGCGTATCATTGGATAAAAGTGCAGGAATTTCTCAGGGCAGGAGAACAAAATGTTCTCATCAGAATTTGGCTGTCAGTCAGAGTGGCTAGCTCAGCTGCGGACATTGTGTTATTTTGTGGAATGAGATGGGTATTCCGCAACTGGGAACTTTATCTCTAATGCAAGAATTTGACCTTGGTGAGCCAGGATTTCACTGTACATCAAGGGAGCAGCTTATTAATAAAATTGTGTGAAGCATCTCAGATTTACTCATTCGACGGAGATGTTGTTGAATTAGCATCATACAGTTTTAGTATCATGTGACTGGGGATGACTGGGAGGGGGGCGTATTTTCAATTTATCTGGAAGAAACCCAATTGGGGAATTACAACACAAAGAGAAAGAGAAAAAAGGGAAATAGATTGCATTGCTGATGCAGAATTGTGGATTGTGTCACTGAATGTAAATCACATGAGGACAAGAAGAGAACTTACACTCTCCATTTGACATAGCTTAATGTTCTTGGGTTTTCCTCCATTCCAAAACATTCAGTGGAAATGAACAGTGATGTTTAGGCTTTTGTATCTAAAGTCCCAAGGGGTGCGATGGGTCATTGGTTAAAGACGCTGAGCTGGTCAGCTCCAAAGCTGACAGCCCAGGTTCGAGATCTGAATGCCGCATGATGAGGTGAGCTCCCATTCTTGCTCCAGCTCCTGCCAATAGCAATAGCACTTAGACTTATATACCACTTTACAGTGCTTTACAGACTTCTCTAAGTGGTTTTACAGAGTCAGCCTATTGCCCTCAACAATTTGGGTCCTCATTTTACCTGCCTCGGAAGGATGAGTCAACCTTAAGCCTGGTGAGATTTGAACTGCCAAATTGCAGGCAGCCAGTAGTCAGCAGAAGTAGCCTGCAGTACTGCACTCTAACCACTGAGGCCAACCTAGCAATTTGAAAACATGTAAATGCAAGTAGATAAATAGGCACAACTTTGGCGGGAAGGTAACAGCATTCCGTACGCCTTGGTATATAGTCATGCTGGCCACATGACCACGGAAACATCTTCAGCAACACTGGATCGCTCAGCTAAAAAACAGAGATGAGTATCTTAGAGTCGGGCATGACTGGAAAAGGGAAAGTTTTATCTTATCTAAAATCCTATAAATCATTCAGCTGAAAAGCTGGGTTGCACCATAACAGAAACAAAACAGTCTGCTTTATCCAAAAAGAAGTTTTTAATAGCAAGTTTACAGACATTCTGCTATGGCCTTCATTACTTATGCTCTGTTTTATGATATGCTTTCAATCACTGCTTCTGAGTTCCACCTGTGGGATCTAGGACACCTCTGCTGAGCTTCTGCTTAAAATGTCTCCACAGCTAACCAATTCCTTAGGGAGAATTGATCCGCAACTCAAGTCCAGGAAGAGTCAGTATTGTAAATTGCCACTGCAGGTGATTCTAAGACCATAAAAGGAATTCCATGCGCAGACTTGGAGAAGCGCACAAAAGACCGCCTTCTACCGCATAACTCCCAATGACCGGTAAGATCCCACAGAGTTGGTCTCCTCTGGGTCCCATCAGCTAAACAATGCTGGCTGGTGGGCCCCCGGGGGAGGGCCTTCTCTCTGGCTACCCCAGCTCTCTGGAACCAGTTACTCCTGAGGTCCAGACCATCCCCACCCTATTGGCCTTCCGAAAAGCAGTGAAGACCTGGCTTTTCCGGCAGGCCTGGGGCCGTTGATCTCGCTTTTGCGATCTGGCGAGATCCAGCTATGAATGGTGTGAATGAGTTTTAATGTTTTTAATGTTTTTAATTCTTAAATGTTTTTTATAATGATTTTAAATGCATTGTGAGCCGCCTTGAGTCTTCGGAGAGAGGCGGCGTACAAATTGAATTAATAAATAAATAAGTAATAAATAAATAAGAGTAAGCACTCTAAAAAAAATTTCAGTGAGCCTCTGCTTAGAGCAGGGGTGTTAAACTGGATTTCTTCAAGGGCCAGATCAGCATTGTAGTTCTCCTCTGCGGGCCGGTGTGTGTGTGTGTGTGTGTGTGTGTGTGTGTGTGTGTGTGTGGAAGCGGGGTGGAAGATGGGACGGACACCTCCTGCAGCACTTTACCGGCCAAAATGGGGCCCTAAGTGCCTCGTTTTCACCCTCCCCAGCCTACAGCAGCACTCTGCTGGCCAAAAACGGGCCGCACGGAAGCCATGGAGGCTGAAAACTGGCCATATGGGGCAGTGGTGGGTTGCTCCTGGTTCTATAGAACCGGTAGTAAAACTGGCAGGAGGCTCCGCCCACCTGGCATGACGTCATCATTGGTGATCTGCATGTGCGCAATCCCGCTGCGAACCAGTAGTAAAGGTAAGTGGAACCCACCCCTGGTGTGGGGGCCCGCATGAGACCCGTTTTGGTCAGCAGAGGCACCACAGGCCAGTCCTTTGATATTTCCAGCCTGGCCCTGTGGGCTGGATTTAAGCACCCCACAGGCCAAATCTAGCCCGCGGGCCTTGTGTTTGACACCCTTGGCTTAGAGTTCACCACAGCTAACTAATTTCTAAAGGAGAATTAAGCCACAACTCAAGTCCAGGAAGACTCAGTATTGTAAATCGTCACTTGCAGGTGACTCTACGACCATAAAAAGAATTCCATGCGCAGACCTTGAGAACTGCACAAAGGAGTAACTTCTTTGCATTGGTGCAGTGGTGCAGGGAAATTATTGTTCTATACAGATGCCTTATTTGGATTGAAAACACGTCCTTGTGTTTTACAGAAAAATAAAAGGCAGCGTAAAAGGCAGCAGATTTGCTAAAAGCAGTGGCCTCCATCCAAAACATACCCCCCAAATCCAATGAAAAATGAAATCTTGGCAACATCATCACCTCTTTTGAGCCAAGAGGCACCATTATCACAACAGAACAAGAAGGAAGACCAACAGATGTTAGCAAGGACAAACGAGGAAAGAACAGCATCAATTCCATCCCAGCAGCTACTCCGAAATGAAAAGCCACCAGTTCCTCTATTCTGGCTTTTCACCACACAGGATGCAATGCAACTGTTCTGCCCCAGCTCCGGATTTCCGAGGATATTGACACACACCAATGGTCCTTATCAAATTTATTAAGTAGCAAGAATAAACAAGACCAGCAAAGGTTGGCAACCAGCCCAGAAAACAAGATATGATAAACCAAAATACTCTGATAATAATACAAGTTGTTTCCAGCAAGAATGCACTAGCTGAGTACGACTTAAATAGGCTAAGGGAGTGGCCAATTATCCTCAAGCCCTACTCTCGAATAGACCTCCTCCTCCTGAGTAGCCACTCCTGCCTTTTGACAGCCCTGCATGCTCAAGCATTGAGGAGAGGCTCCTCCACTTCGCTCTCCCCACTTGAAGGAGCCTCTGGAGGTTCTGAAGGCCCAGGCTGATTCTCTGCCTCTGGCACCACATCCTCTTCAGCCTCCTCGCTGTCCGACGTGAGCGCCGGCTGCACAGGCTGCTGGCGCAACCCCACACCAGCCTCCTTGTCGTCAGGATCAGCCATGATCCGCGCAGGCCGCTGGCGGGCCACAACAGCAACGATGCCAAAGCTAACCGGTTTCCCTGAAGATTTCTTCACAAATTTTATGACCGGTTCCCCCATGCAGATAGTTCTCATGCCTTGGCTGGTATTTATGAGAAGTGGACATTGAAGAAAGAAAGAAGTGAAAGAAAGAAGACTCAAATTCGAAGGATTTTGCAGGAATGGAAAAGACAAGTCCTGTTAGAAAAAAAAGTATTAGAAGATATAGGTAGTCCTCAACCTTTAACAGGTTCATTTAGTGACCATTCAAAGTGACAATGGCACTGAAAAAAGTGGCTTATGACCAGTGGTGGGATTCAAATAATTTAACAACCGGTTTTCTGCCCTAATGACCAGCTGGGTAGGCATGGCTCGGTGGTCATGTGATCATGTGGGCGTGGCCAACTCAATGTCACTCACATGGATGGGCGCTTCACCTTAACTGTTACAATGTAATAAGGGTTAACCAGAGAGGCAGTTTCTGTAAGCAGGGCAATAAAGATTAGGCTAGAAACAACACCAGAATGTTTCCTTCCTGCTTTCCTTACAGGATTAGCCCTGCAAAGTCGAAAAAAACAAAATAAGATTTCTTCCAACAACTGGTTCTCCGAACTGCTTAGAAAGTTAACAACCGGTTCTCCCGAATAGGTGCTGAATCCCACCACTGCTTATGACCATATCTCACACTTATGAACATTGCAGCAACCCCATGATTAAAATTCGGACACTTAGCAACTCCTATTTATGACTATTGCAGTGTCTCGAGGGTCACGCTATCTCTTTTTGTGACCTTCTGACAAGCCGTCAATAGGGAAGTCAAGTTCACTTAACAACCGTGTTACTAATTTAACAATGGCTGTGATTCGCTTAGCAAATGTGGCAAGAAAGGTTGTAAAATGGGGAAAAACTCATGTAACAAATATCTCTCTTAGCGACACAAATTTTGGGCTCAGTTCAGTGGTAGGTTTCAAAAATTTTTACTACCGGTTCTGTGGGTGTGGCTTGGTGGACGTGGCATGGCTTGGTGGGCGTGGCTTGGTGGGCATGGCAGGGGAAGGATACTGTAAAATCTCCATTCCCTCCCCACTCCAGGGGAAGGATACTGCAAAATCCCCATTTCCTCCCGATCAGCTGGGACTCGGGAGGCAGAGAATAGATGGGGGCAGGGCCAGTCAGAATTTTTACTACCGGTTCTCCAAACTACTCAAAATGTCTGTTACCGGTTCTCCGGAACTAGTCAGAACCTGTTGAAACCAACCTCTGGCTCAGTTGTGATTGTAAGTCAAGGACTACCTATACATGAATTTTCCCACAGAATGAATGGGAAGTGGGCTGAACATCAGAAGGTTACTGTATTATTTGTGCCTTCAAGTCCATCTTGGCTCCTGGAGATTACCTGGACAGGTCCCTGCATTTTCCTTGGCAACATTTTTTTTCAACAGATGATTCAGGTCAGTGGTGAAATCCTCCCCAGTTTGCCACTGGTTTGCTGCCACCGGTTCTGGAGAACCAGTAGCAGAAATTTTGAGTAATTCGGAGAACCAGTAGTAAAAATTCTGACTGTCCCCGCCCTTGTCTATTCTCTACCTCTCAAGTTCCAGTTGATCGGGAGGAAATGGGGATTTTAAAGTAACCTTCCCCTGGAGTGGGGTGGGAATGGAGATTTTACAGTATCCTTCCCCTGCCACACCCAGCAAGCCACACCCACAGAACCGGTAGTAAAATAATTTGAAACCCACCACTGAAATGAATACTTTGCATGGAAAAAGGAGGCTTGGGAAGGTAAGTAGAACAGCGAGAGGGGGTGGAGGGACAGCTGCCAGTAAAAACATGAGAACCGTTTGCATGGGGGCGTTAGTCAAATAATTTGTGAAGAAATCTTCAGGGAAACCAGTCCACATTTTCTAAAGGTCCACTTTTGACACTAGCAAAGAATGGGCTCTCTCTCATTCAGAAGTTCTCATCATCCTTCGTTGATTTCCTTCCCCCTCATCCTTTCGTTAGTCAAATCCACAGCTTTTTCAATTCATCCTTTTTTCCATCTCTCTGTGTGAATAGTTTTCTGTTTTTAACAAATTGGAAACAAACAGATTTCCGAGCCCCCAAAGAAGCCTGGAAGAACTTGACTTTGAAAATGACAGATCTTCACTTTCAAAAGTTAGACCTCCGAGGAGCTGTTCTCAAGAAACTGCAGCAGTCAATCTTCGCTAGAACATCTGTTGCAAGGTACAGATGTGGCTCGTCTGACAGCATATCCAGTTATATATTTGGAACGCAGTTTCAATCACACAAGGATTTGCCAAGAACCCTGTTCTTTGGCTGCTTCTCAGAGAGAACCAAAGTTTGCACCTCTTTCTCATTTCCTGATATTGGAGTAGGGGAGGAGCAGCCTTGTTCCAGCATCTATGGATTTACACAGGGGTGAAATGCTCCCGGTTCGGACTGGATCACCGGATCCGGTAGTGATGGCGGCGTTCGGAGAACTGGTAGCAAAAATCCCTGCGCGCCCCCCCCCAATGCCCAGCTGAGCCACATGACCATCAGAGGCTTTGAAAAATCTCTAACAATCCCAGCTGAGTTGCCTGATCGGCAGAGGCTTTTCAAAGCATTAGAAAAAATGCTTTGAAAAGTTAAAAAGAAAAAAAAAGTTGGCCACGCCCACCCAGTCACATTACCCGCCCCCCCCAACAAGCCACTCCCACAGAACCGGTAGTAACTAATTTTATATTTCACCCCTGAATTTACAGGCTCAATTAAGCAAGGACAATTTTTAGGAAAGGCATCAACTGGCCTGCTTTCTTGGGAGTTGGCAAGGAGAACTTCCTGTGATCACCTGGAGGTCAATTGATCTTTTTTTTTTTTGAAAATTTTTTTTTTAATTTCTTTTATATTGTAAATGTACATTCTCTTATCCATAATTAATCCCACATACACATATATTTTCTAAAGAAAAACAAATTCTTTTAAATTATATTCGGGGTTGCTTTTCTATCCTTTCTTCTCTCTTATTTTAGAGAGAAAGTAGAGTAGAGGGTAAGATAGGAGTAGAGAAGGAGAGACAGGAACAGAAGAAAAGGAAAAGGAGAGGAAGAAAGGGAGGGGGAAAAGAGTAGGAAAGAAGGTTAGAAAGGGATGAAAGAAGGGAGAAGGGGGAAAGGAAGGGGAAGGAGAGAAGAGGAAGGAGAGGAGGAAAGAAGAAAGTAGAAAAGGATAGAAGAAGGCAGGGAAGGGAAAGAGAGAAAAAGGAGAAGAAGGATTGTTATAAAAGAAAGGTCAATTGATCTTGTACTTCTCTTGTAATCTGGTGGGATGAAGTCTCCCTTCACTGGGCACTACTTATGTGCACATTTTGAAATGTGTAATCCCCTAGACTGAAAGCTAAAGATCAGAATTACCATTGTGAATTACCAATTACCATGAGCCACGGTGGCGCAGTGGTTAGAGTACAGTACTGCAGGCTACTTCTGCTGACTGCCGGCTGACTGCAATTTGGCAATTCAAACCTCACCAGGCTGACTCAGCTTTCCATCCTTCCGAGGTGGGTAAAATGAGGACCCAAATTGTTGAGGGCAAAAGGCTGATGCTGTAAACTGCTTTGAGAGGGCTGTAAAGCGATATTTAAGTCTAAGTGCTATTGCTATTGTAACCCATCTTTCTCCCTGATGCACTTTTTGTGTGTGTGTGTGCCAATGAGGGATTTTTCCCAAATACTTCAGTTCTGTGTTTCTGCTTTCTTTGCCCTGCCCAAACAGGCCACAATTCACAAGCGATCAGCTCCATTGTCTTGCTGGATCTGTCACAAGAGTAGACTTGAAAGAGAGAGGAGCAATGGTGGAATTCAAAATTTTTTACTACCATGGGAGTGGCTTGGTGGGCGTGGTGTGGCTTGGTGGGCGTGGCTTGGTGGGCATGGCAGGGGAAGGATACTGCAAAATCTCCATTCCCATCCCACTCTGGGGCCAGATGGTATTTGCCGGTTCTCCGAACTACTCAAAATTTCTGCTACCGGTTCTCCAAAACCTGTCAGAACCTGCTGAATAACATCCCTGGAGAGGAGGCTGGGTTTCCTGCATCTGAAACAAGAGCACTTTCTTTAATTTCCAAGTCCATCAAATGAAACCTGCCTTTATTTGGGGCTGGAAAGCGCCCCATTAAAAGCATCCTGATTGAATTATCCAGCAGCCATAAAGACATAGAATCTCCCCTTGAGGAGCACCCGGAGGCTCCAACTGGTGCAGAATGCGGCCGCCCAGGGGATTATGAGAGTGAGGGGCCGCTCTCATGTGACATCTCTCCTGTGTGAGCTGCATTGGCTTCCGGTGGTCTTCTGGGTGCGCTTCAAGGTGTTGGTTACCACCTTTAAAGCGCTCCATGGCATGGGACCTGGGTATTTGCAGGATCGCCTTCTGCCGCCGATAGCCTCCCACCGACCAGTATGCTCCCACAGAGAGGGACTCCTCAGGGTGCCGTCAGCCAGGCAATGTTGGCTGGCGACCCCCAGGGGGAGGGCCTTCTCTGTGCAGCTCCTGCCCTCTGGAACGATTTGCCCCCAGAGATACGAAGGATATCGGATCTCCGGGTTTTTCGCCGTGCCCTAAAAACTTTTCTTTTCCCTCAAGCAGGGCTGACATGAAACCCCCTCCCCTTTTTAGTTTTTAGCTTTTAAATTGTCAAAGGGGTTTTAGTTTCAATGTTTTAAATTTGTGGGCCACACTTATTTAATTCTTTTAATAATTTTAAATGTTGTATCGATATGCGTTTTAGTCTGGCTGTGCACCGCCCCGAGTCCACTTGGAGAAGGGTGGGATATAAATTGAATAAAAAAAAAAATCAACCTTCTAAAAACTGAAGCCAAATATTCTATCTTGTAGATCAGGGGTGTCAAACTCAAGGCCCACAGGCTGGATCCAACCCGCGGGGTGCTTAAATCTGGCTCATGGAACCAACCTGGAAACAGCAAAGGACCAACCTGTGGTTCCTCTGGCAGGTAAAACGGGGCATGGGGGGTACCCGCAGCCTCCCCGCACCCCATTTTCAGCCTGGATGGCTTCCTGCAGCACTCTGCTGGCCAAAACCATGCCCTCTTTTGGGCGGCAGGATGCTACAGGAGGCGTCTGTCCAGTTTGACACCCCTGTTGTAGAGTAACTTATAGCGGTTTTATTTTCAAGAAAGTACAGGTCTCACATCTCAAATTCAGTTACCTTTATTTTGACTGGTCTCCAGTGAGCCAGGCTAAGATCCAATATTGGGACAAAATTCAAATATTATAATTCTAAATCTTTGGTCAAGACAGAAGTGCCTCTTCCGTGCCGAGGTGCTAAGCTGGCAAAAGGTATTTGACGTAGGTACAGAATTGTAAAAGGGCAAACTGACCCTAAACAGATACATTCTGTTGTTTAATGTTTATTGCATCCCAAATGTCATGCATATCCCTGGATAAGGGGTATTGCTTCCTTATTGCCCTTGAAGCGTCTCCTAGCCTCTTATCTCCTTTTGTTATGTCTTGAACTCCAGAGCAGAGAACCTGAATCTGTGAAAACGGGATTGTTACTTCCTTTCCTAGAGATAGATGAAAGGGCAGCTTCTACGTGTGAAATGCATCACTCTCTGTAATAATTTTCTACATGTGAAAGGCATCACTCTCTGTAATAATTTTGCCTTTAAACTGTATAAATACATGGCTAAAAGCAGCCATCAATGTTCAGACTTTTTGTTTGCCTTTGGGCTGTTTGAACCGTGCACAATAAACTTTTTCCTGCATTGAAGAGCTTGGCCTAGTCCCGTTCCTTTTCCTGCAACACCACCGGGATTTATATACTGTTTCCCCAAAAATAAGACCCTGTCTTATATTTTTTTGAAACCTGAAATAAGTGCTTGGCCTTATTGCCATGCACTTAAAAGGCCGATTGGGCTTATTATCAGGGGATGTCTTATTTTGGGGGAAACAGGGTACCATATTTTTTGGAGTATAAGACGCACCTTAGTTTTTGGGGAGGAAAATAAGAAAAAAGCTGATTGGCAGGTGGATTGGCTTCCCAGAATACCCCCAATCAGCTTTTCCCAGAGGTGAATTTTAGTAACCGGTTTCTTGGTTGTGAGCTCTGTGCCTTGCTTTTTTTTGTTTTTTGTTTTTTTGTTTTTTGCTTTTTTTTCTACCTCTGAAAGCCTCCGAAACAGAGCTTCAGAAAAAAAGCTTCTGAAGCTCTGTTTGGGGGCTTCTTATCTGAAGCTCTGTTTGGGGGCTTTTTTTTCTGAAGCTTCATTTCTGATGCTTTTTTCAGCCTCTGAAACCTCCATTTGAGAAGCTGGGCGGGGCTACATTCGGAGTATAAGACGTACCCAGATTTTCACCCTCTTTTTTTGTGGGGGAAAGGTGCGTCTTATTCTCTGAAAAATACGGTATATATTTAATCTATTCAAGGAAGCCAAACTCAAGAGTTACCATAGAAACCACCGAACTGTGAAGTAATTATGATGTCACCTGACATCATGGCAAAAGTTTTCATAGCTATTCAGAAGGGAGCGCTCGGCTTCCCTAATGAAGCAAATGAAACAATCTTGCAGGCCTAATTGGACCATGAACATCCGCAATAAATATCAGTTGGAGACACTGTCTTGCTACATATCATTTATTTCCAATTATCTTTCATCCAGAATTGGGATGGGGTATTGCTTATGTGTGCCTGTTTAAGTCCAATTGTTCATTGCAATCTGCCTTGCTTGACAAGATAATTAAGTAAACCAAAGTATTTTCAAATTTATGAAAGAATCCTTCGCTTGCAACTCTTCGTTTTCTGGAGCACGGCTCCACACACATTCAAATGGGGTCACTAACAATGATGGGGAATTCAGTTGTGAATACTGGACTTTAATGCAATACAGGAGGATGTTGCCTATTTCCCACAAACCCCCTTTTTTCTTTTCTTTTTTAAGAAAACAACAACCAAAGTTTTATCCCCATCTTGTTGGGATCCCCTTCTCCTATGTTCTCAGCTGCTCCCCACCCAGGGGTGAAGGGTGTAAAATGTGTTACTACCGGTTCTGTGGGCGTGGTTTGGTGGGGGGGGGGGTAATGTGACTGGGTGGACATGGCCAACTTTTTAAAAAAAAAACTTTTCAAAGTATTTTTTCTAATGCTTTGAAAAGCCTCTGGCGATCAGGCAACTCAGCTGGGATCGTCAGAGAGGCTTTTTAAAAAATGCTTTGAAAAGCCTCTCTGCCGATCAGGCAACTCAGCTGGGATTGTTAGAGACTTTTCAAAACATTTTTTTTTACCACCTCTTCAGCTAAGAGGTTGCAGAAAAAAATGCTTTGAAAAGCCTCTGAGGATCCCAGCTGAGCCACGCGATCATCAGAGGCTTTTTTTTAAACTTTTAAAAGCATTTTTTCGTCGAAAGAGGTTGTAGAAAAAATACTTTTAAAAGTAAAAAAAAAAAAAGCTTCTGATGATCGTGTGACTCAGCTGAGCATGGAGGGGGGGAGCGCACGGATTTTTGCTACTGGTTCTCCAAATCACCAGATTCGGGCAATCCGGTCCGAACCGGGAGCATTTCACCCTGTCCCCATCCCATTTCTAGCAGACATGGCATGGTCCAGTTCAGGGGTGGGTTTTACTTACCTTTACTACTGGTTCAGAATGTGATCATGCCCGGGAGCGAAGCGAGCATGCATGCCTTACTTTTGTGCATGCACAGAAGCTTCTGTGAATGCACAGATCACCGATGATGACATCCGGGGCAGTGGCCGGGGCCTCCCGCTGGTTTTACTACCAGTTCTTGCAAACGAGTCTGAACTGGGGGCAACCCACCACTGGTCCAGCTCCCTTCTATCAAATCACTGGTCCTAGACACTGACATCTCATGTAGCACCTGAGCTATGGAATTGCATTCCTATGACTCCACCCCTGCTAGCCTTTCATAAGATGTTGAAGATCTATCTGTTTCCACAGGTCAAGAAATTAGGTGACCTTTATTACTGCAGTGTCTCTCCATGAATAGGGTTATCATAGAAACATGATGGCGAACCTATGGCACATGTGGCGGAAGTGGCCCACAGCACCATGTCTCTGGGCATGACAGCTGTCGCCCGTTGTTCTTCTGGGTTCTGGCATGCACATGTGCGCTGGACAGCTTTTATTTATTTATTTATTTATTTGTTTGTTTATTTATTTAATTTTTTATACCGCCCTTCTCCCAAGGGATTCAGGGCGGTGCACAGCCAACTATAAAACACATATATCCACAAAATTTAAAAAACAATTTAAAAACATATTAAATAATTTGGCCCCAATATTATTAAAAACTAAAACAATCCATTAAAATTCATGTGTAAGCCAGCCCAGCTTGTTGAAACAATAATATCTTGAGGGCATGGCGAAAGATGCGTAGGTCAGGGATCATACGTATCTCCGGGGGCAATTCATTCCAGAGGGCAGGTGCCCCTACAGAGAAGGCTCTCCCCCGGGGGGTCGCCAGTCGACATTGTTTGACCAATAGCACCCTGAGGAGTCCCTCTCTGTGGGAGCGTATTGACCGGTGGGAGGCTATTGGTGGCAGAAGGTGACCTCGTAAGTACCCAGGTCCTAAGCCATGGAGCGCTTTAAAGATGGTAACCAGCACCTTGAATCGCACCCAGAAGACCACCGGGAGCCAGTGCAGCTCGCGCAGGAGAGCTGTTACATGGGTGTGCCGTGTCACTCCCATAATCACCCACGCGGCCGCATTCTGGACCAGTTGGAACCTCTGAGTGCTTTTCAAGGGGAGCCCCATGTAGAGAGCATTACAGTAGTCCAGACGGGAAGTGACGAGGGCATGAGTGACCGTGCGCAAGGAGTCCCGGTCCAGAAAGGGACGCAACTGGTGGATCAGGTGAACCTGATAAAAAGCTGGTATTCACATATGCAGGAGTGTCAGAAACTGGAAGACCAGCTCCCCAGGGTGCATGCGGCATGCGCAGGCACACCGGCCAGATAGTCTTTGCACATGCATGCTTGCCAGAATCCAGAAGACCAGGTGACTGGCATGCATGCAGACACGGGAAACCGGAAGCTCGGCTTCCCGGCACATGTATGCATGCCTGGGAACTGTTCTTCTGGTTTCCAGTGCTCCTGCACATGCACGCCAGGGAGCTGCTTTTCTGTGGTCCCCTGCATGTGCGCACACATGCTCCCCTTTTGGTACTCGGTGCTGAAAAGGTTCGCCAACACTGTCATAGAACATAGAATAACAGAGTTGGAAGGGACTTTGTAGGTCATCTAGTCCAACTCCCCACTCAAGCCTGAGACCCTACACCATTTCTGACACATGGCTGTCCAGTCCCTTCTTGAAAGCCTCCAGTGATGAAGCTCCCACAATTTCCAAAGGCAACTTCTGTTCCATTGGTTGATTGTTCTCACTCTCAGAAAATTCCTCCTTATTTCTAGGTTGAATCTCTCCGTGATCATTTTCCATGCATTATTTCTTGTCTGGCTTTCAGGTGGTTTGGAAAATGGGTTGACCCCTTCCTCTTTGTGACAGCCCCTCAAATATTGGAAGACTGCTATCATGTAACTCCTGGTCCTTCTCTTATCCTTGACCCCCATTCTGTAATTTTGTGGTTTAAACCTTGTACCTTCCAGAGTCACCATTGTGAGATGAGTGGCCATATAAATCATAACAACAAATGGAATAAATAAAATCTATCTTCTCCTGTCTCTGTGCCAAGCAGAACGCTGTGATACAGGTAAGGACTAGGAAGATTTTTTTTTTTAATTTGATTTATATGCCGCCCTTCTCCGGAGACTCAGGGCGGCTTACAATGCATTAAGCAATAGTCTTCATCCTTTTGTATATTTATACAAAGTCAGCTTATTGCCCCCACCAACTGGGTCCTCATTTTACCTACCTTAGAAAGGATGGAAGGCTGAATCAACCTTGAGCCTTCGAGAGATTCGAACCAGCAGTAAATTGCAGGCAGCTGTGTTAATAACAGGGTGCGTAGACCACTGTACTATCAAGGCAATTTTTCTCCTAAAGAGCGGCATCTCTAGTCTTCCCGTGCTAATAAATCTATGGTTTTGCTTCATCTTTTTCCATAGCTTCTCCTCAACCATTATCATGGGGCTCTACATGGGGCTCCCCTTGGGGTACACCCGGAGGCTACACTTAGTCCAGAATGCGGCCACGCGGGGGGTTATGGGAGCGATGGGGCGCTCACATATGACACCTTTCCTGTGCAAGCTGCACTGGCTTCCTGTGGTCTTCCGGGTGCGCTTCAAGGTGTTGGTGATCACTTTTAAAGCGCTCCATGGCTTAGGGCCGGGTTATCTGCGAGACTGCCTTCTGCCGCCAATAGCCTCCCACCGACCGGTTCGCTCGCACAGAGAGGGCCTCCTCAGGGTGCCGTCGGCCAGACAGTGTCGGCTGGCGAACCCCAGGGGGAGAGCCTTCTCTGTGGCAGCACCCGCCCTCTGGAATGACCTACCCCCTGAGATATGCACGATATCAGACCTCCGGACTTTTCGTCGGGCCCTGAAAACACACCTATTCCATCTAGCTGGGCTGGCTTGATCCCATCCTCTCAGTTTTAATTGAATTTGGTTTTAATTGGGTTGTTTTTAATATCTTGGGCCGAAATTATTTAATTGTTTTTTTAAACTGTTTTTAAATTTTATATGCAATGTTTTATCATGGCTGTACACCGCCCTGAGTCCCGCAGGAGAAGGACGGTATAGAAATAAAATTATAATAATAATTATAATAATCATAACTCAGAATACCATTGTCTGTTACTATCAACCTGAATCAGTCTGCTGCAGGAGGTTATCAGCTATACTCTAGTACAGGGGTGTTAAACTCAAGGCCCGTGGATTGGATCCGGCCTGCGGGGTACTTAGATCTACCCCGCAGGGCTGCCCTGGAAACAATGAAGGACCGGCCCTCAGTGTCTCTGCCAGCAAAAATGGAGCTCAGAAAGGCTGCATGCGGCCCTCCCAAGCTCTGTTTTTGACCCTCCCAAGCTCAGTTTTCACTGGCAGAGCCCTCGGGCCACCACAGGCTCCCCGACATGAGTGATGTCAAGCTGGCCATGCCCACCCTGGCCACCCCACCCCCACCCCCACAAGATCAAACACAACCCTGATGCAGCCCTCAATGAAATTGAGTTTGACGCCCCTGATCTAGTACCTCATGCCAGAAGAATGCCATGTGGTGCTCTCAGCTTCCCTACCTAGAACTGGCCTGCCTGGGCCTGAAGGATGATTTGGATCTCAGGGTTTATTACGAACCACACGGTGTCTTCCTACATTATTTATATTTACCAAACGAATTTTATAATAATACACAACATGCTTCTCTTTGCAATATTCATCATAGATTCATTTTTAATGTATTCAAATTTTGAGTTACAAGTTATATTTCCACCCAGCTACTCTCCCCAGTCTTTCTAGACATGGAAAATCACATATTGTCCTTTTAGAACAACTGTGAGTAATCTTGACCTAGAAAGCATGAGTGAGGTAAATCAAATTCTTGGCTTCTTGTCAAGTAGTTTGACTGTTTTGCTGCCCCTGTTTGTTTGCTCATGTCTTTCAGATCCTGTTAATAAATTTGGGCTTTATTGGATGTTTGAAATGCTTCTGGTCTGGTTTGTTGTGTAAACAATGGGTGAAGAAGGATTTCCTTGTCTACTACCTTGTTTCCCCCAAAATAAGACATTCCCTGATAATAAGCCCAATTGGGCTTTTGCGTGCATAGCAATAAGGCCAAGCACTTATTTCAGGGTTCAAAAAAATATAAGACAAGGTCTTATTTTTGGGAAAACACGGTATTATCATATTCCATGATTGTAATAGCTGTAAATTCATCCATTAACATTTCACCGAATAAGGCACACTTTCACCTTACAGTCCAGTAGAAATTTATCAAAAGCAGGGACTGTCTCAGTCAATGTCTTTGCAGAGTATCTTTGACTATATCAGACCCTGGCTTCCTTAAGCTGAGATGGCAAAGTTTATGAAAATCAAGGCCAAGCAGAGAAGGAGAATCCAAATCACTTGGAGAATTTTGCCCCTGTTCTAGTACAGAGGGGAGATGAGAAGGAGGAGGAGGTAGGGATGGACTTCAAAAATTATAGCAAGGGGGTTCTCTGCCAGTTGCTGGGTGGGAATGGCCATGCTGGGGGTGGCCTAGTCAGCCTCCTGCACCATGGTGAGTGGGTGGGTGTTTTTGCCCTCCCCAGGCTCCGGAGGCTTTCCTCGAGCCTCCAAGAGGGTGAAAATGGCCTCCCCAGGCTCTGGAGGCCCTCTGGAGGCCTGTTTCTGGCCTTCCTGAACTTCCAGTAGGCCCGTTTTTCATCCTCCCTGAGCTTCCGCACACGCTCTGCACTTACCTGCATCCGTGGGCAGGTAAGTGCAGCATGGGGACTCCTGGGAGGGGCAGGGTGGGGCGGGCAGGGCAGGGTGGGGTGGGGCCAGCCAGGAGTTGGATTTGGGGGTTCTCTAAACTGCACAGTTCTCTGAACTGCACAGAATCTTAGCTAGAGGTTCTCCCAAACCCCTGCAAACCCCCAGGACCTCACCCCTGGGAGGAGGAGGCGGAGGAGGGGCGGGAAGAAGAGGAAGAAGAAGAAGAAGAAGAAGGAGGAGGAGGAGGAGGAGGAGGAGGAGGAGAAGGAGAAGGAGAAGGAGAAGGAGAAGGAGAAGGAGAAGAAGAAGAAGAAGAAGAAGAAGAAGAAGAAGAAGAAGAAGAAGAAGAGGAAGAAGAAGAAGGAGGCGGAGGAGAAGGAGAAGGAGGAGGAGGAGGAAAGGAAAGAGAGAGAGAGAGAGAGAGAGAGAGAGAGAGAGAGAGAGAGAGAGAGAGAGAGAGAGAGAGAAAGAAAGAAAGAAAGAAAGAAAGAAAGAAAGAAAGAAAGAAAGAAAGAAAGAAAGAAAGAAAGAGCCAAGTCTGATTTTTCCCTAATCTTTCTCAGAATCTAATATGGAAAGAAGGAAGGTTTTTTTTTTAACTTCTTATATTCTTAGCAACTAGAACCCAGAAGTCCTTGCTGCTCTCTAATTTATCATTCAAGATCTAATAGTTACTCTGTTCTTATTTACCTTCTTTCCAAATCTACTTAATATATTTATGTAGCACAGAATTGGCTATTCTGTACTGCTTGATTTGCACGGAAAATACCTTCTCTAGCTGCTTGTGCTTCTGCCTAGATTCACTTCAAATGCCATATTGTGCAGCTATTGTTTCTTTAGAGAGGATTTGCGAGAGACACTGCAAAATATATTTTCCTGATTTTTAAAACTCATGATGACATATTGAAAACATTCAAGTTAAGGCTTTGCCATAATCAAAAGGATGTATCTTTCTATGGAGGGATTAAAGTAGCTATGTGGGAATTCTCCTTTCTAATTACAAATGCAAAAGCATGAATAAAAAGAAAAAAGAAAAAGAAAAAAGGAGGAAAGGAATTAAAGTCTAAGGACTGCGAGTGTGCAGACTGTGGGAAGATAAAAAGATTCCCAGAAGAATCATTTCCAAGAACACAACCCTATAATTCTTTACATTACATTTGGAAGAATTTCCCAAGGCTGGCTGGTGGTTAGACACACTCCTTGTTTGGATTAAAAGCCTAGATGGAGATCAAGAGAAGATTATTGCTCACAAATATACAATGTGCTGTGGAACTTCTATAGCGCAGCTTTCTCACAAAAGCAGATGTCTTTGAAAGCAATGATGTAGGACATATCATTTCACTTACAACCATTTTCCATGCCAGCAAGCATGTGCTATAAAAATGCCCCTGACAGTCTCAAATGAGATCCAAGATGGAGGTTTTCAGAAAAGCATCTACCACCGGCCAGATTAGCGAAAATATTTAAAAACATGTTCACTAAATGTTGGAAATGTAATCAAACCCCGGGTACATATTATCACATGTGGTGGACATGTCCAAAAGCAATAAATAAATAAATAAATAAATAAATAAATAAATAAATAAGGACGGAAATACATACAGGGTTAGAAAAAATGTTAAGGCATCGATTATAAACCAGAATTGTTTTTGTTAGGCATATCACCAGAGAAATACGATAAAAATAATGTATATTTAATATTACATGTTTTGACAGTAGCAAGAATTGTATTTGCGCAACACTGGAAAAACAAGGACGCATCCACAGAAGAAGAAATAATTTAAAAAAGATTAGACTCTGCAGAAATGGATAGAGTAACACTAAAGATAAAAGAAAAGAAAGACACAGAATATTTTTGAACTTGGGACTTGTTTTACCAATGATTGGATAATAAAGGTAGAAACTAGAAGTGCCCAAAATAAGACATCCCCTGATAATAAGCCCAAACGGGCTTTTGCGTGCATGGCAATAAGGCCAAGCACTTATTTCAGGGTTCAAAAAAATATAAGACAAGGTCTTATTTTTGGGGAAACACAGTATATATAAAAAATGTACAATCAAACCTTTAAAAAAAAAATGGAAGCGTTTCATCTCATGACAGACTGGATCACTTCAGGAAAGGCTGTGAGGAAGGGGTTTGGGACAACTCGCTGCGGCCAACTTGCCATGGTCAATTTGCCGTGGCCAAATCACTACGGCCGATACTCCATGGGACAACAGTTACATTAATATCCAATTTATTTATTTATTTAGCGTATGGCTGGTCACACACAGCATTAAAACACTTCATTTTTACAGGTTAAAAACAATTAAAACAATAAAAAAAGCAGTAAGAAAACCGAAAAGGAAAACAGAAATAACATTTCAAAGTTTAATGTCGAGTTTGGAGATCCAGTCAGTAGCTGCCGTTGTTATGCAGAGGAAGTCCCTAGAATCTCCTGGATACCTTCTGTTAGGCCATTCCCTCACTATGTGCTGGATAGTCTGTCGAGGGGCCCCGCAATCACATTGTGTTGAAAGGTGTCTTTCCCCATTTATACAGGGAGTCAGCACACACCCCCATGAGTTGTTCTAATTCTATTATATGTCACCCATATGTGTCGGGGTAGGCTAAATCCTGGAGGTATACTACTAGGACTGATATGCTCGGAGACATCTTGGGGGGAACAGCTATTCCACACCTCCATCCACTTTTGTGTGGTGTTCTGATGATCGGCCATCAATTTACGCACTGTCAAGATTGGTGGATTTCTTGACTTTAATCGGCATCTTAAGAGATCAGGAATGTATCCATGTATGGGTAGAGAAGAATTTAACAGGATTTTACTATACTCCCAAATGAGAGCTTCTTGTCGTCGTAAGTGCGACGATAAATTAATATCCAAGAAATGGTGGAATAGAACCATTAAACAAAAGGAGGGACAAAATGAAATGGGAATGAGTTGGTCATGGCCAGTTGACTGTGGTGAGTTGTCCGGTGAAGAAGACCTGCCCAGGCCAGCCATACTGTGACCTGATTCTTTCTTTTGACAGAACAAGCCCATCCCCCCAAAAAGATTAAAGGTGCTATCAAGCTAGTTAATGCCCAAATAAAAGTCAAGACCATTCCTCTGCTGAAATTGTGCAGCTACTAGCTGCAAAAGGGGCGCCCTGCGGGAATGCAATGGATTAATTTAGTTAAATTTGAGGAGAATTTTTAAAATGTATTTCACCGGCTCCTGCTTTATACCTAGTAGGCTGCAGAAATTTTAGCGACCTGACATCAAAAGGATGAAGTTGAAGCCTACCTGACTTGCACCATTTTTATTCATTGATTGTCACATGTGGGTATCCGTTATTTTCCACCACCTTGTTTTCTTGTGCCAATTGCTTTGTGCTGTCCTTTTATTATGCAGCCGTTATTTTCACTCTGAGAAGCCTCACAAATTAACCAGGTTACGTCTTCAACGATGCTGGCTCTGTGTAGGGCTAGTCTTAACAGCACCGAAAAAGATTTAAAAATCCTTTTTTTTTATTTTTTTACCAATCAGGAAACTTTATTTCTTTGATGTTCAAAATTATTTAAAAGGGCTTCAGAGCCCTTTTAAATACTTCAAAGGTGGGAGCTTCAGGCGAACATCTGTCACCGAGGCCTGGGCATCTAAGAAGTGGCACTAAGCAGGGTGGCTGGTTGAGGCTGATCAAAGCATCAAGGGAGCTGCGGAAACTTTCACGATCTGTCTGGGCAAGGCAGATTGCACCTCTCTTGCCTGCTTCTCTGCATGTGGGAACCGTTTTGAATGGGGGGAAAGGTCTGTCTCTATCTACAGTTTATAGCATCAGTTTATAGCCGCGCGGGTAATCACGGGAGCCGCCTGGCGCTCCCACATAACACCGCTCCTGCGTGAGCTGCACTGGCTCCCAGTGGTCTCCGGGTGCGCTTCAAAGGGTTGGTTACCACCTTTAAAGCGCTCCATGGCATAGGACCTAGTTATCTTCGAGACTGCCTGCTGCTACCGATGACTTCCCACCAACCTGTGCGCTCCCACAGAGAGGGCCTCCTTGGGGTGCCATCAGCCAAACAATGTAGGCTGGTGACCCCCAGGGGGAGAGCCTTCTCTGTGGGGGCACCTACCCTCTGGAATCAGCTGCCCCCAGAGATAAGGAGAATACAAGACCTCGGTGCCTTCCGCCGTGCCCTTAAAACTTTCTTTTTTCAGCAAGCCGGGCTGGCTTAACATATTTTTTAACATATTTTTAAATATTTTTAATTGGTTTGTTATCTTAAATTGGGGCCAAGGTAATATACATCCTTTTAATTGTTTTTAATGTTTGTATTGTATGTTTTTATCTGGCTGTACACCACCCTGAGTCCCTCGGGAGAAGGTGCGGTATATAAATTCGAAATAAAATAAAATAAATAAAAAAATAAAGGTAAAAGTAAAGAGCCTTGGTGGCGCAACAGACTAAAGTGCTGTTAACTAGCACCAGCTGCCTGCAATTACTGCAAGTTCAAATCTCACCAGGCTCAAGGTTGACTCAGCCTTCCATCCTTTTGAGGTAGGTAAAATGAAGACCCTTATTGAGGGGGCAATAAGCTGACTTTGTATAAAAGAAAACACCGCTTGGGGGGGATGAGAGCCCTACTAAGCCAGTATATACAAAAGTATGAAGGCTATTGCTTAATGCATTGTAAGCCACCCTGAGTCTCCAGAGAAGGGCGGCATATAAATCGAACCAATAAATAAATAAAGATTCCCCTCGCACATATGTGCTAGTCATTCCCAACTCTAGGGGGCGCTGCTCATCTCCGTTTCAAAGCCGAAAAGCCAGCGCTGTCCGAAGACGTCTCCGTGGTCATGTGGCCGCATGACTAAATGCCAAAGGCACATGGGGCGCTGTTACCTTCCCACCAAAGGTGGTTCCTATTTTTCTACTTGCATTTTTTACGTGCTTTCGAACTGCTAGGTTGGCAGAAGCTGGGACAAGTCACAGGAGCTCACTCCGTTACGCGGTACTAGGGATTTAAACCGCTGAACTACCGACCTTTCGATCGACAAGCTCTGAGTCTTAGCCACTGAGCCACCGTGTCCCTCTATAGCATCAAAAGTACAGTCCAATTGTTTTAAGTTTCCCTTTTTTTAATCTGGTGAGATCTTTCTGGAGAAAGAGTTGCTCTTGGTTTTAGGTTTAAAATGTGACCATCAATTGATACAGGTATTCAGATTAACAGAGTTGGAAGGGACCTTGTAGGTCATCTAGTCCAACCCCCCCACGCCCCATCCAAGCAGGAGATCCTACACGATTTCTGACAAATGGCAGTCCAATCTCTTCTTGAAAACCTCCAGTGATGAAGCTCCCACAACTTCCGAACTCCGAAGGCAAGCTGTTCCATTAGTTGATTGTTCTCACTGTCAGAGAATGTCTCCTTATTTCTAGGTTGAATGTGTCCTTGATCGGTTTTCATCCATTATTCCTTGTCTGGCCTTCAGGTGCTTTGGAAAATAGCTTGACCCTCTCCTCTCTGTGGCAGCCCCTCAAATACTGGAACATTGCTATCATGTCTCCAGGTGTGGGCTTCAAAAATTTTAGCAAGAGGTTCTCTGTCTGGTTGCTGGGTGGGCATGGCCATGGTGGGTGTGGCCTAGTCAGCCTCCTGCACCATGGCAGCGGGGGCGGGGTTTGCCCTCCCCGGGCTCCGAAGGCTTTTTTCGAGCCTCCGGGAGGGTGAAAACTCCCTTCCCAGGCTCCAGAGGTTCTCTGGAGGTCGGAAATTCCCAAACTTCCAGTAGGCCCATCCCCCCCCCACCCGAGCCTCCGCACGTGCCTTACACTTACCTGCATCTAAAATGGGCCACGTGGGGACTCCTGGGAGGGGCATGGTGAGTAGGCAGGGCCAGCCAGGAGTGGAATGTGGGGGTTCTCCGAACTGCACAGAATCTTAACTAGGGACTCGCCTGAACCCCTGCAAACCTCCAACAGCCCATCCCTGCATGTCTTCCCTACTTACTACATGTTACAACAGTTTAATGACTGTTCAAAGTTACAAGGGAACTGAAAAAGGTTACTTATGACCATTGAAGCATCCCCACAGTCAAGTGATCAAAATTCAGAAGCTTGGCTACTGACTCATATTTATGACCGTTGCAGTGTCCCGGGAGCCCATATGATCAACTTTTGTGAACTGCTGATGAGCAGTTACTAACTTACTAACTTAACAATTATGGTGATTCACTTAGCAATGGTGGCAAGAAAGATTGCAAAATGGGGCAAAACTCACTCAATCACTGTCTCACTGAGCAACATAAATTTTGGATTCAAGTTTGCAGAAAGTCACCGAACAAAAGAACGATGTCGTCTTGCTGGCATTCTGTAGAAACAGGAAATGAAATCAATTATTAGCTGTCTCCTCTACATTTTAAATTTTATATGTTTGAATGCGTTCTCGCTTTTTTCAAATCAAAACAGTGTGTTTGTAAGAGAGCTCCTTGTGACTGTTTGGCGCTGAAGCCCTTTTGTATCAAAATTCTCATTAAGTGCTGGGAAAAGGTTATATGGTTGTGTACGTTTTCCCCCTTTTTTTACAACCAGACAGCCAGCTGAAATGAAAAAGGGACAATTATGTCCAAACAAAATGAACACAGGTAAAGTTACTAGAAGTCAATATACAATATAAAGACCCTTCCACACTTCCGATATTACTACTGTTCTGACCTAGGCTTCCTGAGACAGTAAAAAGTATACAGTTAGTCCCAAAAACCCTCTTTTTATTTCAACAGCTGTGAATTCTGTTCATTCACAGCCTGTTCATTCTCATTCTGTTCATTCACAGATGAGTCACAAATAGTTTGTAAAGAGTCTGACAGAAGTCTGCCATAGTCTTTTGGGATAAGGCTGATAAACACCCATCTTTATCACCTTTAGCTTTGCAAGGCCACAGGGAGCACAGTCAAAATGGAGCTTCAGAATTTAAACCAACCAGCACGAACAAAGTTGTTTCCTGCAAAGGCTCACGTGCCTTTGCTCCTCCTTTATGTCTTATGGGAGGGGCCAATAATCTCCAAGCCTTATTCCCGAGTCACCCCTTTTGTCTTAACTGTTCTTGCCTTCTGGCAGCTCTGTGCATGAGTGCACTGGGAACAGGCTTCCCCTGTTCCTCTGCCTCTCTGATGTCCGACTCTGGAGGCTCCGGACTCCGTACATAACTCTTAGATAGCCGTCTCTGCCTCCAAAGCAGAGCCCTCGTCTGAGCCTTCCCCAGACTCCAGGACTGGCCCATGTTCCTCCCCGATTCTGCTGCCAGCTCCACAGGCTGCCGGCAGACCACAACAAATATTCCCAGAGAGAAACACTGATGAGATTGAATCTATTAGTTGAAAAATAAGGTCTAATAAAATGAATTACAATGTTGGATTATGAGACGAAGTTGCTGTGCAGAAACCAGTTGGACTGGATTTTCGGCCCATAAAACACTCTAATCTGGAAACTTTTTTCACTCTCTAGCCAATAACGTGAAAATGGGAATCCTTATTTAGGAAGGTTGAAACAAATAAGGAGGCCTAAGCAGTAGGCAAAAATAAATTGTGAGAAGAAACCAAGGAGAAAAAGCCATCATTTCATATTGCGATACTAAACTTGTCTTCCAAATTCTTACTGGGACCTAATATACTAAGATATTCATTAATCCGCCTGAGGGAGCTAATTGCAGATGGCTCACAGTCTTGCCTTAATGGATTACTGGAGCAATCTTGCTATTCACCCACACAGAGCAACAGAAATTGTTTTAGCATAAGCAAAACCTAGGCCAGAAAATCTTGGTCTCTGTTAGAACCTCAAATGATTATGATTCAAGAGACAGAAGATGGGGTCTCCTGAGCTACACAGGAGAATCTTGCTACCCTCTCATTCAGGGGTGGGTTTCAAAAATTTTAGCGATGGGTTCTCTGCCTGGTTGCTGGGTGGGTGTGGCCATGGTGGGTGTGGCCTAGTTGGCCTCCTGCACCACGGTGGGAGGGCATTTTTGTCCTCCCCAGGCTCCGGAGGCTTTCTTCGAGGCTCCATGAGTCGAAAACAGCCTCCCCAGGCTCCAGAGGCCCTCTAGAGGCTGGAAACAGGCCCGTTTCCAGCCTTTCCAAACTTCCGGTAGGCTGTTTTCGCCCTCCCCCAAGCCTCCGTGCACGCCCTCCACTTACCTGCATCCAAAACGGGACATGTGGGAACTCCTGGGAAGGGAGGGGAGGGGAGGGGAGGAGTGCGTGGGGCCAGCCAGGAGTGGGATTTGAGGGTTCTCCAAACTGCACAGAATCTTAGCTAGAGGTTCTCTCAAACCCCCAGCAGCCCACCCCTGCTCTCATTGTGAGATGGTGCAGACTTTAAGTGGCTGCCAACAAGCCAAGCTGGGTTATCTGACATCGCTCAGATAAACCCAGGTCAGACAGTACTGGAAACACCAAACAGGCTGTTCCAAACATGTTTGCGGTGTTGTCTTTAACTGTTCCTCATTGCAATTGGGACGAAAAAGGAGGCCCATTCTTTTTAATGGTTTCATTGAACCACTGGTGTCTTTTACAAGTCCCAGTATACGCGGATCAAAGAAATTTTCCCTTTTGGGTTTAAGGGATGGATTCAGGATGTATGCTTGTCATCCATTTGTGAAAAGTCCCCTTTGTTCTAAAATGAGAAGATGTTGCTATACAGACTAGATCCGATGATAAGCTTACAGATTTAATTAATTCCATATCGCTATCCATGGTTATTAATGCGCAGCTTTTTTCAGATAATTAGTTTCCATTTTTGTCAGTTTATTTTAATCATTGCACAATAGTGGAGAATAACTTCTTTCTTTACCCTATAATCACTACCAATCTCTTTATTTCCATAAGTATCATGGGTTTATTTTAATTTCACCATTTATACAGGGGTGGGCTGCAGGGGGTTCGCGGGGGTTTGGGAGAACCTCTAGCTAAGATTCTGTGCAGTTCGGAGAACCCCCAAATCCCACGCCTGCCTGACCCCACCCACCCCTCCCCTCCCAGGAGTCTCCACGCAGCCCATTCTGGATGCAGATAAGTACAGGGGGTGCACAGGGGGCTTGGGGAGGGCAAAAAACGGGCCTAATGGAATTTCAGGAAGAACTCCAGAGGGCCTCCGGAGCCTGGAGAGGCCATTTTCGCCCTCCCGGAGGCTCAAGGAAAGACTCCGGAGCCCGGGAAGAGCAAAAATGCTCCCCACCATGGTGCAGGAGGCCAACTAGGCCACACCCACCATGGCCACACCCACCCAGCAACCGAGCAGAGAACCCCTTGCTAAAATTTTTGAAGCCCACCCCTGCATTTATATATTAAAAAATCCTTCTGTTATTTTAAGATATTTATCCTTTTCTGTTAAAGTTGTTCAAGGTGATATTCGGAAAGTACAGAAAAACATGAGAGTGTAAATATTCCCAAAGTCACACTGAAATGAGTGGTTTTTCAGAAGCAGGGATCCAAAAAGTGACCCATTGAAATGAGTACATCTATTCATATTTGATAACAATCTGAATAATTTATTTTTTCCTGTGGATGAATTTTTATTATTTTTACTTCGGAAAAATAATTGAATTTGCAGCTGCAGCCTCAGACTTTACCAGGCAATGTTTTTTATGGGCATTAAATAATTCATAATTCAATTTATAAATTCGCAAGAGGCGGAATGAAATGTGTGCTTCAAACTGGCAAAGCCAATAAAAGTCCACTTCCATAAACCCTTCCAAGAGGACAGGGTTACCTTTCCTCAGACCTTGGATGATGAGCAGCATCTGCCCGTATAGAATTTCATTTTAACTTTTTCTTAAAAAAACAGAGACTTATTTGGGGATTCAGTTCCACTGTAGCCTGGCACAACTGTTCAAACCTAGGTAGGCTTCCTTAGAAAGCATAAAGCACAATCTTAGTCCTGGGCAAACCTCTTTAATTCAAATGGCTGTGAATTATTGTCATTCCCAGTCTGAAAGGCTTCACAAACAGTCTTTCAGGGGAGTGTTTACAAACACCCACCTTATCTCCCTTGGAATGCTGCCAGAGAACTAATTGCCACATGCAAGGCAAGGTCAGACTTAGCACAGAGTCAAACAGAACTTTTGAACTAGGTAAAATGAGGACCCGGTTTGTGGGGGCAATAAGCTGACTTTGTATAAAAAAGAACACCGCTTGGGGAGAGGGGGGGGGCGAAAGCCCTACTAAGCAGGTATATACAAAAGTATGAAGGCTATTGCTTAATGCATTGTAAGCCACCCTGAGTTTCCGGAGAAGGGTGGCATATAAATCGAACCAATAAATAAATCCCATTCTGAAATAGGAGAGAAGTCTTCAGAATGGGCAGCAATATTGTTTCTTCTTCCTTCTTCCTTCTTCCTCCTTCTTCCTTCTTCTCCTCTCCCTCCTCTCAGTTTGCCTTAATTTTTGCATAACTTTTTAATTAACCATCCTGATGTTTCTTCTTCTACTGTGCAGTGGTCACTACAACTATGCATAATGCTGGTCATTGACCACAGTAAATACCACATTATTCTCACGGGCTCAGATTGGGATTGGATCCTCAGGTCTACTATTTGCACTGAAAGGAAAACTGGTTAGTGCTACAGAAATATTTTTCTTTCAAAGAAAGCATCAGTCACAGAAGTCAGGATATTACGGGATTCACCGGACATCACAATGAAGCTCAGAAAGCAAATCTCTCTCACACACACCAAAAACAGAGGCATAATGCAGACCGAGCCTCCTTGTAGGAAGTTAGCACCCACCCCTTTCCTGGAAGAGTGAAATATTTTAGGAAATATGAAAAAGACAGAATATTATATTTCCCTGGATGAGAAATGGAGAAGCATATTTTACAGACAAAGCAGCTCCCACCTTCCTGCCCCCCACCCTTTGTCAATGGGCCATTAAGGCTTGGGCCAGTCTATTCTACATAACAAAGATCTGCCTCCTTCAGGCAGAACCATAGTAGGAATTGCCAAAGATCCAGCAAAGATAGGATTAGCCCTCTACACAATAGCAGCAGAAACTCACCACATGTGACCTGGGAAGCACATGTGACCATCGGCTAGCTAAGACCCCCACCCCCTGGGAGTCTGACAACCAATCAGGATACTCTTTCGGGGCCCCGGGAAATTCAGAGCCAGAGAGAGCATAAAAATCCAAGGACTCCCTGTATCTGCCCTTTTCTGTTCAGGAACTCAAGCCATGTGATCCTGTCCACCATTAAACCATCTTTCCAAGCAGTCTCCATGTTTCCAGTGTCTGTTTCCCCACTTGGAGCAGAACCCAGAAGGATGTTTCTTCCAACATCCTATTCCTGCTGCCTGCTACTTCCGCTGTTTTCAAGGGGAAAAAGGCATTCACACCTGGAGTGGGTTCTACTTACCTTTACTACCGGTTCGCAGCGGGGCCACAAGCTCATACTTGCTGCGCATACGCAGAAGCGTTTTGATGACATCAGGGTCAGTGGGTGGGGCCTCCCGACAGTTTTATTACCGGTTCTATAGAAGAGGTGCAAACTGGGGGCAACCCACCACTGAATCACACAATAAAACAGTTGTGCAAAATGCTTCTTTATCTAATCTAGCCATCAGTGTTTCTGCAATGTCACCTTTGCCAACCTACCAAAGACACAGCTGGAAAGCAGGACCCGAACGGGCAGCCTTCCACTGTTCAGCTGATGCTTTTGAACTGAATCCTCTTAACTTCAGTCGATGGGATCTCTTGTGGCGGCTGCTTTTGTTCTGCTTCCAAATTCACCTTGCCTTTCTCCTGAACCGAAAGCCCCCACTCTGCTGTTTCACCCACGTGTAACCACCAGAGCTTTCCCTTCAAGGGTTGGATAAAGCTTTTCAGTCTGCCTGCTTTTAAGAAGCACGGGACTCTCTGCTACCTGTCTCAATGCAGCTGCCCCTTTGAACGCAATCTCCAAAGCCGTGGGATGGATGCCCTTTTGCGTTGGCGCCCCTGAATCTCAACCCAAAGAACGCAGGCATCCCGCAGCAGGAGGTCATGTCCTGGCTGAGAATGAAAGCTTTGTTTGCCAGTGCCTTACCTGCCAGGGCCCCCTCCATCCCTGCACATTTGATCACAAACTCATCACCGCCGATGCAGGCTTTCCACTCCTGTTTCCCTCTGCTTGCAGCCTGTAGGTTGCCCAATGTCCCTCTTCTGCTTGTCTAGTCAGGATCAAACAAATAAACTGTTGAGGTGAGAAGAAATTATTTTGGCGTCCCTCCCAACTTTTTATTGATTTGATGTCAGGCTGGGAAATTGAAGTTCAAAGATCCACTTCCACACAAGTATCTTTTTAGGGCATCACCCAGCCATCCCTGGAGCAAAAGAATGCTTATCTTTCTGCTGCTATTTCGTCCCACAAATGACTCTAGAAGATGCTATCAATTCCTAACAGGGATCCTGCATAAGCCGCAAAGCTCTTCCTCTCACTGTGGGCGCATGCGGTGGACTATGCCTTATCCTACTAACTCCAGTCTAATTTCCCACAACTTCCGGGGAAGGGCACTGGGTATGTGGCCAAAGCCATTTACACCAGAGAAGCCCAGTCTGCTACTGAGCTACTAGGGATGGGGCCAGGGGTGGGCTTCAAAAATTTTAGCAAGGGGTTCTTTGCCCAGTTGCTGGGTGGACGTGGCCATGGTGGGTGTGGCCTAGTCGGCCTCCTGCACCATGGGGGGGCATTTTTGCCCTCCCTGGTCTCCAGAGGCTTTCTTTGAGCCTCCGGGAGGGCGAAAACCACGTCCCCAGGCTCCAGAGGCCCTCTGGAGGCCAGAAACAAACCTGTTTCTGGTCTTCTCGAACTTCCGGTAGCCCCATTTTTCACCCTCCCTGAACTTCCGCATGTGCCATGTACTTACCTCATCCAAAATGGCCCACATGGGGACTCCTGGGAGCGAAGGGGTGGGGAGGGGTGAGCGGGGCCAGCCAGGAGTGGGATTTGGGGGTTCTCTGAACTGCATAGAATCTTAGCTAGAGGTTCTCCTGAACCCCTGTGAACCCCCAGCAGCCCACCCCTGGATGGGGCAAGTGGCAACCCTCATATTTCAACAGCCTGACTAGACCAGCTACTGGATCTCAACTTATAAAATAACATTCTTTCCACCAAATAAGGTGGATCCTGATTACCATCTTTTTCTGGGAACGGCCTAAACCAGCTTTGCAGCTTGTTGGCTCAGCTGACGGAAGGAGAGGGGAATTGGGCCACATTTATTTATTTATTTATTTATTTATTTATTTATTTATTTATTTATTTAATTAGATTTCTATACCGCCCTACTCCCGAAGGACTCAGGGCGGTGCACAGCCAAACAATAAAAACACATACAATACAAAATTTAAAAAATAGAATAAAATCAAATTAAATAATTTTGGCTCTGACAAATTTAAAACCCCAAACTTTTAAAACCAATTTAAAATTGAATATATAAAATACTAAAAGATATTTAAAATTTTAAAAATCTTTTATAAAAGAGGGGGAAAATTAGGCCAGGCCGGCCTGGTGAAATAGTAAGGTCTTTAAGGCGCGGCGGAAGGTGCGCAGATCCGGGATCCTCCGTATCTCTGTGGGGAGCTCATTCCAGATCGTAGGTGCCCCCACAGAGAAGGCTCTCCCCCTAGGGGCCGCCAGTCGGCATTGTTTGGCTGACGGCACCCGGAGGAGCCCCTCTCTATGGGAGCGTACCGGCCAATGGGAGGCTATTGGTGGTAGTAGGTGGTCCCACAAGTACCCAGGTACATGAGTGGCGGGCTGGCGTATGCATGTGTGCATGCAGCCCTTGGACGAGAGGCAGGCCAGCGCACATGCATGTGAGTGCCTACCAGCCTGCTACTCATACAACTTGAGTTTGCACACTGTGGGAAGCCCCCCTCCCCCCAGAAGAATGAAATATTTTTGGAAATATTAAAAAGGCAGAATATTCCACCTAATGGAGAAATGGAAAAAAAAAATCTCAAGGGTGGCAGAAACCAGCACCAGTCTCCCAGCCCCCCAAGCAGAAACTGAGGAGCCAGCTTTTAGAAATGCAGATTTGGTAATCCATTCAGAGAGACTGGGTCAAGACAGAAACTCAGATAAGCAACAAACAAAAGGTTGACAAAATTAGCTCATACAACACCTGCAGTAAGATTTGCATTTCCTCTTTTGCCTAAAGAGCCAGCTATGACCCCTACATAACCCTCATAGGAGTCCAGAAAGTATAAAAACCCACCCACTCTAAACTCCATTTTGTCACCACAAACCCTGGTGGTTCTGCGATCAGCCTCCATGTTGTTTCCAGCGTCTTTCTCCCAGCTTGGAACTGAACCAGATGGATTTTTTTTCCAATAATGTGCTCCAGCTACCCACTCACGAAGCCCAATTCCGAGTAGGCCATGTCCCAGTAATGGACCACAGACTGGGGGCTGGAGACCCTGGCCTACACACTTTCTTTGGGCCCCTTGATGCTGAGCCCACCTCAGAAATACTCTAGTGTTTCTCCAGCAGCAGTGAAATATGGAGCTTTCTGTTTTCTTAATGGTGGAGAAGTCCATGAAGAACATACTGAAATCTAATTGGGAGATGCCAACAATCTGAGGTAGTGGGAGGGAAATCTAGCCTCTCTAATTTAGGTGAGATGGTTGGATGGACCTCTTTGATGTTTGGGACAGAGACAGCTGAGGGAGGAAAGAGAGTCCATCATGGAAACACAAAAACCAAAGCCAATTGCACATGCCTTTGGCTGCTTTGTTATAAAATTAATTTCTTAACAACCTCTTACTGGAACCAGTTACTGATTTCGTACAAAGTAAGAGAAGATTAGATACCGGAAACTGATTTTGATGAGCAGGCATTCCAAGTTCCTTGAGGAAAGTGTGCTGAAGCTGCTCCAGGTAGTGCGAAATCCATCTGCAAAGCAGCTTCTCTTTAAAGCAGCTTGTTGATGTCAAACTCTTTAAAGCTTCCCCTTAGTTGAAACGGAACCCAACTGCATGAGTTCTGCAAATCAAAAATAGTGTTGATTTCTAACAGGTGTGGGAGGTACACCCCAAAAGGACAGTGCCAGGAACCACTATAGCAGTGCCAAAAGACTTAAAACAGCCCACCCCCCCTTTTAAGAAATTCAAACCCCAAAGCAAAAGCACCAGCTGAAAGGAAAATCTGGAGCAGCCAAAAGCCATTAACGGCTGTTACAGAAATAACAAAGCCTGACCATAAAGCAGATCCTGAAAATACTTAAAACCAGCTAAAAATAACTCACCAAGAACTCCTCTTTTCCTCTTTCCTGATTCACCCCCAGGATAGGAAAGACAAAGATCGAGGGACAGGATTAACCTATTAAGGCAGGAAGACAGAACTCAGGGCAATCACTTTTACCAGAGCTTCTTGCCTTCCTACATTAAAAGAATTCCGCTTTCTGGCAGCTGGCTTCTGCATCCATTTCTTCTCAGCATCTGTGGTGTGTCCCAGCTGGGGAACGAACCCAGGGAGTTTTTCTTCCAAAATAGGTACCTGAAATTTTAACAATTTCAGAGCTGACTCACTGTGCCGAATAAGTTTTGCATTATAGATCAGTACGTGGATAGTGTTGTGCATTGGGGACACATTTCTTATCGATCTTGTGATATCAACTCTTAGCTAGATTTTTCTCCAGGATGATTTGCCACTAACTTGATCCTTCAGGTCTTCCAACAGTGCACCCATCACTACTGTAACTGAGTTCATCCGTCTTGCATTTCTTTATTGTTCACCACCAAATACATCCACGGCTTCTTGGGACAAGCAATTTAATAAAAGAGGTAACGCACATACAGACATACATAACCTTGACTGCATCAGAATTTTGTAGAAGTTGTTTCTTTTCACCATAGAAAGAAGTAGATTGATTTTTTTTAAAGTTAATAGTTATACATTCAATACAGCTCACTCTGAAAGGAGAAATTCATCATACTCATGCTTAGCATGTCTTGTTTTTCTGGCACTGATTTCCAATAGATTCTCAGTGCCTGTCAATGTCTAGGGAGTTTGATTTTGACTTGAATCAATCAAATGCACCACAGGTCAAGAAACATTAATAGGGAATGTTGTGAAAAAAGCTGGAGCAGCAAAATTAAAACCAATTCTAGAACAACAAAGAGACAGGCAAATTTCAGTGGGCGACACCCTCTTGCTCAATGTAGATGATTTAGGGGAGGGACAAAAGACAGATCTCTAAAGGGAATGAGTTCAATATTTAAAATAAGAAAATTAAGCAATCGTTGTTGTTTTTTTCTCATTCAAGGCAATAAAAGCAATCCATTTAAAGATATTCCCGATAGATATTTCACAGTTTTGCAGCCTCCAACGTGCTTCCCTTTGATGAAACCTTGTTGGACAAAATATGGAGAAAAAAATATATTGACATAATATACCGTATTTTTTGGAGTATAAGACGCACTGGAGTATAAGATGCACCTTAGTTTTTGGGGAGGAAAATAAGAAAAAAGCTGATTGGTAGGTGGATCAGCCTCCTGGAATACCCCCAATCAGCTTTTCCCAGAGGTGAATTTTAGCAACAGGTTCCTTGGTTGTGAGCTCTGTGTCCTGCTTTTTTTTTTTGCTTTTTTTTTCCTGCCTCTGAAAATTCTGAAAAACTGTTTCAGAAAAATCTTTTTTTCCTGCCTCTGAAAGCCTCCAAAACAGTTTCAGAAAAAAAGGCTCTGAAGCTCTGTTTGGGGGCTTCTTTTCTGATGCTTTTTTCAGCCTCTGAAACCTCCGTTTGAGAAGTTGGGCAGGGCTACATTCGGAGTATAAGACGCACCCAGATTTTCACCCTTTTTTCGGGGGGGGGGATGGTAATTAGCAGGGGAAGAAAAGGGGGTGGACTTTAGCAAGCTAATCTTGCACGTGCCAATCAAGAAAGTGGGACTGATAATGTTTTGCCCTGCACCTTCTGGCTAATTCCTAAGTCTTCATTTGGGTTCAGAGGTGAAGATCCAGGGAGGAGTTGAGTGATGGAGTTGGGGATATATTCTTTGCTTTCATTGCCATTTTCCCCAGCACCCCACATCTGACCCCAGGACATCAACATCTCCCCCACCCTCACCGGTTGCATCTGCCAAGATGATCAGCCAAGAGGAAGGTAGAGTCCAGAAACATCCCATACCACAAACCTCATCCTTTAGAGAATGTACTTTCTTTTGTAAGACATCTGGCCTCTGATTTGATTCACACTATTCTCGAGACCTAACATATATTGGGTATTCATGTCAAAGGGTAAAACAGAGATAAATTCACCATGCATTGACCTCCCTTTATATTAAGTGGTGGTATACAATGAAGGGACATGGTGGCTCAGTGGCTAAGACGCTGAGCTTTTCGATCAGAAAGTCAGCAGTTCAGTGATTCGAATCCCTAGCACTGTGTAACGGAGTGTGCTCCGGTTACTTGTCCCAGCTTCTGCCAACCTAGCAGTTCGAAAGCACATAAAAAATGCAAGTAGAAAAATAGGGAAGGTAACAGTGCTCCATGAGCCTTCAGTGTTTAGTCATGCTGGCCACATGACCACGGAGACGTCTTCGGACAGCGCTGGCTCTTCAGCTTTGAAACAGAGATGAGCACTGCTCCCTAGAGTTGGGAACAACTAGCACATGTGTAGGGGGAACCTTTACCTTTACCTTATACAATGAAAAAAAAATTGTGGAAAGGTATCATCACTTTATGAAGACAAATGGGATACACACTGTTCTATGCTTAGTTCTGTCATAGATAGATAGATAGATAGATAGATAGATAGATAGATAGATAGACGGACGGACAGACAGACAGATAATACAATTAACTACCAAGAGCCTTGGTAGTACAGTGGTCTAAGGCACCCTGTTATTAAGCTGGTTATTAAGACCAGCTGCCTGCAATTACTGCAGGTTCGAATCTCGCCAAGGCTCAAGGTTGACTCAGCCTTCCATCCTTTCTAAGGTAGGTAAATTGAGGACCCAGTTTGTGGGGGCAATAAGCTGACTTTGTATAAATATACAAAAGTATGAAGGCTATTGCTGAGCACATTGTAAGCCGCCCTGAGTCTCCGGAGAAGGGCGGCATATAAATCAAATTAAAAAAAAACAAAAAAAACCTCCTTCTTTAGTTGAAAAGCCTCCCAGATTAGTTTACCAAATAAAGAGAGTCCTTGAGCCCAGATTTCTAGTCTAAGAGTCTGTGACACAAAAGGCAAAAAAAAAAAAAAAAAAAAAAAAAATGCAAGAAGACGAGAAGACAAGCTCTACCAAGTCTTCTTCCAAACCTTTGAAAAGAACCAGCTTTCGTCTCTGGTGCAGCCTGATAGAAAGGTGGTAGTAGGGAAGGAGAAGCTAACAGGCATTTCTCTACTTCAGTGATGGTGAACCTTTTCGGCACCAAGTGCCGAAAAGCTCACATGGAAATGTCACGTGTGCACGCACACGCTCGTCGCGACCACACTCCGGAAGTGCTGAACTTCCGGGTTCTAGCACACACGCACACCCGATGATCAGCTGGCTGGCGCGTATGTGCAGGCTGGTTTTCGGCACTGCCACAGGCGCGAAGGGATCATGCTCCACAAAAGCCAAACTTCCGGGTTCTGGCGTGCATGTGCACCCAACAATCAGCTGGACGGCACACATGTGCACACTGGTTTCAGGCACTGCCATGCACACAAAGAACAGCTGATCGTCGTGCGCGCATGTGTGCACCAGAAACCCAGAAGACAAACAGGCAAGGCCACATGTGCTGGGTGACATGGCTTCGTGTGCCACTTTGGGCACGCGTGCCACAGGTTCGCCATCATGGCTCTAGTTAGTCTGTCTCCTTCTGTCTCCAGTGGGATGAATGTTGCTAAGGACCTGTGCCCTCCTGCCCCTCTGCCCTCATTTCTTCTGCTGTTCCGATCCTGCAACCCAGCACAATGCATGCAGCCATTTCAGAAACATTTCGAGTCTTTCCTGCTGTGCAAATCAATCATGCGTTCGGCAGATTAATTTTTCATCCATCGTGCCTGTTGCTAATCAACTCTGCTTAATTTTCAACAGCTCATACCCCTAATTGCAGAAAATGTGGAAAAGGGAAGGGGGGAAAAGCGTATTAAAAATAATCGTTCTCCTTGATTTCCATAGTAATTAAGTTCACGTGTTTCTTTCCCAAGGAAATTTCTTTCCTCGGGGGATCTTTCCACTTGGTTTTTTCCCCCAAGAAGAATCAAGCTAACTATATTCTGATCACCCTTGATCTAAAGCCCTTCTCTTTTTGTCGTTGTGAGGATTTCAGGGCCAGGGCTGTTGTGTCATTCCTCTTCATAGTAAAAGGGTTGGGATGGAGCAAGGCATCCCATTGGGATGGAAGTCAAATAGGGCCTCCACAAATGGTAGTTGCCCTTACCTCCCCTCCCCTCCCCTCCCCTCCCCTCCCCTCCCTTTCCTTTCCTTTCCTTTCCTTTCCTTTCCTTTCCTTTCCTTTCCTTTCCTTTCCTTTCCTTTCCTTTCCTTTCCTGTCCCCTCCTCTCCCGTCCCCTTCCCTTCCCTTCCCTTCTTTTCTTTTCTTTTCTTTTTTCTTTTCCCTTCCCTTCCCTTCCTTTCCTTTCCTTTCCTTTCCTTTCCTTTCCTTTCCTTTCCTTTCCTTTCCTGTCCCCTCCTCTCCCGTCCCCTTCCCTTCCCTTCCCTTTTCTTTTCTTTTCTTTTTTCTTTTCCCTTCCCTTCCCTTCCCTTCCCTTCCCTTCCCTTCCCTTCCTTTCCTTTCCTTTCCTTTCCTTTCCTTTCCTTTCCTTTCCTTTCCTTTCCTTTCCTTTCCTTTCCCTTCTCTTCCCTTCCCATCCCTTCCCTTCCCCTCCTTTCTCTTCCCATTCCCTCCCTTCCCCTCCTTTCTCTTCCCATCCCTTCCCCTCCTTTCTCTTCCCTTCCCTTCCACTCCCTTCCCCTTCCCTTCCCTAAAACACAGTCTGCAGAATCAATGAATTCAATCTGTCCTAGTTGCCCTTCTCTCTCTGGGGCTTTTAAGCAGGACCCCATCCAGCTCTTCCTGGAGATGCTAAGGACTGAAAGACCATCTTTGGTATGCAAAGAATGTGCTTCTCTTAGAACTATGCATCGCAGAGATTTCAGTTACTGAAATGTCACTGTTGGATAAATCCAGACTCTCTGGTTCCCGCTGGGGTCAGATCTGAGTCATCCAGAGCTTTGTGCTATTTTCTAACAAAGGAATTGTCCCACACAGCTTTTTGGGGGGTGGGGGGGTGGGGGGGCAATGAGTGGAAGAAGAAAGCTAATACTAGGATTGTGCTTTGCAGTTTAATGGGACTCAATGGGAAAGAGGGAGAAACTGTGTTTTTCAGGACACCTGCCCATTTTTTACTCTTTTCAAATGCCATCTTGCTTTAAGAAGCATCTTCTTCTGAAAGAAAGTAAAACCATGGTTTGTCTAGTGTGTAGACATCTCAGCTGGTTTCGGAGAGGGTGCTGCAAAACTAACAAATGTGCAATTTGAAGCATCTGGATATATTCAGTCAGCTGCAGGAGGGTAGCAGCTCAAATATTTCTGGATCCAAATGCTTTATGGAGAATGCTAGAAACAGGCACACATTCATCTTTCCCCTTATTGTGCTGGGGGAGAATATTTTCAAGAATATTCCCTGTTTTCATGAGAACCATGGGATTTGGAAATTTATAGCTACTGCAGACTAGTGGTAAAATATATGAAAAGCTGTTCTTTAGGAGGGAAGAAATCTATAAAAAGCATCTCCATCACTTATTCAGTTTTAGTTTTTGTTATTCTTTTATGGACCCTTACATCTTCTCAGAGACTTCAGAAAGAGCCAAAAACCACGCTTTAGGAATAAACTTATTAAAGTAAAATTTAGAATAAGTGTTTTTCCGGCGAGACTGGTTTATCAGGGTAACCTGGTCTACCCAAACATGGGACAGAGCTTACGCAGTAGCTCAGTGGCTAAGAGGCTGAGCTTGTCGATTGAAAGGTCGGCAGTTCAGCGGTTCAAATCCCTAGTGCTGTGTAATGGGGTGAGCTCCCGTTACTTGTCCCAGGTTCTGCCAACCTAGCAGTTCGAAAGCACATAAAAAATGCAAGTAGAAAAACAGGGACCACCTTTGGTGGGAAGGTAACAGCATTCTGTGTGTCTTTGGCATTGAGTCATGCTGGCCACATGACCACGGAGATGTCTTTGGACAGCGCTGGCTCTTCGGCTTTGAAACAGAGATGAGCACCGCCCCCTAGAGTTGGGAACGACTAGCACAGATGTGCAAGGGAAACCTTTAACTTTACCTTATCTGCTTTCGCCTTTCAGCCCCAATCCAGGAGCCTTCACAGGCAGTCATTTCCACGACAAACTATTTTGTGTTAAATTTAAATTTACCAACACAGAAATAAAGAAAGACTTTAGCTGATAAGAGCTAAACACTTGAAATAGCTACACGAGTCTTCCTTTTATTTCTTTGTTGGTAAATTTAAATTTAACATAAAATTTAGAATATTAGGATGGTTAGAAAAATAGTCAATGGGCAACATCTTTTTAGGCTAGAAGGACTAAGAATCAAGCTGGAATACAAAGTAACTGTGTCTAGCTGGATTTTTTTTTTTTTCATCTCTGAGATTAGCAGAATTCAGCCTGCCACCAACCTCTGCCCTGAGCTCTTCCAGATAGAAGTTTTCATCGCAAATCTGAGGAAATCAATAGTCAACAGGCAGAATGGAGCAACTCCCCATGGCACCTCACCACGGGACAATTCAACAAACACAAAAGTTCAAGTAATTTTGATGGAACCATGGCCAATAATAATAAAATCAAGAAAGTCAATCCAGAAATGCAAGAATTACAATGATATTGACTAAAGCAGTCACCAATAATAAAACTAACTGAACAAAATGATTAATGCAGCATTGAATTGTCCCACACTGAGTTGTTCTGCAGTTGGCCATGGTGAGTTGGCCATGGTGAGTTGGCTATGGTGAGTTGGCTATGGTGAGTTGGCTATGGTGAGTTGGCTATGGCTAGTTGGCTATGAGTTGGCCATGGCAAGTTGGCCATGGTGAGTTGGCTATGGTGAGTTGGCTGCAGTGAGTTTGCTATAGTGAGTTTGTCATGGCAAGTTGGCTATGGTGAGTTGGCTATGGAGAGTTGGCTATGATGAGTTGGCCATGGCAAGTTGGCCATGGTGAGTTGGCCATGGTGAGTTGGCTATGGTGAGTTGGCTATGGTGAGTTGGCTCTGATGAGCTGGCCATGGCAAGTTGGCCATGGTGAGTTGGCTATGGTGAGTTGGCTATGGTGAGTTGGCTATGGTGAGTTGGCTGCAGTGAGTTTGCTATAGTGAGTTTGTCATGGCAAGTTGGCTATGGTGAGTTGGCTGCAGTGAGTTTGCTATAGTGAGTTTGTCATGGCAAGTTGGCTATGGTGAGTTGGCTATGGCGAGTTGGCTATGGCGAGTTGGCTATGGTGAGTTGGCTCTGATGAGCTGGCCATGGCAAGTTGGCCATGGTGAGTTGGCTATGGTGAGTTGGCTCTGATGAGCTGGCCATGGCAAGTTGGCCATGGTGAGTTGGCTATGGTGAGTTGGCTATGGTGAGTTGGCTGCAGTGAGTTTGCTATAGTGAGTTTGTCATGGCAAGTTGGCTATGGTGAGTTGGCTATGGTGAGTTGGCTATGGTGAGTTGGCTATGGTGAGTTGGCTCTGATGAGTTGTCCATGGCAAGTGGGCCATGGTGAGTTGGCTATGGTGAGTTGGCTGCAGTGAGTTTGCTATAGTGAGTTTGCCATGGCAAGTTGGCTATGGTGAGTTGGCTATGGCGAGTTGGCTATGGTGAGTTGGCTCTGATGAGCTGGCCATGGCAAGTTGGCCATGGTGAGTTGGCTATGGTGAGTTGGCTCTGATGAGCTGGCCATGGCAAGTTGGCTATGGCGAGTTGGCTACGGTGAGTTGTCTCTGATGAGCTGGCCTTGGAAGTTGGCCATGGTGAGTTGGCTATGGTGAGTTGGCTGCAGTGAGTTTGCTATAGTGAGTTTGTCATGGCAGGTTGGCTATGGTGAGTTGGCTATGGTGAATTGGCTATGATGAGTTGGCCATGGCAAGTTGGCCATGGTGAGTTGGCCATGGTGAGTTGGCTATGGTGAGTTGGCTATGGTGAGTTGGCTCTGATGAGCTGGCCATGGTGAGTTGGCTATGGTGAGTTGGCTGTAGTGAGTTTGCTATAGTGAGTTTGTCATGGCAAGTTGGCTATGGCGAGTTGGCTATGGTGAGTTGGCTCTGATGAGCTGGCCATGGCAAGTTGGCCATGGTGAGTTGGCTGCAGTGAGTTTGCTATAGTGAGTTTGTCATGGCAAGTTGGCTATGGCGAGTTGGCTATGGTGAGTTGGCTCTGATGAGCTGGCCATGGCAAGTTGGCTATTGTGAGTTGGCTATGGCGAGTTGGCTCTGATGAGCTGGCCATGGCAAGTTGGCCATGGTGAGTTGGCTATGGTAAGTTGGCTGCAGTGAGTTTGCTATAGTGAGTTTGTCATGGCAAGTTGGCTATGGTGAGTTGGCCATGGCAAGTTGGCCATGGTGAGTTGGCCAGGGTGAGTTGGCTATGGTGAGTTGGCTCTGATGAGCTGGCCATGGCAAGTTGGCCATGGTGAGTTGGCTATGGTGAGTTTGTTAATTTTGGAAGACAGGGTTTTTGTTTTTTTTTGCTTCCTAACTGCCAAACATTTTAGCCTGGGAAATTGGGAGGGGGGTTTTGTTGGAGCGGTAGAAAGTTAGTCATAACAACATTCCGTATTCAAGGACACTTTTGCCTGCATCTGCTGGAGACTGCCTGGAAATTGAATCCAGTTGAATGTGAAGAGTTGATTGGGATATGTAATGCACTTGTGGGCATGGGGCAGGGCTGTGAACTGTTAGCTGGGTGGAGAAAACCTGGAAGCTTTCAGATGTGGGTTTTCCCAGATGTGCCAACGTGACATCTCTAATGAACTGGAACTTCGAGGAAGTTTTTATTTCATTGGGGTTGTTCCTTGGAACCCTGACAGAGTTGGCTATTGCCTATGGCAAGTTGGCTATGGTGAGTTGGCTGCAGCGAGTTGTTCTAGATATGTCAACATGGAATACAGGTGGAGAAAGTCCAGGGGCAGGCATATATCTATATCTCCTGCATACCTACAGCCCTAAATCTTTCAGGTTGGGCTGGTGGAAAGCAAAAGAAGCAGAGACTGAAAGAGGCCTTTTCAGGAAGCTCAACCTCTGGACTTGCCATGAGTTGGAACCCAGAACAATCAGCTCCTCATTGCATGGAAGCTTTTCATGCTCACTTGGGCATGGGAAGGTTTCAGACCCACAGAGGGTTCAAGCTCTATGGACAGATTTAGGAAAGCTACATCACATATGTGATGGCAAGCATGGAGCAATTGCAGATGGCCCCATCTCAGCTCATGTGCTCTTTCTTGTGTGCTTGCTGGAGTTCTAAACTCCATTACAGGTACTCCTCAGAGTGGTGAGCTACAGGTGGAGCTCTTGCCTCACAATCAGGAGGCTGTGAGTTCGAACCTAGGTAATTTAATTTAATTTAATTTAATTTAATTTAATTTAATTTAATTTAATTTAATTTAATTTAATTTAATTTAATTTAATTTAATTTAATTTAATTTAATTATTTAATTTAATTTAATTTAATTTAATTTTTAATTTAATTTAATTTAATTTTTTAATTTAATTTAATTTAATTATCATATTTCTATGCCGCCCAACTCCCAAGGGACTCTGGGCGGCTTACAACAGAAATAATAGAGGCAGCTATTTCTCTCTCTGGGCACACTGAGAATATATCTGCTGAACAAAATTCCGCATTGGCAACAGGAAGGGCATCCGGCCAGTAAACACTTTGCTAGCTCCATTCAGTTGCCCAGACTCCACCCCGCAAGGGATTATGGGGTCATTAAATGAAGATGATTACAGGTAGTCCTCAACTTATAACTGTTCATTTAGTGACTGTTAAAAATTACAATCCCGGGGAAAAAAATGACTTATGATTATTTTTCACACTTTGTAAACCTTTGCAGCATCCCCATGGTCACATGATCAAAATTAGGACACTTGGCAACTGGCTTGTATTTATGACAGTTGCTGTGTCCTGGGGTCATGTGATCCCCTTTTGCAGCCTTCTGAAAAGCAAAGTCAAAGGGGGAACCAGACTCATTTAACAATTGTGTTACTAATTCAACAACTGCAGTAATTCACTTAACAACGATGGCAAAAAAGGTTGTACAACGAGGCAAAACTGATTTAACAGCTGTCTCGCTTATCAACAGAAATGTTGATTTCAATCGTGGTCATAAGTCAAGGACTACCTGTATAGGTTTTTGAATTTCATTTTTCAATCAAAAACATGATTCAATGCTTTCAAGCTTCCAAACATTTTTGGTTGAGTGGCAGGCAAGGGTGAAATCCAGCAGGTTCTGACCGGTTCTGGAGAACCAGTAGCGGAAATTTTGAGCAGTTCGGAGAACCGGCAAATACCACCTCTGTCTGGCCCCAGAGTGGGATGGGAATGGAGATTTTGCAATATCTTTCCCCCAGGAGTGGGGATGGAATGGGGATTTTGCAGTATCCTTCCCCCTGGAGTGGGATGGGAATGGGGATTTTGCAGTATCCTTCCCCCTGGAGTGGGGTGGGAATGGGGATTTTGCAGTATTCTTCCCCCTGGAGTGGGGTGGGAGTGGGGATTTTGCAGTATTCCCCCCGGAGTGGGGTGGAAATGGAGATTTTGCAATATCCTTCCCCCAGGAGTGGGGATGGAATGGGAATTTTGCAGTATCCTTCCCCCAGGAGTGGGGAGGGAATGGGGATTTTGCAGTATCCTTCCCCCAGGAGTGGGGAGGGAATGGGGATTTTGCAGTATCCTTCCCCCAGGAGTGGGGTGGGAATGGGGATTTTGCAGTATCCTTCCCCCTGGAGTCGGGTGGGAATGGAGATTTTTCAGTGTCCTTCCCCTGTCACGCCCACCAAGCCACGCCCACCAAGCCACACCACGCCCATTAAGCCAGCCCACAGAACCGGTAGTAAAAAAAAATGAATTTCATCACTGGTGGCAGGGAATCCTTGGCCATCCTTGCACTCCTAGAGAACATAGCTGGTCTGATGGATGATCAGAATTGTTTTCCAACAACATTCAAGTGGGCCATTCCCAAGAACGGTTCAATGTATTTATATAACACATGATAGAAATCCAATGTTTTGGAAGAAGGCACACACGACATGGATAATTCCTGCATGCCGCAGAGCAGCTACACCGTGTGTGGATACTACAGCTGGTAGTGGGTGGTTGGGAGGAAGACCAGAAGGATGAGAATGTTCTAGCAACATTCAGTGGACTTTTTCCAGGAGATTGTTCTCCAATTTGAAGCCAGCCAGCCTGAGCCAAGAAGGGGGGGAGAAAAGGTTGAAGATGTGACCGAACAGATATGGCAATTCCTCATGTTTGCCACCAATATTTCAGAAAATATGTAAGACATGTGTTCATTCTATGATGACTCCAAAGCCTTGGGAGGTACAGTAGGAGGGTGAGTGAGTGAGTGAGTGTGCATGAGTGTAAATATATGTGAGCATTAGCTATCTGAGCTTTCCTGCAACAGCACTTCTGCTGTTTTCCACTGGGCAATGGAGATGGGGGGAAATCATAAGTGAATTCATCAAGAGTGAACTGAAATCATGGTTCTCCTCCATTTGTCAGGCCTGCAAGCCATCTTTTTCATTGGGCCTTCAGGCCTGCCACATTTACTACTGTGGGAAACTGGGAGTGGGGGAGCTGTATGGAGCCAGGCAGGGTGATACATAGTCATAATAACATTCCTTTCTCAGAGAGTCAAGGACATCTTGCCTTGCACCTGGATGGCTGGAACTGGAAGGCATCTCCAGTTGGGACGATGCTTCGATTGGACCATGTGATGGACATGTGGGTATTGGGCAGGGACTTGAACTTTCCTTTGGGTGGGGAAAACCTGGAAACTTTCAGATTTGGGTTTTTCCAGATGTGCCAATATGACATCTCTAATAAAATGGAACTTTGAAGGAACTCAAGCTTTGGAGTTTTCTTTCGTTGGGGGTGTTACTTGGAAGCCTGACAGTAATCTGAATCAACACCACTCCCATTACAAAAGCTCTTTTCCCAGTCTCTTAGTTTCAGTCTCTGGCACCATAAAGCAAGTGTGATCCTGGAAAAAGATTCACCGCTTCAAGATGTTGCCGATAGAGAGGACACAGCTGTTCTTCTGAGGTCTCTCAAGCAGCTTCTGAATCTCAAATCTGAGCCTATGCACTTCCCAAGGAGCCATAAGGGTTTGAGGCTGAAGGCCCATGACATCCTAGATGAAAGCTGGCAGCTGCGCTTGATGGAGTGGTCTTCATATATCTAGCACTCTATCTTGGAACAGAAGTATAAAAGGTTAGCACCACCCTTCTCCTAGAACAGTGATGGTTAACCTTTTTGCCATCGCGTGCCAGGAGACGGGGGGTGGGAGCAGGTCACGCGTGCACGTGCCCACGTGCATGCGTGCGCAACCCCCTCCCCCCCGCTCCTGGCACATGATGGCCTGGTAGGCCCGTTTTTCTTTCTTACCTGGTTCCAGATCCTCTCTGTGTATCTGGGAAGGGAGAAAACAGCCTTTCCCACTCCCTTGGAGGCCCTACGGAGGCTGAAAGGGCCCATTTCCTAACTCTCGGTGGGACAGGAAGTGACATTTTTTGCTGTCCCCAGCCTCCAGAACCTCTCTAGGAGTATCTAGGAGCCTCTCTAGGAGTCTCTGGAGGCTGGGGACAGGAAAAAACATCACTTCCTGTCCCACCGGGAGTTAGGAAGTGGGCCCTTTCAGCCTCCGTAGGGCCTCCAAGGGAGTGGAAAAGGCTGTTTTCGCCCTTCCCAGATACACAGAGGATCTGGAGCCAGGTAAGAAAGAAAAACGGGCCTTCCCCACCCCGCCCCCAGGCCCTCCAGAGGCAGGAAACAGCCTGTTTCCCTACTTCTGGTGGGCCCAGAAGGCCCGAAAATCAGCTGGCTGGCGCGCGCATGCACCCCAGAGCTGAGCTGGCGTGCCCACTAATATGGCTCCGCGTGGCACCTGTGGCACGCGTGCCATAGGTTCGCCATCATGATCCTAGAAGAATTTTTGAGAAATATTAAAAAAGGCAGAATATTATATTTCCCTGGATAAGAAATGGAGAGACATACTCTTGGAAAGCAGCCCTCCTCCACCGTCCTTAATAGCCCACAGCAGATGTTAGCACTTAAGACATAAAGAGATAGCTAGCTCTATTCATAAGCAAATACCCTCATGCAAGATCCAACAAAGGTAGGATTAACCCTCAGCCACAATAAGAATTGCCCAAAGCCCCTTCTGTCAGGCTTCCGGCTGATGCCCAGCAGCCCAGGGATGCTTTGCGAGTTGACACCTTCATTGCATCATCTCAGTTGCACCCCCACCCCCAAGCAGTTCAAACTTCAACCAAACTTAGCTCAGATAAACTCCTAGGATTTGTACATGGCCCCATGGGAGTCTGGCAGCAGCCAATAGAATACATGTTCTTGCACAGGAACAGGAAGCTCAAGTGCAAAGTCCAAGAGAAGGTATAAATACCCTCCCACACACACTCTAAACTCCATGTGGTCAGCTGCACCGGAACTACAAACATGTGGTTCTGTTCATCAATAAATGGACCCTCTTTTCAATCAGCCTCCAGCCTCCATTTTATCTCCAGTACCTTTCTCCCATCTTGGAACTGAACCAGATGGATATTTCTTCCAAAAGAAGGTTGGTCCAACTACAGGTATCTACAGGAAGCAAAAATGTTCCAGGTAAGGGGTGTTATGTATTGAATGTATATAGTTGTGTTAAAGTGAAACTAACCTTTAGATGACCCCAACTGTTTTGGAGGGAAATTTAAAACATTTATATTTGGGTGGGCTTTTTCTAGTTCTATGATTGGTTAAGGCCCTGTGGGCCTAGAGCAGTGGTGAAATCCAATTTTTCTTACTACTGGTTCTGTGGGTGTGGCGTGGTGGGTGTGGTGTGGTGTGGTGGGCGTGGCTTGGTAGGCGTGGCAGGAGAAGGATATTGCAAATCTCCATTCCCACCCCACTCCAGGAGAAGGATACTGCAAAATCGTCCTTCCCTCCCCACTCCTGGGGGAAGGATATTGCAAAATCTCCATTCCCACTCCACTCTGGGGTCAGTCAGAGGTGGTATTTGCCAGTTCTCCTAACTACTCAAAATTTCCACTACTGGTTCTCCAAATTGCTCAAAACTTCCGCTACCAGTTCTCCAGAACCTGTTAGAACCTGCTAGATTTGACCCCTGGCCTAGCGTATAAATAACAAGCATTTGCCTGCAGTTCCTCAGTTCCATTTTTGAGTTAATAAATGCTGTTGCAACTATCCTTGTCTGGTTCTTTCCTACTGAAGCCCACTACACAATAGGGGAGACCACCAGATCTCTTTCAGTCTAGAAGCCACAGCTCTGCTATCCCCCCACAACTGACCTATTTTTGAGGGGGTGGAGGTTGATGAAATTCTTCCTCCTGCAAAGAAGGTTGCTGCAAAGGATCTCACTCAACAGCAGGGAAGCTGACATCTAATTGTTTGCCAAAGCATAAGCAACGTTCCTTGTTTAATGTCCAAATCCTGAGGGTGCTCTTTGCTTGGGCTTGAGTGGCATTTGTTTTATTTTCAGAAAACAATTCAGTGATACACAACTACAAGAAAGTTAACTTCCCCAAAGACCCTCAGGGGTAGTTGCGTTTCATTGACAATAACCGTAAGGCCGTTTCCAATCCAGCACTAAAATGTGGCCACACTAAAATGTGATTAGCACAGATGCGCAGCAATCTCAGCGCTGGCTTCATTTACTAGATTTCCGTGTATATAAACTCCTGTTTTTCATATCAAAGATAATTGGCCCCTTATTCTCGTTCTCACTGGAAGAACAACTGGTTTGCATTTGCACAGTTTATTACTTTTGATTATTTCGTATCCCGCTGTGTATCTTTCAAAAATGAGTTGGAAGAAGTGCCTGGGACCTTGCGTGGAAGTTTGAACAAAATGAGAGGCTGTTTTAAAGAATAATTAAGGGGTGCTGTGGGTGTGGTTCTAAAATTTTTTACTACCGGGTCTGTGGGTGTGGCTTATTTGGTGAGTGTGGTTTGATGGTCATGTGACAATTCTTTAGGATTTAGCAGAGGAACTGGTCTACCAGGCTTTTAACTGCTTGCAGAGCTGTACCGGTCTACTCATTTGTTCTTGGAGGCACCGGTCTACCCATTTGTTTTTGGAGGCACCGGTCTACCCATTTATTCTTGGAGGCACCGGTCTACTCATTTGTTTTTGGAAGCTTCGGTCTATCACCACACTGCCTTTTAACACTGATCAGCTGTAGGGCGGCCCTTTGAAACCCCACGGCAAGAGTTTAAACAGTTTTTTTCCTTCTAGCCAATCAGCTGGGACTCGGGAAGCAACAATAGATTGGAGGTGGGGCCAAATAAAAGGTAAGAATAATGCGGGGGGGGGCAGAGGGGGGCAAGAGGACCCAGGTCCCAAACAAAGAGAACTGGTTCGGTGATGTCATATCGTCACCGCTACCGGCTCAGCCAAACCGGGCCAAACCGGGAGGAACCCACCACTGGTGCTATGTGAGGTCCTCCTCCATGCCCAGCCCTGATCTTGATCAACAGGAATACAAGGTGAATATATTTACACATAGGAGGCAAGAGAGGGAGAACAGATCCCTCTTTAAGCCGAAAAAGATGTTCCAGGAGCAGTCTTGTCATGTTTTTTCCTACCCTCCAGGTCTCTTTTGCTTTTCAAAAGGCAACTGGACTTCGTTTTTCCTTGAAAATGTTTCATTTTTCACCCAAGAAGCTTCTTCAGTTCTGTTTTGTTTGAAACAATCATGACCTGAATGGTTGAGAATCTCCATAACAATCCACCCTCCAAGTGTAAAGGTGAGAGTTTGCAATGGACAGCTTCCTTTCTCCATGGAGACTCTCCATGTGGATTGTCATGCCCTAGCATATAACTTTTATATACTGTTGTTGCTCTCTAGCCCCATCTAGTGGTCGGAGAGGCAATTACCAAGTATATCGTTTGAAGCTGATCCAACCTCTTTACCCATCAGCCTACACTCTCAAAACAAGTGCACTCTGGGAAGGCAGACTTCATTTCCTTTAGCATTTGAAGAAGACAGAAGCACAAAGAAGCATCCATCTTAATCTGTGGCACACGGTCATCCAAGGACAAACCCACATTGTACACACAGAGTATCGCTGGTGAGATTTAAATTGCTCGTGTTTATTAATTGTTATGTTCAGCAGTAACTTAATACTGTCTATCTTGTATTTGGTTCTGATTGTATGTATCCCTATTTTCCCCAGTTTCACCATATCCTGTTCTTTCAATAAAGCATTCAGATCTACGCACACAGTCTGTTTTATTGGAGGATAGGTGGGTTTAGCTGCATGTCAAGCTGCACACAGAGCAACATGTAGTGAGGACAGAATATGGGTTTTGGGAAACCAGGATCCTCAACAGGTACAGACTTACGTAAAGGGATTGCCCACTACAGATATGTCAATGAAGTCTCAAACATCCAGGCCAAAATGTCCACTATAAATACTCCATGCAGATGGAAAAAAATGAAAGGAGGCCAAGAGCAGCATTTGGCTGAAGAGGAGAAGACTTCAACATTCCTCCCAGAAGCCAAAGTTGCTAGATTTGTGCTGCTTCCTATCCAGGATGCATCCATGGGTCTTAGCATCTCCTTTCTTACTGCAAATTGAAGGAAAAGCAGTTCAGGATCTCAGAGTCTGGTCCTTAGTTTCTACTCCAGGTGCAGGGAGTCCGCTGAGCTAACAGATCCATCCTTCACATAGCACTGGCCTGCATTCTTTCATAAAAGCTTTGGTAGCTTTTCTGAAATGGATGGATGGATGGATGGATCTGCTTGTCAGAAGTTCTTCTATCCTTCAATGCCTGTTTCTCTTTTTCGGGTCCATCTTGGCAAGAGAAGCCCATCTTACCAACGAGACAGGGATGTGTTGAAGGCAAGAAAAAATATGTTCCAGGGCATGTTTGTCCCATTGATAGGTGCAAATAGGATAAGGCCCCTGGAGTTGTGGATTACTCCTTCTGGTGAGGAAGAAAGCAAGTGGGAGTTCAACTTCCAGGGTTGGGAGCCATCCAGAGCTAGGTTGCTCCATTTCTCCTATCCCTGGGAAATGAATAATTGGTACCCTGGGGGAGAGCCAGTAGACCAGGGTTCTGAAATGTATTTTTCTCTGTGAACAGCAACGAGTTCCTAATTAAACCCTCCCTCAATTCATCTGTTTGCTTACCAGAGAGTTATTCTTGCTCTTTTGTGTTATAATTAATTCAGAACGCTATTAATTTTCCAACAGATCCTACTTTAATCTATATGAAGCGAAAACTTTTCTTAAAGAACAACGTCGGCTGAAATAAAGCCATCACAAGATTTGTCAATGTGTGTCAAGCAGGCAAATTAGAGACATTTTTTTTTAAAATTTGTGACATCTTAAATTTAGATAATTTGGAGCAGATCCCACATTGTCATCTTTGTAGCGGTAAGCCAAAAGTCCCACAGATCAAGCTGGCCCTTGAGGGTTCCACCTCCATGTAGTCAACAATATGAAAGTGGTTTATCATTGCTGCCTTCTTTTCGAACTTCTTTTCCATCTTTGCAGTTTAACTTACAATCTTGAGATTTATTTTTTATGGTCTCCAACCAGAGGTGGGTTTCAGCAGGTTCTGACCAGTTCTGGAGAACCAGTAGCAGAAATTTTGAGTAGTTTGGAGAACCGGCAAATACCATCTCTGGCTGGCCTCAGAGTTGGGTAGGAATGGAGATTTTGCAGTATCCTTCCCCTGGAGTGGGATGGGAATGGAGATTTTGCAGTATCCTTCCCCTGCCACGCCCACCAAGCCATGCCCACCAAGCCACACCATGCCCATCAAGCCACACTCATAGAACCGGTAGTAAAAAAAATTGGATTTCACCACTGGACAGAACTGTTCTTTATTTCCATATTCACACATCCCTGTAGGCACTCATAGACATAATATCAGCTGTCCTCCCATCAACTGCTGGAGTTTAAAATACGGTTCCCCAGCAACGCTGCCCTGGCTTTCTGTCTGCGGCCTTCCAAAATGGGAGACAGAAAGATTCTCCAGAGGATGGGTTGGCATCTGCATAGCCCTGATGAAAACATGAAGTTCTTAACATCAGATTGAAAGAATAAATTGCTCTAACCTTTCTTCCTGACCAAGAATATGGCTGCTTCAGCTGTGTGCTTTTCTGAAATTGGTCTAGGAAAATGGCCATTGTTTTATTTCCTAAGTACGTGAGGCCCTTTTTGGATTTTTTGTGTTTCTAAGGAAGGAACTAGAAATTGCTTTAGGACAGGGGTGTCAAATTTGATTTCACTGAGGGTCGCATTAGGGTTATGTTTGACATGGAGGTGTGTGTGTGTGGCCGGGAGGGGGGGGCGGGCATGACTGGGGGGCATGGCCAGCTCGGCATCATTCATTGAGGCTCCGTTTTCAGCCATGATGGCCTCCTGCAACCTTCGGACAGCGAAAAAGGAGCCTGGGAGAGCCTGAAAATGGAGCCAATGCGTAGCCTCCCTGAGCTCTGTTTTTGCTGACAGAGGATTACAGGAGGCTGTTGCAGCCGAAATTGGAGCTTGTTAGGGCCACACGCAACCCTCCTGAGCTGTGTTTTCACTGGTAGAGGGTTGCAGGAGGCCATCACTGCCGAAAACAGAGCACAGAAGGACAACATGCAGCCCAGTGGTGGGTTCCTCCCGGTTCGGTCCGGTTCGGCCGAGCCGGTAGCGGTGACGATATGACGTCACCGAATCAGTTCTTCCCCCAACCTTCCCACCCCCCCACGTTATTCTTACCTTTTATTTGGTCCCACCCCCAATCTATTGCTGCCTCCTGAGTCCCAGCTGATGACTAGAGGGAAAAAAACTGTTTAAACTCTTGCCGCGGGGCTTCAAAGGGCCGTCCTACAGCTGATCAGTGTTAAAAGCAAACAAATGAGTCGGGTTGTAAGTGCGAAGACCTTCCAGAAATGACTCTGACCAGCTAGCTACGCCCACCTAGTCACATGACCTCCAAGCCACACCCACAAAATAAGCCACGCCCACAGAACTGGTAGTAAAAAAATTTAGAACCCACCCCTGATGCAGCGCTCCCGAGCTCCATTTTCTTTGGTGAGCCACTGCAGGCTGTTCCTTTGCTGTTTCCAGGGCAGGCCCACGGGCCAGATCTAAGCATCCTGCCGGCCAAATTCAGCCATTGGACTTTGAGTTTGACATCCCTGCTTTAGGAGATCTGAGATGCCTTCCCTCAAATTGGAAAGGGTTTCCTCCGTTATATGGAGCACTGCAGGAGCCAAGTTAAAAATCCAATACAGTACATGGGAAACTCAAGTCCCATTTTTACAAAGTTTGGGAAAGTGTTTGGAATGAACTGAAGGGGTTAAATGAAGCCAGAGTGAGCGGAAAGTGTGTTAACAGTTGTTGTTGGAATTGTAATTCTACAATAAATAGAGTCAAGATCAAGGACTAAGAAGCATGTGGTGATGCCACTGTTAAAAGGCAGTAGAAAAGTGGCAAGATAATTGAAAGTCAGCAATGGGACGGATGACAGCTTTATACAAAAAAGTGAGCTTTCCTCTTAAGATCTCTAGAAAGGATGATCTCTCAAGGAAGTTCTCCAAGCACTGCCAAGATCTCTCTGTTAAATACAGGTAGACAGTAAACAGACTTGAACATTGGGCGCTATCTAACAAAATGAAATTCAATGTTGAAAAAATAAAGTTCTACATTTAGGCAAGAAAAACAAAAGGCACAGGTGCAATATATGTGGTACCTTGCTCAATAGTAGTAAATGTGAGAGGGATCTTGGAGTCCTAGTGGACAACCATTTAAATATGAGCCAGCCGTGTGCAGCTGCTGCCAAAAAAGCCAACACAGTCCTGGGCTGCATAAACAGAGGGATAGAATCAAGATCACATGAAATGTTAATACCACTTTATAATGCCTTGGTAAGGCCACACTTGGAATACTGCATTCAGTTTTGGTCGCCACGATGTAAAAAAGATGTGGAGATTCTAGAAAGAGTGCAGAGAAGAGCAACAAAGATGATTAGGGGACTGGAGGCTAAAACATATGAAGAACGGTTGTAGGAACTAGTTTAATGAAAAGAAGGACTAGGGGAGGCATGATAGCAGTGTTCCAATATCTCAGGGGTTGCCACAAAGAAGAGGGAAGTCAAGCAGGGGTGAAATGCTACCGAATCAGACCGGATCGGCTGATCCAGTAGCAATGATGGCTGGTAGTTTGGAGAACCGGTAGCAGTGGCATATGGAGGCTCCGCCCACCTGCCCACCTTGGAGCCGCCACCTGCTCGCCACCTGCCTCAACCAGGTCGGGGAATGCACCATTCCCCAATATCAGCCTTGCCCCGGAGCCACTGCCTGCTCACCCTTCGCCATGCAGTGTATCCTACTGCTCACCTTTCTCCCACGGCTGGCTGTCAGGGAAGGCAAGCGCCCGAAAGTTACCAGAGTTGCTCACTCTCCTTCTTGAATGTGCCACCACCATCACCGCTCTGGTCCATGCGCCAGCTGAGCAAGCGCACACCATTTATTTAATTCACTCATCAGCGGCAGGTTGGGTGTGCACTTGCGCACCCAGCGAGTGGACCAGGGTGGCGATGGTGGCAGCACATTCAAGAAGGAGAGTGAGTGACTCCGGTAACTTTCGGGCGCTTGCCTTCCCTGACAGCCAGCCGCAGGAGAAAGGTAAGGACACGCCACTTGGCAATCAGAGAGCGGGCAGCGGCTCCGGGGCAAGGCTGGTATCGGGGAATGGTGCATTCCCCAACCTGGTTGAGGCAGGTGGCGAGCAGGCAGCAGCTCCAGGACCCCAGGGAATGGTGTATCCCTGGGCCCTGGGTCCTGACCCAAAGCGAAGAGAAAGTAGTGGCGAGTGGGTGTCAGAATAGAAATTTTTAAAGTTTTTCTACCAGGTTCTGTGGGCGTGGCTTGGTGGGAGGGGGTCTTGTGACTGAGTGGGCATGGTTGTAAGTGACATCGAGTTGGCCATGCCCACTCAGTCACAGGACACACACACACCCTCCAAGCCATGCCCACAGAACCGGTAGGGAAAAATTTTAGATTTCATCCATGGAGTCAAGCTATTCTCCAAAGCACCTGAGGGCAAGGCAAGAAGCAACGGAGAGAAGCAACTTAGAACCAAGGAGAAATTTCCTGAAAGTTAGAACAATTAATCAGTGGAACTACTTGCCTCCAGAAGTTGTAAATGCTCCAACACTGGAAGTTTTAAAGAAGAGGTTGGATTACCATTTGTCTGAAGTGGTGTAGGGTTTCCTGCCTAAGCAGGGGGTTGGACTAGAAGACCTCCAAGGTCCCTTCCAACTCTGTTATTCTATATTCTAGTTCTCAATTTACAACAGTTCACTTAGTGACCATTCGAAGTTACAACAGCACTGGAAAAAGTGACTTATGACCCTTTTTCACCTTACGATCATTGATCGAACTATCCCCCTGGTTATGTGATTTGCATTCAATTGACTCACATTTACGACAGTTGCAGAGTCCCAGGGGGGTCATGTGATCATCTTTTGCAACCTTCTGACAAGCAAAATCAATGGGAAAACCAGATTCACTTAACAGCTATGCTACTAATCTAACAACTGCCGTGATTCGTTTAACAGAGGTTGTAAGGAAAATCATAAAATGGGGCAAAACTCACTTAACAAATTTCTCACTTATCAAGGTAAATGTTGGGCTCAATCATGGTCATGAGGACTACTTTGCCTTCCTTAGTTGTCTGAAGATGACTAAACTCAGTCTAATCCCAATCCCCACACCAATGCCCAGAATTCCCAGCCACACAGAAGTCCTTTTCCACATGGAGAATGATCTGGCTTTGCCCTTGTCCACTGCACACCATACATATAATGAGGCACTGTGGTGGCACAGTGGTTAGAATGCAGTATTGCAGGCTAATTCATTGTTGTTCACTGTCAGCAATTCGATCCTGACCAGCTCAAGGTTGACTCATCCTTCCATCCTTCCAAGATTAGTAAAATGAGAACCCAGATTGTGACACTTAATGAGCCGTGGTGGCACAGTGGTTAGAATGCAGTATTGCAGGCTAATTCACTGTTGTCCACTGCCAGCAGTTCGATCCTGACCAGCTCAAGGTTGACTCATCCTTCCATTCTTCAAAGATTAGTAAAATGAGAAGCCAGATTGTGACACTTAATGAGCCGTGGTGGCACAGTGGTTAGAATGCAGTATTGCAGGATAATTCACTGTTGTCCACTGCCAGCAGTTCGATCCTGACCAGGTCAAGGTTGACTCATCCTTCCATCCTTCCAAGATTGGTAAAATGAGGACCCAGATTGTGACACTTAATGAGCCGTGGTGGCACAGTGGTTAGAATGCAGTATTGCAGGCTAATTCACTGTTGTCCACTGCCAGCAGTTCGATCCTGACCAGCTAAAGGTTGAACTCAGCCTTCCGTCCTTCTGAGGTCAGTAAAATGAGGACCTAGTTTGTTGGGAGCAATATGCTGACTCTGTAAACCACTTAGCAAGGGCTATAAAGCACTATGAAGCAAGGGCTATAAAGCACTATAATAGCGGCTTTTGCTATTGCTGTTGCTATTACAATGTACATCTCTGCTCATCGCCTGGCTCTCTGAGGCTGCCCAGAGAGCGAGGAGAAGGGCTTACTGGAGGTAAATAATAGCATGAGGTTGTATATGCACAAACTACTAGTTTTGGAGTTTGGCTGTTATTTTTACCCAGGAGAGAAATTATTTGGAGGAGGCTCTCAAAGACCTTTGCAATCGTGTTAGAAGTATATCTTATAAAGCTGAAAAAGGGCAGGATGTAAAAGAAATGCCTGCAGGCTTTTTGTTTGTTTCTGTGACATTTTGTCTCTCACACTCAATTTATCTCTCTACCAGTATGTGCTCTGGTTGCAGGGCACTTCTATTAAGGAATTTTGGCAGAGTGTCAAGGAGAGAGGCTCGAGATGAGACGAAAGGACCAAAATGTAATCTACTCAAACTTTTGGGAGAGTAGAACGAAATCCAGAAGTGCAAAACGAATGGTTTTCAGGCAGAATTGGACACCCTGGCCTTTCTCTCTGCCCACTAGTCATACTGGCCATAACTGATAAGGGTTGGAACAGGCAAACAGCTGCAATCTAAAAATCTTAGATTGCAGCTGGTCGAATAGATCCCTCAGATCCGCAGTAGGTGACGGCATGTCTGTACACTGCCCTGAGTCCCTCGGGAGAAAGGTGCGGTATATAAATTCAAAATAAAATAAAATAAAATAAATAATAAATCCATTGCAAGCAAGACTCCGAGGTAATTGAATTCCTCAAAGATTACTTTTCTTGGAAATATCATATTAGCACATATCTGGTGAAAACCAACTCTGAAAACTCTTGCGGGTTTCACCATATTAAAAGTAAAAGATTTTCCACTTTCTCAAAATGAACAGTCACGTAATCCAATCATCGTGCAGTCCGACAACTGGGTGGCATCACTCTGCCTTCTTCCAACCAGGTGTGAAAATGTCCTTGGTTCTCAAGAGAAAGTATTTTGTTTTGGCTACAAAAATCCCTCTATCTCAAATCCCCCTTCCCTGACCCTCAGTTCCAGTGTGGCAATACTGAAGTGGACAAAATGTTATTTCTGCTCCAACTCAGAAAGCTCAAACTGCCCAAGGAGCTGCTGATCCAGTTCTATAGAGGAATTATTGAATCTGTCATCTGCACCTCTATAGCTGTCTGGTTTGGTTCTGCAACCCAACAAGACAGACACAGACGTCAGAGGATAATTAGAACTGCAGAAAAAACAATTGCTACCAACCTGCCTTCCATTGAGGACTTGTATACTTCACAAGTCAAAAAGAGGGCTGTGAAAATCTTTACAGACCCCTCGCATCCTGGACATAAACTGTTTCAACTCCTACCCTCAAAATGATGCTATAGAGCACTGCACACCAGAACAACTAGACACAAGGACAGTTTTTCCCCAAACGCCAACACTCTGCTAAACAAATAATTCCCTCAACACTGTCAAACTATTCACTAAGTCTGCACTACTATTAATCTTCTCATCATTCCCATCACCCATCTCCTTCCACTTATGACTGTATGACTGTAACCTTGTTGCTTGTATCCTTACGATTTATATTGATTGTTTCCTGGTATGATTTGATTGCTTATTTGTACCGTATGACTATCATTAAGTGTTGTACCTTATGATTCTTGATGAACATATCTTTTCTTTTATGTACACTGAGAGCGTATGCACCAAAGACAAATTTCTTGTGTGTCCAATCACATTTGGCCAATAAAAAAATTCTATTCTATTCTATCCTATTCTATTCTATTCTATTCTATTCTATTCTATTCTATTCTACTCTACTCTACTCTACTCTACTCTACTCTACTCTAAAATGGCTTTGGTCAGGACAGTTTGAAGGTTGACTAAAGGTCATGTTGGTCAACCTTTTTTCTTATTTTGTAGCAAATCATCAAAATATATAAAGGGCTCAAACTCCGTCCATATGAGAAGGGGAGCCTTGGGGGGAAAAAGGCCTACAAAAAAAGGCAGTTGATGTGTGAGATGTATAAAAACATGGAAAGCCTGGAGAAAATGGATAGGGAGAAATTGTTCTCCAGAGACGAAGCTGATGGGAAGGACATTGAAAACGGACGGTGCTTCTTCACGGAGCACACAATTACTCTATGGAATTCATAATCACCGCACACATCGAGGGCCATTAATTTGGACAGCTTTAGAAAGGATTGCATAAATACACGGAGGAGGACTCAGTCCCTCAGTTATGAGTTGCAGAGCAAGAAGGGAGGCAGAGGCAGGTCTTCTTGTCCTGCTGAATAGCAGAATAATGGAGTTGGAAGGAATTTTGGAGGTCTTCTAGTTCTATAGGGTCTGTTCAAGCACGAAACCCTATACCATTACAGATAAGTGTTGAGCAGTTTCTTCTTAAAAGCCTCCAGTGATGATGGAGCACCCATAACTTCTAAAGGCAAGTCTTTCCACTGATTCATTCTTCTCACTGTCAGGAAATTTCTCCTTAGTTCTAGGTTGCTTTTCTCCTTGATTACTTTCCGTCCATTGTTTCTTGTCTTGCCTCCTGGTGCTTTGGAAAATAGGCTGACTCCCTAGTCTAATATTAGAATCTAGGAGCTCCTCAGAAGCATGTTTTGCCACCCACAAACCGAGGAGCTTTTTGATGCACGATGCACGGTGCGGCTTGGCAAATGTGCCACAGAGCACACTCTTGAGGGAGAATAGAGAGCTGTCAGCAATTTAATGAGACCCCAGGGCGTATTTATTGTTCAACATCATGGTTGTATGAAAAGCAATAAAACACACTGTCATTAACAATTAGAAAGATACTCAAAAGGTTGGGGGCGCATCATCAGGCTAGAACTGCCTAACGGACCATCATTCCTTGAACTCTTAGCATTATTCTAAACCTAGGAGTGATTTAATGTCGTCCTTTTAAAGTCACCATCTTCATTCCTCCAAACCTAGGAGAACAGAAAATCCCACATAGGACCATATCTCGAGCATATAATCTGTCTTGTATAAAATATGCCCACTGTGGCCCCTTGTCAAGGAAAATCAGCCGCTCCCAGGCGTCCTGCTCCCAGGGCAGGCTGGCAACCTGATTAAACTGAAGCCCTAAGCATTTCTCTTCACGAGGAGAATGCGCAGGCGGAAGATGATCTGTATGAAAATGCCAGGTTTAATAGGGACAGCAGTCGGAGACAGAACCCAGCTGCAGAGTCACCGGTTACAGACGTCGAAGCTACCGCAGTGTCGGGCTTTGAAACATGGAGGCTGAGCTGGGGGTCTTGTCCACTGTTTCTCCCAAGAGGCTGCCAGTTACTCTCTCCCTCCTTTTGACCGAATCATTATGGATGGAAAGGCAATAGAGAAGAAGATCTCATTAGATAGATAGATAGATAGATAGATAGATAGATAGATAGATAGATAGATGATAGACAGACAGACAGACGGACGGACTAGAGATAGATAAAATAGAGAGAGAGCTGGAGAGAGATAAATAGAGATGATAAAGATAGAGAGATGTATAGAGAGATGGGGAGAGAGAGCAAAAGTAGAGAGAGAGATGGAGAGAGATAGAGAGAGAGATAAAGTAGAGAGAGAGATGGAGAGAGAGATAAAGTAGAGAGAGAGATGATATAGAGATAGAGATAGAGAGATGGTGATGATGATGATAGAGAGACAGAGACAGAGAGATGGAGAGAGAGATGTTAGAGATAGAGAGATGCTAGACAGAGATAGAGAGATGATAAAGACAGAGAGACAGAGAGATGGAGAGAGAGAAAGTAGAGAGAAATGAGAGAGAGATGATGATGATGATGAGGGACAGACAGAGACAGAGAGAGAGATGGACACAGAGAGAGATGATAGAGAGAGAGATGATAGAGACAGAGATGATAGAAATAGACAGATGATGATGAGAGAGAAAGAGAGAGAAACAGAAATGGAGAGAGAGAGGCAGATAGAGAGGTAGAAAGAATAGCTTGCCAAACTCCAGAGTGTGTGTGGGGTTATATTATCATTATTATTAACATGTGTTTATGGTTGCTCTGTTAGGTACTAATTAGTGGGATCTTTCCGCTCTCAGAATTAGAGGTGTGGGCAAATAAGAGCCCCCAACTGGAAAACATCCAGGGCCCATTTCACTCCCCCAGAGTCATCCTGGAGACCCCTTTTGCTCCCGAGATGGAAAGCTCCATCCCCACTCCACAGCTTTTAGCCTTGAAAGTGAGTTTTTTTGCACAACCCTGATACTTGCTTGGCCTTTTTCCTGGAAAGATTTTTTTTTTCCATTAGCAGCATTTGAATGCCTGCGTTTTGCCATTTCTTCATCTCCTCCGCGGTGAAATCTTAGAAAGCAAGACTAAGTCCAGGAATGACAAAGATGGCTAACAATCACACCACATGTTTTGCAAAGTAATTATTACTTAGTAAAAACTGGAGGCTTTGTAATTCAGGGCAGCAGCGTGTTATGGATTAAAGCCATCTTTTGGGGGAGCTGATGGGCACTCTTAGTTTCCCGGAGCCACTAGATAATTTTCCCATTAATCTTCTAAAGTTTTCTACAGAGGGCGAAGCAGAATAGGTTTTATCAGGTGCCAATTAGTTTCATATTTTCATGAGTCTCATTTAAGTGCGTTTGGATTGGATTTGGGTAGAGCAGAAAGCTACTTTGGGATGTGTGGATGGCTTTTCTTAGTATATCTACAGATTTGATTTTGGGATTATTTGCCATTTGGTTATGATAGTGATGTAGACCCAGGTCTCATTAAATTGAGAGGCAAGACAGTCCTTCTGCTCGTGGGTTCCTGGAGAATTCAATTATGTTCGGGAGAGTTAGCAGCAGGGGTGAAATTTTCCCGGTTTGGACCGGATAGCCCGATCCGGTAGCGATGGCAATGGGTGGTTCAGAGAACCAGTAACAGAAATCCCTGCCCCCTCCCACCATGCCAAGCTGAGCCGCGCGATCATTTTTTTTTATGTTTAAAAGCATTTTTTCTACAAATGATAAGGAGCCTTGGTGGTGCAGCAGACTAAAGTGCTGTTAAGTAGCACTTAGCTGCCAGCTGCCTGCAATTACTGCAAGTTCAAATCTCACCAGGCTCAAGGTTGATTCAGCCTTCCATCCTTCCGAGGTAGGTAAAATGAGGACCCGGATTGTGGGGGCAATAAGGTGACTTTGTATAAAAAAGAACACTGCTTAGGGGGGGCCAAAAAAGCCCTACTAAGCAGGTATATACAAAAGTATGAAGGCTATTGCTTAACGCATTGTAAGCCGCCCCGAGTCTCCAGAGAAGGGCGGCATATAAATCGAACCAATAAATAAATAAATAAAACATTTTTTAAAAAAAGCCTCTGATGATCGCGCGGCTCAGCTTAAATTGTCAGAGCCTTTTAAAAGCATTTTTTCTACAAATTCTTCAGCTGAAAAGGTTGTAGAAAAAATGCTTTTAAAAGTTAAAAAAACAAAAACAAAATTGACCACGCCCACCCAGTCACATTACCCTCCCCCAAGCCACACCCACAGAACCGGTAGTAACAAATATTACATTTCACCACTGGTTAGCAGTAAACGGAAACCACGATGACAAGGAACATGCAGGATGGTGTTGGAAGAAATATCCTTCTGGGTTCAGTTCCTAGTGGGGAAAAAGACACTGGATTCATGGAAGTTGCTTGGAAAGAAGGTTTATTGATGAACAGGATCACATGCCTTGGAGATCTTGGGCGAAGGGAGGGAAAAAAGGGAAGAGATGCTGAGAGTGCCTGGGTTTTATGCCCTCTCTGGGCTTTTGAATTTGAGCTTGTATTCTGATTGGTTGTCAGAGTCCTGTGGGGCCATGGAGAGGCAACTTTGTAGGTTGTCTATGTCCCAGGCTTGGTTGACTCTTGCTGGGTGATGATGTAATGAAAGGGCTTTGGGATTCCTATTATGGCTCTGCCTGAAGGAGGTAGATTTTTGTTATGTAGAATAGGCTGGCCCAGACCTTAATGGCCCATTGACAAAGGTTGGGTGGGGCTGAGTTTCTGCCTCCCTTTTAGGGGAAATATTCTGCCCTTTTAATATTTCCTAAAATATCTCATTTTCCTAGGAGAGGGGTGGGTGCTAACTTCCTACAATGGACACCATCAGAGCTGACACCAGCCAGAACATAGAAAAACTCAAAGAAGTAGTGCAAGATCGGAAGATGTCGAGAGACCTGGTCCATAGAATCGCCAAGACTAGCCCTCAACTCAATGGATAACATCTTCATCGCTCAACAGTGCATTGAGGCCAGTTACAATGCAAGGCACTGAAAGCAAAAAGACTAGAAAAGTCACCCCATCCTTGTCACTTTAATACCATGGTGGCTTATCCAAGTAACACAGAAAGTCAGTAAAAATAAAGAGGTGCAGGAGCTTCCCTTTTTCACCCCCTTCTGTCCCAAAGTGTATGGCTGCAGACAAGGCACCCTATACAGTAGTGGCCAAAATGGTGGAAATCTTTTTGGAAAAGTATATTTTCTAAAACTAGCTAATAATGCCATTTTTTTTAGAGTAGTAGTAGTACCATAAAATTATATATCAATGGAAAGATAAATTAATCAAGAATGTAGTACAATAACTTTTATGAAGGATTTGCTATTAGAATAGCAGTTACAGTATAAAAGAGAACAGTGAAACAGGTAGAAAAAATGAGATATGCAAAAATTATCACCATAGAAAAAATGAGATATACGAAAATTATCACCATGTCAGTTAATACTTAGTTGGGTAACCTTTAGCATGAATTACAGCCTTACAATGTCTTCCCTTTACAGAGTCTTTTAGTTTTGCAGCTGTTATAATGTGAAACCAAGATTGAATGATGGCTTCTATTAACTGGGTTTTATTGCTGGGTCGCTTCTGACTAACAAGTTTCTTTAGTCAGCTCCATAGATTTTCATTTGGATCTGGGCTATTTCCAGGCCATTCCAGCAATGGAATATGATTATCTTGAAATTCCAAAAAAAAAAAAAAAAAAAAAGTGGTGTTATTAGCTATGAAACCTCAAAAATAGACTTTTCCCAAAACATTTCCACAATTTTGGCCACTACTGTAAGTCATACTTTCCAAATCCAACCTCATTTTGTTTTGTTTTGTTTAATTATGCTGAAAAATGCAAAGCCACAACATCACTGCAAAAGATCCTAATCTCTTCCTTAACTCAGACATTTCATCTCCTTCCAACCATCTTCGTTCAGCTCAAAACAGGCATTTATTCATTTAAGTATGCCTCTCTGAGAGTATGATTACCAGGGCTTTTATAAGAGCAGGGTTCATTGCTTCGGAATTTGAAAGGATTCCCATAACCGGGGAATTTAGGAGAACTAAATGGTTTGGGGAAACGTTATTGGGTGAAATAAAAGATGCTGCTGCAGTTGTGCGAGGGAGTGTTTCATTGCGCAAGAAGGAAGGAAGGAAGGAAGGAAGGAAGGGAGGGAGGGAGGGAGGGAGGGAGGAAGGAAGGAAGGAAGGAAGGAAGGAAGGAAGGACGGGAGGGAGGAAGGGAGGAAGGAAGGAAGGAAGGACGGGAGGGAGGGAAGGAGGGAAGGAGGGAGGGAGGAAGGAAGGGAGGACGGGAGGGAGGGAGGGAGGAAGAAAGGAAGGAAGGAAGGATGGGAGGGAGGGAGGAAGGAAGGAAAGAAGGAAGGAAGGAAGGAAGAAAGGATGGGAGGGAGGGAGGAAGGAAGGGAGGGAGGGAGGGAGGAAGGAAGGAAGGAAGGACAGGAGGGAGGGAGGGAGGAAGAAAGGAAGGAAGGAAGGAAGGAAGGAAGGAAGGAAGGAAGGAAGGAAGGAAGGACGGGAGGGAGGGAGGAAGAATGGATGGAAGGAAGGAAGGAAGGAAGGAAGGAAGGAAGGATGGCAGGGAGGAAGGAAGGACGGGAGGGAGGGAGGGAGGAAGAAAGGAAGGAAGGAAGGAAGGAAGGAAGGAAGTTAGCACCCACCCCTCTCCTAAGAAGATGAGATATTTTAGGAAATATAAAAAGGGCAGAATATTTCCCCTAAAAGGGAGGCAGAAACATAGCCCCCCAACCCTTTGTTAATGAGCCATTAAGGTCTGGGCCAGTCCATTCTACATAGCAAAGATCTACCTCCTTCAGGCAGAGCCATAATAGGAATCCCAAAGCCCTTTCATTACATCTTCACCCAGCAAGGCTCAACCAAGCTTGGGACAAAGACAACCTACAAAGGTACCCCTGCATGGCTCCATGGGAGTCTGACAAACCAATCAGAATACAAGCTCAAATTCAAAGCCCAACAGAGGGTATAAATCTCTCTCTCACTCTCTCTCTCTCACCCATGTGTCTTTTTTGCCCAGGACCTCAAACCATGTGGTCCTGTCCACCAGTACAAACCATCTTTCCAATCAGCCACCATGTTTCCAGTGTCTTTCTCCCCACTAGGAACTGAACCCAGATGGACATTTCTTCCAACAGATGGATGGATAGAAAGAGGGAAGGAAGGAAAAAAGAAAGAAAAAGAAAAAGAAGGAAAAGAAAGAAAGAAAGAAAGAAAGAAAGAAAGAAAGAAAGAAAGAAAGAAAGAAAGAAAGAAAGAAAGAAAGAAAGAAAGAAAGACCGCAAATGTTCTGGGAGCCTGGTGGATATTGCTCCAAAATGAGGTTCTTGAACTTACAACTCATCAAGCAGGGAGGCCACCAGCATCTAATGTTGCTGTCTGGCATCCCCCTCCTCGACCCCCAACCAGGCCAAAGCCAAGATTTCTCTCCCTCCTGGGTTGCTGCCAGAGCCACTGTGGGCGTAGAGCGACGCAAGTCTCCCTGAGTCATCGGGTTAGCAAGTCTGGTGAAGCTAACAAACCTCTGGGAGGAGAGAGACGAAGCCTCTTTGATTCTGTTAACCCCTTCAGTGCAACCACAGGAGGAGCTCTTGGTTAGATTGTGTTGTATGGACACACAGAATGTCACAATGGTGGAGGCCCAGTACTGTACAGGCAGTCCTTGACTTACAGTTCATTTAGTTACATTCGAAGTTACAACGAAGGTTTACAATGGAAAAAGTGACCCGATGACCTTTTTTCACGCTTACAACCATTGCAGCATAACCCATGAGTCACGTGATCAAAATCTGGATGCTTGGCACCTGACTCATATTTATGACTGTTGCATGTACCCTGGGATTATGTCCCTGGGATCAGTTTTTGCGAACTTCTGACAAGTCAGGTCAATGGGGAAGCCAGATTCATTTATCCTGTTACTAATTTAAGAACGGCACTGATTCCCTTAGCAACTGTGGCAAAAAAAAAAATCTCATAACATGGGGCAAAATTCACTGAACAAATGTCTCACTTAGCAACAGAAATGTTGGGCTCCATTGTGGTCATAAGTTGAGGACTGTCTGTGTTCATGTTCTTTTCGTCATCAGTCACAGTGCCATGACTGGGGGAGGAGAGGGAAGAACTGGTGAGATACAAGCTGCCCGCCATCTCATCTTCCTTTGACAGGAGCATCAACCCTAACTCTTCAAGTTTCCACCGGTTCCTCAAGCTGTGGGCTGACAGACTTCTGCCCATCTTCAGGAGAAGCCGAGGTGACACTTCGGTCAGGCAAAGTTCAAATTCAAAGCCCAACAGAGGGTATAAATCTCTCTCTCACACACACCCATGTACCTTTTTTTGCCCAGGACCTCAAACCATGTGGTTCTGTTCACCATTAAAAACCATCTTTCCAATAAGCCACCATGTTTCCAGTGTCCCCACTTGGAATTGAACCCAGATGGACATTTCTTCCAACGGACGGAAGGAAGGAAGGAAGGAAGGAAGGAAGGAAGGAAGGAAGGAAGGAAGGAAGGAAGAAAGAAAGAAAGAAAGAAAGAAAGAAAGAAAGAAAGAAAGAAAGAGAAAGAAAGAAAGACAGACCGCAAATGTTCTGGGACCCTGGTAGATATTGCTCCAAAAATGAGGTTCTTGAACTTACAACTCATCAAGCAGGGAGGCCACCAGCCCTAATCAGAAGAATTGTACATGTGTTGTTGTATGTGAGGGGAAGTGGGGCTATGCTGACTACTTAAACCAATGAGGGGGGAATTGTAGTCCCATGACTCCTCTAAAATCCCACTCAGGTGACCCTGCTGTAGAAATGCAGCTCCACAATGGCCTTTTCAGCTAACAAACACACCAAAACATATCTTCATCACCGCCCTTAACACAGAGTGAAAAAAAAGATGAAGACAACCCCATTGGAAAGTCAATGTCTTGTGCACTCCACCCTCTCCCTCAAACCTTCTCTGCCGGATACAGCCCCATAGAGTCTCTGGCCCATAGAGATGCCTCACTCAACCCAACGCAACTCAAGCATCTGCAGAAGGCAGTATCAGAAGCATGGGTGTCAAGCCAGAATGCCCTTCCTGGACATGGAAGTGAAGCCTCACGATGTGTGCAAGGAAGAGATGGGACTGGTTGTCACATGGCTTCCACCGGGTGTGAGTAACATTTGGGAAGAGAGGGTTATTGGGCTGAAGAGAGATTTGGTCACCAGCAATCCATCTCCCTGATCCTTTCATTCAAGCAGACATGTGTCAATTGATCTGGATTCCAGATCTAAGGACCGAGGGAGCTTAATCTTTAATTCAGACCAGCCAGTGTTATTCTTCCCCACTAATAGAAGTCTTGTTGAATGGCTAAAGGGGTGAGTGTCCATTAATCATGGGCATTAGTGCCATCTTCAGAAAATCTCAGGACTGGAAAAGACAAGGGAAGAAAAGCTTGAGAAAATTAGGAAGGCGCTGTAGAAGTAGACGATAAGCACGCAAAGCACATCTCTTTATTGCGAGAGCTGCAATTTTATGCATGTGGCAGATGGCCCCAAATAAATCTGAGTTTTGCGGAGCGCTTGGAATAAAAGATGAGACTCTTAACAGAGAAATGGCTTTCTTTTGTCTCTTCGTCTTCTCTAATTCAGAATAGCAAACTCATTCCTCCAATTTCTACCAAAAAAAAACAAAACAATTCCTGTATCTTGAACTGTGTGTGCATCTGAGTGTCTCTAGAGATTCTCAATGGTTGTCCCAAAGATGCTTTTCAACAACCAACTGGACCTCCTCCTCCTCCTCCTCTTCCTCTTCCTCCTCTTCTTCCTCTTCTTCCTCTTCTTCTTCTTCCTTGAAAATATTTTGCTTCTCATCCAGGAAGCAGGAATGAAGAAATTTCTTGGATGGAAAGCAAAATATTTTGAAGGGAGGGAAAACCCAAGAAAGTCCATTTGCCTTTTAAAAAGGCACCTTTGGGACACATGCAACTAAGGTTTACAAATGATGAATGTGGAATGTTAAGGTGTGATACCCAAATATTGTTAATCTGGCCTACAGGAGACCATGATGGCTTTTGGATCATACCCATTTGGCGTATCCATGTAATTGGGCAAAATTGCGGCATAGATCAAGGGTCTTCAACCTTGGCAACTTTAAGACTTCTGGACTTCAGCTCCCAGAATTTCTTAGCCAGCTTTGCTGGCTCCCAGGAATTCTAGGAGTTGAAGTCTACAAGTCTTAAAGTTGCCATGGTTCAAGACCCCTGGCATAGATCATTCAGGGAAAAAGGTACTTTAAGACCAAGTTTCAGGAAGGGCCTCATTGATGTGAGAAGACTGCAGGACATTGGGACCCTGATATACATGAACATGATAATTATATTATATTATATTATATTATATTATATTATATTATATTATATTATATTATATTATATTATATTATATTATATTATATTATATTATATTATATTATATTATATTATGAGCCTGAGTAGCGTAGGAGGCTAATGCCTCCTACTAAGGCAGCATTTAACATCCAGCTGCCTGCAATTACTGCGAGTTCAATTCTCACCAGGCTCAAGGTTGACTCAGCCTTCCATCCTTTCTAAGGTGGGTAAAATGAGGACCCGGTTTGTGGGGGCAATAAGCTGACTTTGTATAAAATATACAAAAGTATGAAGGCTATTGCTTAACGCATTGTAAGCCGTCCTGAGTCTCTGGAGAAGGGCGGCATATAAAAATAAATTTAATAAATAAATAAATAAATAAATAAATAAATAAATAAATAAATAAATAGATAAATAAAATAATATAATATAATATAATATAATATTATATTATATTATATTATATTATATTATATTATATTATATTATATTATATTATATTATATTATATTATATTATATTATATTATATTATATTATATTATATTATATTATATTATATTATATTATATTATATTATATTATATTATTATATTGCTGCCTATTTGCCCATTGCAACTCAAAGCGGCTTACAGAATATAAAACCACACTATAAAACCAATATAAAACAATAAAAACTAACAAAAAGAATCAAATTAATATAGTACAATATAAGAAAATCACCTCCCACCTCCCACTTACCCCGCCCGGCGACAGCAGATCACACAAGCCATTTAATGGACTCCATCCTGCATTGGGTTCCCCAGGCCCGCTGGCAGAACCAGATCTTCAGCACCTTCCAGAAGAGTATTAGAGTGGGGGCTGTTCTAATGTCTGGGGGAATGATGTTCCAGAGAGAGGGAGCCACCACAGAGAAGGCCCTTCTTCTGGGTCCCACCAAGTGTATCTCCCTCAGGGATGGGACCCGCAACATTCCCTGCCTCCCTACTCTGATGGGTTGGGTAGATGTGACGGGAAAGAGACGATCCCTCAGATAACCTGGTCCCAAGCCATGAAGGGCTTTAAAGATGACAACCAGCACCTTGAATTGCACCCGGAAGCAAATCAACAACCAATGCAGTTCCCGCAGGAGAGGTATGATACATGGGATCTGCACGAAACCATGCGGGCCACTGCATTTTATACATGAACCAGAGGCTTCTTTTTAACAGGGTAAAATTGAGAAATGGATTGCTGTATTGCACAACAAAGGACAAAGAAAGGAAAGAGGAGGAGAGGGAGAGAGGAGGAGAGGGAAAGAGAAGAATGGAAGAAAGAGGAAGGAGAGGAAGAAAGGATAGGGGACAAGAGCAGGAGAGAAGGCGAGAAAGGGGGGAAAGAGGGGAGGAGTGGGAGAGAGGAAGGGGAAGTGGGGGAGGAGAAGAGAGGAGGAGGAAGAAAGTAGAAGAAGAGAGGAGGGAGGGAGGGGAAAGAAAGAAGAAGGAAAAGAAGGTTTGTTGTGAAAAGAGGGAAAAGAGAGGGGAGAAGAGTAACCCCAAATGTAATCAAAATGTCTTATTTTTATGCTTTCATTAGGAAAAAATACGTATATATATGATCAATTATGGATAAGAGAATGTACATTTACAGTATGTGTATAAGAAATAAAAATAAAAAACTTTTTTTTAAAAAGAAAAATAACAGGTAGATCCAGTGGTGGGATTCAAGTAATTTAACAACCGGTTCTGTGTCCTAATGATTTCTTCCGACAACCAGTTTGCCAAACTGCTTAGAAAGTTAACAACCAGTTGTCCCGAAGTGGTGCGAACTGGCTGAATCCCACCACTGTACTCCCAATCCCTGCACTGCCAGAAAGTGGCCTCAGCTCCAGCTGTTTGAAGGCCCTGGTGCCAAAATCAAAGACAGCTTTACTCATTATTCCTGAGAAGGTAGATGGTAAAAGGCATTAACCAAGAACCATCTTTGTTTTAAACATAATGCTTCCTGACCCTTTCTTGCTACAGTAATTTGATGTTAAAGTCAGTCAACCAGAAATCCCAGCTAATCTCCAGGCATGGCATGTTTATCTGTAACACTTCCATATTTTTCTTTACTCTTTCTAGGAGGCAAAGCCGAGGCTTGGGTGAATGATGAAGTGACTTTATGGAATGCAAATACAGCAGAAAAAGGAGAGGCCAAGACGAAATGTTTACATTCCAACAAAAATCCTTCACTTTTGATTCATTTTCCAGCTTTTCCTTTCAGCACAATAAACTTGAAACAAAGCAGAATGGTTCTCAGAAGAGACCCTCCCTAAATTCTTAGGGTGTACAGGAGTAGGGGTGAAATCCTACAGGTTCTGACAGGTTCTGGAGAACCGGTAGCAGAAAGTTTGAGTAGTTCGGAGAACCGGCAAATACCACCTCTGGCTGGCCCCAGGAGTGGGATGGGAATGGAGATTTTGCAATATCCTCCCCCCAGGAGTGGGGATTTTGCAGTATCCTTCCCCCTGGAGTGGGATGGGAATGGTGATTTTGCAATATCCTTCCCCCAGGAGGCAGGTGGGAATGGAGATTTTGCAGTATCTTTCCCCTTGAGTGGAGTGGGAATGGGGATTTTGCAGTATCCTTCTCCCTGGAGTGGGGTGAGAATGGAGATTTTGCAGTAACCTTCCCCTCCGTGGGGTGAGAATGGAGATTTTGCAGTATCCTTCCCCTAGAGTGGAATGGGAATGGAGATTTTGCAGTATCCTTCTCCTGCCATGCCCACCAAGCCACGCCCACACGCCACCTCATTCTCTGTCATTCTCTTCTTTTTTTACCCTCAGTCTTTCCCAGCATTAGGCTCTTCTCCAGTGAGTCCTTCCTTCTAATTAGGTGGCCAAAGTATTTGAGTTTCATCTTCAGGATCTGGTCTTCTAAAGAGCAGGCAGGGTTGATCTCCTCTAGGACTGACTGGTTTGATCGCCTTGCAGTCCAAGGGACTCACAGAAGTCTTCTCCAGCACCAGAGTTCAAAGGCCTCAATTCTTTGGTGCTCAGCCTTTCTTATGGTCCAACTTTCACAGCCATCTATTGCAACTGGGAAAACCATAGCCTTGACTATACGCACTTTATATCTATTGATATAAAATCAATAGATCAGATAAATTTCTCCCAAAGAGATCTTTGGCATACCAGGACATCTTATGGCTAGGTCCATAGATATGAAGGCAGTAAACCTACAGAGGCACATATTGTGCTGTTACCAAATATTCACCGAGTCTTTTTTTTTTTTTATTGAAAAAGTTTTCAAATACAAGTTTTTCCCCCTTTCCCCCCCTCTTCCCTAACCCCCCCTCACCACCCATCCCCCCGTGACTTCTTCACAACAATAAGCTATTTCATAACTAATTACATACATAATATCTTTCCTTTCCCTTACTCCCTCCTCAGAATACTGACCCTTAGCATATTATTCTTATAACTCCCATTTTTACGATAATCTGCCCTTTTTCTCCTCCCCTAAACTTATAGTGTATTATTACAATTTAACATTTAATATTTTATATATATTAATACAACATTTTAAAGCGGCCTTCTCCCTACATCCAAATTTAACATTTATTCAGTTCTATCCAATTCCTCCACTCCCCTAAATATATGACTTAAGGATCCTTTTTCTTAAACTAATCAATCAGTAAACTAACCTATTTCAACCCTTCAATTCCTACAAAATCATGCAATACAATTCTAAATATAACCCACTGCCCACTTTACTAAAATATACACATATCTATATATGCATTCCATTTTATAAAAAGAAAAAAGACAATAACTTTAAATTTATAATCCATATAATATCTTCTTTGATGTCTTTCCACTGGATCGTTAAATCCATCACCCATAATAGGGTAAAATAACATGCTGGTGCAACAGTTTGTTCAAAATCTTCAATCATCTTCTGCCCCCATCAGTAGTAGATATCCTCGTATATATATAAAAGTAAAAACAACCACCCGAGTGACATTATAATTATATCCATATAGTTATAGTTGTGGTATTCATCAGGATTGTTGATTCCCATCATCCTAATGGGTAACAACCAGATCTTCTGCATGCCCCAGCGTGACTCTCTTGCCTTGTAACTCAAAATAATTATAATATATTTACCAGTAAAAGAAATCCAGAGTAGATAATTCAAATCCAACAAGGTAAGGCTCTTTTCACATCCCAAAATCACGGCATTACAGAGATCTGCCACAATCCTCAGGATAGTATTAAACAATTATTCGCCTCCACTATCTTTTCAGATGTTCATTCATTTTTTAAAGTCCCTGGCTTCACTGTTGCTTGGTTTAGAAACTGCTGTTTCTATGAGATCTATTTCTTTTCTTTTTCTTTTGCGGGTTGAATTTCCATCCTCGTTTCGTGCCTACCAATTGTGTATCGGCTGATCGATTTTCATTCTGCTTTGTGAGTTGATCTTGTTGGGTTAGTTTTATCATCTCATCTTTCTTCTCCATCACTTGTATATCAACTGGTTGATTTGCGCACTTGTCTGTGACTTGATGGTTCATCACATTGGAGTCGGATGACACTGCTCTCTTATTTATAGACAGTCCAGCTGGCGTATCCAGGGAGTCCAAAGACAACTTATCCACCACAGCCTCTGTAATTTGATAGTCTTCTCTAAGCTTGTTTAAGCTTCAATTTGGATTTTTTTTTTATTGTAGAAAGAGTCTAATTGGAAAGTTCCTCCCGCTCTTTTTTAAGCTGATTTTAAAATGTTGCTTCTCAGGAAAATGAATTTAGGGCAAGAAAGAAAGATAAAAGTCTTATCAGACAAAAAGCAATTTCATTTTTTTTTTAATTCTTTGGGTCTTGCTGTTTATTTTTTTAAATAGAAAGGTCTTTATAATACATGACTTCACCTCAATTCTCTAGGAAATCATTTGAGCTACACTTAGAGGCTATTAATATTGAAATATTCAAAGAACACTCCCTAAGATAAGCGCCTGTACAAATATACAAAATGTAAAAGAAAAAGAAAAGTATTTCCTAGTAATCTTTGATCTGAGCATTTACAGAGCTTTTGAACTCTGTTGTCCATCCATAAAATAAGAATTAAAGTGATTAGGTTAGCAAGGAATGAGATAAGGATTGTAGACCGTCTTCAGAAGCTAAAGACATTAAGGCAAGGCAACAAATGGACTTTTTTTTTTAGTTTCTCTTTTTTTAGTTGGTAATATAAAATACAAAAATACAAAGAAAATAGTAGGAAAATAAGGGAGGGAAAAGGGAAGGGAAAAGTGTAGGTCAGGGGTGTGAAACTCAAGGCCCGTGGGCCAGATCCGGCCTGTGGGTTGCTTAGATCTAGCCCACGGGCCATCTTGGAAACAGTGAAGGACCGACCTGTGGTACCTCTGCCAGAGCTCTGTGTGCGGCCCTCATGATGTTGTGGCTCCGACCCCCGAGCCCATTTTATTGGAGGGAGAAGGCTCCGAACATGAAGGAGAGGAGCCGGTCAGGCCTCCCTCTCCAGGCCCCTCCTCTCTGGCTATGCCTCAGGTGTCTGCCGAGGGAGAGGAGATTGGCCAGGAGCCAGGTGTCTCCGATGACAGCGATGACGGTGATACGTCGTTCCTGGATCCACGCCAACGAAGGCGAGATAAACGTTTGCAGCAGATGAGGAGGCGTGCCAGGGATTAAGCTGAGTCACTGGACCACGCCCCACAGGCTATATAAGAGAGTGTGGTGGCCATTTAGACTCTGTGACGGACAAAGCTAACTTCTGGCTAGTCACTTTGTACAACCCCTGAATCTGCTGAAGGTTTCTGTTTGAGCTGGACTGTTTGTGAAAACTGTGTGTATTTGTTGGTGTTTATCTGGTGGAGGAAAACTCCCTCTTCTTGAAGTAAAGCACTTGGCAGATGGTTATCGTATTGCTGCCAAGTTCCTGATAACGAACCTTGTGTGTGCCAAGTAATTCTTTAACCCCCGGCTGGCTGTTTGTGTGTGTGTGGGGACGGGGATAGAACACATGAGCTCCGTTTTGTTGACAAAGGGTTGCAGGAGGCCGTCCCAGCCAAAAACAGAACTCGGGAGTCTACTGGCAGAGCAATCGGGCCTCCACAGGCGCCCCCCAACATGAGTGAAGTCAAACTGGCCACGCCCACTCCATCCCCCCGTGGTCAAACACAACCCTGATGCAACCCTCAGTGAAATCAAGTTTGACATCCCTGGTGCAAAGGGAAGAAAGAAAGAAAAAGCATTGACTTCCGACTCCCTTTGGTGCAGGAGAATAAGATAATAGTATCAAACCTCAAGGGATGCTGGGACACCATGCCTTTCAGAAGGATAAGATTGGCAGAAAATAAGGAAAAGTTTATACCATGAGGAGGAGGGGGGAGGAGTAAGAGGAGGAGGAGGAGGAGGAGGAGGAGGAGGAGGAGGAGGAGAGAAGAAGAAGAAGAAGAAGAAGAAGAAGAAGAAGAAGAAGAAGAAGAAGAAGAAGAAGAAGAAACAACCATATAGCCCACAGTTATTAAGTTCAAGCTCTCCTGAACCAGTTAGTTTTTTAACAGCAGGTGTCCAAGTCTTTTATGAAGAGGCTATTAACTATTGTAAGCAGAGTCCAAGCCATCTATTTCATTGATTTTATCTAGTCAAAGGAGGTTGACAGTAAATTGACTGTCCATGCCTTCCTTCATGTCAACACCACCTATAGCCGTGATGGCGAACCTATGGCACACGTGCCACAGGTGGCACGCGGAACCATATTAGTGGGCACGTCAGCTCAGTTCTGGGTGCATGCGCGTGCTGGCCAGCTGATTTTCGGGCCTTCTGGGCCCACCAGAACTAGGGAAACAGGCTGTTTCCTGCCTCTGGAGGGCCTGGGGGGGGGAGGCCCATTTTTCTTTCTTACCTGGCTCCAGATCCTCTCTATTTATCTGGGAAGGGCAAAAACAGCCTTTCCCACTCCCTTGGAGGCCCTACGGAGGCTGAAAGGGCCCATTTGGTGGGAGAGGAAATGACATTTTTTGCTGTCCCCAGCCTCCAGAGACTCCGAGAGAGGCTCCTAGAGAGGCTCTGGAAGCTGGGGATAGCAAAAAAGTCACTTCCTGTCCCACCGGGAGTTGGGAAATGGGCCGTTTCAGGCCTTTGGAGGGCCTCTTAGAGAGTGAGAAAGTCTGTTTTCGCCCTTCCCAGATAAATAGAGAGGATCTGGAACCAGGTAAGAAAGAAAAACGGGCCTACCAGGCCATCATGTGCCAGGAGTGGGGGGGGGGTTGCGTGCACATGTGCATGCGCGTGGGCATGTGCACGTGCATGTACGACCCTCCCCTGCCCCCCCTCTCCTGGCACGCCATGACAAAAAGGTGGTGCAGTCAGATGGCAGATGAATGTTAATGCCATCCTGGCAAGGCAGTCCTGTCTTCCACTGCTCTTCCAGGGCACAAACTGGTTTAAGGACACAGATGGATTGTTCCTCAAAACTGATGAGCAGTTTGTGGGGACCCATAGAAAATGAAGAGGGATGCTAACTTTGTCTTCCCCCCCCACTCCAATTTATGCAAGAGACAGAGACAGAGACAGAGACAGAGACAGAGAGAGAAAGAGAGAGAGAGAGGCAGAGGCAGAGACAGAGCGAGAGAGAGAAAGAGACAGGGGAAAGAGAAACAGAGAGAGGGAGAGAGAGAGGCAGATATACTGAGCGAGAAAGAGAGGGGGGAGAGAGAGAAGGAGAGAGAAAGAAAGGGAAAGAGAAAGACAGAGACAGAAAGAGAGAGAGAGAGAAAGAAAGAGAGAGAGACAGAGATACAGGGAGAGAGAGAAGGAGAGGCAGAGAGAGAGAGACAGAAAGAGAAAGAGAGACAGCGGAGAGAGAGACAAGGAGAGAGAAAGAGAGAGAAAGAGACAGAGACAGCGATAGAGACAGAGATACAGAAAAAGAGGGAGAGAGACAGGGGAGAGAGAGACAAAAGAGAGACAGAGAGAGAAAGAGAGGGGCAGAGGCAGAAAGAAAGAAAGAAAGAAAGAAAGGCAGAGAGGCAGAGAGAGGGGGGGAGAAAGACAAGGAGAGAGACAGAGAACGAGAGAGAGAGAGAAAGTGAGACAGAGACAGAAAGAGAGAGAGAGAGAAAGAGAGGCAGAGAGGCAGAGATACAGAGAGAGAGAAGGAGAGACAGGGAGAGACGAGAGAGAGACAGAGACAGAGAGAGATACAGAGAGAAAGAGAGAAAGAGAGAGAGAGACGAGGAGAGAGACAAAGGGAAAGAGAGACAGAGACAAAAAGAGAGAGAGAGGCAGAGATACAGAGAGAGAGAGAGAAAGAAAGAGAGAGGACAGAGACAGAGACAGAGAAGAGGAGAGATAGAGAGACAGGGGGAGAGAGAGACAAGGAGAGAGACAGAGAGAGAAAGAGAGACAGAAACAGACAGAGACAGAGAGCAACTGCCCCATCAAAGGACCTAAAAAGATGTAATCCCGGTCCCACAGAATAAACTAGTGCATAAGATTTTATGCTTCCGGTTTCACTTTTTTCTTCTCTGTTTTCAAGTGGCAGCACCTCTCCAATTATATGAAAGTCAACCTCCCCATTCCCCAGCATCAAAGAGAAATGAACTTGTAATGAGATTTGCTTTGCTTTCTTATTCTGGATGCGTCTCTTTCTTCTGCGAAGGAAAGCATAAAAGTCTCGAAACATAAAAGAGCAACTTTGGGATGCCTTCAAAAGAAGAAAGAAGATAAAAAATAAAATCATCTGCTTAAGTTGTTTCGCTGTATTTGCAGAGAGGCTTCCATCCAAAGGTTAAATCTTGACAGTGGCAACCTTTCACTGCGGAGAATAAATATCCTCCAAGGGGGACAATCCCTTGCAATGAAAACTGTTAACACGGAGGGAATTTTGTAACTTCATTTCATTTTGTCTGCACAGAAGGAAGATGACAGGTTTCTGTCAGAAGGCTTTTGCGAGCGTCCTTATTCCTGACAATTTCCTCGAGTGAAGACATATAATAGTAATGAATTTCAGCACCAAAGAAATGTCTGGTGTAATGATAAAAGCACAACCTTGTGCATCTGACTGTGATGTGCAACAGCTACAGTTGCAAATGTGTTAATGGCCTCTCTTCTTCCTGATGCAGAAGAGAATGTCAGTCAATCCAACCTTGGGGTGGGGGGACGGGGAAAGAGACTCACAAAAAAGCCTGAGGATCAGCCTGGGAATCTTTAAGCTTCCCATCCCTTTAAACCATTTGTGCAATGGGTGTAGATCAGGTGAGGTATATGACACCCTGATCCTAGTTAGGATGGATCTGGAGCAGGGGTGAAATGCTACTGGTTCGGACCGGTTCTCTTGAACCAGTAGTAAAAAATGCTACCGGTTCGGGCAAACCGGTATTTCCGACGATCAGCTGGATGACGATCAGCTGTGATGCACGATTTATATTAGCTGGAATCGTCGGATTTCCTGCTTTCTAGCTAATCTAAATCGTGGATTTCCTCCCCTCGCTGTTCTACCATGTTTTCCCGAAAGTAAGACCCTGTCTTATATTTTTTTTGAACCCCGAAATAAGCACTTGGCCTTATTTTCGGGGAGGTCTTATTATTTTGGGGCACATGGAGGAAACCAGAAGAAATGGTGGGGACCAGCTGCGCATGCATTTAAATATTTTTGGGGGGGTCTTATTTTTAGGGTGGGGCTTATTTTAGGGCATGCGTTCAAAAGGCCAATTGGGCCTATTATCAGGGGATGTCTTATTTTCGGGGAAACAGGGTACTTACCTTTGTAGACTCGGAAGGCTTCAAAATGTTCCTTTTTTAGCACTGTGTGGTGTATCTCAGGTGCACATGTGCATGTACACGCAAAGCGCATGTTCGGTAGCAGACTCACAGAACCAGTAGCAGACTTCAGAGGATTTCACCCCTGCCCTGGAGATCTGAAAAGCCTGGAAAGGGTCTAAAGTTGGTTAAATTATTATTTGCCCCATAGTCAGCCAAAAGTGCAGACTGGATCTGGCATTTTTATCCATCTGTCAAGTTCTTCCCAAGTGCCTGGGATAGGCAGATGTGGATGTAAGCTGTTCTGAGTAAAGCTGTCTTTTGCAATTGACTGGTGATGATTTTGTCAATGCCCGATAATGTTCAAGTGGTGCTCCAGTTGTTTTGAACCCAATGTGCCTATTATTATTGATACCACCTTTGCTTTCTTTTGCCAATAGTAACAGGTGCCTTGGGTGCAATCCCTAAACTAATATTATTCTTATGGTTCGTAGCACAGTCAGCCAGACGTTCAGGGTGGATTTGGCATTTTTGTCTACCGATTTGAGTCCTTTTCACGGGACAGAGATAGGCAGATGTGGATGTTTATGAAAAGGGTCCCCAACCCCCAGGCCACTAACAGGCCATGACCTATTCATCATTGGGCCACCCGAGTGACTCACTGGAGCGGTTGTGTTTGTGCGTGCGGCTCAAGTTGTACAAGTGGCAGGCCGGCAGGCATTTGCGTGTGTGCGCACCGGCCTGACACTGATGCAAGTTAAGCTGTGCATGCATCGGCCCACCACTCACACAATGGTTGTGTCTGTGTGCACAAATGCATGCTGGTCTACTCTTCACGTGGCCCAGTTCCCCTTTCCTCCCCACAAGGTGCCCACCAAGCCACAAAGGTCGGGGACATGTGTTTTATGGCATTATAGTCATCGTCCCAAGATGTAAGGAAAATTGCCTTTGGCAATTGACTAATGGTGAATTTGTCAATGTTAATGGTGTTCCGGTTGTTTTGGGATTGCACCAGTGGTGGGATTCAAATAATTTAACAACCGGTTCTCTGCCCTAATGATAGGCTGGGTGGGCGTGGCCATAATGAGCATGGCCAGGGAATGCAACAGGCAGCACTCGGCCTCCTGCACTCCCCTGGGAGCAAAAACAGGCCACGGGGGGTGGGGGGGATAGTGCCACCTCTCATGTCCCATTTAGGGCCTAGTAGGCCTCCTTGTAGTTACATGGGAGCCAAAACGAGCGCGTGGGGATTCCTGGAAGGGGCAGGGAGGGGAGGAGTGGGGCCATCCAGAAATTTAACAACCAGTTCGCCAGAACCGGCCCAAACCGGCTGAATCCCACCACCAGATTGCACCCAAGTCACCTATTACTATTGGTATTGTCTTTCTTTCCTTTTGCCACAGTCATTCTATTTCTATTTGTAGGTCTTTGTATTTTGTTATCTTCTCCAGTTCCTTCTCTTCTGTTATGCTGTCTCCAGTTACTGCCACATCCACTACCCAGAGATGGATATTTTTTGCCTTTCTTATCAACAATTGTTATTATTATTAAATATATTTGTGGTTCGAGACAACACTAAACATCTTACTCCAATTGACCTGAAATTGCCCTATCTCTGTCTTTTTATTTGATGTTTCCTTGAGGCCAATAAAACATCGTCTGTCTGAGAGGCTGTGAATATATTGCAATTGTAGCTGCTACATATTACAGCAAGTGAAATATATTGTCCCGACATTTCAGTCTTTTGACTCCTCATCTCTTGTACATCCTTGAGGGTGTCATTTCTGGACATTGATTTAAGTCCAGAAATGCACAGTGACATTATTCGGGAGACATAATCGCTACAAGGGATCTGGTATTCACCACGTCACTCTTGATGAGAGCAATTTTCACAGCTTAAAAGAATATTACAGTCTGCTTAATAGCAGACTGATGAATGCTATTATAATTTGCAAGATCGCCTAATGAGATAGGGTAGCAACAAGCAATAGCAATCACATTTAGGTATAGATGCCATGCCATAGTGCTTTACGGCATTTTATGGGTGATCCTCATTTTACCAACTTCGGAAGGATGGGTGGCTAAGTCAACCTTGAGCCCCATCAAAATTGAACTCTAGGCTGTGAGCAATTTGTCTGTAATACTGCACTTTAACCACTGCACCACCCAGGCTCCACAGGATAAGATAACATATAGAGTAAAATTCGCACACACGCACCCCTAAATGGTTCTACATACCACTCCTTTCACAGTGACACAGCTACCTTGATTGCCCCATCTCATGCCTCCTGTCCTAAAAAGGCCACTGTCAGACAAATGACCCCTGCCCCCATTCCTCCCCACCCCCACCCCGCGTCTCTACATTAGCAGTGAGAATGAGTGTTTTGGCTTCAGGATAGTATGTTTTTTCCACTACAAGCAAGAAAAACATGCCCAAAGATTGCTTCTCAAACCAGGAGTTTGGGTGGGAAGATGTAGTTTAGCCTTGTATTTTAGGCCAGCATTGCAAGGACTGCAGAAGTGACCACCTCATCAGAATGGTGTCTTCTACTCAAGGCCAGCTGGTCCTTATAGCAGAGCCCCACTGGGGTTTACATGCCAGGACTGTCTTCTCAATGAGGAAAGGAAGTCAGCCATGCTTCTTAGCTTAGCATGCATTATTATAATTTAGCATTTGAAGACAACAGCTCATTAATAAGAACAATGAGTCTGCTTATAGAAAGGAAGTACAAGGGCTGACATGGTGGGGTAAAGAAAATAATCTTACACTTAACACCAAAAAAAAAAAAATAAAGATTTTATAACTGACTTCAGGAGGAAGAGAGATGTACATCTACCATTGTATATAAATGGCGAGGAGGAGGAGAGGGTTGGTAGTTTTAAATTTCTGGGCATTTATATCTCGGAGGACCTCTCATGGGCTATGAATGCTAACAAGCTGTAAAGAAGGCACAGAAGAGGCTACACTTCCTGAGAATGCTCAGGAAGATAAATCTATCTCAGCATCTACTTCTGTCCTACTATCCTACTATGCTATATGTCCTATATACGACATTTTTGCATGGTATGGAGCAGCTCTGTAGTAGACAAAAGAAGGTCTGCAGAGAATCATTGAAACTGCCCAGAATATCATTGGGCTCCAGCTACCAGCCTTGGACGACATCTTCAAATCTCGCTGTTTGAATGTCATGAGGAAGTTGCATAACATTCTCAGGAGACTCTTCCCATCCTGCTTACAATCTTTTTGAACTGTTGCCTTCCGACAGAAGATACAGAACAATTAAAACTCGGACCACACGTTTTCTGAATAGTTTTTATCCCAGAGCTATAATTGCACTCAACAATGAACTAAAGGGCCACCATCAGTCAGCTGTTGGACAGCATTACTTGGTCTGTTGTGTGGATGTTTGGGTGGTTTAGGGGTGGGGAATTTGTGGTGGGTGGGAGTGTGTTTGGGAATTGTTATGTGTGTTGGACCTGGTCTTTGGGTGTTAAGTGAGTTTCGTAGTACTGTGTATACACGTACAATGACAATAAAGTTATTATAACACAACAAAGAGAAATAAGCATATACACACAATTAATGTAGTTATGAGGTAAAGGTTCATTCTCCGAGCTTGGGGATTGGTTTCCGAATCTTACGTTACCGGGCTAGGTAACATCTTCAGTGGAGTTTAGGGGATGTCAGTGTCACTGTTCTGTTTATAAGGGCTTCAGCTGTGCATGTATCAAGTGAGGGTCTTGTGACAGCTCTTGTGATGGGTCAGCTGTGAGTCATCAGTGAGTCTTGTGATGGGTCTTGTGATAAGGAGATTACCTCAGGTTGGGATCATTGGGACTGCTGGTGCGTGGGGGGAAATTGTGTGGGTTGGTTGAGGGTCAGTGCTATCTCTGGTTGGCTGTAGTTATATGCAAAGTTTCAACAGCAGTAGCTTCATAACTGGATGTCCAATTCAGCTATCCAAGCTATCGCCTCTGGCATTGCTTCATGCAGATCTTCTAAGGAACCAGAAGAATGGACATTGTGGGCAATCTTGCACAATATGCTTAACAGGTTGTGTATTAGCACCACAGTTGTAACAAGAGGGATCTTTCCAGCCCCATTGATACAGGGCAGAGGCATTTCTTCTTCTGTCACATCTAATTCTGTTCAATTTCATCCAGACCGAGGCAAGTTAAAACCAGTGGTTTGGTAGAGGGTTCACTAATGTCTAGGCTGCAAGAAGATAACTTGGACCGTTCCTCTCTCAAGAAATTTCCAGGGTTAAACTGGGAAAATGTTCAGTGAATAGTTGGTTTCAAGGCTGGCTATAGGATTTCAATCTTGGGATGATGGACTGTGCATTATCCTGATGGATTGGGAGGGCCTTACACAGCCAAGTAAGAATTTGTTATCTTTCAATGGGGACTTAGGGGACTGGAGGCTAAAACATATGAAGAACGGTTGCGGGAACTGGGTACGTCTAGTTTGATGAAAAGAAGGACATCATAGCAGTGTTCCAATATCTCAAAGGTTGCCACAAAGAAGAGCCAAGCTATTCTCCAAAGCACCCGAGGGCAGGACAAGAAGCAATGGATGGAAACTGATCAAGGAGAGAAGCAACCTAGAACTAAGGAAAAAATTCCTGACAGTTAGAACAATTAATCAGTGGGACAACTTGCCTCCAGAAGTTGTGAATGTTCCAATACTGGAAGTTTTTAAGAAGAGATTGGATAACCATTTGTCTGAAGTGGTACAGGGTTTCCTGCCTAAGCAGGGGGTTGGACTAGAAGATCTCCAAGGTCCCTTCCGACTGTGTTATCTATTCTAATGTGGGGTGATATGATATTGCTGGGTACTGGTAACCAGTACACAGGAGTGGGGTGCAATGTGCCAGAGATAATCCACACGTATTATAGCATATATTGTGATATCGGATAGCATTTCATTTCGTCTGGTTAGACTCATACTCAAAGATAAATGCTGCCTTTGAACATGGAAGTTCCTTTCAGTTACCATGATTGTGTACGCACTGTAATAAGATGAGTTGTAATGTTCATTTTGGGTGGGGGGGGTGATTATTATCCAACTATTTGCTTGCCTGGCACCTGATGCAGCAGCTTTGAGAGAACTGCACAAAATGTGGCAGTTCTATTCTACGATGGTAAAATGCATCTGATGTGCCATCAGCAAGATTAATCTCTGAGAGTCCTGCAAAAGCTGTAAAGACTTCTTCGGTCAGACGTACTCTGGGTTCCATATTATTTTTTTGTTGGAGGCGGCACAGGGGAGGGACGCCTTCATCCCTGGGAAGAAGCCAAAGTCTGTCCCATCTAAAAGAATGAAAAGCCTTTTCATCTGAATACAGAAAACCAGAAATTTGGGAGTCATAATTATCACGTCGTTCTGGCAGAAAGCCCTTCCTTCTTTCCTTTCTTTCTTCTTTTTTTTTAAACCAGAATAATTGTACATCAATGTCTGACTCTAAACTAAGCTATTTCTTGTTAGCATTCTTGCATCTTTCTTCAGGCTTCAGAGTTAAGATACCCTAAGAGCTTGGTTCTACCAAACACAGTGGATGGACCCAATGAATGAAGGGGTGGGTTCAAGGGGATGTGTGGGCATCAGGCCTTTAGGCTTGGGGTCAACACACACATACACACACAAAGAGAGACAGACAGACAGACAGACAGAGACAGAGAGAGAGACAGAGGCGGAGAGAGAGAGACAGAGAGAGACACAGAAAGAGGATGGGAGGGAAGTGGGAGGGAGAGAGAGAGAGAGAGAGAGAGACAGAAAGAGATACAGAGAGAGACACAGAAAGAGGATGGGAGGGAAGAGGGAGGGAGGGAGGGAGGGAGGGAGGGAGGGAGGGAGGAGAGAGAGAGAGAGAGAGAGAGAGAGAGAGAGAGAGAGAGAGAGAGAGAGAGAGAGAGAGAGACTTTCATCTGATCTGCCTTGAATGCCCTCAGCTAGCATTCTTGATCAAGAGTATCAAGAGTAATGTCACATCTGGTGCACATGGGAATAACTTGAATGGATCAATTCAATTCCAGCCATGAAAGATGCCATTCAGTCCAAATTTGAATGACTGAATCCATATCTTATTTGCCTTCTGACCCAATGGCTTAGCTATTCTGCTGAGAGATTAGCTGAACACAGGAGACAGGAATAAGGAAAATTAGGTGCAGATCATTGTTGAGGCTCTCAGTCAACATGCTTGATGTTCATCACCTTCCTGGAGACACTTCATGGAAGGGAAGAAGTTTGTGGAGAAGATGTACCTCAGGATCCAATCTTCTGCACGACTTGCCTCACAAACAGATGTGAGAAGGGAGAATGTAGTGAAGAGTCAGACAAGAGCAAGTTTCCACTTCCACTCTTTTCGCTGGAAAGAGCTTATTTAAAAAAAGAAGAAGAAGAAGAGGGGAAGGGAAGGGAGAAAGGAAAGGAAAGGAAAGGAAAGGAAAGGAAAGGAAAGGAAAGGAAAGGAAAGGAAAGGAAAGGAAAGGAAAGGAAAGGAAGAGGGAAAGGAAAGAAAGGAAAGGGAAGGGAGAAAGGGAAGGGAAGGGAAGGGAAGAAAAGGAGGGGAGAGGAGAGGAGAGGAGAGGAGAGGAGAGGAGAGGAGAGGAGAGGAAAGGAAAGGAAAGGAAAGGAAAGGAAAGGAAAGGAAAGGAAAGGAAAGAAAAGGAAAGGAAAGGAAAGGAAAGGAAAGGAAAGGAAAGGAAAGGAAAGAAAGGAAAGGAAAGGAAAGGAAAGGAAAGGAAGAGGGAAAGGAAAGAAAGGGAAGGGAAGGGAGAAAGGGAAGGGAAGAAAAGGAGGGGAGAGGAGAGGAGAGGAGAGGAGAGGAGAGGAGAGGAGAGGAGAGGAAAGGAAAGGAAAGGAAAGGAAAAGGAAAGGAAAGGAAAGGAAAGGAAAGGAAAGGAAAGGAAAGGAAAGGAAAGGAAAAGGAAAGGAAAGGAAAGGAAAGGAAAGGCAAAAAGGTCAGAATTCCTTCAGAAAAACCTTCTGAAAAATGAATATAGAAGTGGTGTTCAAAATACCTGCACATGGTCTAGGCAACTTCCACATATGATGGGTCCTCCTTTCCTCCCCCATCATTACTCTTTCAGTCACCATGGCTGGAACTGAGCTCTAACCTGTTCAGCATGCAAATCACGTCCTGGGGAACAGAGCAAGAAGTCCAGGCTGTGCTGGGAAGCGGTGCAGCGTCTCACATAAAAATTGCCAACTGAGTAATCAACCCGTCCGTGCAGAGAGAATGGCGCCTGCCAGCCACCATTTCAGATCAGGTAGTGCAAATTTGTCGTGGCATATTCCGTGGCATATTTTCTACCTGGTTTCCTCTTCTCAAACAATTCAGATGGAGGTGTGACATTGTGATCGCTGTCCACAAAACCAACGCTTAGCGAGTGCATCTATCCTACACTGGGGACTTCAAATCCGTGTATTATTTCCGTCTGCTGTACAGCAGTGCAGAAGACTGAGCCCTGACCTCAACTCCACTGAAAACTGCCCTTTCGTGCTTTTGCATGTAAACACCGCAAATGAGGTGGGTTGGTGGCTGTTTAAGTGGGGGTCTTATCATATTTTATTTATGTGCATGAACTGTATTGCATGCTCACACTGCATCCAGAGATGTGCTGTGGAGAGGACGATCTACCGTGGGTACGGAACTGCTAGATCCCCTTTCTCCCTTTCTCTGACCAGTGACAATCACTGGGAACAAAACCAGAATAACAGAGTTAGAAGGGATCTGGGAGGTCTTCTAGTCCAACCCCTTGCTCAGGCAGGAAACCCTATACCAGAGATGGCGAACCTTTTTGGCACCTAGTGCCAAAAACGTGCGGAAATGTCATGCGTACATGTGCACGCTCGTCGGGGCCATGCTCTGGAAAAGCTGAACTTCTGGGTTCTAGTGTGCATGCACACCCAAAGATCAGCTGGCCGGTGTGCATGTGCAGGCCGGGTTTTGGCACTGCTGCACGCGTGAGCTGGATGACTTTGGACCAAACACCAAGACACTGTGAGTTCTAGTCCCACCTTAGGCATGAAACCCAGCTGGATGACTTTGGACCAAACACCAGGACACTGTGAATTCTGGGCATGAAACCCAGCTGGATGATTTTGGATCAAACACCAGGACACTGTGAGTTCTAGTCCCACTTTAGGCATGAAACCCAGTTGGATGACTTTGGATCAAACACCAAGACACTGTGAGTTCTAGTTCCACCTTAGGCATGAAACCCAACTGGATGACTTTGGATCAAACACCAAGACACTGTGAGTTCTAGTCCCACCTTAGGCATGAAACCCAGCTGGATGACTTTGGACCAAACACCAGGACACTGTGAATTCTGGGCATGAAACCCAGCTGTATGATTTTGGATCAAACCCCAGGACACTGTGAGTTCTAGTCCCACTTTAGGCATGAAACCCAGCTGGATGACTTTGGATCAAACACCAAGACACTGTGAGTTCTAGTTCCACCTTAGGCATGAAACCCAACTGGATGACTTTGGATCAAACACCAAGACACTGTGAGTTCTAGTCCCACCTTAGGCATGAAACCCAGCTGGATGACTTTGGACCAAACACCAGGACACTGTGAATTCTGGGCATGAAACCCAGCTGGATGATTTTGGATCAAACACCAGGACACTGTGAGTTCTAGTCCCACCTTAGGCATGAAACCCAGCTGGATGACTTTGGATCAAAGACCAGGACCCTGTGAGTTCTAGTCCCACCTTGGCCATGAAACCCAGCTGGATGACTTTGGATCAAACACCAGGACACTGTGAGTTCTGGGCATGAAACCCAGCTGTATGATTTTGGATCAAACACCAGGACACTGTGAGTTCTAGTCCCACTTTAGGCATGAAACCCAGCTGGATGACTTTGGATCAAACACCAAGACACTGTGAGTTCTAGTTCCACCTTAGGCATGAAACCCAACTGGATGACTTTGGATCAAACACCAAGACACTGTGAGTTCTAGTCCCACCTTAGGCATGAAACCCAGCTGGATGACTTTGGACCAAACACCAGGACACTGTGAATTCTGGGCATGAAACCCAGCTGGATGATTTTGGATCAAACACCAGGACACTGTGAGTTCTAGTCCCACCTTAGGCATGAAACCCAGCTGGATGACTTTGGATCAAAGACCAGGACCCTGTGAGTTCTAGTCCCACCTTGGCCATGAAACCCAGCTGGATGACTTTGGATCAAACACCAGGACACTGTGAGTTCTAGTCCCACTTTAGGCATGAAACCCAGCTGGATGACTTTGGACCAAACACCAGGACACTGTGAATTCTGGGCATGAAACCCAGCTGTATGATTTTGGATCAAACACCAGGACACTGTGAGTTCTAGTCCCACTTTAGGCATGAAACCCAACTGGATGACTTTGGACCAAACACCAGGACACTGTGAATTCTGGGCATGAAACCCAGCTGTATGATTTTGGATCAAACACCAGGACACTGTGAATTCTGGGCATGAAACCCAGCTGTATGATTTTGGATCAAACACCAGGACACTGTGAGTTCTAGTCCCACTTTAGGCATGAAACCCAGCTGGATGACTTTGGACCAAACACCAGGACACTGTGAATTCTGGGCATGAAACCCAGCTGTATGATTTTGGATCAAACACCAGGACACTGTGAATTCTGGGCATGAAACCCAGCTGTATGATTTTGGATCAAACACCAGGACACTGTGAGTTCTAGTCCCACTTTAGGCATGAAACCCAGCTGGATGACTTTGGACCAAACACCAGGACACTGTGAATTCTGGGCATGAAACCCAGCTGTATGATTTTGGATCAAACACCAGGACACTGTGAGTTCTAGTCTCACTTTAGGCATGAAACCCAACTGGATGACTTTGGATCAAACACCAAGACACTGTGAGTTCTAGTCCCACTTTAGGCATGAAACCCAGCTGTATGACTTTGGATCAAAGACCAGGACACTGTGAGTTCTAGTCCCACTTTAGGCATGAAACCCAACTGGATGACTTTGGATCAAACACCAAGACACCGTGAGTTCTAGTCCCACCTTAGGCATGAAACCCAGCTGTATGACTTTGGATCAAACACCAGGACACTGTGAGTTCTAGTCCCACGTTAGGTATGAAACCCAGCTGGATGACTTTGGATCAAAGACCAGGACCCTGTGAGTTCTAGTCCCACCTTGGCCATGAAACCCAGCTGGATGACTTTGGATCAAACACCAGGAACGCTGTGAGTTCTAGTCCCACGTTAGGCATGAAACCCAGCTGGATGACTTTGGATCAAAGACCAGGACACTGTGAGTTCTAGTCCCACGTTAGGCATGAAACCCAGCTGGATGGGTTCAGTCCAACCCACCTCACAGAGTTGCTGTTGTGAGGAAAATAGGAAGAGGAAGGTATGTTGAAGATGTTCGCCACCTTGAGTTATTTTTAAAAAAAATAATAAAGGCAGTAAATAAATAAATAATCAAATAAATAAATAAATATCCTCAGGAGAACATTTGTTGGTGGCAGTCAGGGGTTTAGAAGGTAGCCTCACGCTGTGAGACGATGGCAGTTTTGAGGAAAAACAAAGTTGTTAGGCTTCAAAATGAAACGCTCCTTTCAAGCATGTGGCAAATCATGGTAAACAAGTGGCGCTTGGAAAGCGTCTGCTGCCTCACAACCACATTATCCCAGCTTCTTGTTTCAAAGGCCAATCAAAAGACAATCAAGCGCAGGAAGCGTTCATTGTGTATACGGCATCCTGCATCTCTCTCCAGATCATAGGTTGTCATTGGAAGAGGCACCGGTAAAATATTCAGGGTGAAATAATTCATTTGGAGAAGGGAGGGGAGAGGAGGCTGGAAAAAGATCAGGAGAAGCCTGCCACGGAGAAGATATATATTTTGAGATGACTTCGGATGAGAAGGTCCCAAAAGATTTCCCTCTGAGATTTTCTATATCTACCTTAGATGATTATTGCTCTGAAGTCTGAACGGATAGTTAAGAGATGCACTCATTGATTTCACAGTGGGGCATCTGAGTCCTTAATGCTCAGTTGCACTTACCTTTTCATTCGGCTCATAAGTGTGCTAGGCAATAGAGCTCCTGGGACTTCTCTGAAGGCCACGGCTACCCCAGAATTTGCTCCTCTGCTAGAAGCAGTCAGATGGTCCACCTGCTGAGAAGAGATTGAAGGCAGGAGAGTCTGCAAACATTCTGTTGTGCCTGATAAACCTTCCTGCAAAAAGCTTATGTCTAATAAAATCTGTAACCGGAAAAGGTGTTATTGCAGTAATCATTCCTCTACATACATAGTTGTTGTGGCCCACCAGCGACCTGCGCTGATCGTGGCTGATCCCGATGAAGAGGAGGCTGGTGTGGGGTTGCGCCAGCAGCCTGTGCAGCTGGTGCTTGCGTCGGACAGTGAGGAGGCTGAAGAGGATGTGGTGACAGAGGCAGAGACCAGCCAGGGCCTTCAGAACCTCCAGAGGCTCCTTCCAGTGGGGAGAGCAAAGTGGAGGAGCCTCTCCTCAATGCTCGGGCATGCAGAGCTGCCAAAAGGCAGGAGTGGCTACTCAGGAGGAGGAGGTCTACTCGAGAGTAGGGCTTGATGATAATTGGCCACTCCCTTAGTCTATTTAAGTCGCACGCAGCTAGTGCGTTCTTGCTGGAAACAGCTTGCATTATTATCAGAGTATTTTTGTTTATCGTATCTTGTTTTCTGGGCTGGTTGCCAACCTTTGCTGGTCTTGTTTATTCTTGCTCCTTAATAAATTTGATAAGGACCGTTGGTGTGTGTCAATATCCTCGGAAATCCGGAGCTGGGGCAGAACAATAGTAGGCATCCTTCAGAGGTTCTGATAGTGCCTGATTTTGACAGAATGATCTGCCTCGGGATATAAAAACATCAGGAAATGGTTTCACTATCATCTCAATCAGCAGAATAACAGAATGACAGAAGGGACCTTAGAGATTTTATAATCTGACCTTCTGCTCAAGCAAGAGACCCTTACCATTTCAAACAAATGGATGTCCAGTCTCTTCTTAAAAACCTCCAGTGTTAGAGTACCCACAACTTCTGAAGGCAAGTCATTCCACTGATTAATTGTTCTCACTGTCAGGAAATTTCTTCTTACTTCTAGTTTAGTTCTCTCCTTAGTTTCCATCCAGTGTGTTGTGGTTCGCCAGCAACCTGCAGAGCTGGCAGCAGAGTTGGACAGTGAGGAGGCTGGGGAAGAACATGGGCCAGTCCTGGAGTCTGGGGAAGATTCGGACAAGGGCTCTGCGTCGGAGGCAGAGATGTGGCCAGGGCCATCTGGGAGTTATGTGCTGATTCCAGAGCCTCCAGAGTCTGATGTCAGCGAGGCAGAGGAACAGGGTAGCCTGTTCCCAGTGTGCGCATGCACAGAGCTGCCAGAAGGCAAGAACAGTTAAGATAAAAGGGGTGACTTGGGAGTAAGGCTTGGAGATGATTGGCTCCTCCCATAAGACATAAAGGAGGAGCAAAGGCACATGAGCCTTTGCAGGAAGCAACTTTGTTCATGCTGGTCGGTTTAAATTCTGAAGCTCCATTTGGCCTTGCAAAGCTAATTGCCAATTAGATACTTGGCAGTGTGTCAAGGGAGATAAAGGTGGGTGCTTATCAGCCTTATCCCGAAGGATTGTGGCAGACTTCTGTCAGACTATTTACAAAGTATTTGTGACTCATTATGGGCTGTGAATGAACAGAATTCACAGCCATTGAAATAAAAAGAGGATTTTTGGGACTAATCGTGTGCTTTTTACTGTCTCAGGAAGCTTAGATCAGAACACAGTGCTTCTTGTCCTACCTTCAAGTGCTTTGGAGAATAGGTTGACTCCCTCTTCTTTGTCGCAACCCCTGAGATATTGGAACACTGCTCTCATGTCTCCCCTAGTCTTTCTTTTCATTAAACTAGACATATCCAATTCCTGCAATCATTCTTCACTGTTATGCAAATAGATCTTCTTTCTCTGTGGAATTCAATCCAATAACTGGCTTCAGGACTGGGCCATTGAGTGCAGATTTTTGCTTCCTATAGAACAGGACTCAATAATATTAGACGATTACCAAAATCTTCAGGATCAGCTGCAATGCAGCAAAACTTGTAAACAAGTCATGGTCTCATTTGTGAAAAGCCTTCCTTCTGAGATAAACAGACAATAGATCAGCTTTGTACTCATGTGTTTCATAAAGAGCATCCTAAAAGTTTGAAGATCGTACAAGTTAAGAAACAGTTTAGAAAAGGTAGCGTTGATTTTGCTGGTTCTATTTTTTTTTCCCCCAATCTTAAATCTGTTTGGTTGTATGTGTTCATTAACAGAAATGCCCATATGTTTTCTTATACATTTGTCCTCATTTCCAAATTATTGTACATATTTTTCCTAGTCTATCCTCTTACTGCAATTTATTTCTCCAGAAATTCTATACGTGGGATTTTAAAATATATTTTTCTGGGGGGTTTCTCCTCCCCGCCTTGGGAACTGCATTGCAACAATCTGAAAATACCAATTTCAACTTGTAATTACATTTCAGTTCACAGATGGGTTCAGGGAATGTCTTTATAAAATTGCAGATGAATAATTCTTTCCTCCCTTAATACAGTTAAATCAGAATCTCTCCCAAACTCATTCTTCATACCTTCTTACTCTAGGTTAAGGGCCCCAAAGCAATAGAGTGCTGCTCTGCAAAGAATGCATTTTGTAAAGAAATATTTCATTGTGGGGATGATAATTGTGGTGCTGTTGCGGGTGGAGCATTCTACAAAATTAAGGAGCATCTTAAGCAGGAGTCGAATTTTAGAAGACCAACACAGAAATAATGAGTAGTTAGAATGCAATATTGCAGGCTAACTCTGCCCACTGCCAGGAGTTCGATCCTGACCGGCTCAAGGTTGACTCAGTTGTCCATCCTTCTGAGGTCGGTAAAGATTGTTGGGGGCAATAGGCTGACTCTGTAAACTGCTTAGAGAGGACTGTAAAGCACTGTGAAGCGGTATATAAGTCTGACTTCTATTGCTATCCAAATTTTGATCATGTGACCATAGGGATGCTAGTGTGAAAAACAGTCATAAGTCACTTTTTTTCAGTGCTGTTGTAACTTCAATGGTCACCAAATGAATGTTTGTAAGTCAAGGACTACCTTTATTGCAGGCTAACTCTACCCACTGCCAGGAGTTCAATCCTGACCGGCTCAAGGTTGACTCAGCCTTCTATCCTCCTGAGGTTGGTAAAATGAGGCCCCAGATTGTTGGGAGCAATATGCGGACTCTCTAAACCACTTAGAGAGGGCTGTAGAGCACTAAGAAGCAATATACAAGTCTAAGTGCTATTGTCTATGGAGATTCTCAGTCCTCCAGATCATGGGTGTCCCATAGGTGCTTTTTCAAGAGACAGCCGGACTTTCTGGTTTTTCTTTGAAGACATTTCACTTCTTGGAATTAGAAGGGAAACTTCTTCAAAGAAAAACAGAAAATCCAATTGCCTCTTGAAAAAACATCTTTGGGTCTAAGTGCTATCGTTATCCTCTCTGGCCCAGATTTTGCCAGTTGTATGAAAAGTGTCTGTTATTTCCCAGGATCTCTGGGTTGGGGCCTTGGGAATTGGTTGGCTTCAGAATTGCTTTAGATGAAACTTGTTGGCAGTAATAATAAAATGCCAACGTAATGGCCAAGTAGCAAGATGCCTTTCGCAAGGCTACTAACTGCATCCTGGTTTTTGCTAGGTTGAAAAATAATGCAATATGAAACATGAAACAATACAATTAATACAGAGGTGGGTTTCAGCAGGTTCTGACCATTTCTGGAGAACCGGTAGTGGAAATTTTGAGTAGTTCGGAGAACCGGTAAATACCACCTCTGACTGGCCCCGCCCCCATCTATTCTCTGCCTCCTGAGTCCCAGTTGATCGGGAGGAAATGGGGATTTTGTAGTATCCTTCCCCTGGAGTGGGATGGGAATGGACATTCTGCAGTATCCTTCCCCCTGGAATGGGGTGGGAATGGAGATTTTACAGTATCCTACCCCTGGAGTGGGATGGGAATGGAGATGTTACAGTATCCTTCCCCTGGAGTGTGGAAGGAATGGAGATTTTACAATATCCTTCCTCTGGAGTGGGGTGGGAATGGAGATTTTACAGTATCCTTCCCCTGGAGTGGGGTGGGAATGGAGATTTTGCAGTAGGTAAACACAACCTCAGATGAACAACAACACATGACACATTACACCGTCTCACCATTTCTTTCACAAAAAGAAAGTCAAAATGGAGAAGCCCTGTGTAAAACACTGAGTGCATCCTTACTGTTTCCATAGGTATGAAGAGGATAATTAAATGCCCTTGATCAATTGACCATCAGCAAGTGTGACTACTCTATAAAAGACGAAGTCTGAAGTGTTTGAACTCAAAGAAGGTGTACAGTAGTTCTAGACTTACAACAGTTCATGTTGAGACTTTGGAAAAAGTTCAGAGAAGAGCAACCAAGATGATCAAAGGCCTAGAGACTAAACCATATGAAGAACAGCTGCCGGTTTTGGATTTGGCTAGTCTAGAGAAAAGAAGAATTAGGGGTGACATGATAGCAGTATTCCAGTACTTAAGGGGCTGCCACAAAGTTCGAATCCCGAGTGCCGCGTAAAGGGGTAAGCTCCCATTAATTGTCCCAGCTTCTGCCAACCTAGCAGTTCGAAAGCATGTAAAAAATGCAAGTAGAAAAATAAGGACTACCTTGGGTGGGAAGGTAACAGCGCTCCATGCGCCTTTGGCATTGAGTCATGCCAGCCACAGACCATGGAGATGTCTTCGGACAGCGCTGGCTCTTCGGCTTTGAAACGGAGATGAACACTGTCCCCTAGAGTCAGGAACGACTAGCACATATGTGCGAGGGGAACCTTTACCTCTACCTTATTATAAATGAATAAAACTATAATTTAAAAAAATAGCTTTTAAAATGATAAATATCGATAAATATAATCTATACAAACAAAATGTGTTTTGGAATCCTCCATTAATTTTACGAGTAGGAAAGGGTCCTGAGAGAACTAAGTTTAAAAAACATTGCTTTAAGGAAGTTAATAACGTGAGAAATGGCATCTTTGGTGATGTGGTACTTAGAGTGGAAAACACTGGGGTCTTATCCACTGATTAAAAACCACTTGGATGGGATCCAAACTTAGTTGGCTTCTCGTATCCTAAGAAGGATGGAAATAGCAAGTGAATCACATTCGTCTCATGATCATCTGTGGTTATCAAGAGTATTTAATCTACAGGAAGCTTGAAACGAACATCAACGTTATCAGAGAAGAAAAATAATCATTTCAAACAGTAAATGTGATGAATTCAAATAGGAGGAAGCCGCAGCTACATCTGTTTCATTTCTCACCATTCAGTCAGTAGAACGTCCATAATTGTTTCTGTTAAACATGGGACGGTTCTTTAAAAAAAATAGCAGCTTTGCATGGATTCCCTGTTTGTAGCACGTGCACACACACACACACACACATACACACACATATATATGTCTTTGGTTATTCGGATTTTCTTCTACGTAAAATTGGAGGTGTCTTGGCAACATTTTGACGAAATCTCATTCGTCATCTTCAGGCTGGTGTTCTCGGCTTTGTGCTTCTAGGAGCAATTGCAGAAATTCTAGCAGCACGAAGCTGAGAACACCAGCCTGAAGATGACGAATGAGATTTCATCGAAACGTTGCCAAGACACCTCCAATTTTACGCAGAAGAAAATCCGAATAACCAAGACCTACATACAAACACCTGCGAAAACCTCAGAAAACAAACATATATATATATATATATATATATATATATATATATATATATATATATATATATATATATATATATATATATATATATATATGTAGGTCTTTGGTTATTCGGGTCTTCTCCCACGTAAAATTGGAAGTGTCTTGGCGACGTTTCGACGAAGTCTCATTCGTCATCTTCAGGCTGGTGTTCTCGGCTTCGTGCTTCCAGGAGCAATGTGAGATCGCAGCTGTCTCTTCCTTTTAACTGCTAGTGGGGGTGTGAGCTGATTGGGTGGGAACTTGGCTGTGTTCTGATTGGGTGGAGGTGTGTTCTGATTGGTTAGGGGCTCGGCTGTGCTCTGATTGGATGGGGGGTTGGTTGTGCTCTGATTGGCTGGGGGTGTGTTCTGTTTGGGTGGGGGCTTGGTTGTGCTCAGCTTAGTCTGAGTTGCAGGGGGATTTGAGCTGGTGAGCTGCGTTGTTGTTGTTTGGCTTCGTGTTTGTGGCCGTGCGAGCTCTTCATGGTGGGTGTCAGTCTGCTTCATGTATGGATTGGAGAGGTTTAAAGTGGCTAATGATGCAGCTGCAGTCTGGCTTCTGGTCCTTGGTCGTGGCTCATTATCAGTGTGGGTTTGAGTCTGCTTTCTGCGTGGATGTGTGGTGGTGACATCCTGTGTGGCTCTCGTGAGTGTGGGTCTGGTGTCATTCATCGTGTTAGGGACCCGTTTGTCAATAAGGGCGGGTTTCCAAATGGCTGGTAGGTGGGAGGTATCGTCTCGTTTGTTCATGCTGTGTGGGCGTTTTTCTATCTCGATGGCTTCTCTGATTATTCTGTTGTTAAAGTGTTCAGTTTTGGCGATAGTTCTGGTCTTTTTAAAGTCAATATCATGTCCTGTGGCTTTAAGGTGTTGGACCAGTGAAGAAGTTGGTTCTTCTTTTCTGACTGAGTTCTTGTGTTCTTCTATGCGTGCACTTATTCGTCTGTTGGTTTGTCCGATGTATGTGGTGGGGCAGGCGGTGCATGGGATTTCATATACTCCTTGATTTTCTAACTCAATTTTGTCTTTGGGGTTCCTTAGGATGGTGGATATTTTTCGGTTTGTGCAGAATGCTGTCTTGATGTTATGTTTGTGGAGGATTTTGCTTATTCTGTCTGTGGTGCCTTTTATGTATGGGAGGAGGGCTTTGCCGTTTTCTTGTTCTGTGTCTTGGATTTTAGTGGGGGTTTCTTTTTGGATTAGGTTGGTGATCTTATTTCTTTGGAATCCATTGGATGTTAGTACGTTAGTGAGGGTGTGTAGTTCGGTTTTTAGGTGTTGTTCGTCAGCTAAGCGTTTTGTTCTGGAAATGAGTGTCTTGGCTACAGAGTTGATCTGGGCAGGGTGGTGGTGTGAGAGTGCGTGCAGATAGCGGTTTGTGTGTGTTTTCTTCTGGTAGATAGTGTGTCCTAGGGAGCCATTGGATTTTCTGTAGACTAAGACATCCAGGAAGGGAAGTTGGTTGTTCGCTTCTGTTTCCATGGTGAACTGTATTTTGGGGTGTAGGCTGTTGAGGTGTGTGAGGAAGTTGTCCAGTTTTTCTTTCCCATGTGGCCAGATTATGAAGGTGTCATCCACATATCTGAGCCAGAGTTTGGGTTTATGATCAGATTTTTCTAGAGCTTGGGTTTCAAAGTATTCCATATAGAGGTTGGCAATGACAGGTGAGAGGGGTGACCAGAACTATCGCCAAAACTGAACACTTTAACAACAGAATAATCAGAGAAGCCATCGAGATAGAAAAACGCCCACACAGCATGAACAAACGAGACGATACCTCCCGCCTACCAGCCATTTGGAAACCCGTCCTTATTGACAAACGGGTCCCTAACACGATGAATGACACCAGACCCACACTCACGAGAGCCACACAGGATGTCACCACCACACATCCACGCAGAAAGCAGACTCAAACCCACACTGATAATGAGCCATGACCAAGGACCAGAAGCCAGACTGCAGCTGCATCATTAGCCACTTTAAACCTCTCCAATCCATACATGAAGCAGACTGACACCCACCATGAAGAGCTCGCACGGCCACAAACACGAAGCCAAACAACAACAACGCAGCTCACCAGCTCAAATCCCCCTGCAACTCAGACTAAGCTGAGCACAACCAAGCCCCCACCCAAACAGAACACACCCCCAGCCAATCAGAGCACAACCAACCCCCCATCCAATCAGAGCACAGCCGAGCCCCTAACCAATCAGAACACACCTCCACCCAATCAGAACACAGCCAAGTTCCCACCCAATCAGCTCACACCCCCACTAGCAGTTAAAAGGAAGAGACAGCTGCGATCTCACATTGCTCCTGGAAGCACGAAGCCGAGAACACCAGCCTGAAGATGACGAATGAGACTTCGTCGAAACGTCGCCAAGACACTTCCAATTTTACGTGGGAGAAGACCCGAATAACCAAAGACCTACATACAAACACCCGCGAAAACTTGAGAAAACAAATATATATATATATATATATATATATATATATATATAATTTTCTCAAGGCTCCTTCCTTGAGAATTCGGAATAGATATTCCTCTATCCTCCTTCGGTTGCAAAAAAAAAAAAACCAAACAATGATCTGAGGGAGGAAGAGGAATCACCTACCATGGTCCCAGGACAGGACTCCCTACTACCCTGTTTCCCCCAAAATAAGACATCCCCTGATAATAAGCCCAATCAGGCTTTTGAGCGCATGCGCTAAAATAAGCCTCCCCCCAAAAATAAGCTCTTCCCGAAAATATTTAAATGCAGAGCTGAAAATCAGGTAAGACGGCAAGAGGAGCCCCATCTTGCTCCATGCACCCCAAAATAATAAGACCTCCCCGAAAATAAGGCCAAGCACTTATTTCGGGGTTCAAAAAAGTATAAGACAGGGTCTTATTTTCAGGGAAACATGGTACAGTTAACATCAGACTAAGTAAAGCAGTTGGCCAGTTTTCTTAACATACACACCCCTGTGTCGATGTAGATCAGGGGTGTCAAACTCAAAGCCTGAGGCCTGGATCTGGCCCACGGGGTTGCCCTGGAAACAGCAAAGGACCTGGCTCGCGGTGCCTCTATGCGGCCCTCCCGAGCTCCGTTTGTGGCCACCATGGCCTCCTGCAGCCTTCTGCCATCAAATACAGAGCTTGGAGAGGCCATCTGCAGCCCACCCGGGTTCCATTTTTGCTAGCAGAGGGCTGCAGGAGGCCGTCACAGCCAAAAACGGAGCCTCAACATGTGACATCGAGCTGGCTATATCCACCCTGGCCACGCCTACCCTGGCCATGCCCAGCCTCAGCCCCCCCAAGATCAAACACAACCCTGATGCAGCAGTGATGAAATTAAAAAAATTCCCCTACCAGTTCTGTGGGCGTGGCTTGTTGGGGGGAGATCATGTGACTGGGTGGGTGTGGCCAACTCGACATCACTCACATCAAGGGGCTCCTCACCAGCCCCTCCCCTCCCAGCCACTCCTTGTCGCGAATGGCAGGAAAATGGGGAGGGGAATATTCCTGCCTACCATCTTTCCCTCAGTCTGTGCTGAGATTGAGGAATGGATGACAGGCAGGAAAATCCCCTTCCCCATTTTCCTGCCTTACACAAAAATGGCTTCCTTCCAGCTGCTCCCCCCATCCCCCTCCCTCCTGGGGACTACCTTAAAAGGGACAGGCTGCAGCAGCTCCGTTCTGAAGGGAGGGAGAAAAGTTAGCATACTCTCTGCTGCATTTAACATTGAATTCTGTGGAATATCGATCGTCCGGAAGAGGTGAGCGGCAACCGGCTGGGCATGGGTGGGGCCAAGGAGTGGTAATTACTACCGTTTCGGTGAACTGATGCCCATAATCCCTAGCGGTTCACCTGAACTGGTCCAAACCGGTAGGATTTCACTCCTGTGATGCAGCCCTCAATGAAATCGAGTTTGACACTCCTGATGTGTGTTCTCAGTCATCCAGAGAAAGCTGTTTGGGGGTTAAATCATGGCACCTGGACTAATTTTTATTTTACTTTGAGATTTCACTGCTCTTTCAAGCTGCTTCATCAGTCAGAGGAAACTAGTTAGGCAGAGAGACGTTAGAATGCCTAACTGGCATGCTCTGATTGATGAAGTGGTTGGATGAGCAGCGAAAGGTCTCAAGCTAACCACAAAAATTAATCCAGTTGGCAGGATTGAAATAGATGTGTGTGCTTTGATCAGGAACAGTTTCTTGTTAGAGGAGGGGCTGCATTCCAATATTTGAGGGGCTGCCACAAAGAAGAGGGGGCCAATTTATTTTCCAAAGCACAAAAAGGCAAGACAAGAAACAATGGATGGAAACTAACCAAGGAGAGGAGCAAGCTGGAATTATGGAAAAACTTCCTAACAGTAAGAACAATTAACCAGCGGAACAGCTTGCCACCAGACAGTATGGGTGCTCCATCACTGGAGGCTTTTAAGAAGAGACTGGACAACTATTTGTCTGAAATGGTAAAGGATTTCCTGCACGAGCAGGGAGTTGGACTGGAAGCCTCCAAGATCCCTTCCAGCTCTATTCTGACTGACTGACTGATTGATTGATTGATTGATTGATGACAAGATTCTCACAACATGCAGATCTTTCTGGCCCTGAAGTGGGATCCTCTCCCCCTTGGATTAGGGGCTTGGGAGATCAAAGGATAATAAGAGACCCTTCAAAGCTGCTCAGAACACCCTTTTCTCTCTCCAAGACATCCTCAAACAAGAAGGATGGGAGATTCTGCTTGAACCTAATCTCACCCATTCCTGTGTGCATCTCTGGGTATATGGATCCTTCTTTTATGCTGCTGAATCCACTCGTATCACTGCTGGCTACCAAACAGTGATGGGTTGCTCCCAGTTCTGTCCAGTTCTCTAGAACCAGGGGTGAAATCCAGCAGGTTCTGACAGGTTCTGGAGAACCGGTAGCGGAAATTTTGAGTAGTTCGGAGAACGGGCAAATACCACCTCTGGCTGGCCTCAGAGTGGGGTGGGAATGGAGATTTTGCAATATCCTTCCCCCAGGATTGTGGAGGGAATGAAGCTTTTGCAGTATCCTTCCCCTGGAGTGGGGTGGGAATGGAGATTTTACAGTATCCTTCCCCTGGAGTGGGGTAGAAATGGAGATTTTGTAGTATCCTTCCTCTGGAGTGGGGTGGAAATGGAGATTTTGCAATATCCTTCCCCCAGGAGTGGGGAGGGAATGGGGCTTTTGCAGTATCCTTCCCCTGCCATGCCCACCAAGCCACGCCCACCAAGCCACACCATGCTCACCAAGCCACGCCCAAAGAACCGGTAGTAAAAAAAAATTGGATTTCACCACTGTATAGAACTGGTAGTAAAAGCGGTGGGAGGCTCTGCCCTCCCACCCGGACGTCATAATTGATGATCTGCGCATGCACTCCCATTGCAAACCGGTAGTAAAGGTAAGCAGAACCCACCCCTGCTACCAACAATAAGAAAAATCTACAGAAAATGATTGCATCGATATTATACATCAAACCAGAAACCCCCTCCCCCATAACATCACAATACAAAAGCATTCCAGCAAGACTCACAAGTGACAAGCAGGTGCCCATCTTCCCACTATTGACGCATCGTTATAAAATTAGCAAGAGGCAAATGAAAGGATGCCACTGTCTCGTGTCCTAGTATATGTCTTTCCTGGGGTTTGAAAAAAAAATATTATTATTATTGCTCTTTTCTGTTTTAACACTTGCAGTTATTGGGCCCCACAACTCTTGCTCCTTGGCTTCTGTACAGAAGGTATTATTAATAATTCACAGCCCCCACATTATGTCGCCATTACGATGATTTCTGGTTATCTTTAGAAGGTTGTAGCTTCAGTTTAGCAATTCTCATGAGAAGCCAAGGAAAATTTAAAAGTTTAACCGGCTTTTGGTTTCTGCCTGCACTGCTGCTACCTTTACATCTCCCAAGCCACCATTCCATGCAAGAAGGAAATGGCTTATTTTTCCTAACACTGCTCAAGCTCTAGCGAGATCTGAACCCACAATGCAGAGCCTTCATTTTATGGGAAGCTACCCCCCTCCTAGAAGAATGAAATATTTTGAGAAATATTTTTAAAAGGCAGGATAAAATATTTCCCCTAAAAGAGAAATAAAAATCTTAAGGGAGACAGAAACTCAGAGCCCCAGCTCCCTCCCCCCACCAGCAGATATTTTGTGCCCATTAAGAAAGACTGGGCCAGCCTATCTACAAAACAAAAGACCTTCAGATCCAGGGTGAAGGGATTAAGACATGACCAGTGGTGAGATTCAAATAATTTAACAACCGGTTCTCTGCCCTGCTGGGTAGGTGTAGCTCAGTGGTCATGTGACCGTGTGGGCGTGGCCAGTTCAACATCACTCACGTCTATGGGCGAAGCGCCTTAGCTGTTACAATGTAATAAGGGTTAAGCAGAGAGGCAGTTTCTGTAAGCAATAAAGATTAGGCTAGAAACACCACCAGAATGTTTCCTTCCTGCCTTCCTTACAGGATTAGCCCTGTAAAGTGGGAAAAAAAACAAAATATGATTTCTTCTAACAACCGGTTCTCCCAAATAGGTGCGAACTGGCTGAATCCCACCACTGGACATGACCCTCCAGGATACAATAGAATTAACTCACTAGCAGAAGAACTCACTACATTGCACAATCTCCTAAGGACATCACATCAGCCAAACTTCAACCAAGCTTGGCTCAGACAAACTCCTAGGATTTGTACATGGCACCATGGGAATTTGACAACAGCCAATAGAATACATGTTCTTGCACAGGAACAGGAAGCTCAAGTGCACAAACCCAAGAGAAGGTATAAATACCCCTCACTCTCAGTTTTATGTGCTCAGCTGCACCAGAGAACCATGTGCTTCATGGTTCTGCTTCAACATTAAACCATCTTTCCAATCAGCCTCCATGTTTCCAGTGTCTTTCTCCCAGTTTGGAACTGAACCAGATGGATATTTCTTCCAACAGTTTCATAAGCCCTATAACGTCTCTGTCACGTCTGGATTATTCCTGCCAACACTGAGGAGTTTTTTTTTTTAAATCATCAAACAAATCACACATCTTCTTGACTGCAGATTGTTTTGGCATTCTGCTTCCCTCTCCGTGCCCATTTCCTAAGACTCTTCCATGTCCATTTAAGGTGGTTGGTGTGGGAACGATCCCACACTGTTCTTTCTTCCACCAACCTAGAAACCTGGTCAGCTGTAGTGGATGCCATGAATCTCTGCTCTGAAAACAATGCTGCTTCCAGAACATGCAGCCAGAGAAAGCCATAAGAATGCTACATTTAGCTACAAGATTTTAGATAGCCACTCAAAGCCAACAAGAAAATATAGAAAAGCTAATATCTCTGTAGCCAACAGGTTGTCTGGGTTTTGCAGCCTAAAGTTGCTCAAAGCTTCTTTGAGAAAGACAGCAGCTCTATTTAGCCCAGGGGTCAGCAACCTGCGGCCCTGGAGCCGCATGTGACTCTTTCACCCCTCTGCTGAGGCTCCCTGTCGCTCAAAATATGCGTCACCACCACCAACATGCGACACCCACCAGCATGCAATTTACTGAGCTTTTCAACCCCCAGTTGGCCAGCCATGGATAAATCCAAGAAAAGAAAAGTTTCAGAAGAAAACAGAATGTTTAATTCAACTACATATGCTAGTTTTGAAGCTGCTCAAGAAATAGTCAGGCACGGGAAAGGTTTTGTGGCTCCTGGTGTTTTCTTTTCTGTGGGAAATGGGCCCAAATGGCTCTTTGAGTGTTTAAGGTTGCAGACCCGGGTTTAGCCTCTGGAATGAGTTAAAGATAATCCTCGACTTACGACTATAATGGAATCCAAAATTTCTGTTACTAAACGAGACAGTTGTTAAATGAATTTTGTCCTGACGTTTCTTGCCACAGGTGTTAAGTGAATCATTGCAGTTTTTAAGCTAGTAACATGGTTGTTAAATGAATCTGATTTCCCCATAGACTTTGCTTGTCAGAAGGTCTCAAGAGGTGATCACTGCAACTGTCATAAATATGAGCCAGTTGCCAAGCATCCAAATTTTGATCACATGACCATGGGGATGCTGCAACGATCATATGTGTGAAAAAATGGTTGTCACTTTTTTCAGTGCTGTGGAAACTTTGAATGGTCACTAAATGAATGGTTTTAAGTGGAGGATTATCTGTACTTTTACTTTTTTACTTTTCTATGTGTTTTAAACCACTTGAATCTGTCCTGGCTTTGACTCCTGTGTTTTTAATTTTTGGCTCCCTTTTTCTAATTTTTCTTCCATCCTCCAACTCCATCTCCTTTCTCCGTTTCCCCAGGCTACGTATCAGTGGTGGGTTGCCCCCGGTTTGTACCAGTTCTATAGAACCAGTAGTAAAACCGGCGGGAGGCTCCACCCACAGACCCTGACATCATCAAAATGCTTCTGCGCATGCACAAAAGAGCGTGTGCGCGAGAGTGACGCGGCCCCATTGCGAACCGGTAGTAAAGGTAAGTAGAACCCACCCCTGCTACTTATGTTTCGGTATGTATTCATATCCAACTTCAGTTTTGTCAGAGTTTGTTGCAGCACACACGAATCAGACAATTCAGCAGGATTCAAAACTTCTTTATATGCATAATAACACATAAGGCATGTACAGTATACAATACCCTGGTAGGTTTTGCCACGTTGTAGAGAAGAGAAATAGCAAATACAAACACAGCACAAAATGGAGGCCAGCCAAAGGAGGCCAGCAAATGGAAGCAGCAAGATGGAGAAGGCGAAATGGAGCCGAGAGAAGCTAGTGCCCTCAAGCTTATATACAGAACAGTTAAGCCACGCCCAGGCTCCAAACTGTCTCTTATGGCCCCATACAACAAATAATATGTTTCAGTTACCAAACAGTCCCCCATTGGCTGACCTGTTGCTATGCCCTATTCCAGTTCATGAATATACTGACAAGTTTTAGAAACAGGCAAGCCTCTATCTATATATCTGTTTCTTCTTTCTCTATCCTTGAACCTCTCTCCACGATTCTCCTCTTCACACTGTTATTCTAATATTCCTCAGCTTCACCAAATCTTTTCCCCTGACACTTAAGAAGGAGTTAAGACATTGAATCTTGCAGACAGAGCCCAATTAAAATTGACTGACTGACTGGCCGACCTTGTTTGAATTTCTTCTTCCTTATTAAGTGCCTATCATTCAATAAATACTGTGGAATTCTCATCTCCGGCTCTTCCCTTAATTAATGCTAATTGCTGGATCTGGTGACATCATAACCCATCCAGATGTTCCTGTATAAATTCCCCTCCATAGTTGGTGTTGTTTTATTGATTTCAAGGTACAAGAAATGCATTTAAACTTGCATTAAAATGTTGTACAGAGGAAAAGGGCACAGTGAGACAAGAAAGACATGGTTGCACAGCACTTTTGCTGATTTCAATTTTTTTTAAAAAACCCGTTGCCCTTTGCTCTGCCCACACATGTTGATGATCGTCAGCAATCCTGTTCATATTCCTGAGGGAAAACACACCTTTTCACCCTATATTTTTTTCTCGGCTGTCTGGAGACTGGAGGAGAAATGCAATTACACGCATCAGTGTGTATAGCCACAACAGCTCCTGAGGAAAAGCAGGCGTGTTGGAGAGAGGTGGGTTTCAGCAGGTTCTGACCAGTTCTGGAGAACCGGTAGCAGAAATTTTGAGTAGTTCAGAGAACTACTCCCACAGGTTTTACTACCGGTTCTATAGAACCGGTGTGAACCAGGGGCAATCCACCACTGGTATGTATGTATCAGTGGTGGGTTGCTCCCAGTTCTGTCTGGTTCTTGAGAACCGGTAGTAAAAGTGGTGGGAGGCTTCGCCCACCCACCCAGATGTCATAATTAATAATCTGTGCAGGCGCAGAAGTGCACATGAGAGAAAGGGAGAAGCGAGCATGTGCGCGCGCTCCCATTGCAAACTGGTAGTAAAGGTAAGTAGAACCCACTCCTGGAATGTATGTATGTATGTATGTATGTACGTATGTATGTATGTATGTAAGCTATTTATTTAATTTATTTATTTATTTTGTCATGGTTATGTAGTGTATATTGGAGGTGGTGACCCTTTGAGAGCTGTATGCAATTAAACTTTCATTTTAATGTATGCCGATGAGTGTACATTCAAAGTGACAATAAAGTTATTCTAAATTTAAGTCTAAGTCTATTTCTTGCCCTGACAGAATAACAATGTTGGAAGGGACCTTGGAGGTCTTCTAGTCCAACCCGCTGCTCAAGCAGGAGATCCTATATCATTTCAGACAAATGGTTGTCCAATCTCTTCTTAAAAACCTTCAGTGATGGAGAACCCACAATTTCTGAAGGCAAGCTTTTCCACTAGTTAATCGTCCTCACTGTTAGGACGTTTCTCCTTACTTCTAGGTTGCTTCTCTCCTTGAATAGTTACTATCCATTGCTTCTTGTCCTGGCTTCAGTTGATTTGGAGAATAGGTGGCCCCCTCTTCTTTATGGCAGCCCCTCAAATATTGAAAGACTGCTATCATGTCACCCCTAGTCCTTCTATTCATTCATTCCATTCCATTCCATTCCATTCCATTCCATTCCATTCCATTCCATTCCATTCTTTCTATGTTTTCACCTCCACTCCAGTCCAACTTCCAGATCTTGAGAGTTTTTTGGGATAAAAGCTTTGGGCTGAGCCGATATCAATATAAGTAGTCCTCAAAGTACAACTATTTGTTTAGTGACCATTTCGAGTTATAATGGCATTGAAAAAAAGTGGGTTATGACCATTTTCACACTTACAACCATAGCACTACCCTCATGTTCAGGGGATCAAAATTTGGATGCTTGGCAACTGGCATGTACTTGTGACAGTTGCAGTGTCCCAGGGTCATGTAATACCCTTTTGTGACCTTCTGAGAAGGAAAGTCAACAGGGAAGCCAAATTCACCTAACAACTGTATTACCGACTTAACAACTGCAGTGATTCACTTACTAACCGTGGCGAAAAAGGTTGTAAAATGGGACAAATCCAGCATATAAAAAGTGCACGAAACATAAAACATCAGAGGGCTGAACTATTTTAAAAATATTCAGTAGAAGTGATGAACAAAATTATGAATAAAATTAAATCATGTATCAGCAGTTAACAGGGTGGCTAAACCTATGGCCATATAGCTAACAGATTTTAACAGATTAAAAGAGTTGGAAAGGACCTTGTAGGTCATCTAGTCCAAACCTGTTCTGTCCCCGTCTCACACACGCACACAAAAAGACAGCTGGGGGTTAAATAAACTGGCAGACAACCAATTCTTCCATTAATAAGCTTGGCAGCAACCCAGTAGCTGCTTGCCAAGAACTTTACTCATTAAACAAAATACACACAGTCAAGAATTGTCCAGTTCGTAAAATAAATCCAATGCCGATACTGTTGTTTCCAAAGATGCAATGTGACTTGATAGTAGTTAGTTTTGTCCATCACAGAGACTGAATGGCCACTTCACCCCCTTTTATACCCTGTGGGGTGTGGTCCAGTGATTCAGCTTAATCTCTGGCACGCCTTTTCTTCTGTTGCGCGCGCTTATCTCTGCGACGCTGCTGAGGATCCAGCCAAGATTCATTTCCCTCATCACTGTCCACCTGTGGCTGCATGGACATGCTTGGCCCCAGCCCTATCTCTTGCCCATCAGCGGACACCAAAGGCATTGCCAGAGAAGAAGGTCCTGGAGAGGGAGGCCTTGCCAACTCCTCTCCTTCACTCTCGGAGTCCTCTCCTGCCGATGACACAGGCTCAGGTAACGGAGCCACAACAAACACCCCACCCCAAGCAGGAGACCCTACATCATTTCTGACAAATGGCAGTCCAATCTCTTCTTGAAATCTTCCAGTGATGAAGCTTCCACAACTTCCAAAGGCAACTTCTGTTCCACTGATTGATCGTTCTCACTGTCAGAAAGTTCCTCCTCATTTCTAGGTTGAATCTCTCCTTGGTCAGTTTCCATCCATTATTCCTTGTCTGCCCTTCAGGTGCTTTGGAAAATAGCTTGACCCCCTCCTCTCTGTGGCAGCCCCTCAAATATTGGAACACTTCTATGATGCCTCCCCTGGTCCTTCTCTTCACTAGAATATTTAGCCATTGGACAGCAGTGCCTTTGAGGTGATATATTTCATGCAGGGATCCATTTTTCATTTCATTTCATTTTATTTGATTTATATATCGCCCTACTCCCGAAGGACTCAGGGCGGTGAACAGGCACAAGATAAACACATAGAATACAAAAATTTAAGAGCAGAAGTAAAATCGAATTAAATCAATTTAGCCCAAGACAAATTTAAAACCCCAGGTTAAGAACAAATTAAAATTTACATTAAAATTTACATTAAAAATAGAATGGGATAGGTTAGGCCAGACCAGCCTGGTGAAATAAAAAGGTCTTGAGAGCGCGGTGGAAGGTGCATAGATCCGTGATCCTCCATATCTCCGGGGGGAGCTCGTTCCAGATAGTAGGTGCCCCCACAGAGAAGGCACTCCCCCTGGGGGCCGCCAGTCGACATTGTTTGGCCGATGCCACCCGGAGGAGTCCCTCTCTGTGAGAGCGTACTGGCTGGTGGGAGGCCGTTTGCGGCAGCAGGCGGTCCCGTAAATAACCAGGCCCTACATGGAGCGCTCTAAAAGTGGTAACCAAAACCTTGAAGCACACCCGGAAGACCACCAGGAGGAGGCATTCCATCTCAATGTGATGTAAAGTTTGTGAGACTTTCCCACAGTCACAGTCAGAATTATCAACCAATCCCCACTGTGATGCAATGAAGACCAGCCACTTCGTGGTATATCCGGGCAACATGACTTTGTCACAGCTAAATAGTCTACACATTCTGGCTGCTGGACCTCACAACACAAGGATCTCCCAGAAGAAGAAGCAGGATGAACATCCTTTGCTGATTGCCCCCAAACAATTTCTGGGAGGTATCATGAATGAGGGGCATGGCCTTCATGAAGCAGGAAGTGACAGGAAGAGAAACATGGAGGCAGGCCTGTCATATCTTGCATGTAAGGAATATTTTTCACACACACACACACACACACACACACCCAACTATCTTCATCTCCATGGGTACTGTAACAATACATACCCTGTTTCCCCCAAAATAAAACATCTCCTGATAATAAGCCCAATCGGGCTTTTGAGTGCATGGCAATAAGGCCAAGCGCTTATTTCAGGGTTCAAAAAAATATAAGACAGGGTCTTATTTTCGAGGAAACATGGTAATTATTTTCATTTGTAAGTCATCAGTTGTAACAGAAAACTGTTCCTTTAAAAAACTGGGTTTTAAGGGAAATTTGCATCGAAGCTGAACGTCATTCAGTTAGCAGAAGATTCTAAAATATTTGTGAGGAAAGCAATACCTTTTCAGCCCATCTTTTCATATGTACATGCATCTCCAGACATGTAAGCAACTTTTTTTCTTTTTAATGCTGGAATTCACACAATAACTACTGAATCTATTCTTGACAAAACTGCTAAGTGTCTTTTTCTACCAGAATTAAAATAAATAAGCATCTGAACTCAAAGGCCTTTCTTCGTCTATGCATATCAACAGATGTGCAGTTGCACATATTGCACAAATCCCGAACTTCTAAGTTACAAAAACTATAAAGATCCATCCACCTAGTCAACCATTTGGTCAGCTGACACAGAACTGCACACTGTCTTTGTGTGCGATTGTGTTCATCAATAAACTTACTTTCCAATCAGCCTCCATGTTGTTCCAGCTTGGAACTGAACCAGATGGATATTCCTTCCAACACCCTCAAATATTGGTACACTGCTATCCTGTCACCCCTAGTCCTTCTTCTTCTTCTTTTTTTTATTAAACTAGACCTACCCGATTCTTGCAACCGTTCTTTGTATGTTTTAGCCTTCAATCCCCTAATCATCTTTGTTGCTCTTCTCTGCACTCTTTCCAGAGTCTCATCCTCTTTTTTAGATTGTGGCAATCAAAACTGGATGCAATATTCCAAGTGTAGGCTTACCAAGACATTATAAAGTGGTACGTCTTTTAGACTCAAACTCTAAGTATCGTTCATGAAAGCATAACCATTCTGACCTTTGGAGACAAACCAGGGATCTTTGGCTTGTGTGACATCTCAAAGGCAAAGGCAAAGTTGGAGTGCCAGGTCCAGGGGCAGCTCCTGTATTAAGCTCTAGAGAAACCATGCACACCTATGTTCTTTTAAGCCAGGGATTTAATCAAAGAACATAACATTCATTACAGTACTGAGAGAAGTCAAGAGAGGCAGTGGATTAATATGCCTCATTTCCGCACCTCTGCAACAAAACAAAGAATCCAAAGCTTATTTCTTCAGGGTGGAAAAACATCCTCTTGTTCTTCTCCAGTCAGTTATGGGAGTGAAGGAGATGAGAAAAGGGATTTTGGAGTATTAATTTCTGTTTCCAGAACAACAGATAAGGTACCAGGGGAAATCGATAGAAGGGAGAGACGCTTTTATTCCATTTTCATCAAGAAAAAAAATATTTAAGATGAGTTATACTTTGCCAATACCCATTTATTAAAAGAAACCATGCATTGGAAGACAACCAGGGTCACAGCCAGGGGTGAAATCCAGCAGGTTCTGACAGGTTCTGGAGAACCGGTAGTGGAAATTTTGAGTAGTTCGGAGAACTGGCAAATACCACCTCTGGCTGGCCCCAGAGTGGGGTGGGAATGGAGGTTTTGCAATATCCTTCTCCCAGGAGTGGGGTGGGAATGGAGGTTTTGCAATATAATTCCCCTGGAGTGGGGTGGGAATGGAGGTTTTGCAATATAATTCCCCTGGAGTAGGGTGGGAATGAAGATTTTGCAGTATCCTTCCCCTGGAGTGGGGTGGGAATGGAGAGTTTGCAATATCCTTCCCCCAGGAGTGGAGAGGGAATGAGGATTTTGAAGTATCCTTCACCTGGAGTGGGGTGGGAATGGAGATTTTGCAGTATCCTTCCCCTGGAGTGGGATGGGAATGGAGATTTTGCAGTATCCTTCCCCTGGAGTGGCGTGGGAATGGAGATTTTGCAGTATCCTTCCCCTGCCACGCCCACCAAGCCACACCACACCCACCAAGCCACGCCCACAGAACAGGTAGTAAAAAAAATTGGATTTACCACTGGTCACAGCTGCTTGTTCCCTTTGGTTTTCCCAGAAAGAAATGGCTTCCTAGAGACGCTTCATCGTTGAATAACAAGAATTCTTTTTGTCTACCTCCAAACATCCAACGTTTCACTAGAGAGTTAAATACAAATAAATGCTCTGACATTTCCACATAGGGAAGAGAGAGTGAGAAATTTCTTGCCTCAGAAAACACTGAGGTCCGGGGTACAACTCCGTAATAATACAGTAGGTACTTGAAAGTTAACCATGTCTACTGTTGGATGAAATGTCCGTCTGGGTTTAGTTCCAAGTGGGGAAGAAAGACACCGGAAACATGGAGACTGCCTGGAAAGATGGTTTTTAATAGTGGACAGGACCACATGTTTTGGAAAAAAAGGGGGGGATTGTAGGAAGTTAGCACCCACCCCTCTCCTAGGAAAATGAGATATTTTAGGAAATATTAAAAGGGTAGAATATTTTCCACCTTTGTCAATGGGCCATTACGGCCTGGGCCAGTCTATTCTACATAACAAAGATCTACTTCAGTCAGTCAGAGCCATAATAGGCATCCTAAAGCCCTTTCATTACATCATCACCCAGCAAGAGTCAACCAAGCCTGGGATTCAGGACAGTTTACAGAGTTGCCCCTGCATGGCCCCATGGGAGTCTGACAACCAATCAGAATACAAGCTCAAATTCAAAAGCCCAGAGAGGGTATAAAATCGGGGCACTCTCAGCATCTCTGCCCATTTTTCCCTCAGGACCTCAAACAATGTGGACCTGTCCACCATTAAAAAAAACATCTTTCCAAGCAGTCTCCATGTTTCCAGTGTCTTTTCTTCCCCATTTGGAACTGAATCCAGATGGACATTTCTCCCAACACTACCAAAAACAGTCTTTTAAATCAAGAAACCCAAAATATTTTTTTCAAGCTGGCCTCTTTTCCTCAAGATGTGAAGGAATTTTTATTGGGCTCAGAATAGGAAAATAAGGTCTATCTATAAATGGTGACAGCCCTCTGGGATGACAGGATAAAACTATGATCTATAAATAATCTAAATAAATTATTCGGATTGGTCAGCAGAGAAGATGGAGAGGGAGAGAGACCTGTTCTGTTCATTGGTTGCCCTGCCATTACTATAAAATCTCAGGGGGGCTTCAAAATTTGAGGCAGCCATTTATGAGAGATCAGTGCAATGGCAAGCAATGTGGGGCTACGAGAAGCATAGCGATATTCAGAAACCCATAATGCCCAGATTCTGCAAGGGACTTGATCTTATTTTTATTTTTAAAAATTTTATTTAGTATGTCAAACATGTACGAGATAACAGGTATAAGTATAAACATGGACATGAGCACATGAAATGAGTACAAATAAATGGGGACAGTAGGACAGGGACGGTAGACGGTAGACACTGGTGCGCTTATGCACGCCCCCTTTATGGACCTCTTAGGAATGGTGTGAGGTCCACAGTAGACAATTTAAGGTTAAAGCTATGGGGGTTTGAGGATGTAACAATGGAGCTGGGTAGAGCATTCCAAACACTGACCACTCTATTACTGAAATCATATTTTCTGCAATCGAGTTTGGAGAGGTTTACCTTGAGTCTGTATCTATTGTTTGTCCGTATATTATTGTGGTTGAAGCTGAAGTAGTCATTGACAGGTAGGACGTCGTACTATGTGTACTATGCTTAGGTCAGACCGTAGGTGGCATAGTTCAAGGTTGTCCAAGCCCAAAATTTCAAACCTGGTGGCATAAGGTATTCTATTGTGAACAGAGGAGTCGAGGACTCCTCTCGTGAAATACCTCTGGACCCGCTCGATTGTATTAATGTCCGATATACAGTGTGGATTCAGGGCACAGATCCTTGATGAACCCATGCCTGAAAAGATGGAGTGATGGATCAACCAGACCTTTCTGATCTCTCTGACCTTGATCCTTCTTGAAAGCCAGAGATGTTGTGGTCTCAGCCTTGACCTGACAGATGCAAAGCAGGGTGATTATAACCATCGTATGAGATGCCAGAAGATTTCATGTTGTTGATGGGATGCTGCAGTTGCCATGACTAGAAACAAGAATCCAGAAAGGACCACAGTCCCAACAGGGAGTAGGTGATCTTCCCACCCAAGGCTGAGAAACAATCGTTGTGAAGTCCCTTACCTGAAGGCAGGAGAAAGGGACACCAGGTTTAAATTGGTGTCTATTCTATATGGGGATCTGTAGAAAAGGCTCTGCAAAGGCTGGTTTTCATTTTTAAAGGTTCTTGGGTCTACAATAAAGAAAACAACTTTTATATCGCTGTCTTCACCCCAGGTCTCCTACTGCTAGCTCTACAGTGAAGTTGAGTTTCAAAAGAGAGATTTAATCTTTTGAGTAAATCCTGAGGGGGTGATGAATTTCAAATACTTTCTAAAATCTATATTAGACTTCTAAACTTCTCAGACATTGTCTGGCTTTATGCACAATTTATAGAATTTTATAAAAGTTCAGACAATATAGTGTTCCGTTTCTATCCTTCTTGAGTTTTGTCTCCTCTTCTCCTTCTCCTCCTCCTCTTCAACCTCTGCCTCCTCCTTCTTTTTCTTTTTTTTTGTTTTCTCTTTCTCCTTCTCTTTCTCCTCCTCCTCCTCCTTTCCTTCTCCTTCTCCTCTTCTTCCTTTTCTTTCTCTTCCTCTTTTTCCTCTTCCTTCTCCTCCTTTCCTTCACCTTCTCCTTTTTCTCCTCCTCCTTTTCCTCTCCTTTTCCTCCTCCTCTTCCTCCTCCTCCTTTTCCTTTTCCTCCTCCTCTTCCTTCTCTTCCTCCTTTACCTTCTCTTCCTCCTCTTCCTCTTCCTCCTCCTCCTTTCCTTCTCCTCCTCCTCCTCCTCTTCATCCTCCTCCTTTTCCTTTTCCTCCTCCTCCTCCTTTCCTTCTCCTCCTTTTTCTCCTTCTCCCTTTTCCTCCTCCTCTTCCTCCTCCTCCTTCTTTTCCTTTTCCTCCTCCTTTTCCTTTTCCTCCTCCTTTCCTCCTCCTCCTCCTCTTCCTACTTTACCTTCTCTTCTTCTTCCTCTTCCTCCTCCTCCTTTCCTTCTTCTCCTCCTCTTCCTCCTCTTCCTCCTCCTCCTTTCGTCACATCAGAAAAGCAAACCCCCAAGGTGGGGTAGATCCACAGTGCTTCAGACTAAGAGCCCTGGAAATCCATCCATCTTAGGAGCACATTTGGAAATTGCCATTAATGACCCTCTCCATCCCCAGATCTCCCCCCCTTTAAAAAAAATCATGTCCCACGAGGCAGCGAAAGGCCTGAATATGTTTTGGGGCCTCTGATATTATGTAAGAAGGTAGGGAAAATAAAAACTCTTCTCCATGGAAGATGGAAATATTAGCCATGGAAATTCCAGTTGAACTAGAAATATACATGCCTCTCCCCTCACTCCCCAGTATGATTACCTTCCCCCAAATCCCAGTTGAATCATTTTTCAGGGCCAAGAATTGTGTTGATTTTTTTTTAATGGTATGTTGGGGGCACCCTAAAAAAAATGGGAACTGCAAAAGCGAGTAAGCAGGCAAGGCCAGAGCAAAGAGTGAATAAGGGGGCCCTAGTAGTAATTTTCCATCTGTTAATTTTAATCAAGTTATAAAATCTGTGGGTAGAGCCATTTGGCTAGGTACTGCTGTATTATTGAAATGTCTTAAAACATGTTCTTGTGGCAACAGCAATTGAAGTGTGGAAACTCACTGAGCTTCTGGGAGCACCTAACAGATGCACTAAGAAATCTCAATCAGCTTCCAATTTATTTCAGAGCCCATGAATAAATCTGTAATATATAAACCTCACACCCCCACGATGGTCCAAATTCGCTTTATGAGCCATCCCGAAGCGTTACATCATGAATCTCTTTCAAATTAATTTAACTTTTAAAGTCATCTTGAATAATAAACAAACTCACAGCATGTTCCATCTCAAAAATGGTTTATTTGATTTTGTCACGAACAGCTGGACTTGGGAAGGGAGGGAATTGAAGACTGGCAAGAAACGGTATGAAAGTGCAGGCTAGAATTTAGCTGGAACAATTTCCCCAAATATTTATTCACACATGTACTTTAAACCGTCGATTAGAGTGATAAGTGAAGGAGTCATTTTAAGGAAATTGTTGCGTAGTTTTATTTATGCTCTTTATGAGTCCAGTATCATTCAAATTTACATGACTGCATCAAAATAAAATCACTTCAGGCATAAAAAAAATTATGACTGAAACGGCCTGTTTCTCATTATATTTGTAGAAATATCTTTGGATATTTTCAACTATAGATCGAAAGCAGTTAAGGGAGATCTATTATAAATTTTAAAATATAGCAGACTTTTTTACAATGTAAAAAAGATGTTGAGACTCTAGAAAGAGTGCAGAGAAGAGCAACAAAGATGATTAGGGGACTGGAGGTTAAAACATATGAAGACCTCAGATTTGATATTTTCTTTTTTTAAAAAAAACCTTTTTTAAAACTCAATAAAGTATATTTAAAAAAAATAAAAATAAAACATATGAAGAACGGTTGCAGGAACTGGGCATGTCTAGTTTAATGAAAAGAAGGACTAGGGGAGACATGATAGCAGTGTTCCAATATCTCAGGGGTTGCCACAAAGAGGAGGGAATCAAGCTATTCTCCAAAGCACCTGAGAGCAGGAGAAGAAGCAATGGGTGGAAACTAATCAAGAAAAGAAGCAACTTAGAACTAAGGAGAAATTTCCTGACAGTTAGAACAATTAACCTGTGGAACAACTTGCCTGCAGAAGTTGCAAATGCTCCAACACTGGAAATTTTTAAGAAGATGTTGCATAACCATTTCTCTGAAGTGGTGTAGGGTTTCCTGCCTGGGCAGGGGGTTGGACTAGAAGACCTCCAAGATCCCTTCCAATTCTGTTATTCTATTTTTATTTCTATCACAAGAGATGCTTTGAGTGAAAATCGGCCTGCAAAGGCTGTAATTATTAGATTAGGGTTGCAGTCTTATAATCAGAAGATGGACAGAAAATCCCATTGAAATCAGTAGTGGAATTCAAATCCCGGCGCTACCAGTTCGCTGTCGGTAGCGCACGGCGCTTCTGCGCATGCACAAAGCATTTTTGATGATGTCTGTGTGGGTGGGCGGAGCCTCCCACCACCCCCACTACCGGTTTACCCGAACCGGGTGAACCAGGAACAACCCACCACTGATTGAAATGGATAGGATTTTGTTTTGCAGAAGCCTGGCTAGGTGGCTCAGTGGCTAAGACACTGAGTTTGTCGATAAGAAAGGTCAGCAGTTTGGCGATTCGAATCCCTAGTACAGGTCACCTGCGTGAGCAGGGGGTTGGACTAGATGACCTCCAAGGTCCCTTCCAACTCTGATACTGTTAAAGACTACATGCAAGACAGTTTGCATCAGTGGTAGATTTTAACTGCTGAGTTCAAGAACGGCACTCAGTTTTGTTTTTTAATCTATTTGGGGTCCTCTATGTGTAGTAATATGCAATGAAAAAAAAGTATTAAAGATAGCTTGAAAGTTGTAATTGTGTCGTAGTTGTTGTTGTTAAACTGTCACGGTTAAAAGAGCGATCTATGTGGGGTTCTACAGTATATCTGTATGTGGGGTTCTATATGTCTATATGCAATTAAAAAATTAAAAGGCTTGAGCCGCGGCGGTGCAGTGGTTAGAGTGCAGTACTGCAGGCTACTTCTGCTGACTGCCGGCTGCCTGCAATTTGCCAGTTCAAATTTCACCAGCCTCAAGGTTGATTCAGCCTTCCATCCTTCCGAGATGGGTGAAATTAGGAACCAAATTGTTGGGGGCAATAGGCTGACCCTGTAAACCGCTTGGAGAGGTATAAAGCACTGTAAAGCGGTATATAAGTCTAAGTGCTATTGCTATTGCAAACTGCTGGCATTGTAAACTATTGGTTGTTAAACTATCAGGGTTAAGAGAGCCAAACCTCAGGGCCACGTTGTCATGGTTTATTCAATGTTACAGAGTCCTGAGCAGCTAGAATTAGTGAGAATTTGGAACAGAGCCCATTTTCAATATGCCTGCTCTTTCTAAGCATATAGGAGTATAGGTTTCCTTTCAAATTTACTTGGTTGTTTTACTTTTTGTCAAGGGAAGAGCGTTGTGCAACTTATCCCTGGCCACTAGATGGCGTCTGTATCCCCGGGATTTCTTGTGGTGGTTCAGTCCTGTATGTTCTCTCGCCCTACAAGTTCTCAACATATTTGGCTGCAAATTTGTTTTACGTATTCATTCATTTAAACTAGGGGTGGGCTTCAAAAATTTTAGCAAGGGGTTCTCTGCTCGGTTGCTGGGTGGGCGAAGCCATGGTGGGTGTGGCCTAGTCGCCCTCCTGCACCATGGTGGGGGGGCATTTTTGCCCTTTGCTCAAGCCTCCGGGAGGGCAAAAATGGCCTCCCCAGGCTCCGGGGGCCCTCTGGAGGCCAGAAACAGGCCACAAAACCTTCCCAAACTTCCGGTAGGCCCGTTTTTTCGCCCTCATTGAGCTTCTGCGCATGCCCTGCCCTGCCCTGCATCCAAAACAGGCCTTGTGGGGACTCCTGGGAGGGGCGGGGCGGGGTGGGTGTGGCCAGCCAAGAGTGGGATTTGGGGGTTCTCCGAACTACACAGGATATTAGCTAGAGGTTCTCCCGAACCCTCAGCAGCCCACCCCTGATTTAAACAGCTATAAATAGAAGATCTCATTTGTTCAGGACTCAGGAGGGTTTGCAATGCCTATAATAAAAATAATAAATATTTAGTTAGGAAGTTCTGTCTATTTTTCTTTCCAGACATTCACTTGTCTGACATAGTATAGGGTCTCCTGCTTGAGCAGGGGGTTGGACTAGAAGACCTCCAAGGTCCCTTCCAACTCTCTTATTCTGTTATTCTTCATGTGGATAAAGAAAATCAATGGCTCAGAACAATATCAAGGGTCAGGGACCTGTTATCCTGTTCCATCATGAACAGAGGCATCTTTAGCCTCACTATGCCATTTGGATAAATAGAAACAAAGCGTAGGAATCAGCAAAGTGCCACAAAAGTAAAACAGGATGTGGTAAAGTAATTCAGAAACTGCAAGTGAACCAAAGGTTGGATTTTGTTAAGTCCTAAAAATCAACAGGGTCCTTTGGCTGGGACTGCCTCAGTCAAGTCTTCTACCAATAAGAATTTCTGCAAGGGCAAAAAAAGAGTCAAAATGGAGGCCAGGGCCATGCAAATCAAAGCCCTGACTTTTCTTTTTTGCATGGAATCGAGATGAGGCAATCTAGAGGCAGCATCTTCAGAGGGACTTTGGATGCCAATTGACTTCATCTCCTCCACTGCCCTCCTTCTCATCCTCTCCTCCCCCTCCTCTCCTTTTCCTTCCCTGTCCTCCTCCTCCTCTACCACCTCCCATTCCTCCTCCTCCCCTCTTCCTCCTCCTCCTCTTCCCCTCCTCCCCTCCTCTCCTTTTTACTGCCCCCTCCTCCTCCTCCATCTCCATTTCCCCTACCCCTCCTCCTCCACCTCCTCCTCTCCTTCCCTTTTTCCTCTCCCTCTCTCCATCTCTTCCTCAACCTTCTCCTCCTCCTCTCCTTCTCCTCTTTTACTTCCCCCTCCTCTTCCCCTCCTCCTCCCTCTCCTCCTCCTCCTTGACCTCTTGCCCCTCCACCTCCTCTCTCTCCTCCTCCTCTCTTTCTCCCCTCTCCTTTTTCCTCCCCCTCCTCCCCTTTTTCCTCCCCTCCTCCCTCCCCTCCTCCTCCTCTCCTCCTTCCCCTCTCTCCATCTCCTCAAACTTCTCCTCCTCCTCCACTCCTCCACTTTTTCCTCTCCCTCCTCCTCCTCCTTCTCCTCCTCCTCCTCCTCCTCCTCCTCCCCCTCCCCCTCCTCCACCTCCCCCTACCCCTCTTCCACTCACCCCTACCCTCTCCTTTCCTCCTCCCACTCTCCCACTCTTCTTCCCCCTCCTCCTCCTGCCTTTCTGTGCACTCTGCCTTCTTATTACAGAGCTATTTTTATTCATCCTCCTGCTCTCAAACAGGTGGTCACATAAAGTCAATTTTCTTCTTGAAATACAGACTTCAGGGCAGATGTCTAATGAAATTTTGGTTTTTTTCCCCTCTGTTGCTCTTACGCATGATTGGAAAAACAACTCCAGAACAGGAAACCGTTCTTGAGTAATGCTTGTATATAGTCAGCCTCCGAGGAAAGGAGGTGAGCAGGCATAGAAAAACCAAAAAAAAAAAAAGGAGGGAGGGAGCTCTCAGAGTAAGGTCAAAACAGTCAAGATACCAGATGTGAGAGAGCCATGGCAGCCCTCCTCTTCTTCTGCTGTTATTATTATATGATTATTGTTATCCTTGGGATGGTGACATTCAGTGGTGGATTCCTCCCGGTTCGGCCCGATTCGGCCTAGCCGGTAGCAGTGATGATATGACGTCACCGAACCGGTTCTCTTTGTCCAGGAGCTGGGCCCTCCTGCCCACCCCTACGTTATTCCTACCTTTTATTTCTTCTTTTTTAGCCCAGCTGATAGGTGCAGCAGAATGGATTGCTGCACCTCAGCTGGGCAGATTCGTAACTTGCTTGCGTGGAGCGCAAGTTTGGCACGCATGTGAGTGAAGCGAGCATGCACACAGCAATCGCGCATGAAGGACGTGCACAAAGAGGTGATCGCACACGAAGCGCGTGCACGAAGAGAACCGGTAGTAAAGCCGGTTAGAACCCACCACTGGTGACATTGTTCAGTGGGTGGAGTTCCTTCTCTTGAAAGCTGGGCTTCAGAATTTCATTTTAATGTGTGCCATTGGGTATACAGGTAAATGACAGTGAAACTTATCTTATTTTACCTTACCTTACCTTACCTTACCTTACCTTACCTTACCTTACCTTACCTTACCTTACCTTACCCTATCCTATCCTATCCTATCCTATCCTATCCTATCCTATCCTATCCATCCTATCCTATCTCTTGTCTTTTCTTGTATCCTAGCCTAGCCTAGCCTAGTTTATCTTATCTTAGTTTGGCTTGTATCTTATCTTGTTTCTTATCTTATATCTTATCTTGTATCTTATCCTATCCCATGCCATCCCATCCCATCAGTGGTGAAATTCAATTTTTTTTTTATTACCGGTTCTGTGGGCGTGGTGTGGCTTGGTGGGCGTGGCTTGGTGGGTGTGGCAGGAAAAGGATACTGCAAAATCTCCATTCCCTCCCCACTCTGGGACCAGCCAAAGGTGGTATTTGCTGGTTCTCCAAACTACTCAAAATTTCCGCTACCGGTTCTCCAGAATCTGCTGGATTTCACCTCTGCATCCTATCCTATCCTATCCTATCTTATCCTAGTTTAGTTTAGCTTAGCTTATGTCTTACCGTATCTTGTATCTTATCTTGCCCTGCCCTGCCCTGCCCTGCCCTGCCCTGCCTTGATGCTGGTTTGTGAGATAGTTGGTTAGGAGTCTGCCCACCTTTCAGAAGCCAACACACATGGATTTTAAGAAGGGGGATGGGAATGTGGTACGGACCCTTGAAAAAAGTGTTGAGACTCTGGACAGAGTGCAAAGAAGAGCAACAAAGGTGATTAAAGGGCTGGAGGCGAAAACATATGGGTGCAAGAATTGAGTATGTCTAATCTAAGGAAAAGGAGGACTAGGGGTGACATGATAACAGTGTCGCAATGTTTAAGAGGCTGCCACAAAGACGAGTGGTCAGTTTGTTCTCCAAAGCACCAGAAGGCAGAACAAAAAGCAATGGATGGAAACTAATCAAGGAGAGAACCAACCTAGAAATAGGAGAAATTTACCGACAGTGAAAACAGTTAATCAGCGGAACAACTTGCCTCCAGAAGTTATGGGTGCTCCATCACTGGAGGCTTTTAAGAAGAGACTGGACAGCCATTTGTCTGAAATGGGTCTCCTGCTTCAGTAGGAGGTTGGACTAGAAGATGTTAGATCGGCGCAGGAATGGAAGACGTGACCAGCTCGTTACATAAGTAACTTTTATTAAGAATAGAAACAGTAGCAAGACTACTGGTGTGCTGCCGGAGCTCTCCTTATATTCGCTCCCGGCAGACGCACCGCCCCTTGCCAGGGATTCAAATCTCCCGCCCGATGGCTAGCAGCCAATCAGGGCAGATGTCCTTATAAGGACATAACACTCCTCCCCCCTTAGTCCGAACTGTCAATCTCGTCCACAAAAGTCACGTAATCGCGCAGGTACGTAGGACGCCTCGGCACCCTAGCTGACCTGCGCAGTCCCACTTCTTCTCTGTCTCCGGCCTGGACGGACGGGGCTCTTTCGTCTCCTGGTTCCTTCTCCGGAACCGGGCTTGGTTCGGCTGTCGAGTGAGCGGGGTCACCCCCAGCGCCTCCGGCCGGACCGCAGACCTTGGATGGCTGGTTCTGATGGTCTTCCTCCTGGCCTGTGGATCTATTGCCTCATCTCGGTTGCTCGGTTCCAACCCGGGAAGAGCATCTGAGTCTCGGTAAGTCCATTGCTTGCTCCTCCCTGGTTCCCCGGGCGCTGTGGTTCGGTCGCGGTCCGGCTTGCTGCCGTTCGGGTGGTGGTTCCGTTCGGTGCCCTCGGGCCCGGTCCACCGTCTGCGGGTGGTGCTGGCTTGCGTTGTGCTGTCCGACCTCGCAGGGGTGGCGTTGGTCCCCTCGGTTGGGCTGGCGTAGGTCTCCCCCATCTGGTTGGCGGTGGTCAACCTGGTCGGGATGTTGTTGCGGGGCTACCTCTGCGGGGCGGCGGAGGTCTCCCCTGCCGGGGTGGTGTAGGTCTCCCTGGCCAGGTTGTTGTCGGCTTTCCCTTCCCCCTAGTCCCTGGTCTACCGTCAGGTGGTGCCTGGGGTCCTCCTGGTTGGGTTGTTGTTTCCAGGTTGTCTTCTGCGATGGGCGGGGGTCCTTCTCGCCGGGGAGTCGTGTGCCACCCTCGCCCATGGGTAGTGGGGTGCCCGTCTTGGCTGGGTCCCGGTCTACTCGCCTGGAACTGTGGTCTCCCTGGCTGGGCTGGTGATGGCTGCCATCACTGGTTGGGTGCGCTGCTCCTCCTCTGGGCAGGCCCCGGTCTACTTGCGGGCTGGGTTGGTGTTCCCTGGCCCTGTTGTGCCGGGTGCCCACCTGGCTGGGTTGGTGTTGCCATCCCCCGTGCAGTTGGCCCCGGTCTACCTCGCTGGACTGCCGACGTGACAGTACCTGGTAGTGGGCTGGGCCGACCTCGTCGGAATGGCGCTGTTCTGCCTCGCAGGGGTGTGATAGGCCTACCCTGTCGGGGTGTTGTAGGCCTACCTCGCCAGGGTGTTGTAGGCCTACCTCCTCTGGGTGTGGTAGGTCTACCTCGCCGGGGTGTTGGAGGCCTACCTCGTCGGGGTGTTGTAGGTCTCCCTCGTCAGGCTGGTTTTTGTGTGCCCCCCCCACCTTTTTCGGAGTTGGTCGATGTGCCGTCTACAGACCTGTCCATCTTCCAACTCGACGGTGTAGGATTTGGGGCCGGTTGTGCTGGCAATCTTCCCCTTCAGCCACTTGGGAGAGCCGTTGAAATTCAGCGCGAAAACTGAATCTCCGTTGCTGAAGGCGCGAAGCGGGCGGCTGGCGGTTGCGGTCACTTCCGGGCTGTATTGGGGGTGCAGCCGGTCCAAGGGTGACCTCAACCTTCTGCCCATCAACAGTTCGGCCGGGCTCTTGTGGGTGGTGGCATGTGGCGTGATGTGCTGGGTGAGGAGGAAGTTGTCTATGCATTCTTGCCAGTCTCCCGGAACCATCTTGGTGAGGGCTTCTTTGGTCAGTCTGACCATGCGTTCTGCTTGTCCGTTTCCGGCTGGCCTGTAAGGGGCGGACAGGGCGTGGCGGATGCCCAGTCCTGCCAGGAAGGACTCCATGGTCAGGGATGTGAGCTGGGGGCCGTTGTCCGAGACCAGCACGTCCGGTAGTCCATGTGTGGCGAACAGACGGCGCAGGGCTCGGATCGTCGCTTCAGTTGTGGTAGATGCCATGGACACCACCTCGAGCCACTTGGAGAAGGCATCTACCACGATGAGGAGGTGTCGCCCTTGCATCGGACCCGCGAAGTCGATGTGGATCCTCGACCAGGGGTTGCTGGGGGTCTCCCACTTCGCGACTTCAGATTGCGGTGGCGCTGGGCGAACTTCTTGGCACGGGTTGCATCTGGAGACCCATTGCTCAATGTCTTTGTCCATGGAGGGCCACCAGACGTAACTCCGTGCCAGGGCCTTCATGCGGACGATGCCCGGATGCCCTTTGTGCAGCGTTTCTAGCGTCCGCCGTTGCAGAGTGCTTGGAATCAGCACCCTGTCTCCCCATAGCAGACAGCCTTTTATGGTGGACAGCTCCTTCTGTTTCCTGGCGAACGGGCTGAATTTCTCCTCTGGCTTTTCCGATGGCCACCCTCTGAGGATCCAGGACTTCACTTGGCGGAGTGTGGGGTCCTTTTGGGTGTGGACGGCCACATCTGCGGATGACACCGGACAGCTGGCGTCGTCATCTATATGGAGTAGATGGAGCGTGGGGGCTGGGTCTTCGACTGGATTCCTCGACGGGCATCTGCTGAGCGCGTCGGTGTTTCCTATGGCTGTGCCTGGCTGGTGCACGAGCCTATAGGAGTAGCCGGCTAGGAAGATGGCCCATCTCGTCATCCGTGGGGACATGAAGGTCGGGGTGGGTTGGTCGCCTGCGAGGAGTCCCAGGAGTGGCTTGTGGTCGGTGACTATGGTGAAACGTCTTCCATAGAGGTATTCGTGGAAGCGCTTCACCCCAGCCACGATGGCCAGGGCTTCTTTGTCCAGCTGACTGTAGTTACGCTCCGCGCCGGACATTGTCTTAGAGAAGTAGGCAATTAGGGCTTCCGTGCCGTTGGGCAGTTCATGGCTGAGGACTGCCCCCACCCCGTATGGAGACGCATCACAAGTCAGCTTGATGGGCAGCGTCTCGCTGTATTGGATGAGGACGCTTTTGGACGTCAATAGTCCTTTGATGGCCCAGAACGCTGCTTCCTCTTCCTGGCCCCACTTCCAGGAAGCCGATTTCCCCAGCAGGCGGTGGAGCGGCTCAGCAACTGTGGCTTTCTGTTTTAAGAAAATGGCGTAGAAGTTGAGCAACCCAAGGAAAGCCTGAAGCTCCGCTTTGTTTTTTGGGCTTGGAGCTTCATGGATTGCTTCCACTTTTGATTTGGTGGGGTGGATGCCTGTGCTATCAATGAGGTAGCCCAGGAACTCGACTTCCTGTACTCCTATGATGCACTTGTCCCGCCTGACCCTCAAGCCCTTGGCCTTGAATCGCTGCAGGATAAGCCTGAGCCTTTCAAGGAGTTGAGCTCTTGAGTCACCGGAGATGAGCACATCGTCGAAGTAAGGCACCACCCCTGGAACGCCTTGGAGAAGGCGTTCCATCATGGATTGGAAGATGCCGGGGGCAGCGCTGACTCCAAATTGGAGGCGGTTACATTTGAATGCCCCCCTGTGCGTGACAATTGTTTGAGACTCCGCCGTTTTTTCGTCTACTGGCAGTTGCTGGTAAGCCTGGGCCAGGTCCAGTTTCGCGAAAATTGATCCAGATCCCAGGGAATGCAGCAGGTGTTGCACCACTGGGACTGGGTATGCGCTCTGTGCCAACGCCTTGTTGATGGTACAACGGTAGTCGGTGCAGATGCGCACAGACCCATCATGCTTCAGTGGGGTCACAATGGGGGTCTCCCATGAAGCATGATCGATCGGTTCCAGGACGCCCTGGGCGATCAGCTTATCCAGCTGCTCGTCTACTTTGGGCCGCAGGGCAAATGGAACTCGGCGGGGCTTGAGCCTAATTGGGGTGATTCCCTTGTCCAGATTGAAAGAGATTGGCCTCCCCACAAATTTCCCCAGCTTACCATCGAAGACTTCCTTGAACTCTTCGATGAGGTTGTCGAGTTCGTCCCTGCGAATTTGGTTGATGCCTTCGATTGAAAGTCCCAGCGGCTTGAACCACTCCACTCCTAGCAGGTTCGGTCGGCTGTCCTTCACGACGGTGATGGGGAGCTTCCCTTCGAACTCTTTGTAGGTGACTCGGATGTAGGCTCTTCCTAACACTCCGATGGGGTTTCCCCCAAAGTCGACGAGCTTGGAGTGTAGTGGCTTCAGCTCTCGCTTGGTGATGCTGGGATGCAGGCACTGTAGCTGCTGCCAATCCATGATGGAGTAGACCGAACCCGAGTCTACCTCCATGTTGCAGGGTGCTCCTTCCACGTGGATGGTCACGTGGAACTTGGTGGCGTTGTCCGAAGTCGTGTGTGCGATGGTCGTCTGGTGGACCGCTCCGCTCTGGGGAAACTCGTTGTCTCTGCGTCTGGAAGGGCCAGAGGACCGTTTGGCTGACCTCTGGTAATCCTTCCGATTCTCGCGGGAACGGTGGCTGGGGGGCTCTGGGGCTGGTTCCTCGGCCCTGCAAGCTTCGGCGATGTGACCCCTTCTGTTGCAGCGTCGGCAGGTCGCATCTCTCCACTTGCAGGTTGCCCTGGCATGGTCCCCTCTGCAGCTGGCGCAGCGCTCCCCCTTGTAGCTCCGTTGGGCGGTTTCCCGCCTTGGGGGTCTGGATACTTTGTGGACAGTGGACTCTCCCTCCGACTCGGATCCAGCTGTGGAATCCTCTGTTGATGATTGCGCCGTGGAGCGAATCTTGTGGATTCCCTTTGCTCTGCTTACTGTGGCTGCTGCTTTCTCCGAGATTTCGGATGCGGTGGCTTCCTCCACCACATCCTTGAGCACGAGTTTCTTCCTGCTCAGGAATTTCTTCTGCAGGCCTCTGTCCCTCATGCCGAAAACCACGCGGTCAGCGATGGCATTGTCCACGTGGTCGAACTCACAGCTGGCTGCGATCTGGTGTAGGGCGGCCACGAATTCCTTGATAGTCTCACCTTCCATCTGGTCCCTCTGATGGAAGGTGAAACGGTTCGCCACCGGTGTTCCTGTTGGGGCATAGTGGTCTTCCAGGATTTGCAGCAGGTCTGCCCATGGCACTTCTTCGATATCTCGTGGTGCTACGAGATCGATTGCCATGTCGAGGACCTCGGAGCCGCAGTTGGCCAGGAAAATGCCCTTTTTCCGGTCATCATCGGCATCCCTGATGTTGTTGCCTCTCAGGTATTGCCGGAATTTCACTACGTAGGATTTCCACTTGTCCTTCCCTGGGCGGAAAGGAGCAAGGGCTGGCAAAGTGACTTCAGCGGATGCCATGCCTTTGGAAATGCCTACTGTAGTTTCAGGTGCCGGAGTCTTGGTCTTGTTGGCTTGGTGCCGTGAGGTTCGTTTCTTCTCTCTAGTCCTTCGTCGCCAGTGTTAGATCGGCGCAGGAATGGAAGACGTGACCAGCTCGTTACATAAGTAACTTTTATTAAGAATAGAAACAGTAGCAAGACTACTGGTGTGCTGCCGGAGCTCTCCTTATATTCGCTCCCGGCAGACGCACCGCCCCTTGCCAGGGATTCAAATCTCCCGCCCGATGGCTAGCAGCCAATCAGGGCGGATGTCCTTATAAGGACATAACAGAAGACCTCCAAGGTCCTTTCCAATCTCTGTTATTCTGAAGTATCCTGCTATAATCTCTAGGAAGAAAGTCCTCTGAAAGTGGTCTCATTTCTGCAAGTCCCGTTTGACCAATTCAGAAGGGTTACCACATTTCTCCCACCGTGCTCTGTGAGATGTATTGTTTTCCTCTCTGGATCTCAGAGCAGCTCTGATTGAATTGCCTTGCCACTGAATTGAACAATGCATCTTTCAAATCCAGTTCAATCAAGAATCTGGGGTGATTTGCAGAGATGTAGTTTCGTAGACAGCTTTAAAGCAAATTGCCTGTAGGAACTTTTTTTTATTACTTTTAGAAGGTACCGGGGTGTGGGGGAAGGAATGAAAAAATCCTCATTATTTTTAGAGAGTGAAAGGACATCATTCATTATATTGTGATGCCTCTAAGGAATGGTTAAGCAGCATGTAATTAAAATGCCTGGGAAGTCACCGCCCGATGTAACTTTTTTTTTTAATGCCTGGATTAGTGAAGTCGTGACAGCCAAACATGGCATAATGTCGTTTCTCCAAACAAAAGTGCTGTAAGTAACAGATAGACTCCCTGTCTTTCATTCGAAAAAAAGGCCCGAGATTTGCGTGGAACTCAAAACTTCATCAGATATGAAAACTGAGTCATGAACCCAGATGCCGCTATTAAATAAATGCCAGCCCACATGAATGGGCTTTTTGTTGCTTAAACCAGTTCCGCCCCCCCCAGAACTGCTGCATTGCTAGCAGAATGTTCTCTATTTCGTGGATTCTGTATAATCAGCCACTGCAAAGGATCTTGCAGTGGGTACGTACAGTCTGCTAAAAAAATACTGCATTCAGTTTTGGTCACCATGTTATAAAAAAGATGTTGAGACTTTGGAGGGGAAAAAAAAAGTCAGAGAGGAAGAGCAACTAAGATGATGAAAGGCCTGGAGACCAAAACATATGAAGAACGGTTGCAGGAACTGGGTATGGCTAGTCTAGAGAAAAGAAGGACTAGGAGGGACAGGAAAGCAATTTTCCAGTATTTGAGGGGCTGCCACAAAGAGGAGGGGGCCAACCAGGGGTGAAATGCTCCCGGTTCGGACTGGCTTGGGCGAGTAGGTAGCGATGGCGGCGGGCAGTTCGGAGAACTGGTAGCAAAAATCCCTGCCCCCGCTCCCCATGCCCAGCTGAGCCACGCGATCAACAGAGGCTTTTTTTCTTTTAAATGCCTCTGACGATCCAAGCTCTGATGATCCAAGCTCTGACAATCCCAGCTGAGTTGCCTGCCGATCAGGCAACTCAGCTTGGATCGTCAGAGCCATTTAAAAGAAAAATGGCTCTAACGATCCAAGCTCTGACGATCCCAGCTGAGTTGCCTGATCGGCAGAGGGTTTTTAAAAAACCCTCTGCCGATCAGGCAACTCAGCTGGGATCGTCAAAGCTTTTTGAAAGCATTTTTTTATACGGTTTTACATGTAAAAAATGGTTTTAAAAGTAAAAAAAAATTGGCCACGCCCACCCAGTCACATTACCCCCCCACACATCATGCCACGCCCACAGAACCAGTAGTAACAAATTTTAGATTTCACCACTGGGGCCAACTTATTTACCAAAACACCAGAAGGCAAGACAAGAAATAAAGGATGGAAACTACCGTATTTTTCGGAGTATAAGACGCACCGGAGTATAAGTCGCAGCTTAGTTTTTGGAGAGGAAAATGGGGGGGGGGGAAATCTGCCTACCAGGTATTCATCTGGCTAGCGTCCTTAGTCTGGTCAGCTTCATCACATTAGTTTTCTGGTTTTTATCTCCTGCTTGGGGATGAAAAACAGCTTCTAAAGGACAACTGATTTTTGGAGAGAGAAGCAATGAGAAAAGCAGGCAAACCACGGAGATCGCTTCACTCACTAGCGCCTCTTTAGGGCTGAAAAAAAACTTCACAGTTGAGAGTCGGAGGGAGCAGGCAAAGCATATAGCTTCACTCGTTAGCGCCTCCTTAGGGATGAAAAAAAGATTCGAAAAAGCGACCTTCAGAGTATAAGACGCACCCAAATTTTCAGCCTCTTTTAGGAGGGAAAAAACAGTGTCTTATACTCCAAAAAATACAGGTAATCAAGGAAAGAAGCAACCTGGAATTATAAGTATTAATACCACTTTATAAAGTCTTAGTAAGACCACACCTGGACTGCACTGCATATCGGACATTAATACAATTGAATGTGTCCAGAAATATTTCACAAGAAGAGTCCTCTACTCCTCTGCTCGTAACAAAATACCTTATGCCACCAGACTTGAAATTCTGGGTTTAGAAAATTCAGAACTACGCCTCCTTCAGTATGACCTAAGCATAGCTCATAAAATCATCTGTTACAATGTCCTACCTGTCAATGACTATTTCAGCTTCAACCATAACAATACATGCGCACACAATAGATACAAACTTAAAGTGAACCGCTCCAAACTTGATTGCAGAAAATATGACTTCAGTAACAGAGTTGTTAATGCCTGGAATGCACTACCTGACTCTGTGGTCTCATCCCAAAACTCCCAAAACCTTAACCTAAAACTGTCTACTGTTGACCTCACCCCATTCCTAAGAGGTCTGTAAGGGGCGTGCATAAGAGCACCGTCCCTGTCCTAATATTCCTTTTTACTCTTACTCTTTTCATGTATTCAAATTATGTTTATACTTTTACCTGTTATCTTATATACGCTTGACAAATAAATAAAATAAAATAAATAAACATAACAGATAGAGAGCTGCTGCTTTCTCTTAAAGGACTTTGCAGAATGCAGCAGTTGGAAAGTGGAACACAAGCGAATGAATATGGAGATTGCTCTAGTCCCAACCTCATTCTTGGCTGATTTGCTCCGATTTGGCCTACTTGCAAGGTCCCTTTCCGTCTCTTCCCACTTTAGTCGCCTTTCTGCAAATGGAACATCTTGTTTTGAAAACGAGAGACCAACCAAGCTGCAATTCCTTAAGGAGGACTAAAGGCAAAGCACAGAATTTCTTCAGAGATAGTTGGGTATTTAAAGTCGTTGATGGGGCTGATTAAACAGCCATGTGGCTTCTTTGAAGAATTTTAAACTTTTTTTTTAAAGCAGAAATAGAAGTGAACTCATAACATCTATGCATGTCTGGAATAATAATTTAAAAAAAAAAAACCTTCAAGACACACAGCTTTAAAATGTTCCTCAGCAACTCCCCTTCCCTTCTCCCTGTTCTTCCCTTAAACAAGGCAAATTCCGATTTTGCATTTTCTCTCTAACTCTGCTCACTGTCAGGAGTTCAACCCTGATCCGCTCAAGGTCAATTTCTATTCTTCCAAGATGGGTAAAATGAGGACCCAGATGGTTGGGGGCAATAGGATGACATTTATAAACTGCTTAAAGAGTGCTGTAAAAGCACGATGAAACTAGTGGTGGGTTGCTCCAGTTCGCACCACTTCGGGAAAACTGGTTGTTAACTTTCTGAGCAGTTTGGCAAATTGGTTGTTGGAAGAAATCATTAGAGAACCGGTTGTTAAATTACTTGAATCCCACCACTGGGGGGGGGGAGGCTCCACCGAGTCACCCGGACATCATAATTGACGATCTGTGGACGCGCAGAAGTGCATGTGCGCTCCCGTTGCAAACCGGTAGTAAAGGTAAGTAGAACCCACCCCTGGATGAAACAGTATATAAGTCTAAGTACAATTGTTATTTTGAGGGAGGAAGCTTCAAAGGAAGGCAGCTGGTCCAAGCTCAAGATGAAGCTAAAGGGCCTCATCCTGAGAGTGCTTTTGAAAACTGAATTTATTTTTATGCATTTATTTACAAATAACTCAAGGCAGCAAACATCTTCAACACATCTTCCTTCTCCTGTTTTAAACCGCAACAACTCTGTGAGGGGAGTTGGGGTTGAGGGAAAACGCATGGCCCAAGATCACCCAGCTGGCTTTCAGGGCTGAGGCGGGACTTGAACTCACGATCACAAGCTTTCTAGTGTGGGAAGCCAACCCCCACTCCTAGAGGAATGAAATGTTTTGAGAAATATTTAAAAAAAGGCAGGATAAAATATTTCCCCTAAAAGAGAAATAAAAATCTTCAGGGAGACAGAAACTCAGAGCCTCAGCTCCCTGCCCCCCACCCCCCACCCTCGCACCCCGCAAGCAGATACTGAGCTGGGGCAGCTGTAGAAATGCAGATTTGGTAATCCATTACTGCCTGCAGCAAGGTCTGGCTCTGAACAAAGGTAGGGTTAGCCTTCAGCCACAATAGGAATTGCCCAACAAGCCCCTTCATTGCATCATCCAAACTTCAACCACGCTTAGGTCCGACACAGTCCTAGGATTTGTACATAGCCCCATGGGAGTCTGACAACAGCCAATAGAATACATGTTCTTGCACAGGAACAGGAAGCTCAAGTGCAAAGCCCAAGAGAAGGTATAAATACCCCTCACTCTCAACTCCATGTGTTCAGCCGCACCAGAGAACCATGTGCTTGGTTTGTTCTGCTTCGCCATTAAACCATCTTTCCAATCAGCCTCCATGTTTCCAGTGTCTTTCTCACCAGTTTGGAACTGAACCAGATGGATATTTCTTCCAGCACTAGCCTTTAGTGGTGCTTTAACCACTAGACCAAACTGGCTCCTGTGATAAAATAGTCTGAAGACTATTTTTTAAAAAACAGAATAAAAACAAAACATGGAGACTGCTTGGAAAGATGGTTTAATGGTGGACAGGATCACATGGTTTGAGTTCCTGAGCAGAAAAAAGGGGCGAGATGCTGAGCTTACCTTGGTTTTAAGACCTCTCTGAGCTTTGAACCTCCTGGGGCACAGGAAGAGTATCCTGATTGGTTGTCAGATTCCCAGGGGATGGGGGGTTCTTAGCTAGCCTTGCTGGCTGATGTAATCTTCCCAGGTGCCATGTGGTGAGTTTCTGTTGCTAGATGGGTCCAATTGTGTTGCAGATGATGGTCCATTGACAAAGGGGGGGTGGGGTGGAGGCAGGAAGCTGCTTTGTCTTTAAAACATGTTTCTCCATTTCTCATCCAGGGAAATATATTCTGACTTTTTAACATTTCCTAAAATATTTAATTCTTCTAGGAGAGGGGTGGGTGCTAACTTCCTACAATACTGCCTGAATTGTAGCTTGCAGTTGTAGAGTTTAATGAATTGGCTTCTGCCAACTTAGTCATCCATTACTGGCCAAGCATTGCATGAACCCAACCAAGAACCACATATGATAACATGGTTTGCATTTTCTCTGTCTTCAGCTCGGGCTTTGCGGCTTCTTTTCTAGCCCAGGAATTATTTTTCCTCCTATCTCCCCCTGGCGCTCTCTTCTCTGAGCCTTCCTGTCTCCGGATTTGGTTTTCCTCTGTCTCCTGGGCCTGTTCTACCCTATACTTATTTTTTAACGAATGACAGATAACTTGTAGAAATAGCCATTTGCTACGGTTGGAGAAAGAAAGAGTCCTTTCTTTGTGTGTGTGTTTTTCCCCCCAAGATTTGAGGCACCCCGTGCATTCCTAATTATTTTTTTCCTCCCTTCACTGCAGTTTTGAGAATTTGCTTTAGAGAAGACAGCTGAAGATGGAAGACGTAGGGAAGGCTATTTAATGACCATTTGATGTTACAATGGCACTGAGAAAAATGATTTAGGACTATTTCTCACACTTACAATCCTGCAACAGACAGTAGTGGCCAAAATTGTGGAAACCTTTTGGGAAAAGTGTATTTTCTAAAACTTAGCTAATAGCACCATGTTTTTTGGGAGTTAATAAATGTATGTATTTATGTATAATAAAATTATACATCAATGGAAAGATAATTTAATCAAGAATGTAATACAATCACTTTTATGAAGGATTTGCTATTAGAATAGCAGTTACAGTATAAAGAAGAAAAGTGAAACAGGTAGAAAAAATGAGCTACGCGAAGATTATCACTATAGAAAAAAACGAGATATACAAAAATTATCACCGTGTCAGTTAATACTTAGTTGGGTAACCTTTAGCATAAATTACGGCCTAACAAGGTCTTCCCATGGAGTGAACCAAGTCTTTTAGTTCCGCAGCTGTTATAATGTGAAACCAAGATTGAATGATTGCTTCTATTAACTGGGCTTTATTGCTGGGTCACTTCTGACTAACAAATTTCTTTTGTCGGCTCCATAGATTTTCAATTGGGTTAAGAAAGTCTGGGCTATTCCCAGGCCATTCCAGCAGTGGAATATTATTATCTTGAAATTCCCCCCAAAAAAGTGGTGTTATTATCCATCAAACCTCAAAAATACACTTTTCCCAAAAGGTTTCCACAATTTTGGCCACTACTGTACCTATGGTCATGTGATCAAAATTCAGAAGCTTAGCAACTGGCTCATATTTATGACCGTTTCAGTATCCTGTGGTCATGTGATCATCTTTTACGATCACCTGACAAGCAATGGAGAAGCAAGAGTCCCTTAACAACAGTGTTAGTAACTTAACATCTAGGGTGATTCACTTAACAACTGTGGCAAGAAAGGTTGCAAAACGGGGCAAAACTTACTTAAAAGCTATCTCGCCTTAGCAACAGAAATTTTGGGCTCAATTGTGGTCATAAGTCAAGGACTACCGGATCAATTTTCTCAAGAATTGATATTTTTTGGGATTTCTAAGAAACTTGCTATGTGGATTAATGCAGTGGAGATTTTGCAATAGATAGATAGATAGATAGATAGATAGATAGATAGATAGATAGATAGATAGATAGATAGATATAGATATAGGTCTTTGGTTATTCGGGTTTCTCCCGCATAAAATTGGAAGTGTCTTGGCCTCAGAAAATAGATAAAGATATAGATATACCATGTTTCCCCGAAAATAAGAACCTGTCTTATATTTTTTTGATCCCTGAAATAAGCGCTTGACCTTATTGTCAGGCACTCAAAAGCCAGATTGGGTTTATTATCAGGGGATGTCTTATTTTTGGGGAAACAATAGAGATAGAGATAGAGATAGAGATAGAGATAGAGATAGAGATAGAGATAGAGATAGAGATAGAGATAGAGACAGAGACAGAGACAGAGAGAGAGAGAGAGAGAGGGAGAGGGAGAGGGAGAGAGAGAGAGAGAGAGAGAGAGAGAGATACAGATATAGATATAGAATATATTTCAAATTATAAACCAGTAACTTTAACATGTCAGAAGAAAAGTTGAATTTACAGATGGAGGCTAAATGATATTCTGCAATTAAAAAAGAATGAGTAATTGAGGATTGTAAAAAAGAAGTTGAAGGTATTATTTGGGGTTAATTTAAATAAAGGCACAATGTAAGGATAGTATGGGATGCACTGAAGCCTGTATGAGAGGACAATCTCTACTCCAGAATGGTATTTTGAGAAGATAAATGGAGGAGAAGACACCAAAGATTTTAATGGAGATAAAAATGAAAGAGGATAAATTGAAAAGGTTCCCAGGAAAGAGACACATTTTGAGACAAATTAAACTTCTACAATGCCAGCTTCCAAGTGGACAGCCAAAGAGATGGAAACCCAAGATGAATTTTGCAGAAGAGAAGAACTTTCAGTTAACAAATAAGCTGAGGAAATGGTTAACATACTGTATAAACTGAAAGTGAGGGGAAAAAATAATATTAAAGTTACAAAACGAGAATACTATGCTACTACATGATGTAAATATGCAGCCAATATTCCATCACTATTAAACAAAGCATGATAAAAGAGAAGAAATTTCCCTAGCAAATGTAGATGAATATGTAAAGAAACTACATTTGCAGAAGATAACAGATAAACAAAGGCAGATGGTGAATGGACCTATAACTATAAGGGAAGCCTGTGAGGCTATAAAAAAAGCTGAAATAGAGAAAGCTCCAGGTCCAGATGGATTATCAGCCTCCTATTAGAAATATTTTGAAGACAAACTGTTATAATCTCTTCAAAAAAATGACGAATTCCATTTTGGAAAAGGGAAGGATACTAGAAAGATGGACAGGAGTAAATATGGCATTAATTCATAAAAAAAAGGTCAAGACCAAAAATTGCCAAACAATATCATTACTGAACGGTGATGATAAAATATTTAGTATGAAACGAAGCTGAAAAGACTAATCGTTTCTTGAAAAATCACTTACAGCTTTTTGCCCAAAAGAGGTGAATATGTGAAGGATTTATTTCAACAGGCGCAAAAAGAATGAAACGGAATGGTTTTGTATATAAATCCCCAGCTGAAACTGAAATTTGTATTGCTTGATGAAGACGGTAGATTTATGGAGATGGAAGTCAATTTGCTACTGTGAATTTATGCCCCAGTAAAGTATTATTCTAGAAAGGATTTATGGTAAGACTAATAGGTTTCTCAGAGAAAGCAGGTGTTTGATGGGGGATTAGAATAAAATTATTTCCCCAAAACTGGATAACAGAATAATGGAAAGGACTAGAATTCTAGTCTAGCCTCCTGTTCAAACAGGAGACCTTATATCATTATGGGCAAATGGTTGTCCAGTTTCTTCTTAAAAGCCTCCAGTGATAGAGCCTCCACAACTTCTGGTGGCAAGCTGTTCCACTGGTTAATTGTTCTCCCTGACAGGAAAGTTCTCCTTAGTTCTAGGTTGGTTCTGTCCTTGATTAGGTTTCCATCATTGATTCTTGGATAGAGTTTCTGAGAAAAAAATATTAAATCACTCCAGGGGGAATTGCCAAAAGTTTTCTTGGAGCTGGAGAAAATGCTAATTCAAGAGAGAGGATCTGCTTTTCTGAAAGACATTTGAGGTCCAAGCTGGAATCTGTAGAGAATCTAGGGAGGGCAGAATGAATTTTGCTTTTATCTCCTATTCACAGGTTTTGAAACGTTGATTGCTATTTCTTTATGGGTTTGGGGATTTTTTGTATTTTTAAAGCCAGATGGCCTATGCCAATGTAATAAAGAGCAGATTGTTCTCCTGATAAATTGTACTTCTGAGAATAATTATTTTTAAAACATTTTCCACAACAAAAGAAACCAAGAGGCGGCATAAAGGTCCTTCTACATTCGCCCTGAGATATCTTTGATAGCAGGGCCCTCTTCATATTCTGCCACTTTCTAGAAAGAAACTGTTGGACGAAATATTTTTATTTATTTTATTTCTTTGTTTATATTTATATACCGCCCTTCTCCCGAAGGACTCGGGGTGGTGAACAGCCAACAGATAAAACACAAGAAATACAAAATTTAAAAACAGAATTAAAATCCAATTAAATTAATTTGGCCCACAATTAAAACACCCCTATATTAAGACCGATAATTAACAATTTAAGAATTAAAACAATTTAAAAGAGTTAGGCCAGCCCGGCTTGCTGGAATAAAAACATCTTTAGGGAACAGCGAAAGGTGCGAAGATACGGGATCTGCCGTATCTCCGGGGACAGCTCATTCCAGAGGGTAGGTGCCCCCACAAAGAAGGCTCTCCCCCTGGGGGCCACCAGTTGACATTGTTTGACTGACGGCACCCTGAGGAGCCCCTCTCTGTGGGAGCATACTTGTCGGTGGGAGGCTATCGGTGGCAAAAGGTGGCCACCAGAAGGTAGTCTCGTAAATATCCATCTGGGTTCAGTTCCAGATGGGGAGAAAGACACTGGAAACATGGAGTCTGCTTGGAAAGATGGTTTAATGGTGGACAGGACCACTTGGTTTTGAGGTCCTGGGCAAAAAAGCACATGGGTGAGAGAGAGAGGTTTATACCCTTGGCTGGTCTTTGAATTTGAGCTTCTATTCTGATTGGTTGTCAGACTCCCATGGGGCCATGCAGGGGTAACTTTGTAGGTTGTCTTTTGAGTCCCAAGCTTGGTTGAATTTTGCTGGGTGATGCAATCTCCCCAGGTACCATGTGGTGAGTTCTGTTGCTAGATAGGTAGAGGGCAGGGGTGAAATCCAGCAGGTTCTGACAGGTTCTGGAGAACCAGTAGCGGAAATTTTGAGTAGTTTGGAGAACTGGCTGGCCCCAGAGTGGGGTGGGAATGGAGATTTTGCAGTATCCTTCCCCTGCCATGCCCACCAAGCCAAGCCTTCCAAGCCACACCACACCAAATCAAGCCACGCCCACAGAACCGGTAGTTTAAAAAAAATTGAATTTCACCACTGGTAGAGGGCTAATCCTATCTTTGTTAGATCTTGGGTGAGGGCATTTGCTTATGAATAGACCTAGCTATCTCTTTATCTCTTAAGTGCTGACATCGGCTGTGGGCTATTGAGGAGGGCGGGCGTTATAAGAGTGAGTCTGCTTCCTGCCTAAAAAACATGTTTCTCCTTTTCTCATCCAGGGAAATATAATATTCTGCCTTTTTAATATTTCCTAGAATATTTCATTCTTCTAGGAGAAGGGTAGGTGCTAACTTCCTACAAGACAAAAGACCAGGGTTGTGCAGTATCTTCTTTGAGTCTTTCTATGCTCTGGCTGGTGTCACCTTTGATGGTGTCCATTCACCATGTTCTTTGATAGCCCGGTTTCCTTTTAGAATAGAATAGAATAGAATAGAATAGAATAGAATAGAATAGAATAGAGTAGGGTAGGGTAGGGTAGGGTAGGGTAGGGTAGGGTAGGGTAGGGTAGGGTAGGATAGGGTAGGGTAGGGTAGGGTAGAATGGGGTAGGGTAGGGTAGGGTAGAGTAGAATAGAACAGAATAGAATAGAATAGAGTCTTGATAGTACAGTAGTTTAGTGCACCCTGTTATTAACACAGCTGCCGGCAATTTCTGCTGGTTCGAATCTCGCCAAGGCTCAAGGTTGACTCAGCCTTCCACCCTTTCTAAGGTAGGTGAAATGAGGACCCAGTTTGTGGGGGCAATAAGCTGACTTTGTATAAAATATACAAAAGAATGAAGGCTATTGCTTAACGCATTGTAAGCCGCCCTGAGTCTCCGGAGAAGGGCGGCATATAAATCAAATTTGAAAAAAAGAGAGAATAGAATAGAATAGAATAGAATAGAATAGAATAGAATAGAATAGAATAGAATAGAATAGAATAGAATAGAATAGAAGGGTAGGGTAGGGTAGGGTAGGGTAGGGTAGGGTAGGGTAGAATAGGGTAGGGCAGGGTAGGGTAGGGTACAGTAGAATAGAATAGAATAGAATAGAATAGAATAGAATAGAATAGAATAGAATAGAATAGAATAGAATAGAATAGAATAGAATTTTTTATTGGCCAAGTGTGATTGGACACAAAAGGAATTTGTCTTGGTGCATACGCTCTGAGTGTACATAAAAGAAAAGATACGTTCATCAAGATTCATAAAGTACAACACTTAATGATAGTCATAGGGTACAAATAAGCAATCGGGAAACAATATCAATATAAATCGTAAAGATACAAGCAACAAAGTTACAGTCATACAGTCATAAGTGGAAGGAGATGGGCGATGGGAACGATGAGAAGATTAATAGTAGTTCAGACTTACAGAACTGCTTTCTCAAGTGAATTTTCCCAGATGACATCACCAAAATAACTGAATTGCAGTTTTGTGATTTTTTTTTTAGTAGCGCTTAAAGTAAAGGTAAAGGTATCCCCTTACTAATCGTCTCCAATCTAGGAGTAGGTGCTCATCTCCGTTTCTTCACTGAGGGAGCCAATGTTGCCCGAAGACACTTCCATGGTCATGTGGCCAAGCATGGCTATAAACCGAGGGACACAGAACGCTATTACTTTGCTACCAAAGTGGTACTTATTAACCTATTAATAATAATATTAATCTTCTTGCATTTGTGTGCTTTTGAACTGCTAGATGGGCAGGAGTTGGGCAGGAACAGGAGTTCCCCCACTGCATAGAGCTCAGGTCCCAAACTTGGGCTGTCAGTTGTACAAGCTCAGTGCCTTTAACCACTGCACCCCTTTAATAGAGCTTAGGATAGCACTTATAGCAATAGCACTTAGACTTATACACACAGTCCTTTACAGCCCTCTCTAAGCAGTTTACAGAGTCAGCATATTGCCCCCAACAATCTGGGTCCTCATTTTACTGACTTTGGAAAGTTGGAAAGCTGAGTCAACCTTTAATGGCTCAGGATCGAACTCCTGGCTGTGGGCAGAATCAGCCTGCAATAATGTATTCTAACCACTGTGCCACTACGGCTTCCTTCCTTCCTTCCTTCCTTCCTTCCTTCCTTCCTTCCTTCCTTCCTTCCTTCCTTCCTTCCTTCCTTCCTTCCTCCCTCCCTCCCTCCCTCCCTCCCTCTCTCCCTCCCTCCCTCCCTCCCTTCCCAAGCAATCACACTTAGACTTATATACCACTTCAAAGTCCTTTACAGCCCTCTCTAAGCGGTTTTACAGAGTCAGCATATTGCCCCCAACAATCTGGGTCCTCATTTTACCCACCTCCAAAGGATGGAAGGCTGAATCAATCTTGAAACGGTGAGAATGGCTCAAGGATGGCTTCCTCCACCAAGATTTGTTATCTTATATAACCAAAAGTAGATTCCATAATAAATCAGAAGGAAGACAATATTGTACTTAAAAGTTCAACGGGTCCACACAAAAAAAGTTCCTTTTGCAAAAAGAATAATGGGCAAGCATGCCCAATAAGAACCATAAAGCTGGGAGACATAGATTTAACCTCTCTTCTGGCCTTAGGTCAACAATCACGTTGGATAAGAGGCCTTTTTTTAAAAGGAAGAAGGTCTATACAAGTCTTAGAACAGAAGGGTTTTAAAAAAAAATCAATTGCAGTCAAGCTTTAGTATAGGAACACTGTTTTATTTCAGAATGTTTCTCTATTGAAGTTTCTTGAACATATCAGTCCTTGACAATAATCTCACTGGAGTTATCGCTGATGAAAAGCCGGCTCAACTTCTGATTTAAGGGGTTTTCTGCAGTAAATTTTCTTGTTCTTGAACTTAAAGTGTTTGTTATTTTGTTATGAGCATAGCCGGGTAGCTTGAATGATGGAAGAGCCGAGGTAGCGCAGTGGTTAGAGTGCAGTACTGCAGCTACTTCAGCTGACTTCTAGTTCAGCAGATCAGCGGATCAAATCTCACCGGATCAAGGTTGATTCAGCCTTCCATCCTTCCGAGGTGGGTAAAATGAGGACCCAGATTGTAGGGGCAATATGCTATTTAGTATACTGTCTTTGGTGTAAGCCGCCCAGAGTCCTCGGAGAATGGGTGGCATAGAAATATGACTAATAAATAAAATAAAGAGGATTACAGGTTGTCTTTGGCTTACAACAGTTCATTTAGTGACCAGTCCAAGTTACAATAGCACTGGAAAAAAGGGAAATTACGACTGTTGCAATCTCCCTATTGTCACATGATCAAATTATTTGGGATGTTTGGCACACAGTACATTTACGATGTTTGTAGTGCTCCAGGTCATGCAATCACCTTTTGTGAGCTTCGGACAAGCAAAGTAAATGGAGTGAAGAGTCACTTAACAACCATGTTACTAACTTAACAACTGAAGTGATTCACTTAACAAGTGTGGCAAGGAAAGTCACAAAGCAGGGCACAATTCATTTAACTATTATCTTGCTTAGCAACAGAAATTTTGGCTCAATCGTGGTCATAAATTGAGAGCTACCTGTTAGGAAGCAGTGAAGAGGAACATCGATCTCACCTTCTTAACAAGGAAAGTTAACAAAGATTGTGACCCTGGTGACCTTTCTTAACACATCTGGGACTCACATCAGCAATTGTCCCAGCTAAGCACTCAGATCATTTTCAATCACAATGGCAGGAACTAAAATAAGGATTGATTTCTCTGCAATACCTTCAGATATATTTTCCGAGCTGACTCAGATCAGCTGCGCTTTTCAGTTGGGTCCAATATCCTGTGTATTCTTTGTGGAGTTGCTCTCAGTCCTGAACATGGTTTTTGTTGGAATTCATTGTTGGAATGCATTTCTATGCAACAACTACTTTCAGCCAATAGATGGCAGTATTTACAAGACTGGATCTATGCTCTTTTGTTGTGAGTAGAGTTTCGTTTCCTGTTACAGTTATATAGTTGAGCAGTAAAGCACATGGTGACTGTACTCTTTGTTTGCTTTATATAAACAGAATTTCTAACAATTTTTATCTGACTCAAATTCTGCATAAAAGCTGCATTTTTCATTCCTATGGCTATATTCAGCCAGATGTTATTCTTTGGGTTCAAGCTCTCTATTGGGGATTGAATTTCCAGACCTTCACACAGTTAGATGACTACAGACAGTATATTCCCTTTACTAATAGTACTTAGCAATAGCACTTATAGACTGCTTCATAGCGCTTTTACAGGCCTCTCTAAGCAGTTTACAGAATCAACATATTGGTCTCAATAATCTGGGTACTCATTTTATGGATCTTGGAAAAACAGAAGGCTGAGTCAATCTTGAGCCGATCAGGTTTGAATTGCCAGTAGTTGGCAGAGTTAGCCTGCAATACTGCATTCTAACCAATGTGCCACCACAGCTTTTTAAGAGTTGTCCAGGTTTTGGAGCTTAGTGGTATTGCAGCGAGAGATTTATACAGTCTACCAAAATGGTACAGACTAGCTTCCTTGTGGAAAGAATAGAGTAGAGTAGAGTAGAGTAGAGTAGAGTAGAGTAGAGTAGAGTAGAGTAGAGTAGAGTAGAGTACAGTAGAGTACAGTAGAGTACAGTAGAACAGAACAGAACAGAACAGAACAGAATAGTTGGAAGGGACCTTGAAGATCTTCTAGTCCAACCCATGCTCAGGCAGGAAACCCTATATCACTTCAGACAAATGGCTATCCTATCTCTTCTTAAAAATTTCCAGTGTTGGAACATTCACAACTGCTGGAAGCAAGTTGTTCCACTGATTAATTGTTCCAACTGTCAGGAAATTTCTCCGTAGTTCTAGGTTGCTTCTCTCCTTGGTTAGTTTCCACCCAGTGCTTCTTGTTCTGCCCTCAAGTGCTTTGGAAAATAGTGTGACTCCCTCTTCTTTTTGGCAACTTCTGAGATATTAGAACACTGCTATCATGTCACCCCTAGTCCTCCTTTTCATCAGACTAAACACAACCAATTCCAGCAACCGTACTTTATAAGTTTTAACCTCCAGTCCAGGGGTGAAATGCTCCCAGTTCGGACTAGCTCGGGTGAGTAGGTAGCGGAGATTGAGGCTAGTTCGCCAAACCGGGAGCAATGGCTGGCTGGCCATGCCCCCGAACCGGTCCACGGCCCGCAGTCCTGCCATGCTTGCCTGCCTTCCATGCTGCCTACTTGACATCCTGGTGGCCAGTTTGCGAAGGCAGGCAAACAGAAGTCCACATGAAGGGAAGGAAAGCATGGCAGGGCTGTGGGGAAAGAGCTAGCAGCTTACTGCACCCCCGCACTCAAGCAGCGGCTTCCCTGCTCAGCCCCGACAAGCTATGCATCCATAGCAATGGGATTGTTTTGTTCACCACGGTGGTGCTTCGGGAGGGCAGGTGGACATATTCATTATAGTTGTCAGCTGCAGACATCCACCTGCCCACCCGAAGTACCATCTCGGTGAACAAAACAACCCCATTGCACTGCTCCTGCAGCCAAATGCGCCCAGCCGTGTGTGCCCTTTCCTCAAATGGGCTGTGCATGGGGCACTTGGAGAGCGATCAAGCAAGAGAGCTCTCCAACCTCTGCTTGTGTGTGGGGGGGGGGAGAGGGAGGGAGGGAGCAATCTGAAGCCGAGGCACCCAAACTTCTGGCAGCGGCGCAGGCGGCTTCTGAGTAGCCCTGAGTCAGCCAGCTCCACCTGACCTACTCCCTGAGTCTCACCATTCTCCTTGCCCCCCCACCCCACTCAAGCAGCCGCAGGGTCTGCAGGACAACAGGACCTCTCATTTTCCCCATAGCACGGCATACACTTGCTACCTCTGCTTATCTGCTTGCAAGCAATGATCTTCTCTGCTTCTCTTGGGATGCTGGTGCAGGCACCATGGATGCATAGCTTGTTGGGGCTGAGCAGGGAAGCCGCTGCTTGAGTGGGGTCAGGGTGGGGGCGAGGAGAACAGCGAGACTCAGGGAGTAGGTCAGGTGGAGCTGGCTGCTCAGAATCTTCCCCCACCGCTGCCAGGAGTTTGGGTGCCTTGGCTTCAGATCGCTCCCTCCCTCTCACACACACACACAAACAGAGGTTGGAAAGCTGTCTTGTTCGCTTTCTCTCCAAGCACCCCATGCACAGCAGAGTGACGTGAATGATGTCAAACTGGCCACGCCCACCCAGTCACATGACCACCAAGCCACACCACACCAAGTCACACCCACAGAATCGGTAGCAAAAAAATTTAGATTTCACCCCTGCTCCAGTCCCCTAATCAATGACCGACTTCCCTCTCCTTGGAACCCCTGTCTCCAATCAAGGTTTTCCTTTCCACCTCTGGGCTTCAGTCCAGAGGTGGGTTTCAGCAGGTTTTGACCAGTTCTGGAGAACCGGTAGCAGAAATTTTAGTAGTTTGGAGAACCGGTAGTAAAAATTCTGACTGGCCCCACCCTCATCTATTCTCTGCCTCCCAAGTCCCAACTGATCGGGAGGAAATGGGGATTTTGCAGTATCCTTCCCCTGGAGTGGGGTGCGAATGGCGATTTTACAGTATCCTTTCCCTGCCACACCCACCAAGCCACGCCCACCAAGCCATGCCATGCCCAAGCCACACCCACAGAACCGGTAGTAAAAAAATTTGAAACCTACCACTGCTTCAGTCTCCTGCTATCCCTTGAAACAGAGTATTTTCTTGTTCTCTGTCTCCCCTGGAACAACAGATCAACAATCTTAGACATGTTGGTTTTTTAAGAATAGGGAGTAATACATAAATTACAATTTCCCCTTATTTTGCATTGGCCTTTTTATCGTCAGCCTACCTATCTTACATAGCTTGCATCACTGAGAATGCTACTGACAATTACTTAGTGGTCAAATCACAATGGGCATGATTGTTTTTAATTCCATAAATTTCTTTCTTTGTTTTACAGTGTTTAATATCTCAGTTTTTGCAATAGCCTCTACATTTATTTACATTTACATTCCTGTTTATTTTAACCTGAATAAACACTTTTCACTAGTACCTCATGTACCTTAAGGGTTTTTTTCTTTGTGTTTTGTTTTCTTTTTTTTAAAAAAAAAAACTGGATTACCATCTTGATTACTACTCCTTTCTTCAAAAGAACATTTTGCACCTTGAATATGTTGCAGGTTACTTTGAATGTTTATTAAAAAGAACCAGGAATAATGCTGGTGATCAATACGGTTGACAAAAATAAAAATGTGTTACTGTATGAAGTCTTAATCGCATATGTTGAGAATTTTTGTAAGTAAAAATGTTAGGACTAGAAATAAAATGGAGATTTAAGCAAACACTGCCAGTTACTGATCAAAGGAAATAGCATGTTTTATAAAATCTTTTTTTTTTTTTTAATATACCTGATATTCAAAATTGTAGAGCTTTTTAACAAGATGTTTTGCTAATCATGAAGTAAATTAGCTTAGACTCTGGATAAAACCAGGACTACAAATTGATATTCTTAATATAGCAGAAGAGGGAGCAGAGCAATCTAATTGCAGGAAAAAAAAATTTTTTAAAAAATGGAAGCAACTTCTAAGATCCACAGAAGGACAATTCTTCTTCTTCGTATCCCACACAATTTTTTAATGCCTGAACGTAATTAAACTGAAGAGGAATGATATTTTTAAGCGTCTCACAGGGATAGAATGCCTGCCACGGTGAAAATAACTTATGTTGCTGTTTTGATTTTGTTTCTAAAATATTTCTTCACCCAACATTTTAGACTCCAATCAATCTACTATTCAGTATCTTTCTTAAAATCCGTATGAAAAATTTGCTGGATAAATATCACGGTGATCACGAATCCTAGGAGAGGTATTATTAAAAGCCACCGGATGCCTATCAGTCAACTCAGAATCTGGCACAATCTGTTCTTCTAAAATAACTGTACTTTATGTAAAACCAAAGAAAGGGGGTGGGGGGAACATGCTCTCTGACTGTGCTTGTGTTTAATTGGGTATGCTTCAAGGAGCTTGGTTGTACCTATGCAATCATTAAAGTTAGCTTAGATAGGAAATACAGAGAATAACTCAAAAACAGACTTCTGGCAAAACACACACACATATGCCGATCTGCTAGACCTTCTGCAGAAAAGAAGATTAACCCAGACAAGACGGAGTGGTTGTGGATATTGCCTCCTAAAGACTATGTCGACTGTCCATCCTTGGTTCTGGGGGGGGGAGAAATTGTCCCCCTCAGAATGGGCTCGCAATTTGGGTGTCCTCCTAGACTCACAGCTAAGATTAGAGCAACATCTGGCAGCTGTAGCTAGGGGGACCTTTGCATAGGTTCACCTGGTGCACCAATTGCAACCCTACTTGGATTAGGAGGCTCTCCTCACAGTCACTCATGCCCTTGTCACCTCACGGTTAGACTATTGCAACACGCTCTACCTGGGGCTACCCTTGAAGAGTGTTCGGAGACTACAGTTGGTCCAGAATGCAGCTGCGCAAGCTGTTGTGGGTGCACCTAGATACACCCACATTACACCAATTCTCCGTGAGCTGCACTGGCTCCCTATTGGTCTCCGGGCACAATTCAAGGTGTTGGTTATTACCTTTAAAGCCCTACATGGCTCAGGGCCAGGTTATCTTCGAGACGGCCTTCTACCACATAGCTCCCAGCGACCGGTAAGATCCCACAGAGTTGGTCTCCTCCGGGTCCCGTCAGCTAAACAATGCCGGCTGGCGGGCCCGCGGGGGAGGGCCTTCTCTGTGGCTGTCTCAGCTCTCTGGAACCAGTTACCTCCTGAGATCCGGACTACCCCCACCCTATTGGCCTTCTTGAAAGTGGTGAAGACCTTGCTTTTCCGGCAGACCTGGGGCCGTTGATCTCGCTGTTACAATCTTGCGAGATCCGGCCATGAGTGGTGTACATGGACTTTTAATGTTTTAAAAATGTTTTTATAATGTTTTTTAATAATTTTCCTATGTTCTTTGTTGTATTATTTTTTGCTGTAAACCGCCCAGAGTCCCTTGGGAGTTGGGCGGCATAGAAATTTGATTGATTGATTAATTAATTGATTAATTAATTAATTAATTAAACATAGATACAGGCCCAAAAACTCTTTGATCTCTTCACCAAATGTTCCTCAACATACAGCCTGCATGATTACTGATGATTCGATGGTCTCTCCGACCAAATTTCTTTCCTTTTTTATTTTCTCCAGCCCTGGAAGAAATGCATGAAGTTTATTGTTTATCGAGGAGATTTGCTTTTGTGACCGTAAAGACCAAGAAGGATCGAAATCAAAGCCAGGATAGATAGGTCTTCAGCTAGATGTTTAAGGAGATTTAATGTTCTTAAGATTTCTGGTGAATAGATTCAAGTAGAATGGTAGATCAAATTCTTCTATTTGCTTTTTCATTTCAGAAACATTCATATTTATTTCAACCACAGGTCCAACAGGGTGAAATCTCCACAGCAAGTGACATCTTCTAAGCCTATAGGTCCTCCCATTAGTTTTCGTTGTATCTCAAGCTTGAGTCCCATATTCAGATTCAAAAGGGTCTGGCTCAGTGGTGAAATTCAAATTTTTTTGCTACCGGTTGTGTGGGTGTGGCTTGGTGGGTGTGGTGTGGCTTGGTGGGCATGGCAGGGGAAGGATTCTGCAAAATCTCCATTTCCATCCCACTCCAGGGGAAGGATACTGCAAAATCCCCATTCCTTCCCCACACGTGGGGGAAGGATATTTCAAAATCTGTATTCTCATTCCACTCTGGGACCAGCCAGAGGTGGTATTTGCTGGTTCTCTGAACTACTCAAAATTTCTGCTACTGGTTCTCCAGAACCTGTCAGAACCTGCTGGATTTCACCCGTGGTCTGGCTCTCAGCTATAATAGCACTTAGATTTATATGCTGCTTTACAGTGCTTTACAGCCCTCTCTAAGCAGTTTACAGAGTCGGCATATTGCCCCCAGCAATTTGAGTCCTCATTTTACCTCGGAAGGATAGAAGGTGAGCCTGGTAAGATTTGAACTGCCAAATTGCAGGCAGCCAGCAGTAGCAAAAGTAGCCTGCAGTACTGCACTCTAAATACTGCACCACTGTGGCTCATAGGATCATTCTATAGTCTGGATGGCATATTTTGTGACATCTGCAGAGTTTTCTGTGCACATTAAATCTAGATTTGAATGAGCAGCTTTCTGTGCCACTTAGTGGGAATTAGGACCATGAGTTCCCCTACTAACCATGGCTCTTCAGGATCTCAAAGAAGGGTTTTCCCACCCAGACAGGCAGCCGAGTCCCAGACTTGAGGGTCTGGTCACTATAGAGCTGTTTTGTTGAAGGGAAGGAATATTGCTGGGCAGAGAACTTGGTGAAGGTTTAAACAGATAATATATCTTGAGTCATCTAAAGCCCCATAACAGGATGACGGAGGCTAAAGATAGTCATTCACTTTCAATATTATAGCAGAAGCATTTAAAGGAATTTGTGGGCTACGCTTTGCAGAAGAAGAAGCAGCCTCAGGAACAGGTTTTTTTGCTGTCCTTAGCAGAACGGAAATACAGCAGATTAATAACACGTGGCAGAAATATCTACTTCAAGCACATGGTTTAAAACGGCTCTTGATAAACGTTGGTCATATGCATTGGGAAAGAGTTTCCTGTTTCATTTGGTAGCAATCTGAAGAAAAGGAAGAGGGGGAGGAAGTGGAGGAGGAGGAGGAAGAGGGGGGGAGGGGGAGGGGGAGAAGAAGAAGAAGAAGAAGAAGAAGAAGAAGAAGAAGAAGAAGAAGAAGAAGAAGAAGAAGAAGAAGAAGAAGAAGAAGAAGAAGAAGAAGAAGAAGAGGAGGAGGAGGAGGAGGAGGAGGAGGGGGAGGAGGAGGAGGAGGAGGAGGAGGAGGAGGAGGAGAAGGAGAAGGAGAAGGAGAAGGAGAAGGAGAAGGAGAAGGAGAAGGAGAAGGAGAAGGAGAAGGAGAAGGAGAAGGAGAAGGAGAAGGAGAAGGAGAATCATCCTTGGTGCATGCAAATAGTTAAGAATGAGATATGGACACCAGTTTCAGAAGGTCCCAGTTTCATATTAAAAGATGTATGAAATGAAGGTGGCGGGAGACTAGGAACCCTTCCCACTGATAGAACATGAGCCTGATTTGGAACGCCAGCAGGAAACATTCTAGTGAACAATTTCAGTGAACTCGCTGCACAGTTGCTTCATTTTTTTTGATGAAGCTTGCACTGGAGAACCTCCTATTCTTGTCTAGCTTGAGTCTACTAGCAGTCCGGAACACCCACGAGATCATGATATTTTAGTACAGAGCCAGGCTATTGATTTCCATCACTTTGGTTGGAACTTCAAATCCATGTGAGGTTCTTTGCAAGTGTTAGATCAATTCTGAAGCCAAGGAGATCTAGGGGATTTCAGCTCCTGCTACCTTTGAGGCTTCTATCCATAGTAAATCCTGTTGACAATAAAGAAAATAGTAAGCATAATCTGAGTAGTTTTTAAGGGAAAAATGGGAAAGCCCAAAATTTAGCAACTCCGATTGTCCTGGTCATTGCTTATATTTTTCATACAAATAAATAAATAAATAAACTACCCGTTCACATCGCAAATAAATGCTTTTTATAAAATCAATGGTCTCCTTCTTACAATATCAACCATTTCTCAGCCTGGCCAGCTATTTATGTCCAAATTTAGGAAAACTGGTCAGAATTCTTTGATAGCAAATCAACTGTAGATGAAATAACAATACAACTTTTCTCATGTATAGGTAGATTGATGGGTGCCACAGGCCAAGTGTTTCTGGATGACACAGGAATGAAGGAAGAATGACACCAGCTGAGAGCAGGAAAACAGTGGGATGATGTTATTGTATGAACCCCAATATAATCATTGTTGTACTGTATGCCACAGAGGTTTTTTTTTAAAGTGACACTTTATTAATGCAAATTAAGTAGAAGAAAAGTTGACAACTCATGCTGCTGTTGATGTTAACAGTCCGTGGTGTACATTAGATGGCTCTCCCACTTATGGTTTTTGATAGAAGTGTGCAGCTGAATTGAAACAAACCAGCTTCTCCCTCATTTATTTATTTATTTAGAGTATGGCATACAATGTCAGGGAAATCTATACAATGCAGTCCTGAGAGCCTGGATTGCTAGTTCATTGTGTCCAGCATTTGTGTGAATCTCCTTGATGCATTGCAAGAGGAAAACAGACCTCCGGATTTTTTGTCGGGCCCTGAAAACCTATTTATTTCAACTAGCTGGGCTGGCTTGAGTTAAATTTTAAATTGATTTTAAATTGGGTTGTTGTTGTTTTTTTTATTGAAAAAGTTTTCAAATACAAGTTTTTCCCCCCTTTTCCCCCCCCTCTTCCCTAACCCCCCCTCACCACCCATCCCCCCCTGTGACTTCTTCACAACAATAAGCTAATTCATAACTAATTACATAATATTTTACCATTCCCTTAATCCCTCCTCAAAATACTGACCCTTAGCATAATATTCTTATAACTCCCATTTTCACAATAATCTGCCCTTTTTCTCCTCCCCCAAACTTATAGTATATTATTACAACAATTTAACATTTAATCTTCTATATATATTAATATAACATTTCAAAGCAGCTTCTCCCTACATCCAAATTTAACATTTATTCAGTTCTATCCGATTCCTCCACTCCCCTAAATATATGATTTAAAAATCCTTTTTCTTAAACTAATCAATCAGTAAACTAACCTATTTCAACCCAAATTCCTGCAAAATTACCATGCAATACAATTCTAAATATAATCCACTGCCCACTCTGCTAAAATATACATATATCTATATATGCATTCCATTTTATAAAAAGAAAAAAGACAATAACTTTAAATTTATAATCCATATAATATCTTCTTTGATGTCTTTCCACTGGATTGTTAAATCCATCATCCATAATAGGGTAAAATAACATACTAGTGCAACAGTTTGTTCAAGATCTTCAATCATCTTCTGCCCCCATCAGTAATAGATATCCTCAAATATATATGAAAGTAAAAACAACCACCCGAGTGACATTATAATTATATTCCATATAGTTGTAATTGTAGTTTTCATCAGGATTATTAATTCCCATCATCCTAGTGGGTAACATCCAGATCTTCTGCATGCCCCAGCGTGATTCTCTTGCCTTGTAACTCGAAATAGTTATAATATATTTACCAATAAAAAAAAATCCAAAGTAGATAATTCAAATCCAAGAATGTAAGGCTCTTTTCACACCCCAAAATCACGGCATTGCAGAGATCTGCCACTATCCTCAAGATAGTATTAAACAATTGTTCGCCTCCACTATCTTTTCACATATTCATTCATTTTTTAAAGTCCCTGGCTTCACTGTTGCTTGGTTTAGAAACTGCTATTTCTATGAGATCTATTTCTTTTCTTTTTCTTTTGCGGGTTGAATTTCCATCCTGGTTTCCTTCCTACAAATTGTGTATCAGCTGATCGATTTTCATTCTGCTTTATAAGTTGATCTTGTTGGTTTTGTTTTATTATCTCATCTTTCTTTTCCATCACTTGTATATCAACTGGTTGATTTACGCACTTGTCTGTAACTTGATGATTCATCACATTGGAGTCGGATGACACTGCTCTCATATTTATAGACAGTCCAGCTGGGGTATCCAGGGAGTCCAAAGACAATTTATCTACCACAGCCTCTGTAATTTGATATTTTCCTTTTGTTTCCAACTCCTTTTGCTTGTCCTGTATTGTGCCTAAAGATGTTAAATTCATTTTAAAAATTTTTTGATAAAATTCTTCCGCTTTTTCAACAGTGTTCAGTTGGTATCTTACTCCTTGGTGTCTCAATATTAAACCAACTGAGACATCCCACCTAAATAGAATATTTCTTTTTTTTAACTCAGTCACTAGAAAGCCAAATTTCTTCCTCTCCATTAACATCTTAGGCGGGAGCTCCTTAAAAATCCAAATCTTTCTTCCATGAAATTGCAATGTAGAATTAAAAGAGTTCTGCACAATATTATTCCTAATTTCTTTATCTGTAAAATAAATCACCACATCTCTAGGCAATTGCCTTTGCTTTGCCAACCAGGAGTTTATTCTGTAAATTCTGTCAATCCTGCAATACACTTCATCAGGTTGAACCTTTAAAATCCCAGCCAGAATTTCAGAGGATATTTTCCTTAAATCATCTCTATTATTTTCCTGCAGACCTCTCAGTCTAATTGCATATTCTGTAAAATTATATTGAATCATTAAAACTTCTCTTTCAATCCTCTGTTGCACATTTTCTTCATTACCAGTCTTTTGGTCAACCTCCATTTTAGGTTTGTCTGCTGAACTATTATCCTGAGTGTTTGCCAAATCCTTTTTAATTTTTTGGATCTTGTCATCCAAATTCTCCTCAGTTTCTTTCATTTTAGACTCTAATAGTTTAGTCTTTACATCCAACTGAATCAGAAAATCTGATAAACCGTTAGCTGTTTTTTAAATCTTTCGATCCAAAAAGTCAAACTTTGATTTCACCAATTCACCAATTTCTTTAATTTCCTGCTTAAATTTTTCAAGTTGCTAGTTCACAATCTCATCCCTTCTTACAATCTCTTCAAGAAGAAATTCTATTATATTAAAGTCAGGTTTCTGAGACTGGAGAGTTAGAACTTGTTGATGTAATTTGTTAATGGGGCAATTCCCCCCCCCCCCCCCCGCTGCCTGTTTGTCTAACTGTATAAGTCCCGGTGCCATTTTCCACACAGACAAGATTTAGTGGAAAAGAGAAAAAAAAAGCTTGTTTCCAACCAAGATCAATATCAGATCCCCAGGAAAAAACAAGAAAAAAAAAAACAAGAGTGAGAGTGAGGTTTTGCTTTCAATTACAGCCAGAAGTATTCAATCCGCTACTTTGTAATAGAAAACGGAAGGACTTTCCCTTTCAGCCTCTCTTCAAGCCTCAGCAATCACCATTTTAAAAATCTTTTTTCCTTTCACTTCTTAAACAACTTCAGTAACTTTTCTAAAATAAAAAAAAAAATACTTGCGCTTCAGGATCAGAGGTCCAACTCACGTCTTCTTTAATTAATTTAACAGATTTACAGGCTTGCTTTTGCCACCTAGCTCTGCGTGTAGCAGAGATCTCCCAGAGCCCGGAGCATCGGCTGGAGATACGGGGAGTCTCTTCCACTCCATCCCAAAAGTAAATAAAAAACTTTTGGGATTAGGCAGAGGACTCTACCCACCCCAGCCGGCTCTATCTCCGTTTTCTAATGGAAACGGAGTTTTTTCGAGCCGCCATTCCGCTATAAAGGCAGCTCTTCACAGGCAGTGGGTTCGACGATCCCGAAGGAGCGTCCGGCGGGGACAAACAGCAAACCGGAAGTCAAAATTGGGTTGTTTTAATTTACGGCCAAAATATTTAATTATTTTAAACTGTTTTTTAAATTTTGTATGTTCTGTTTTTTTTACTTTGGCTGTTCACCGCCCTGAGTCCTATTTGGAGAAGGGCGGTATAGAAATGAAAACAAATAAATAAATAAATGTTTACACCAATCAGCTAGCGGTGCTCGGGTTGCTGGTCCTTCCAGGCTCCTCCGCCGGTGTCTCCTCGCCTCGCCTTGTGCCACGATGCCTCGCACACATGAACACAGCCAGATTTTTCCTACCGAAGTGGTACCCATTTATCTACTAGCAATATTGCATGCTTTTGAACTCCTGTGTGAGCAGGAGCTAGGGATTGAGCAACAGGAGTTTACTCCTTCTCACAGAGCCGGGCTCGAACCGCTGGAGTAGCAATAGCAATAGCCCTTACTTATATACCACTTTACAGTGCTTTACAGCCCTGTGTAAGCAGTTTACAGAGTCAGCATATTGCCCCCAACAATCTGGGTCCTCATTTTACCCACCTCGGAAGGATGGAAGGCCGAGTCAACCTTGAGCCTGGTGAGATTTGAAATGCCAAATTGCAGGCAGCGGAAGTAGCCTGCAGTACTGCACTCTAACCACTGCACCACCAAGGCTCATGGTACAGTATTTCTAGCCAACAGTTCCAGCATCATTAAGCCATGTCCCCATTCTCCCTTTAGAAAGGTGTGGGTTGCCTTTGAGGGAACAGATGTAGGGGAAAGATTCCTTTGTTGCAGATCTCCAGATGGAAACTTGGAACAATATATCCAGGTTACAAATGAGGTTTAGCCAGCCCGGATCTCTGTCCATTGCTGCATTAGAAGCAGCTTCTAATTAACATCTCACTATCTTAATGAAAAGTAACCACTGAGCAAGAATAGCTACTTATCCACACAGGAGATGAGTACTTTTGTAAGGTACAAAACGATAATTTTAATAATTAACCAGCTCTGAAATATTTAGCAAAAATTAGAATCATAATCATAATAATTTATGACTTTTAAATCCAACAATTTACTAAAAGCCCAGCTGTCTGACATTAGACTTGCACTACACTAAAGAGCTTAAATAAAGTCCATTCAAACCTATCTTTAATTAATAGAGCAATTAAATGAACTATTTGCCGGAAAGGCTGTTCATTCAACAATTGGGAAGAAAGAATATAAGAAACTTTACAATATAATGTGGGTGTCAAGAGTGATGGGAAAAATGGAAAGGAACGATTTGTGTCAAAGCAACGCTATTACACTGTCTGAGTCAAAAATGATCTCCTGCAAACAGAAATAGAAGCTGAGAAACCAAACAGATGTCATTCACTTCTCCTGAACAGCACTGGTTTATATTATATTATATTGGGCTGTCTTCCCAAAGCAGCAAAATATTTAAAGTTATCATAATGATAACTTTGTCCATTACGAACAAATTAAAGTGCCAAGGAAGCTGTTTGCTTCCTAAAAATGCCTATAGCTTGCAAGTGTTTGCATTATACAGAGAACTTCTGGGGTGTTCAGGAGAGATAAGAAAAATAACTCATAAAAAATAAGAGTAAAGGCCACAAAAAAAACCAACTCAGAGCTTTTGAAGCTATCTCTAGAAGCCCTACTTAGAGAAATCTTTCCTTCTTAATCGACAATCTGTTTGGATCAAGGATGAGTAGCTAACTTTTACCATTTTGGCTTCTGATGAAGGTTATTGAAATCTACTTTAATACCGAAAGGAGTCTTATCGTCTCTTGAATGACAAGGCTTTAAAAGTGTAAACCGTTTCCAACGGTTACTTTGGTTAGGGCTTTTACGGTTAGGGCTTTTACTTTCAGTAAAAGCCCTAACATTCCAAATTTTTGCCCCCTTATTTTTTTTATATAACTTGCTTGGGTTAAAGTCTTATTGACTTTTACTTCCAATTCTTTATGTTCTTAAATTTATTTTTGTTGTTATTACTGTGTTTCCCCAAAAATAAGACCCTGTCTTATATTTTTTGAACCCCAAAATAAGTGCTTGGCCTTATTTTCGGGGAGGTCTTATTATTTTGGGGCGCGTGAAGTAAGATGGGGTTCCTCTTGCCATGTTATCTGATTTCCAGCTCTGCTTTTAAATATTTTTGGGGAGGGCTTATTTTCGGGGAGGAGACTTATTTTAGTGCATGTGCTCAAAAGCCTGATTGGATTTATTATCAGGGGATGTCTTAATTTTGGGGAAACAGGGTATTTTAACCATTCAGTCATGTCTGACTTTTGGAGACTTTATGGGCAGGTGCTGTCCATGTTCCCCTGTCAAGCACAGCTTCTTTCAATTGTTGGATGTCCAACGTTGCATCAGATATGATGTTATCAAGCCAGCATGTCCTTTGCTTGCCCTTCTTCTTGTTCCACTAACCATTCCTATCAGCATTGCCTTCTCCAATGAATTTGCACGCATGACATGACAAAAGTAAATCAGATGTATTTATGATGTTGGCTTCTAGTGATTTGTCTGGTTTCATAGGATATATACTTTATTTTTATTTACTAACCTTTAAGAAAAGTTATACGCGGTGGCTCAGTGGCTAAAATGCTCAGCTTGTCAATCGAAAAGTCGACAGTTCAGAGGTTCGAATCCCTAGTGCCGCGTAACGGGGTGAGCTTTCGTTACTTGCCCCAGCTTCTGCCAACCTAGCAGTTCGAAAGCATGTAAAAAATGCAAGTAGAAAAATCGGGATCACCTTTGGTGGGAAGGTAACAGAGTTCGGTGGCCTTTGGCATTTAGTCACGCCGGCCACATGACCACGGAGATATCTTTGGACAGCGCTGGCTCTTCGGCTTTGAAATGGAGACGAGCACCGCCCCCTAGAGTCAGGAACGACTAGCACATATGTGCAGGAGGAACCTTTATCTTTACTTTTTAAGAGAAGTTAGCAAACCCAGTGTCTTTTAAATGGCTCTACCAAGGCTGAGAGCACGGTGTCTTCTCTTCATCTCCCAGTACTCAAAGCCATGGAAAACAGCTGTCCTGTGGTTTCCTTTTGAAAAGCAGCCATCTGGCATATGTAGGTAATCTCCCATTCTCCCCTTATCCGGAGAGGTTCCATGGCACTTTGTTGGTTCTTTGGGTTTTTTGCTATGGTCATCATCTTCACTCATTAGGAGATGTGCTGATTTGCCATTCCCCCACCCCAAAATCCCCTGCTCTGGCCATATCAGAGCAAAATTCACATTCTGTGGTCTCAAAGTTCAAATATACAGTACATACTGTAGGAACTTCTGTAAAGCAGGGGTGAAATCTAAAAATTTTCCCTACTGGTTCTGTGGCCATGGCTTAATTGGTGGGCATGGCTTGGTGGTCAGGTGACCAGGTAGGCGTGGCCAATAATAATAAATAATAAAAATAATAAACAAAGTACACAAACAATAAGAGGTACCAAAAACCAACTTTCACACTTTACACACACACAACACAACTGACTCACGCACAATGTAAAAGCAGCTGCACTTGATCCAAAATGGCCCCTGCAACAAGCAGGAAACTCACAGAGGCACAAAAAGCTCAGAAACCAACTTTCACACTTTACACACACATAGCATAACACAACACAACTGACTCACACACAATGGAAAAGCAGCTGTACTTGATCCAAAATGGCCCCTGCAACAAGCAGGAACCTCACGGAGGCACAAAACGTTCAAAAACTAACTTTCACACTTTACACACAACACAACACAATACAACACAACACAACTGACTCACACACAATGTAAACGCAGCTGCACTTGACCCAAAATGGCCCCTGCAACAAGCAGGAACCTCACACAGCCACAAAAAGCTCAAAAACCAACTTTCACACTTTTTCCACACAAAATGCCACATACAGCTTTGTGAGATTTTGTGTGTTTATGTAGTTAGAGTGAAACACTACAGAGACACACCAAATCTCAGAAAGCTGCACAAATATTTTATTTTATTCCTTTATTTTAGTTATATTTTTAGATAAAAGCAGCTAATTTTAAAACTTCCTTAACTTTAAATTGCTATGTCTAAAAAAAAAAAAAAAAAAAAACTCCTAAAAAAAATCCCAAGTAACTATTTTTTTAAAGCTCCCCCCCTCCAAAAAAAACCCAGTTACTTACCCAATTGACGGCACAAGGCAGGCAGATTCAGTTGCTCACCGATTTAATTTAATTTAATTTAATTTCCAATTTATATACCGCCCTTCTCCCTGAGGACTCAGGGCGGTGTACAGCCAAGATAAAAAACATAGAATACAAATATTAAAACATTTAAAAATATATATAAATTTTGGCCCGAAAGTTAAAAATCACAGACTAATTAAAAAAATTTAAAAATTTCTTCTTAAGGCAACCCGGCTTGCTGAAAAAGATGGGTTTTCAGGGAACGACGGAAGGCATTGAGGTCATGGATTCTCCTTATCTCCGGGGGCAACTGATTCCAGAGGGTGGGAGCCCCTACAGAGAAGGCCCTCCCCCTGGGGGCCACCAGCCTACATTGTTTGGCTGATGGCACCCTGAGGAGGCCCTCTCTGTAGGAGCGCACGGGTCGATGGGAGGTCGTCGGTAGCAGCAGGCGGTCTCGCAGATAGCTAGGCCCTATGCCAGGGAGCGCTTTAAAGGTGATAACCAACACGATGAGATTGATTGCAGGCAAGCAGATTCAGTTGCTAGCTGATGCAATCGATTGCAGGGATTACAACAGGTGAAGCAAGATCGGAAAAGCAATCAAGCCGGAAAGAAGCGGCAAGCAGCCAAGCGGCCTAGTGGAGACCGGGCGACTGGGTGGGCATGGGCGGGGGACCAGGGATTTTTGCTACCGGTTCTCCGAACCACCCGCCACCATCGCTACTGGATCGGCCAATCCAGTCCGAACCGGGAGCATTTCACCCCTACTGTAAAGCATCAGTGTTTCTGTTTGTTTTCTCTTGTGGACCTACTCTAATGGACCTTGGGTCTAAACTCTTAAGTGGCAGAACTTCTCAGCATGAACACAAGTACTTCACCTGCTGTATTACAATACTAAACCTTGACATGTTCATACAACAACATGTAACCCAGTCAAGACACCAAGTCCTATAATCAGGGCTCTGTTGACCCCCAATGATACCAACATGACCAGAAATCACCCCTTGTGAAATCAGAATTCCACACCACTTTCTCCAGGAAATCTCCCAGGCCCTTGTGCTAGATAGTGATTGGTAATGCTTCCCAACCTCACTAGTTGCCTTCCCATTGGACAAGAGGCTGAAGTAGGTATGGCTTGTTTAGATTGGGAGGGGCATCCGGCAGTGGTGAAATCCAAATTTTTTTACTACCAGTTCTGTGGGCGTGGCTTGGTGGGCGTGGTGTGACTTGGTGGACATGGCTTGGTGGGTGCGGCAGGGGAAGGATACTGCAAAATCTCCATTCCCACCCCACTCCAGGGGAAGGATACTGCAAAATCCCTATTCCCTCCCCACTCCTGGAGGAAGGATATTGCAAAATCTCCATTCCCACCCCACTCTGGGGCCAGAGTGGCATTTGCCAGTTCTCTGAATTACTCAAAATTTCTGCTACAGGTTCTCCGAACTACTCAAAATATCTGCTACCGGTTCTCCAGAACCTGTCAGAACCTGCTGGATTTCACCCCTGGCATCTGGGCAACGAAGCCTAGATGGTAGCTTATTCAGGTGCCCTTTCTTTCTGTTTTACTGAAATTCCAAGCATTCAAAATGAACAAGTTAATGGAGTTTGGTAAATTTTGGTAAAATTTTGCAGCAAACAGCAAATAGCCTGCTTTACTTTCATTTTCATTTTCAGCATAGCTTGATCAGCACAAGAAAAAAAAATCTGCTCCCAACAATTTACCTCCTTGCAGCAAGCAGCAGAGGCCCACGCAAAACAGCTGAGAGCAAAACAGCTAAGAGTTGGGTGGCCGATCCAATCAACTTGTGCTAATTAGGCTGTGCTGAAGCTGAAACAAGCTGTTTCTTCTTGCTGCAAGGAAGTAAATTGTTGGGAGGCAGAGGCCAAAGGGTGGGGGCCAGTGGGTGAGCGGGACTACATTCGGTGTATAAGATGCACCTAAATTTTCACCCCCTTTTAGGGGGAAAAAAGGTGTGTCTTATACACTGAAAAATATGGTAATTGAAAGTAAAGCTTTTCTCCTTCCCCAACCTATCATTCACATGGTCCAATCAAAGTACCATCCGGTTGCCTGGTAACTTCACTCCTCCTCTCTCTGACCACCTGTGGAAATGTCCTTGGTTCCCAGGAGAAAGTAGTTTCTTTTGACTACAAATCCCAGCTATCTCCATTCCTCCCTCCCTATCCCTCAGCTCCAGTGTGGCAACACTGAAGCCTCAAAATGGCCTCGCTCAGGTCAGCTTCAGGGTTCACGGCAGTTTTCATTCACCCCCACCAACCACAGCCAATGATTGAAACAGATCAAGAAACAAACATGTGAATGACATCATGGCAGCATTAAATTATCCAGATCTATTTGGGGGGAATTGTGAGGTTGGGTATCAACGCCATCTCCTACTGCAAAGACATCTTCGTCGTGGCAATGCTATGATAAATAGCATCTCAGTGTCGCGTAGGCATGCAATTCTGCAGTAAGAAAAACTAGGAAAAAAGAAATAGTGAAGAAGTAAGGATCCAAGTAAGTGCTTTGTTATCCCTACATTGGTGCATTTAAGGACAAGAATATTTACGATTTAATAAGCGCTGATGTTTTAAACCATTTAAACAAAGGGACTATCAACTATCTATAATCAATCTGCGTTTGGTTATTTAGCATACACTCATTTCTAAATTTATCTGCTTAATGTAAAAAGGATATCAATTTATCTTGATTAAACAAACAGTGTCACCTAAAGATCCTAACTTTAAAATGAGAACTGGCTGCAGACATTAATCAGCCTGACTAGTATTCCTGGCCTCTTGCCTTCACCTTAAACAGAAGACATGGAAATAAATTCCTCAATGATCTCTGGCATTTCCTTCAAGTCAACTGTATAAGGTCGGGTTGCCGAAAAGGTCAATTTATCTAAAATGAAGACTCAGAACCAACAGTTCCATAATTCGCTACATAGCAGTTTTGTGCAATGAAACCACAGAGTGAAGGGGGAGCTTCAAGATATGGAGAGCTGGTGCTTGATTGGGGTGGTGCTTCTGCCCGACTTGCCCAGTTTTGGATAAGGGGTTCCTGCCAGGGTCTCCATTACTCCAGCTTGGAGAAAACCAGATGGACAGACTTACATTGAAGATCTGAAGATACAGAATATTATCAAACATGGAACTTATCCTACCAGTGGTTGGGGGAAAAAAAGGGGGTAGAGAATAAGAATGTAATCTGTACTGCTAAGCAAATAAAATAACCCAGATAACAGGATGTTTATTAAGCACTAACAAAATGTAAACAATAGAAAATTAATAAAACTTAAAAAAAAAAGATATGGACAGCTTCAGAGGTGGAATTCAGCCGGTTCGGACCAGTTCAGGCGAACTGGTAGCGCCGATGATCAATTGGTCCTGCCCACCCACCCCTGCTCTATCCTTTATTTCCTGCTTTGTAGCTCATCTCAATCGTGCAGCACAGCTGATTTCCCCCCCTTGCTGTTCTACTTACCGTTGCTGACTTGGAAGGTAAGCAGCTGAGCTTCTAAATGCTCCCATTTTTAGTGCTGGAGCGAGTGCCTTAGGCACACTCACATACAAAGTGTGCGTGCACACACAAAGCGCATGCTCACCGAACTGGTTGTTAAGCTGGCAGCATTCCACCACTAGGCAGCTTGTGCTTGATTGGGCTGGTATTTCTGCCGGACTTCCCAGTTTTGGATCAGGGGGTCCTGCCAGGATCTCCATTACTCAGCTTGGAGAAAACCAACTCTCCAAAGACGAGTGAGGCTTAGCTGCACCTCCCAAGACAAATTCAGAATTTGTCTTCTTCTTCGGATCCAGGAGGTGAATGACAAGAGGACTAGGAAACAACGGACACCACTAATTTTAGGGGATAAGATTCAACTGTTTAGATTCCAACAAGTCATTATTTAAGAGTCACTGGGAATACAAATGTCATAGATAAATAAATTCAGGATAGCAATTATTTCTGAGCTCAGTGAAACATATGTTCTGCAGAAATAAACTTATCACATTTTAAGAGAAGCTCAATGTTGACAGATGAAAAAAAAAAAGTTTCTTCCTAAGTTGAATGAAATTGCTATTTTAAGTCTCCAGATTCTGTCCTAGTGATTCCTTTGAGTGGCACCAATGTTTGGGGATAAATAACTGACAAGTGAATCCCTTGCCACAAATAGTAACAAGCTTTTGAATTTCTGACCTCGCTGCCTTACAGTCCGAAGAGATCAAGCAGAAGCAGGGATGAAACTTGCTACAATTTCAAGGCAACCATCCCCCCCCCAAAAGACTCTAAAGACCAGTGCTCATCTACATTTCCTAGTCAGTGTTGTCCAAAGACCCTACTGTGGTCATGTGGTGGCATGACTATATGCCAAGTTGCACATTCTGCTACATTCCCATCATGGTACCTATAAATAAATAGGTCAGTGGTGGGTTGCCCCCCAGTTCTATAGAACCAGTAGTAAAACTGACGGGAGGCTCTGCCCACCGACCCCGACATCATCAGAATGCTTCTGTGCATGTGCAGAAGAGCGTGCGTGCACGACTTAGCTACAAACCGGTAGTAAAAGTAGGTAGAACCCACCCCTGAAATAGGTGGTACTTGGGGTGAAATGCTACCGGTTCGGACCAGTTTTCCTGAACCAGTAGTAATAAAAGCTAGTAAAAAATATTCTTGGTTCGGACAAACCAGTACTTCCGACAATCAGCTGTGCCACACGATTTATATTCGCTAGAAAGCAGGAAATCCTGCTTCCTAGCGAATCTAAATAATGAGGCACAGCTGTTCCCCCCCCCCACTGTTCTACTTACCTTAGAAAAGGCTTCTTAATCCTCCTTTTTCAGCATTGTACGGTAGTACCTGTGGTGCGCAAGCACACAAAGCACACATTTGGTGTGTACCACACACGCATACACACAGCGAACCGGTAGTGAAGCAAACCTGTAGCAGACTTAAGAGCATTTCACCCCTGATGGTACCTATTTATCTACTTGCTTTTGAACAGCAAGGTTGGCAGGGGCTGGACCAAGAACAGGAGCTCACATTTCCTAGTCAAGGGAGCCAGCATTGTCCAAAGACCCTACCATGGTCATGTGGTAGCATGACTATATACCAAGGTGCACATTCTGTTACCTTCCCATCGTGGTACCTATAAATAAATAGGTGGTATCTATTTACCTGCTCGCATTTGCATGCTTTTGAACAGCAAGGTTGGCAGGAGCTCACCCCATCATTCAGTACTTGGGTCTTGAACAGTCAAGTCCTTAACTACTGGCCACTGTACCCCAAACCATCTCCCACATCATCTTAATAAGAAGGCTACAACTAGGAAAACTGATATGGGCTCTTCAGTATCTGCTCTTGGCCTAAGAAGATTCTTCCTTCAGGTTCCATAACGAGGCCTGATCTATGTATCACAAGTTGAATTTCAAGTGCCTTGCCCTGCCTGGGAACCTGCAGAAGACATTGTCTTGCATTGTCTTCTGCAGAGTATACTAATTTAAATCACTTTTACTAATGCCACCGTGCTAGAACACCAGAATATACTTTCATCCAAATTTAAAAATGTAATGAAAGTACCATCTTTTATGAATACAGAAGGTACAATCTCTCCATGGAGCTGCGAGTAAAAATATTTATTCTTTTGGAAGGCAGATGGGTGGGCAGGAACCAAATGCTACATATACACAGTTGCTGTTTTCTTGAAGGGCAATTCTAAAAGTATCACCCAGAGACAACGATGAAAAAAAAATAAAGCCCTAAGAATGTTCTTTCTCCTTCTCCTTTCATTACAGCAGAGTTTCTCAACCTTAGAAGCTTGAAGACGGGTGGACTTCAACTCCCAGAACCCCCCACCCAGCAGCGCTGGGTGGGGGATTCTGGGAGTTGAAGTCCACCCGTCTTCAAGCTTCCAAGGTTGAGAAACACTGCATTACAGCAAAGGATTCTTAAGAACCTGAGAACTTCGGATACCAACTGGAAGGCATTCTGAGCTCCACGACCATGATGTGATTAGCAATAATGTTTAATCCAGTCTGGAGACTGTTCTCTCAGGGGGTTGTCTCTGGAGTTGAAGCTTCCATTACAGCATCACACAACCTGTTCTCCAAAAAGCCAGATGGAAAAGCACAGGAATGAGGTCCAAGAGATACAGATTAGTTAGGGAATTGGGTTGCAAACTTTGGACTGTTAACATTCTCTATTTATAATGTTCTTATTTTTCTATTTGCAGTTAAATGCAGTAGATTGTATTTTGGATTTGAGCAGCATGTTGGCCTAATGGGGAAAAATCTTCACCTCCCAGTCAGAAGGTTGAGACTTCAATCCTAGGTAGCGGCAGAGCCAGGTATTTTCCTACGTAAACCAAATTTTTCAAATTGCAGCCATAGCTCAGTGAAATCACATCCACTATTCTAGGCTTCTTCAGACAGCAAGCCAGCATTTTGCTGCCTACTTAGCCTCTACAGGGAGAGAACATATGGTAAGGATGTGGCTAACTGATGAGGACCAATCAGTCTGAAATAGATCTATATTAGTCTCCCAATAGGCAGCAAAATGCTGGCTTGCTGTCTGAAGAAGCCTAGAATAGTGGATGTGATTTCACTGAGCTATGGCTGCAATTTGAAAAATTTGGTTTACGTAGGAAAATACCAATCTGAAGAAATATGTATGTATGTATGTATGTATGTATGTATGCATGTATATATGTATCTGCTGTGAGCTCCACATGGCATCAGGAAGGGCATCCAGCCAGTAAATGCTCAGCTCCATCCAGTTGTCCCAACACCATCCTGAATTAAGGGATTACAGGATCGTAAAAGGGGAGCTTTTATTGTATATTGAACTTCTTTTTTCTGCATAGAGGGAACCTCATGTTACTGCAGCTCCAGCACTAAGTTTGAGAAACGATCCCTGAGGTTCCTTCTTATAGCTGATTCCAGCTGGACCAGAGAACCCCAATGCAGAAAATATTGGAAAGTGGATTGAATCAAGCCATCCCCAAATCAAAGTCCTCAAGATGTTTTGGGATAATAACTCTTTACTTTCCCACCCAAGTATGGTATTAGTTGCTGAGTGTTGTTCCTATCAGCAGATATAACATTCATCAGAATTGGTCCTGATAGGTTTAGTCGTGTTAATTTTGTTGTAGGCATACTTGCAGTCATCTTCTTTATTAAGTCATAGACAGTTTGATTAGAACTAAGTTATTATTGAATGTCTTCCAGCATTTATTTCTTATTTTTATACTCTGTTTCACCGAAAATAAGACATCCCCTGATAATAAGCCCAATTGGGCTTTTGAGTGCATGCGCTAAAATAAACCCACCCCAAAAATATTTAAATGCAGAGCTGGAAATCAGGTAAGATGGCAAGAGGAGCTCCATCTCACTCCACACGCCCCAAAATAATAAGACCTCCCCGAAAATAAGGCAAAGCACTTATTTTGGGGTTAAAAAAATATAAGACAGGGTCTTATTTTAGGGGAAACACGGTACCTCAAACCAGTGGTGAAATCCAATTTTTTTTACTACCGCTTCTGTGGGCGTGGCTTGGTGGGCATGGTGTTGCTTGGTGGGCGTGGCTTGCTGGGCATGGCAGGGGAAGGATACTGCAAAATCCCCATTCCCACCCCACTCCAGGGGAAGGATACTGAAAAATCTCCATTCCCACCCCCACTCCTGGGGGAAGGATATTGCAAAATCTCCATTCCCACCCTACTCTGGGGCCAGCCAAAGGTGGTATTTACCAGTTCTCCAAACTGCTCCAAATTTCCACTACAGGTTCTCCAGAACCTGTCAGAACCTGCTGGATTTCACCCCTGCCACAAACTAACTTTCCATTGGGCAGAGGCCCTTGGCAACTGCACAATCTAACTTAAAAGTATCCACAATGAACGAAATATGATCGGTTTTATGGCTCTGAAACCAGAGCGCTAATTAGAAGACAGTCTTTGCTGCTGATGTCACAGGGACTACCAGATCTGGGCTGCCAAACCCCTGATAAGTATAACTTTATTGTCATTGTACATATACACACAGTACATCCATACAAATAAATTCACATAGCACCCAAAGACCAGGCCCAACACACATAACAATCCCCAAACACCCTCCCACCCACCACAAATTCCCCTCCCCTAAACCACCCAAACATCCACACAGCAGACCATGTAATGCTGTCCAACAGCTCACTGATGGTGGCCCTTTAGTTCATTGAGTGCAATTATAGCTCTGGGATAGAAACTATTCAGAAAATGTGGTCCGAGTTTTAATTGTTCTGTATCTTCTGCAGAAGGCAACAGTCCAAAAAGATTGTAAGCAAGATGGGAAGAGTCTCTGAGAATGTTATGCAACTTCCTCAAACAGCGAGATTCAAAGATGTCGTCCAGGGCTGGAAGCTGGAGCCCGATGAAATTCTGGGCAGTTTTAATGATTCTCTGTAGAGCTTTTTTTGTCTGCTACAGAGATGCTCCCATACCATGCAAGAATGCCGTAGTCCATGAGAGGTTCTTCGAGATATAAATGCCCAGAAATTTAGAACTACCAACCCTCTCCACCTCCTCACAATGGTAAATGTACATCTCTCTTTCTCCTGAAGTCAATTATAAGTTCTTTAGTTTTTTTGATGTTAAGTGTAAGATTATTTTTTTTACCCCACAATGTCAGCCCTTGTACTTCCTTTCTATAAACAGACTCATTGTTCTTATTAATGAACCCCACCACTGTCGTGTCATCCATGAATTTAATAATTGCATTGGTGTTATGCCATGGGGTGCAGTCACATGTATACAAGGAAAAAAGGAAAGGGCTGATGAGCACTGGAAGTCCATCAGCCTGAAGATTTTGCATTCTTGATAAAAAAAAAAAAAGGAAGAGAGTTACTGAGAGTTTCTGTCTGCATAATTTATAATCACCATTTCACTGTAAGTCAGATGCAAAAACAGAAGCTGTGGCTCAACTTCCTGTTAGTGCAGCCACCTCCGATTGCAAAATCCTGGTGAGGACTGTCTTTGGCTCAAAACAATAGACATGGGCAAACATTTGAGACAGAGCAGAAACACAGTAGAGGTTGTCTCTTTGGGTCTTCTTAGAATCAAATCTATGAGAGAATTTCCCCATCATCAGATCAGGACTGCCACAGTGCAGAGAAACACCAGGTGGCAGCAGAGAGACAACGAAACCATTGGCTCATTACTGCTCTCTAGCCTTTATCTCTGGTTTTACAACCCCAATCAGAGCAATAACTGCTAGAAAGGACTAAATGAGCCAAGGAGTGGCTCAGGGAGAGTGGGTCCTTTTGAAAAATCAGAAGAACTCAGAGCTAGAACAATCACCTGACACTCCTTACCTCTGATTTCTGCACCGTTTTTGTGCATTGAGATCAACAACCAGATTGCTGTCTGAAATAACTAGTTTTGTTGCTGGGAATGAAAACTGCCGATCCATCTGACCATGACAAGTAATAAATTATATTTTTGAATAGATCCCCCTCTATGTGGGAGATTCAGGTCATTCACCCCTATTGTCTCCTTGATGCCCTGAATGGCTCTGAGCAAAGACATATGCAAGGGCATTTGGAGCCATCTCTTCTGCTTTAATGGCTGGGGATTATAAGAATTTAAGCCAATTTAAGCCAATAATATTTGGCAATCATTTGTTTGAAATGGTATAGTGTTTCCTGCCTGAGCAGAAGGCTGGACTCGAAGACCTCCAAGGTCCCTTCCAACATTGTTATTCTGTTATTCTGTCAGAGCAACAAATAACTTAGACTTACAATAACTTTATTCAGGGTGGACTGCTGGGGGTTCGCAGGGTTTCGGGAGAACCTCTAGCTAATATTCTGTGCAGTTCGGAGAACCCCCAAATTCCACTCCTGGCTGGCCATGCCACACCCCTCCCAGGAGTCCCCACGCGGCCTGTTTTGGATTCAGGTAAGTGCAGGGCGCGCGTGGAGGCTCAGGGAGGGCAAAAAATGGGCCTACCGGAAGTTCGGGAAGGCCTGAAATGGACCTGTTTCCAGCCTCCAGAGGGCCTCTGGAGCCTGGGGAGGCCATTTTCACCCTCTCGGAGGCTTGAGGAAAGCCTCCGGAGCACGCCAATTAGGCCACACCCATCATGGCCACGCCCACCCAGCGACCAGGCAGAGAACCCCTTGCTAAAATTTTTGAACCCCATCCCTGACTTTATTGTCACTTTGAATGTAACTAATTGGCATACATTAAAATGTATAGTTAGGGCATCTGCAAAGCCTGGGTTTTTACCTGAATATTAAATCTGTTAGATCAGCGGTCACCAAACTGGTGGTCTGTGGACTACTGGTGGTCCATGAGAAAATTTTGGTGGTCCGCAGAAAAATTATTTGCATTTTTTATATTGCATTAAATCAGGGGTCCTCAAACTACGGCCCCTGAGCTAAATACATGCAATGAATGTTTGTGTTGCTGCAGAGAGTCTCCCCCTTCGGGGTCTTCTTGTGGGGGTCAGAGGGCAGAAGAAATTCCAACTCGGGGTCTGCTTCAGCCTCCTGGTGCAGGGCTTTGGGCGAAGGCTGGAGGGAAGTGCTGCTGGTGACGAAGAGCCAGAGGGACTGCATCATGGCCTGGAACTGGCTGACCATCTCAGCCAACTGAGCCTCCAGGCACTGGTACCTGGTCTTGAACTCCTGCAGGTCTTCCCTCTGCTTGGAAAGCCTATGCTTGTAGTCCCCAGTGAAGTGCTTCTGCTAAGCCTCCTTCTCGGTCAGATCCAATTTGAACTGAGCCAACTGTTTTGCCAACTCTTTCTCGTGGTGGGTGCTTAGCTCCAACAACTACTTCTTGTTGGGGCTCTAAGGAGCCCAGGTGGGGAGGCGAGGAGTGGCTGGGTAGGGAGGGGCAAGTAGAGGCCGGTGAGGTGCCCTTCGATGTAAGTGACATCAAGTTGACCATACCGACCCAGTCACATGACCACCTAGCCACGCCCACCCAGCCAGTCATTAGGCAGATGATATTAGTGGTCCGTGGGATTTAAAATTATGAATTTAGCAGTCCCTGAAGTTTGAAAGGTTGGTGACCCCTGTGTTAGATTGTAGAAGTGAGCATGCAAAGGTCTTTCATAACACATCTAATAGGTTCATACGATTCCACCAGCCCAATAACGGACACCTGCTGGAAGCGGGCCTGAGAAAACTTCTAGTTTTTCTTTAAGGTTTGGCTGTGTCTGTGGCTCTGTTCTTTTGTCAAATACGGTTTTTAGAGCTTCAGGAAACTACAAAATCTGTCTGGCTTAAAAGAAAGATTCAGCCTCCAGAGAAGAGGAATATGGCTCTTTCTTTGTGCTTTGAGCTCTGTTTTTGTTTAATTTTCTCTTTTAAATTTCGGTTGAAAGTGTTGCTGTTGCTATTACGGGTTGAGTCTGGGAAAAGAAAGAAAATTCAGCCTGGCACAGAAGGCCGACGCTTGGAAATGTCTGACAGTTGCAGGGAGCACTCCATGAAGTATAAAACGAAAAGCGACAAAAGAAAAAAAAAAAACCCCATGAAAAGCAAAAGGCAAGGACTGCAGACTCGGTAAAATTTATTCAACAATAATTGTGGAGGAAGAAGAGGAGGAGTAATTAATCAAACTTCTCTTTGACATTTTTCAGTAGGTGGTGAAGGGGGTGAAGATCAGTGGAGCAGGATTTGTTTGCCAAACCGCCTCCACCCGTTCAGAAGGAAACGAGCAAAAAAGACCTAACTAAACTTTCGAGAAAGCTTCTCCTGCTTGCAAACATGATTTGAAACAGCGGTGAAATCGGGCCGGATCTATCTGGCTCGCACAAACCAGTTGCGGCTCTGCATGCGCAGAAAGGGGTTACGATTAGGCTTAGGTTTAGGCTTAGGTTTAGGCTTAGGCTTAGGTTTAGGGTTAGGGTTAGGCTTAGGGTTAGGGTTAGGGTTAGGGTTAGGGTTAGGGTTAGGGTTAGGTTAGGGTTAGGGTTAGGCTTAGGTTAGGGTTAGGCTTAGGCTTAGGGTTAGGGTTAGGGTTAGGGTTAGGTTAGGGTTAGGGTTAGGGTTAGGGTTAGGTTAGGGTTAGGGTTAGGGTTAGGTTAGGGTTAGGGTTAGGGTTAGGCTTAGGGTTAGGGTTAGGGTTAGGGTTAGGTTAGGGTTAGGTTAGGGTTAGGGTTAGGGTTAGGGTTAGGTTAGGGTTAGGGTTAGGGTTAGAGTTAGAGTTAGAGTTAGAGTTAGAGTTAGAGTTAGAGTTAGAGTTAGAGTTAGGGTTAAGGTTAGGCTAGGGCTAGGGCTAGGGCTAGGGCTAGGGCTAGGGCTAGGGCTAGGGCTAGGTTACAGTTAGTCTTAGGTTTAGGCTTAGGTTTAAGTTTAGGTTTAGGCTTAGGCTTAGGCTTAGGTTTAGGTTTAGGCTTAGGCTTAGGGTTGGGCTAGGGCTAGGGCTAGGGCTAGGGCTAGGGCTAGGGCTAGGGCTAGGGCTAGCGTTAGGGTTAGTGTTGGGGTTGGGGTTGGGGTTGGGGTTGGGTTAGGCTTAGGGTTAGGCTTAGGGTTAGGGCTAGGGCTAGGGTTAGGCTTAGGGTTAGGGTTAGGGTTAGGGTTAGGGTTAGGGTTAGGGTTAGGGTTAGAGTTAGAGTTAGAGTTAGAGTTAGAGTTAGAGTTAGAGTTAGAGTTAGAGTTAGAGTTAAGGTTAGGCTAGGGCTAGGGCTAGGGCTAGGGCTAGGGCTAGGGCTAGGGCTAGGGCTAGGGTTAGGTTACAGTTAGTCTTAGGTTTAGGCTTAGGTTTAAGTTTAGGCTTAGGCTTAGGGTTGGGCTAGGGATAGGGATAGGGATAGGGATAGGGATAGGGATAGGGATAGGGATAGGGATAGGGATAGGGATAGGGATAGGGCTAGCGTTAGGGTTAGTGTTGGGGTTGGGGTTGGGGTTGGGTTAGGCTTAGGGTTAGGCTTAGGGTTAGGGTTAGGGTTAGGGTTAGAGTTAAGGTTAGGTTAGGTTTAGGGTTAGGGTTAGGGTTAGAGTTAGAGTTAGAGTTAGAGTTAGAGTTAGAGTTAAGGTTAGGCTAGGGCTAGGGCTAGGGCTAGGGCTAGGGCTAGGGCTAGGGCTAGGGCTAGGGCTAGGCCTAGGCCTAGGCCTAGGGCTAGGGTTAGGTTACAGTTAGTCTTAGGTTTAGGCTTAGATTTAAGTTTAGGTTTAGGCTTAGGCTTAGGCTTAGGTTTAGGCTTAGGCTTAGGCTTAGGGTTGGGCTAGGGCTAGGGCTAGGGCTAGGGCTAGGGCTAGGGCTAGGGCTAGGGCTAGGGCTAGCGTTAGGGTTAGTGTTGGGGTTGGGGTTGGGGTTGGGGTTGGGGTTGGGTTAGGGTTAGGGTTAGGGTTAGGGTTGGGGTTGGGGTTGGGGTTGGGGTTGGGGTTGGGGTTGGGGTTGGGGTAGGGCTAGGGCTAGGGCTAGGGCTAGGGCTAGCATTAGGGTTAATGTCCTGCGCGCTCCTGTTCCCAAACACGTAGCGAAGGTAAGTGGATTTCACTGCTACTTTGTAACATCACCTCCTCAAGACAACGTGGTGAAGAAACTGCCCAAATCAGAAGAGGAAGGAACAGGAGCAGTAAATAAGTTGTTGTCAGTTCCCAGAAGTCTCCCTAGAAATGCTGTTGGGGCTCACTGCACAACCACAAGTTAGGCAAGTGTGGTCAGAGGAATTTCAGCACAGTTCCTGCCCTAGAGAAAACAACCTACATCAGGACAGACAAGAGGATCTGTGACCAGTGGTTGGCTGAGATGTCTTGTGTGCTTCTGTGGTTGATGAGGGCGTAGGGTGGGATGGGAGCACTCAAAAGGCTTCTTTTGAATGCACAAGGAAACGCTAGCATGCCACACCTGTGATCATTGGAGCCTCTTTTTTACCTTTTAAAAGCATTTTTTTTACAACCAATTCGGCCGAATAGGTTGTTACAAAAAACTTTTAAAAGTTAAAAAAAAAAGGCTCTGACGATCGTGCACCACAGCTGTGATCGTCGGAGCCTTTTTTTTTTTTACTTTTTTAAAGCATTTTTACTACCGATTCCGGACAACCAGTAGTAAAAAAAAGTTTTAAAAGTTTTTTAAAAAGTTCTGACTATTGCACTTCGCTCACCTGATCATCAGAACTTTTTTTTTACTTACATTTTTTACTACCAGTTTGGCGAACTAGTAGCCTTTCTTACTACCGGTTCAAGTGAACCGGAGCAAACCGGAAACATTTCATCTGCATGTTCTGCTTCAGATACCATGATGCCTCCTCCCAGAAGAGAAAACAAGTCATGAAGAGGACATGTAAGGTCCCAGACAATCCTGCGGATAATTCTTCTCCATCTGATTTTGTGTCCACTAGATGTATTGTTCCCATGCATTAGAAGTGAAGGGCCCAAATTCAAACATTCAAATCTCCAGCACACAGGCTGATAGTTTGCAAAAAGTCTGTGGATAAAGAGGATAAGATGACGCTAGTATGCTAAAAAGGGGGAAGCAGTTTGTCACGGCAGTTCTCGAGAGCCAAATTTTATCAACAAAGCTAAATTGATAGAGTCTTCCAGAGCAGCTTTGATTTGACCTGCAACTGCTCCCATATGTAAATGACAATTAACACAAACCAGCTGCTATTAACCCACAAACTATTGCTGAGACACAACTGGGGCTTCAAGGTGGAAGAATTTTTGGAAAACCTGACGAACTTTGATTGGCATGGATTGCGGTGCAGAACGCAACTGGAGACAACCAATTAAAGCACTTGAAGCACAGAAATAAGCGGGCAGGGGGCTCATCCACAGATGTGTGGGTATGCTGAGACATCTACCTATAAGACATTGTCATTTGTGGAGCTCAAGGCCAGAAAGCAGCAAGGACTCCACAGTTTAAATCTGAGCTATATTCTCTTCTATTGGAAGATTCACATTTTCCTGTGTGTCTACAAATTCTTCTCTCCCATCAATAAATTTGGGAGTCTTGCAATAGCTTATTATCCTTACTTGAACTTCTGGGCTGGAAACCCTGTCACCCTCCAGCCATTACCAAACTGCCATGCAAGCACCTCCTTCATGTCAAGCACAGGAAATCAAAAGCCAAGACTCCAGGTTTATTGCCTGCTAACATTCTCTACAAGAATCTGCACTACTAACAGTCAAAGCAATTTGGCGGTGGATTGGAATTCAAGGTGGCTTGGACTTAGATCTCTTATGGGCAGGAAGTGACTCAAGAGTGATCAAGGCACTTGAACCCACCCTTGGGTTCAGCCTGGTCATCTCCTACATCAGCATCCCTCAATGTTTTGGGTACCAGGGACCGGTTCCATGGAGAGAGGTTTTTCCGTGGACAGGAGGGGGTGTGGTTTCATGTGTTGCCTGCATTCCATGGATGGGACTTCACTTGTTTGTGCAATCCAGTTGCTGGCAGACCACAGACTAATACCAGTCCACATACTGAGGGTTGGGGACCCCTGTCCTACATCATCACTGCTGATGAGCATTGGGATGGTGCAACTTCTAGCTCTTTATCATTTAGAATAACAGAGTTGGAAGGGACATTGGAGGTCTTCTAGTCCAACCCCCTGCTTAGGCAGGAAACCCATACACCACTTCAGACAAATGGTTATCCAACAACTTCTTAAACACTTCCAGTGTTGGAGCATTCACAACTTCTCATGGCAAGTTGTTCCACTGATTAATTGTTCTGTCAGGAAATTTCTCCTTAGTTCTCAGTTGCTTCTCTCCTTGATTAGTTTCCACCCATTGCTTCTTCTCCTGCCCTCAGGTGCTTTGGAGAATAGCTTCTTCTTTGTGGCAGCCCCTGAGATATTGGAACACTGCTATCATGTCTCCCCTAGTCCTTCTTTTCATTAAACTAGACATACCCAGTTCCTGCAACCGTTCTTCATATGTTTTAGCCTCCCCTAACCATCTTTGTTGCTCTTCTCTGCACCCTTTCTAGAGTCTCTATATCTTTTTTACATCGTGGCGACCAAAATTGAATGCAGTATTCCAAGTGTGGATTTAACAAGGCATTATAAAGTGCTATTAACACTTCATGTGATCTTTTTTTTTTTTAATTTGATTTATATGCCGCCCTTCTCCGGAGACTCAGGGCGTCTTACAATGCGTTAAGCAATAGCCTTCATACTTTTGTATATTTATACAAAGTCAGCTTATTGCCCCCACAAACTGGGTCCTCAATTTACCTACCTTAGAAAGGATGGAAGGCTGAGTCAACCTTGAGCCTGGGGAGATTCGAACTTGCAGTAATTGCAGGCTGCTGAATGTTAATAACAGGCTATTAGCCAGCTGCGCCACAAGGCCCCTTGATTCTTGATTCTATCCCTCTTTTTATGCAACCTAGAACTGTGTTGGCTTTTTTGGCAGCTGCTGCACACGGCTGGCTCATATTTACATGGTTATCCACTAGGACTCCAAGATCCCACTCACAGTTACTACTATTGAGCGAGGTACCACATATACTGTACCTGTGCATTTTGTTTTTCTTGCCTAAATGTAGAACTTTACTTTTATCACAATGAATTTCATTTTGTTAGATAGCGCCAAGGGTGGGTTCTAAATTTTTTTACTACCGGTTCTGTGGGCATGGCTTATTTTGTGGGTGTGGCTTGGAGGTCATGTGACTAGGTGGGCGTGGCTAGCTGGGCAGAGTCATTTCTGGAAGCTCCTCGCACTTACGACCAGTCCTCGCACTTACGACCCGACTCATTTGTTTGCTTTTAACACTGATCAGCTGTACGACGGCCCTTTGAAGCCCCGCGGCAAGAGTTTAAACAGTTTTTTTCCCTCTAGTCATCAGCTGGGACTCAGGAGGCAGCAATAGATTGGGGGTGGGACCAAATAAAAGGTAAGAATAACGTGGGTGGATGGGGGGGTGGGAGGGCGGGGGGGGAGAACCGGTTCGGTGACGTCATATCATCACCGCTACCGGCTCGGCCGAACCGGACCGAACCAGGAGGAACCCACCACTGGATAGCGCCCCATGTTCAAGTCTGTCAAGATCCTTCTGCATCTTAAGTCTATCTTCTGGAGTGTTCGCTATTCCTGCCAGCTTGGTGTCATCTGCAAATTTGATGAGTTCCCCATGTATCCTCTTGTCCAAATCATTGATGATGTGCTCAGCTACCACTTGTCCAAACTGTACTTTTACGTGTGTCAATTTTATGCTACGACCCCCATTTATGTCTTAGAACTGTTTGAGACCCATCACAACTCCCATTTGTGCTGCCCTTTCCAAAGCACCAACCCCAAATACGGGTTTTGTGTAGAGGCAGATCGCACAGGGACCTTTTCCGCTGTGAGCAAAAGCTGAGCTGCCACTAATTATCCATACTTTGTGGTTTCGTGCTTCCTCCGTGTGCTCTTCACACCACACTTCCTGTTCTGCGTATCAGCTCTGGAGCTGGGCACACAGGTTTATCGCCCACGCCACCGACCTGCACACTTTCGAGGCTCTTCATGGACGACACTTCCCTTTTTGTGTGGCATTGTGAAACCTTTCAGCTCTCTTTGGGGAACCGGTTGAGTGCAGAGAAAATTGACTAAACTTGAGAGTTCAACAAGAAATAGTAGCCAGCTTGCTTTTTAAATCAGCATGAACGGTGCCCTTCGTATTTTTTCCTCCCTTTACTTTTCTAGTCAAGTCCAATCCTAACCTTGGAACTTGTAGTCAGTTTCACTTGAAATTGATAGGATTCAGAATTAGAACAGAACAGAATAGAATAAAGAGTAGAGTAGAGTAGAGTAGAGTAACTTTATTGGCTGTGTGTGATTCTATTGTATTCTCTACTCTACTCTACTCTACTCTACTCTACTCTACTCTACTCTACTCTACTCTACTGTATTTCTTACTCTATTCTACTCTACTCATTTCCCATCACACACAGCCAATAAAGCTACTCTACTCTACTCTACTCTACTCTACTCTACTCTACTCTACTCTACTCTATTTCTCATTCTATTCTACTCTACTCTACTCTACTCTACTCTACTCTACTCATTTCCATCACACACAGCCAATAAAGCTACTCTACTCTATTTCTTATTCTATTCTATTCTATTCTATTCTATTCTATTCTATTCTATTCTATTCTATTCTATTCTATTCTATTCTATTCTATTCTATTCATTTCCCATCACACACAGCCAATAAAGCTACTCTACTCTATTATATCTACTCTACTTTACTCTACTCTACTCTACTTTACCCTACTCTACTCTACTCTATTTCTTATTCTATTCTATTCTATTCTATTCTACTCTACTCTACTCTACTCTACTCATTTCCCATCACACACAGCCAATAAAGATACTCTACTCCTACTCCTACTCTACTCTACTCTACTCTATTTTTTATTCTACTCTCCTGTTCTCTTCTGTACTCTACTCCACTCCACTCCATTCCACTCCATTCCATTCCATTCCATTCCATTCCATTCCATTCCACTACTTATTTGATATTAGTGTATGTCCCGTGGCAAGTTTACCATGGTGAATTGTCCCCTGGCGAATTGGATGCAGCAAGTTGGCTGTGGTGAGTTGTCATAGACTCCTCAGCGGTGCCTGTTTGAAGGACGGAGACCCAGATCATGTCTAGAAAAATTCCAGTTGGACACACACGATACATCAAATTGTCATAGAATAGCCCAGGACCATTTTTATCAGGAAAGTATTATGTCAAACTACGAACACTTTAACCTACAAAGCTCTACGTGACCCTGGCCCAGATTATCTCAGGGGCCATCTCCAATCAGAAGAAAAACCTTCCATCAGCTAGAAATATTTCAGACATACCGTTTTCAGCAGTAACTTCATGCGAACTCAGCCTTTTATTTAAATGTCTGCTTCCTCTTGGGGATTTTCAGCAAGCAAGGGGGGAAAAATGAAGATCTAGGCTGGTCATTTCCTGAAAAATGTCTAAGCCACTAAAAATAATGTGGTTCATTTGTCTGCCCTTGAATACAAACCTGAGACTTTACTAAATTCATTTCTGGTTTTTTTTAAAAAAAACGTAGTTAATTAAGGTTGCTCTAATTCTGTGGTCTCATTTATACCATCTCTGTTGATACAAACTTCAGAAAGATTTAGGAGCATACTCTGAACATCAGTCTCAAGTGCCCTCTGGCAGAGATGCTGCAGATAACTGAGATGAGCTGGTGTCATCAATCAATAAATTAAGAGTTTGGGTTTCAGCACGCTATGATTTCTGAAACAATTCCTGGTACAGTAGTGGCCAAAATTGTGGAAACCCTTTGGGGAAAGTGTATTTTTGAGGTTTGATCTAATAAGAGGCTAATCACACCACTTTTTTGGGGGGGAGTTTCAAGATAATCCTATTCCACTGCTATAATGGCCTGGGAATAGCCCAGACCTTAACCCAATTGAAAATCTATGGAGCCGACTAAAGAAACCTGTTAGTCAGAAGCGACCCAGCAATAAAATTCAGTTAATAGAAGCAATCATTCAATCTTGGTTTCACATTATAACAGCTGCAGAACTAAAAGAGTTAGTTCACTCCATGGGAAGACATTGTAAGGCCATAATTCATGCTAAAGGTTACCCAGCTAAGTATTAACTGACATGGTGATAATGTTTGTATATCTTATTTTTTCTATGGTGATCATTTTTGTATATCTCTTTTTTTCTATCTGTTTCACTTTTCTTTATACCGGAACTGCTATTCTAATAGCAAATCCTTCATGAAAGTTATTGCATGACATTCTTGATTAAATTATCTTTCCATTGATATATACTTTTATGGTACTACTCCCCACCCCCCAAAAAAGTGATGTTATTAGCTAATTTTAGAAAATCCACTTTTCCCAAAAGATTTCCACAATTTTGGCCACTACTGTACATCTTCAAAAAAACAAAACTTGTAAGCGACTATTTAGCAAGTTCTGTGAATGATCACAGAAATGAGCTCTTTTTCTTAATTTCCAAGCGAGACAGGCTGCCTTTTTTTTTGACTGAGAATTATTTTCGAGGTCCCGCTTTCAATAATATTATTTTTATGAACAGATATATAATTCCCCTCACCAACTGCCTTCCACCTTAAAGATAAAACAACGCAATGCTATTTACACAGACGTGAAAATTGCATGGGTAGTCCACGTACGACCGCAATTGAAAGGCCAAAATTTCTGTTGCTAAGGGAGACATTTGTTAAGTGAGTTTTGCCCTGTTTTATGACCTTTCTTGCCACAGCTGTTAAGCAAATCACTGCCGTCATTAAGTTAGTAACATGGTTGTTAAGCGAATCTGGCTTTGCTACTGACTTTTGCTTGTCAGAAGGTCACAAAAGGGGATGACATGACACAGACACACACATGGGACACTGCAACCGTCATAAATGTGAGACAGCTGCAAACAAAGGTGGGTTTCACATAATTTTTACCACCGGTTCATCGCACACCGAAAATGCATGCGTGCGGCCTTCCGCACATGTGCTTTGTTTGTGAATGCATTTTGCTCACATGCACGCAGCTTAGAAAACGTGACTAAATAGGTCGGTGTAGTGCAGGTCGCCACTACCAGCTGAATATCACCACTGGCTGCCAAGCATCTGAATGTAAATCACGTGATCACGGGGATGCTGTAATGATCTGATGTGGCCCGTACGTGGTGTGTACAGCTAGTAGCTGATTCTGACAGCGAGGAGGCTGGTGTGGTGCTGCGCCAGCAGCCTGTGCAGCTGGCACTCGAGTCAGACAATGAGGAGGCTGGAGAAGATGTGGTGCCAGAGGCAGGGATTCAGCCAGGGCCTTCAGAACCTCCAGAAGCTCCCATAAGTGAAGAGGAAGAAGAGGAGGAGCCTCTTCTCAATGCACAGGCATGCAGAGCTACCAAAAGGCAGGAGTGGCTTCTCAGGAGGAGGTCTCCTCGAGAGTAAGGCTTGGGGCTAATTGGCCACTCTCTTAGCCTATTTAAGGAGGAACGCCGACTGAAGCAATTTGCAGGGAACAACTTAGTTCACATTCCTTCATGTCTTGTCTTGCTTATCTTATCAGCTTCCTGCAAATTGCTTCTGGGCATTCTGCCAACCATAGTAAGTTTTCAGTTATTATTCTTTGAATTCTTGGCGGCTGTTAATGCAGTTAATTGACAGCCGTTGTTGTAAAAGACTGGTTTATTTAGTAAACTAAGGTCTGAACGGACTTTGTGTGTGCTGCGTTCTTTGGGGTCCGTAGCTGGGGCAGAACATGATCGTACATGTGAAAAATGGTCATAAGTCACGACTTTCAGTGCTGTTGTCACTTTGAAAAGTGAACTGTTGTAAGGAAGGCGAGGAAAACCCGTATCGCTTCCTTTCTGGATTAGCAGTGCTATACAAATGTCTAGGGAAATTCTTAAATCATCCAGGTCATAGTTGCCCCAAAGATGCTTTTCTTTTCCCCCCAAAAAAGGCAACTGGACTTTCATGTTTGAGAAGTAAAACGTTTTCAAAGAAAAAGAAAAAATCAAGGAATCCCAGTTTTCTTTTGGTAGAAAAGCACCTTTGGGACAGTGTTATGTCATAGCAATAATAGCACTTAGACTTATATACCTCTTCACAAGGCTTTACAGCCCTCTCTAAGCGGTTTTGCAGAGTCAGCATATTGCCCCCAAGGATCTGAGTCCTCATTTTACTGATCACAAAGGACAAAAGGCTGAGTCAACCTTGAGCCAATCAGGATCGAATTCCTGGCAGTTGGCAGAATCAGCCTGCAATACTGTATTCTAAGCACTGTGCCACTATGGCTTGCTTCCTTCCTTCCTTCCTTCCTTCCTTCCTTCCTTCCTTCCTTCCTTCCTTCCTTCCTTCCTTCCTTCCTTCCCAAGCAACAGCACTTAGACTTATATACTACTTCAGTGGGGCTTTGCTTGTTTTTGCAGACAGGTTGCTGGCATGCTGCGGACCGGTGCCAGTCTGTAGACCGGGGGTTGGGTACCCCTGGCATAAATGGATGGTGAGTGTACACATGTGCATGTGACTAGACTAGGCATGACATGACATAGGAATGGAGTGGAGTGGAGTGGAGTGGAGTGGAATGGAATGGAATGGAATGGAATAGAATAGAATAGAATAGAATAGAATAGAATAGAATAGAATAGAATAGAATAGAATAGAAGTTGGAAGGGACCTTGGAGGTCTTCTAGTCCAACCCCCTGCTTAGGCAGAAAACCCTATAGCATTTCAGACAAATGGTTACCTATAAATCTTCTTAAAAACAAATGGTTATAGTGTTGGAGCATTCACTACTTCTGGAGGCAAGTTATTCCACTGATTAGACCGCCTTCTACCGCATAGCTCCCAGCGACCCATAAGATCCCACAGAGTTGGTCTCCTCCAGGTCCCGTCAGCTAAACAATGCTGGCTGGCGGGCCCGCGGGGGAGGGCCTTCTCTGTGGCTGCCCCAGCTCTCTGGAACCAGTTACCTCCTGAGGTCCAGACTACCCCCCACCCTATTGGCCTTCCGAAAAGTGGTGAAGACCTGGCTTTTCTGGCAGGCCTGAGGCCATTGATCTTGTTCTTGTGATCTGGCGAGATCCGGCCATGAATGACGTGAATGAGTTTTTAATGTTTTTAATTTTTCAATGTTTTTTTATAATTATTTTTTAAAATATAGTGTGAGCCACCCTGAGTCTTCGGAGAAGGGCGGCATATAAATTTAATTAATTAAATTAAAATTAATTAAATTAAAATTGTTCTAACTGTCAGGAAATTTCTCCTTAGTTCTAAGTTGCTTCTCTCTTTGATTAGTTTCCACCCATTGCTTCTTGTCCTACCCTCAGGTGCTTTGGAGAATAGCTTGACTCCCTCTTCTTTGTGGGTGAGGGTGAGGGTGTGAGCAGCCGCCAAGCGCATGAGCCCATGCTCCATTTGTGTGAGCGGCAGGCATGCATGGACCCCGCTTGTGCAAATAGAGCTGCCTGCCACTGCATGCATTTGCTGGCCACTTGTTGTGGAACCATCCCCTCCCCCCCCCACCACTGGTCTTGTTTTATGGTACCCTATCTCATTTCCGCTGCATTCAGATACCAACTTTCCATTCGTTACAGAAAGCACTCTGCAATTCCGTTATTTACTTTACACCGTCTCTAAATCAGCAAACACACAACACATCCTCCCACGCTTCTCCATGATCTGAGGAACAGCAAAAACCTCTTCCGTGCACAACCTGTGTGAGACTGTGAAACCATCCAGGTGTTTGCAGGCTGTGGTCTTTCTCACTGCTCCTCCCTTTTCAGGTGAAGATTCTGCAAAGCGGAATGGGACAATTCACCACAGCCTACTCACCGTGGCCAACTCAGCACGGCTAACTTACTGCAGAACAACTGGCCATGGCCAGTTCACCATGGGACACCAAGCTGCAGGACAATTTAACAATTCAATGGAATTGTTTAAAATACTGTATGTAGAAATTACCGTACTTTTCGGAGTATAAGATGCACTTTTTCCACCCTAAAAGAGGGTGGAAATGTTGGTGCATCTTATATACAGCCATTTTTGGCCTCCCGAAATCCTGCCCCGCGCATCCTGTTTTGCCTTTTTTTCACAAAAACGGGACGCGCAGAAGGGAGGCCTGCAGAGTGTTCCTGGGCGCTGGGGAGGGCAAAAACAAGATCCGTGGGGGGGGGGGGGGTTGGGAGGCCAAAACCAGGCCCATTTTTTTGCGAAAACAGTATTTAAATTTTTGTCATTCACATTTCGTTCTGTCCAGGGGTGAAATGCAGTAGGTTCTGACAGGTTCTGGATAACTGGTAGCTGAAATTTTGAGCAGTTTGGAGAACCCGAAAATGCCACCTCTGGCTGGCCCCAGAGTGGGGAGGGAATGGAGATTTTGCAATATTCTTCCCCCAGGCGTGGGGAGGGAATGGAGATTTTGCAGTATCCTTCCCCTGCTATGCCCATCAAGCCACGCCCACCAAGCCACACCACGCCCATCAAGCCACGCCCACAGAACCGGTAGTAAAAAGAAATGGATTTCACCACTGGTTCTGTCCCTCCTTTTGAAACCTTTCTCTAATGAATCTATGCCACCATTTCTTTGATATTAGTGTAACTTTTGTCCCGCAGTGAGTTGGCTGTGCCGAGTTGTCATAGACCCTCTGCAAAAGCCCTTCCCAGCCCCACCACACAAGGCAAGCTCCTGGCATCTCTCCACAAACCTGCAATCTTTCCACTCCTCCAGGTGAGCGACGACTTCCTTCTTCCAAGCATCAGGCACTGATGCAGTCAGCTCACACGCACAAAACACAGGCAGAGCGTTAAAGCTTTTCTAGAAACAATGAACATGTGTATTTCCCTTTATTCCACTCCTACCGTGCCTTCTACACCGGCGGCCTCAACATTTTCAGCTTGCCCAGAATAGTGTGATGAGTTGGGGGTTAAAACTGGTTTATTGTTATTCTTGGGACCAAAATAACAGCGTGGGAAGGGATCTAGGAAGTCTTCTAGTCCAACCCTGAGCTTAAGCAGGAGACTCTATAGCAGTGGTGGCGAACCTTTTACTCACCGAGTGCTAAACAGGTGTGCGTTTTGCGCATATGCATGGTATCTGCGCTAATGTGCAGCTACTCCCGCTTGTGCTGTGCACACGACCGCACCATCTGCAGATGCGCGTGGCTCCCCCCCCATGTGCTGCGTGGGCAATTGTGCTATCTGTGCATGCATGGAGGTTTCATGTGGCTCCCCCATGCGCTGCATGGACAATCGTTCCACTGTGCATGCGTGCAATTTTCATGCATGCAATGCATAGGCACAAACTCCATCTATGCATGTATGCGCTGTGCGCAAGGACTCTCCAGACCAGCTGGGTCCCCTGAATTGCACGCATGCACACCGGAGGCCTGAATATCGGCTGGGGCATGCATGCACATGTGCAGCTGCAGGTGAGTTGGGCGATAGCTTGAATGCCCGGAAATATGGCTGTGTGTGCCACTTTGGGCACGCGTGCCATAAGTTCACCATCATGGCCCTATACCATTTCAGAGAAGTGGTTCGCCAATCTCCAAACTCAGTGATGACCAAATAAGATCAATGTGACTCTCGCTGGCTTTATCCTTAGCAAGAAATTATGTATACGGCATGAACAACTGCTTTTTCTACCAAAAATTTTTTTAAAAAAGGATTTGTGTCTGTAACATTAAGAATAAATAAAAAGTTAGCTGAAAGGGACTTGATCATCAAGAGCAAAACTGATGCCTATAGAAGAGAAAATGTAGCTTTAATTTTTGCACAAAGGGATCACCTGGTACAAATTGGTATCATCAAGATTGTCGAGGATGTGAATCAAAGAATACATTGGTGATTGTTGCATATTACCTTTCTGCCTAAGATGACAGTGTAAGAGCCAGAGGGGGAATTATGCAATATTCTGAATGAGGAATAGGACACACAAAAATGGAATGATCAAGTGAAAAGGACTGTGGTGAGAAAAGAAAACGCAAGCAAAATATCAACTTAATAAATAATAAAGTTAGAAATAGCTTAAAACAGGGGTGAAATGCTCCTGGATTGGACCGGATCACCCGATCTGGTAGCAATTTTTCCCTGTGATTCGGTGATCCGGTAGCAATCGCCACCCGGGTTTCATTACTTCCTGGTTCTAACCAGGAAGTAATGTTTTTTTTACCTTTTGCACATGCACATCAGTGGTGGGTTTCAAATTTTTTTTTTTTATTGCAAAAGTTTTACAGTTACATTTTCACCCCTTTCCCCCCCCCGCAACCCACCCCAAACTTCCCAGCCTCCCTAACCCACCCTAACCCTCCCCTCCCCCCAGACTTCCTCACAGTATACTCATGTCAAATAAAAGGAAAAACCCTCCTTTGTATATAAAACTTGAACCCCTCCCTCCCCCTTACAAATTTTCATCTTCATTACATTAACCTATTTCAATCTTAATATAACATTTTCAAATAAATTTTCATCCTGATTACCTTAAAAATATTTCTATCTTGATATAACATTTTCTAACAAATTTTCATCCTCAACCTTAAAATATTTCTATCTTAATATAACGTTTTCAAATAAAAGCTATTTGATACTTCCTAGTTTGATATTTATTCTGAACATAATCTATCCATTTCTTCCATTCCCATTCATAAGTCTCTTGAGAACAATCTTTTAAATATGCTGAAATCTTCGCCATCTCTGCAAAACTGGCCAACTTCAAAGTCCATTCCTCAATCGTAGGCAGCACTTCATTTTTCCAATATTTACCTATCAACAATCTTGCTGCTGTTATCATGTACAATATCAATTTTGTTTCACCCAATGTAAAACCCTTAACTATACCCAATAAAAACAGTTATGGAGAAAATTGAATTTTTTTCTTCAAAACATTCTGCATGACCCACCAGATTTTTATCCAAAAAGCTTTAACTTTCTTACAGGTCCACCAAACATGATAATATGTAGCGTCTAGACAATCACATCTCCAACATTTAGGCTGCACATTAGGGTACATACACGACAATTTTTTGGGGTCTAAATGCCATCTATAAAACATTTTATAGAAATTTTCCCTCAGATTCTGCGACTGTGTAAATTTAACATTCTGAACCCAAATTTTTTCCCATGTTTCCAACATCACTGGTTCCTCAAAATTTTGTGCCCACTTAATCATGCAGTCTTTAACTAATTCAGTTTCTGAATCCCTTTCTAACAAAACATTATAAAGTCTTTTAATATGCATTGGGCCTTTCTCTTTTATGTGTCTAACTAATTCTTCCTCATACATCATTATACCAGTTTTTTGGTCCTCTTTCCATCTCAATTGCAATTGATTATATTGTAACCAAGTTAAATTAATCCCTTCAGCCAACAATGTCTGTAATGTCTTCAGCTGCTATCTGCCCGCATCTGTAAAAAGAACCTCTTTATATAAAAACCCCCCGAGTGACATTATATTTGTATTCCACAAGGTATGACCAAGATCCAGCCATAGCGGTATTTTATAATTCCAGTTGTTTCGGTGCTTCTTCCAAACTCTCAGCAAAGAATCTCTAAGTATATGGCTTTTAAATACTTTATCCACTTTACTGTCATAAAATAAGTAAGCGTGCCATCCAAATTCCAGATCAAAACTTTCTGCATTCAATATTCCAGTCTTTTTTCCTCCAAACCAATCACTTACTAAAGTCAAAGCTGTTGCATCATAATATAATTGTAGGTTTGGAAGTTTGAGACCTCCCCTTTCTGGAATGTCTTGCATAATTTTCATTTTTACTCTTGGTTTTTTCTCGTTCCAGACAAATTTGTTGACACCAGTTTGCCATGCTTTTAGTTGTTTATCATTTTTGAGCACCGGAATCATTTGAAACAAAAAAAGAAATCTTGGCAAAATGTTCATCTTAACTGCTGCTATTCTTCCAAGTAAAGACAGCTGCAGTTTTTTCCAAATCTCCATATCTTTTTGCACCTCTCGCCACAACGCCTCATAGTTATTTTGAAACAATTTCATATTTGATTCTGCAACCTGAACTCCTAGATATTTTACCTTTGGTACAATCTCAAAACCTGCCCTCCTTTCTAACTCCAGTTTACGATCTTGTGTCATATTTTTAACTACCATCTTAGTTTTTCTCTGATTCAATCTGAAACCTGAAACTTTACCAAAGTCTTGTATAATGTCCTTCATCTGGATTATCGATTCCATTGGCTGTGTTAGGGTAACAACCAGATCGTCTGCAAATGCCTTTATTCTGTAATCCTCTTGCCTTATCATTATACCTTTCAATGTGTTAGAATCCCTTATTGTATTTAACAAGACTTCTAGTGTTAAAATGAACAACAATGGGGACAGTGGACATCCCTGTCTTGTACCTTTTTCAATTTTAAACTCTGTTGTCAAACTTCCATTGATAATGATCTGTGCCTTTTGCTCTTGATAAATTGCTGAGACCGCCTGTATATATTGGTCCCCAAAGTCCATCTTTTTTAATGTCTTTAATAGAAAATTCCAATCCACTCTATCAAAGGCCTTCTCTGCATCCAGAAAGACCAGCACTGCAGAGATCTGTTTATTCTTCTCAAGATATTCCAATAAATCTATTACTTGCCTTACATTGTCCTTCATGTGCCTACCCTCAATAAATCCCGCTTGGTCATCATGAATCACCTTTTGAATTACTGGCATCAGTCTGTTGGCTAATACTTTTGCGTAAATTTTATAATCCGTATTCAAAAGAGATATTGGTCTGTAATTCTCCGGTTTTTTAGGACCTGCTTGCTCTTTTGGTATCAAAGAAATATAAGCTGTAGTCCACGATGGAGGTACTTTTCCCCCTTGTTGTATGTTGCAAAATAAGTCTCTGAGTTGTTCCACCATTTCTGCCTGTAAAGTTTTATAATACACTGCTGTCAGGCCATCCGTTCCAGGAGCTTTGGCTGTTTTTAATTGTTTTATTGCTGCTATTATCTCCTCCTCTGTTATGGGATAATCCATTCTTTCCTTTTGTTGCTCAGTGATTTTTGTAACTCTTTTATTGTCCAAATATTTTTCTATAAGTCCATTCTGCACCTCCTCTCTGGCATATAGTTTAGTGTAATATTGAAGAAAAGCTTCTTTTATTAAATTCTGTTGAAAAACTTCTTTCCCCCCAATATCAACACTATCAATAGTCCGTATGCTTTGTTTCTTCCTTAATGTGTAAGCCAACCACCTGCCTGGTTTATTAGCATTGCAGAATGTATTATGCTTCGCATATTGTAAGTTTGTTGCAACTTGTTCCGCTATAAGCATTTGGAATTGGTCTTTCAGAAGTTTTATAACACTAAGTATTCTCTCATCTGTTGGATTTTTAATAAGTAACTGTTCTTTGTCCTTTATTTCTGCTTCCAATTCAAGTCTTTTCTTTTGTCGAATCTGCTTATATTTAGAGTTCATATATATAAGCACCCCTCTCATATAAGCTTTGCTTGCGTCCCACACAATTTCCATTGGGGTGCCTTTATTCAAGTTCATTTCAAAAAACTCTTTCAAATGCTTTTTAAGTTCTATTATATTTTTCTCATATCTAAACAAGTTTTCATTTAATCTCCAAGAGCGTCTCTCATTCTTACATGTCTCGATTTCTATCCAGACTGGGCTATGATCAGTCAAAGTTCTTGGCAGAATCTTTGTTCTTTTTGTCCTAACAAGTAAGTCATCAGACAACAAAATAAAATCAATCCTGGAAAAGGATCTATGTCTGTCAGAAAAGAAAGTATAGTCCAATTCTTTTGGGTTATGTATTCTCCAAATATCTTTTAATTCCAGGTCTTCTTTCATATCAAAAAAAGTCTGTGATAATCTAATTCTTGATTTTGCCAAAGTCTTTTTATCTAATTTAGAGTCAATTACTCCATTCCAGTCTCCCATAATTAAAATAGATCTATAATCCCATTGAAGTATTTTAGTATGCAGCATTTTATAAAAATAGTCCTGTTGTTGATTAGGAGCATAAATTCCTATCAAAAGAATTTGACTATTAGCAGAAAGTAATTCAATTGCTACAAACCTACCATCTTGATCAGCTTCTATAAGTTTGGCTGTTAATTTTTTGTTTACATAAATAACCACACCATTCTTTTTTTGGTTAGTTGAGGATATAAAATGTGTTCCTAATTTGGAATTTTTCAAATAGTTTTGATCTTGAACTGTAATATGCGTTTCTTGTAAACAAATTATATCATTATTATGTTGTTTTAAATATGCAAATACTTTCTTCCTTTTTTGTGTTACATTCAACCCATTCACATTCCAAGATAAACATTTAATCATCCTTATTCTCCTTCTGGAGCAAAGCGCAGAACCTTAGGATGTCATCTGAGATCCTCTGTCCTGCCTTTCCCACAGCCCCAGCCTTGTCTTGACTCTCCTGCTGTAACTTTTCTTTAAGTTCCTTAGCTTTTGCTCGAGTTATACGCTGATCCTTAACTTCAGCCGCCCAAGCCAGCTCCGAGATTGGAGAAGGTTCCAGAAAAGGCTCATCCAAAAAGCCTCCTTCAGCACCCTTCAACTCTGCTAATTCCTGCTTAGATTGTTGTTCTTTAATCTCCAAAACTGTAGATGTGCGTGGGGATGGAGTTCTTTCTTTAAAGATGTCATTATAAAATTGCTCCGCCTTCTCCACAGTATTCAGACGGTGTTTCTCTCCCTTATATCTCAAAATTATGCCAGTTGGGGCGTCCCAACGAAATGGGATTTGATTACTCTGCAGTTCTTTAACAAGAAAACCATACTCTTTTCTAGATTTCAACATCTTAGGTGGGAGCTCCTTGTAGACTGTAATCTTGGATCCACTCACTTGCACAGAAGTGAGAAAAGATTTTTGCAAAATGTCATTTCTTATTGCTCTATCTGTAAAATATATGACCACATCTCTAGGCAGTTGTCTTTGTCTGGCCACCCACGAGTTAACTCTATAGATTTTATCTATTTTACAAAAAACCATCTCAGGTTCAACTTTTAAAATCACAGCTAGGGCTTCAGCACAGATCTGTCTCAAATCTTGTCTCTCCTCTTCTCTAATTCCTCGAAGCCTTATAGCAAATTCCATTGCACGAAATTGCATCATAACAATATCATTCTCAACTCTCTGCATCTTGTCATCAACATCAAGAAATTTATGATCATTATTTTTCATCTTAGCATTAACTTCTAATTTAAATTCATCCACTTTTGTCTCAACTTTCATAATAAATCCTGCCAGACCAGACGCCACATCCGTTATTTTTTTGGTCACCATCTTTTGGCTCTGCTGCATTTCCTGCATAATTTCCTGTTGTGACTTTTGAATTTTTTCATCTATTTTATTTATTTTGTCATCCATGTCTTGAAATTTCTCATCCAAAATATTTGAGATGAATGCTTTTAATTCTCCCATATCCAAATCTTTTTTTTGAGCTTGTGACTGCGTATCCTGCTTACGTGGGGGGGATCCCCCCCCTGTTTTGCCTTCCTGCTTTTTTGAAGCCATCCTGCCACGTAAGCTAGCTTTCTTAAAAAGGGAGGGTCCGCCTCTTCTGCCACCTCCACAATACCTTCTAAAAAAGTCCCCCAGAATTACTCAAAACAAAGCTATAATGCAGCAAAGACAAGTAAAAGGGAGAGATTTTCCTCTTATTTCTGTTGCAGCCGGAGCAACTCTGTAACAACTTTTTAACTTTGTAGCAAGACAAGATAACTTCACCAATCCACACCCACTAATTCATTTGCTGAGCGCCATATTTTTTCAATCACTTTCACTCATTCCGAGACTTTCACTTCAGTAAAAAAGTTCAGCAAAGGACTAATACTTGCAGTTCAAAATTTCAGGGTTCAAGTGGATTGCGGATGTTTATTTGAGTTATTTCCTCGCTCTTTAAAGGTTTCCTGAGGTCGGCTTGTTCCGCACAGGCAGAAGACGTCCCACGCCGCCCGGAGTTTCAGCAGGTTGTAAGGGAGCCGCGCCTGCTTCCTCCCCAGAAACAGTTCCCTGGGGGGGTTGCAGGGGCTCTACCTGTGCCCTGCTGCCTCTTCTTCTTCAATCCTGAGGATTTCGAAGATTTCGAGCCGCTTCGCAGTCAGGAAGCGGCTCTACAAGCGGCGGGGGTGGCGGTGCCAAAAGAAAGCACCGTCGCCGCCGAAGACGAGGAAACCGGAAGCGGTTTCAAATTTTTTTACTACCGGTTCTGTGGGCGTGGCTTGGTGGGCGTGGCAGGGGAAGGATACTGTAAAATCTCCATTCCCTCCCCAATCCAGGGGAAGGTTACTGCAAAATCCCCATTTCCTCCCGATCAGCAGGGACTCGGGAGGCAGAGAATAGATGAGGGTGGGACCAGTCAGAATTTTTACTACCGGTTCTCCGAACTACTCAAAATTTCTGCTACCGGTTCTCCAGAACTGGTCAGAACCTGCTGAAACCCACCTCTGGTGCACTTGATGCGCGCGCATGTGTGCACTTCCGAACTGGTAAGGAAGGTAAGTAGATTTCACCCCTACCTTAAAAGGTAAAAGAGCAAATGAACGTTACCCCACAGAAGGAAAATTTGGTTTATCACAAGGATCGTAGGGCTGCACTCATGACCCAAGGAAAAATAGAGCCCGGTATTCCAAAGTCAGGCTGCCTTGGGGCAGAATCTCCCCGCATCTCCTCAATCACGTCTCCTTCCCAATACGAAGCAGGCCTTCCTGAAGCTCTTCTTTGACAGGTCCACACCTGGAGAGGGGTTTTTATTTTTAACCTTAGAGGTTGTTCCCAGTGGTGGGTTCCTCCTGGTTCGACCCGGTTTTCCCGAGCCGGAAGCGGTGATGATATGTTGTCACCGAACCGGTTCTGCCCCCCGCACCCACCTACCCACCCCCGCGTTATTCTTACCTTTTATTTGGCCCCACCCCCAATCTATTGCTGCCTCCTGAGTCCCAGCTGATGGCTAGAGGGAAAAAAACTGTTTAAACTCTTGCCGCGGGGCTTCAAAGGGCCGTCCTACAGCTGATCAGCGTTAAAAGCAAACAAATGAGTAGACCGGTGCCTGCAAAAATACATGACTAGATCAGTGCCTGCAAAAATAAATGGGTAGACCAGTGCCTGCAAAAATACATGAGTAGATCAGTGCCTGCAAAAATAAATGGGTAGACCAGTGCCTGCAAAAATACATGAGTAGATCAGTGCCTGCAAAAATAAATGGGTAGACCAGTGCCTGCAAAAATACATGAGTAGATCAGTGCCTGCAAAAATAAATGGGTAGACTAATGCTTGCAAAAATAAATGGGTAGACCGGTGCCTGCAAAAATAAATGGGTAGACCGGTGCCTGCAAAAATAAATGGGTAGACCAATGCTTGCAAAAATACATGAGTAGATCAGTGCCTGCAAAAATAAATGGGTAGACCAATGCTTGCAAAAATACATGAGTAGATCAGTGCCTGCAAAAATAAATGGGTAGACCAATGCTTGCAAAAATACATGAGTAGATCAGTGCCTGCAAAAAAATAAATAGGTAGACCGGTACAGCTCTGCAAGCTGTTAAAAGCGTGGTAGACTAGTACCTCTGCTAAATCCTAAATAATTGTCACATGACCATCAAGCCACGCCCACAAAATAAGCCACACCCACAGAACCGGTAGTAAAAAAATTTAGAACCCACCCCTGATTGTGCCTTAAAACCCTCCCAGGAGTGGGCAGGCAACTAGGGCCTTCCAACAGGTGTGTTTGGATCCCTAGAACATACTGAAACGGAACTATATTTAGGGGGAATCCTGAAAATTCTGCATCGAGAGAGGCCCTAAGGAGAAACCTGAAAGAAACGGTTCAAAAGATCCTGCAGCAATCAAATCTTCACCACTGAAAATCAGGAAGCAGCTACAGAAGTCACTCAAGATGCCCAGGGCAGGGACATCTTCAACCCTAAACGTTGGCCGCAGCTGCTCTCCGAGGAACCTCCAAGCGCTTCAACGACCCTCTAAAACAGTGACGGCTAACCTTTTCTGGGCTGAGTGCCCAAAGCGCATGCATGCACATGCAACCCCCCAAAATGCAATGCGTGTGCACCCTATGCATGCACATACCCCCTTGCACTTGCCCAGCCCTGTCCCCCATGCGTGCATGCCCAGCCCCCCCCCCCCACATGCCCACCCGCATGCGTGGCAGAGACCTGAAGACCAACTGGCTAGCGGGACATGCATGCATACATGGTGGAGCTGAACTAGAGTGACAGCTTGTGTGCCATCAGAGAGGGTGCTGCACATGCCACCTCTAGCAGGCATGCCATACGTTCTCCATCACGGCTCTAAAAGGATGCAAATGACCAGCTGTCTGCAAGGAATATAAATCTTTCCATTCCCCACTGTCCTGTCAGAGCTGAAGAAGCTTCTTGGATGAGAAGGGAAACATCTTCAAAAGAAAAAAACAAGATAGTCCTGTTGCCTCCTGAAAAAGCACCTTTGGGACAACCATAACCTGGATGACTGAGAAGCTCTACAGACTTTTAGCTATGCAATTTGGGATAAACACCCTTTGAATGGTGGGAGTAGGAATGGATTTCCAGAGAAAGAAATTGCAGACTAAAGGAACCATTTGCACTATTCAGGTGACCCTAAGGACACAGATAAACCTCCAAGTGGCCTCAACAACCTTCTAAAAGGATGCAAAGGGCCAATTGACTGCAAGGAATATAAATCCTTCCATTCCCCACTGTCCTGTCAGAGCTGAAGAAGCTTCTTGGATGAGAAGCGAAAGGTCTTCAAAAGAAAATACAAGAAAGTCCAGTTGCCTGCTGAAAAAGCACCTTTGGGACAACCATGACCTGGATGACAGAGAATCTCTACAGATTTTTAACTATACAATTTGGGACGAACTCCCTTTGAATGGTGTGGGAGTAGGAATGGATTTCCAGAGTGGAAAAAAAATTGCGGACTACAGAAACCAGGAGCACCACTCAGATGACCCTGAGGACACAGATAAACCTCCAAGGGCTTCAATGACCCTCTAAAAGGATGCAAATGACCAGCTGCCTGCAAGGAGTATAAAATCCTTCCATTCCCCACTATCCTGTCAGAGTTGAAGAAGCTTCTTGGATGAGAAGCGAAACGTCTTCAAAAGAAAAAAACAAGGAAGTCCAGTTGTCTCTTGAAAAAAAGCACCTTTGGGACAACATGGATGACTGAGAATCTATAAAGACTCTCAGAGGAAGTAGTTGGGGCAATCGATGGATAACATGTTGGAAGGCTTAACCGGCTGCTTTAATGAGTAGCTGGTTTTTCACATTGTCCAAATCGCTTCTTCTTAAGTCTTCTCATAGCCTCAACGTTCTCCAGATGGTCTGAGGGACCTCAAACGCTGTTGCTAAGTATTTAGCTCATGCAGTGTTCATTACCCAGAGCACAACCATTAGAAACCTCCGGTTATTTTATTATATCTGTTTTATTTAAAAAAATAATAATAATAGGAGCTTTAGAATTAGTCTGCTAGCAAACACATATTCATTGATCAAAATGCAAGTGTCTTCCTGTAGGCATTTTGCAAAACGAAAGGATGCGTTTTAGCTTCACAACGAATTTAGCTGTTGATTCAACTTCAAGCAAATAATTGTAGACAGACAATATTTTCATAATTCCATTTATATTCATACTGAAGTCTTCCCCATATAAATCGATACAGGAACACAGTTTCATATTAAAGCATTATGCCCAGGTACAGTTTACAGCATATGAAAGTTTTTTTTTTTTTTAGATATAGCACTAATAAATGAATAAAAAACTAAATGATTCGTGTAAAATGTTTATACACTTTATGTACACACACCAAGTCACAAAATTCAGTTCAAAACACCTCCGTTCATGACAACCGGGACAGACTTAATAAGCTACAGTACAAGATTTATTTTAAAAAAAACAAAACAGGAAAAAAAAAAGAAAGCTTAGAACTAATTTAAGCACTTACTGAAATCTGGATTGTTTACAAAAATTTAGAAAATATAGTTCAGAGAGAGAAATACTCCACATGTATTAGAAAAGTCTTGCAACCGGCTTTTGGGGATGACGTCTTAACATTGAATTTCAACCAATATCTTCTCCATTGCAACAGAGCTGAAATATGCACAAATGGGATGGTTTTAGAGTAAGGCTTAGAATAAGAGGGATAGATCTCTTTTCTGGAAGCTCTCCACGATGCAGTAGCTTATTGCTTGTCCTTTTAAAAAAAATGTCTCCTCTCTCCCTCTCTCTCTCTCTCTCCCTCCCTCCCTCCCTCCCTCTCTCTCTCCCCCTCCCTCCCTTCCTCCCTCCCTCCCTCCCCCCCCCCTCTCTCTCTCTCTCCAGATTCACAGAGTTGGAAGGGACCTTATAGATCATCTAGTCCAACCCCCCATTCCACCCCACTCAAGCAGGAGACCCTATACCATACTCACTCACTCTCCCTTGCTGCCTTCCAAAAAATAACCCCAATTCCCAATTTACAGACAGTTCCAGCTAAATGAAGCTACCAGACTCAAATGTTTCAGCATTTGGGTAAATGTGACTGGTGGTTTTTTTTTTTTTTTTTTATAAAACTTCAGCTAGAATTTGTCTATGGAGATTCTCAATCCTTCAGGTCATGTTTGTCCCAAAGGTGTTTCCCCCCCCCCAAAAGGCAACTAGACTGACTTGGGTTTGTTTGTTTTTTCCCCTTGAAAACATTTCGCTTCTCATCCAAGAAGCTTCTTCAATTCAGAACTTCTCGGATGAGAAGCAAGACATTTTCAAGGGACCCCCCCCCCCAAGAAAATCCAGTTGTTGTTTGAAAAGCAGCTTTCGTTCAGCCTGACTCCTAAAAGTTTCGGGTTTTTTTTTTTAAATCACTAAGCAGGCTCCCACTCATGAAGGGAGATGCATTCTAAAGGATTATGTGGTCCAGCAAATAAGAATCCTCCGGTCTCTTCCTGAACTAGAAAGAAAAACCAAACAGGCTTGCTGTTGCAAACAAACCAGGAATCAAGGTTTTTACAAAGATTCTGGTTTAGTAAGCAAGCCAGTTAAGCCAGCATTTCTGGTTCCTTAAGAAACAAAAATATCAGAAATGAATGAGACCTACTTGAAAATTATTTTCCCCTTTTCTCTTTATGCATATAGACTAAAACCCGAGGATCCTTTTTTTAAAAAAAAAAAAATCTCTAATAGGCAAACCCTGGATTAGAATCATCTCACCCTCTTAAAAAATAAAAAGCATTAACCTCAAGCAAAAGGGAAGGGGGGAAAAAAATAAAACACGAGAGAATTCTTTGGTTAGAATAACTCATCCGAGTCTGTTAACTCCAATGCAGGAATCAAAACATTGTTATGTGTTAAACCTAATTTTGAAGGATTACTAGGAGATTAAATTGCAGCACATCCCCTATTTGGGAATCAGGCAAGAAAGATCTGATTTAGACCGGTGGCCTTGGTGCTTAAATGCCAAAAAGATGAAATCAAAGGAGGAGGGAGGGAGGTATCCTGCTGTTGTGCTTGCCTTTAGTTAAAATTCTGCATCCTGATCTGGGGAAAAAAAATACTTTTGTGGGGGGGGGGGTGTTCTTTAGATGTAGCACCATCAGCCAGCTCCTCAAGCACGCACAGAGTCCTATTTCTACACTGAGGAAGAGGATGAGGAGGGGAGGGGGGATTTCAGCCTCATGTCCCGGATGCCTTTGGGGAGGCGACTGCCCCCCCCCCCGCCAGCCTCGCTCTGAAAGCACCCCATTTCAGCAACCTGCCCCCCCCCACCTCCCTCCACGACCCATCCGCAGGTTCTTTCAAAACCCTAAAAGGAACGGGCTTCTGCAGCAGGCCTGGGGTTCAATCCCCGGAATCCTGCGTGGAGAAGGGGGGACGCGATAGCTCCAACGGAGATCTGCTTTTTCCAGCCCGGATCGGGGACCCCGCGCCCCCACCCCACCTCAGCCCCCACCAGTCTGCCGATGAAGTGCGCAAAGCTCGCCTTCTGGTTACCGAAGAAGGGAGGAGAGCTGGGCCACTCTCCGAGTTCCCAAGCGGCGTCCGACGGGAGATGCTGCTTCAAGATGCCGAGGCGCTCGGATGCCGGTGGAACGGAGTCTCCCCTCCGCTCGCTGGCTGGCTTTCTCGTTCTCCAGGGCCCAAAGCTAAGAAGCAACCGGGGGGTAGCGGATTTTTTCGAGGACGAGAGGGGGAGCTGGGTGCAGCAGCAGCAAAGCCGTCGGCCTCTGAGTCAAGAGGGCAAGCCAGCAACCGAGCTCGGGCAACGTTGAGCGGAGGAGGCCAGCTTAAAGTCTCCATCGCCCGCCAGCCTCCCCAGGAGCAGCGGGCCCCGTCTGGGAACAGAGGGAGGTGGGCTCCCCTCGCCACGGGGGGACGGAATCTTGTTCGGAGGGGGCTGCTTTAAACTGGGGCAGGGGGCACCACTTTGACCCAAGGACCCGCTGATGGAGGTCCGCAGTTCTGGTCCAAAGGCCGCCTGAAAGAGCCGCTTTGCTGGACGGGGAGGGCACCGACAAGAGAGGGAGGGAAGGGGCGCCGGTGGGAAAGGGCAAAGCGGGGTTTTCCAGCGAGGACCGGACCTGTCTCTCCCGCAACAGCCCCGCCGACGGCCCTCTTCTCTCCCCTCCACCCCCTCCCCACCGTCCGGGGACGGGCATCGGGCGGGCTCACTCGCGGCAGAAGACGTACTCGGTGTAGCTGGTCCAGATCTTGTCTTCGGCGGGGCCGCCTTGCTCGGGCCCGAAGGCGCAGGTCCCGGTGGAGGAGCAGGCGGCCATGCGGAAGCCGGCCTCGCTCAGCCGGTCGAAGGCCTGCTCCAAGAAGTTGAACTTGAGGTAGTAGCGGGCGGTGTAACGCTCGGGGGGCCGGTCCGGGTCTCGGCTCTCGTTCAACGTCTCCCCGAAGACTTCTTTAGCCAGCGCCGTCTTGCCGCAGACCGTGATGCGCGCCACCCGACGGAACTTGGCATCGGCTTGCGCGTCCCGACCGATGGTGTAGGAGCCCCGGTAGCCGATGGTGATGTAGCCCGAGCGGCGGCCGCCCGCGACGCCCCCGCCGGCATCCAGAGAGAGAGAAGTCGCCAACATCGGCGGCGGCCCCGACGGGCTCCGGCCCGAAGTTGGCGAGGCAGCCGTGGCCGGGGTCTCGGTGAAGTCCGCTTCTAAGTAGCCCAGCCCTCCCGACGGGTCGTCCCCGCACACCGAAGAGTCGCGCAGCATCCCGGCGAAGCGAGACGGCGGCGGCGGCGGCAGAGCCGGAGAGGATCCCGAGGCCGCCAGACGGCGCACCAGCTCGGGCAGCTGGAAGTATTCGGCTTCCCGGCGCAGACGGTTGCGCTCCGGGAAACCCTCCGGCAGCACCAGCTCCTGATCGCGCAGGTAGTCCAGGATGTAACGGAAGAGGAAGCCGTCGCGATCCAGAAAGAAGCGGCCTTTGGCGTCGCGGGGCAGGTCGGTGGCTTCTTGCTGCGAGAAGAGGCGCCACAGCAGCGAGCCGCGAACCGACAGCACCGTCCCTCTCCGGGTCACATACACCTGTCCGCCCACGTTCAGCTCCACGATCTCCGGGATGGGACCCGACGACGGGGACGAGGCCAGCTCAGAGGCCGTTGGAGCTCGAGGGACGCCGCTCCGGGCTCCCCCGCCGCCGCCGCCGCCGCCGCCGCCGCCGTTGGGGAGCCCCCGGGCGCTGTCGGCTAAAGCCATGCCGGTGGTCCCGGGCGAGGAGGCTCCCCGAGCTCTGCGACCGTCCGCTTTGAAACGAGCTGCTGTTCCGCGACCCCGACGGCTCTGCGTTCTTTTTTAATTTTTGCGCGTGGCTCCGCTGGGCTGCGGCCTCCGGGCACTGCCGGCGAGCCAAAGCACGGGCGGCGGGGGCTTGGCTTTATGTAGCTCCGCCGCGCTGCCACCGGCGGGAGGAGCGAACGGAGGCGGCCGGAGGCTGACGTCGCTCGGGCGCTTCCCTTCCCTGCGCGCTGCCTCCTCGCTTGCGCGGAACCGCGGTCGCCAAGCCCGAGCGCCCACCCTGGCCGCGCGCCTCTGCTTTGGAGGATGCCGGGCAGCGGCGCTTGCAACAAGGATGTTGCAGCCGCTTTCCGGACCCCCCCCCCGTGACTCCCACGCGAGACCCGGGAGGAGCGCGGGCTGCGGTGGCGTCCTGCCCCGCGTGTCTCTCGTGGACTGCCGCGACCCTCCCGGGGAGGAGCCTGGCTTGGTTGGGTTGGCAGAGGCGGATATTGGCCGTCGCCGTCGCGCGGGAACGTGGAGCGAAAGAGGGTGGGAAAGATCCACTCCCCGCGGGGTGACGGACTGCCAGACAGCGGAGAAAATCGGGGTCTCCGCTCCTGGTTTCTAGAAGCGCTTCCTCCGCCCCCACTCTCCCTCCCGGGGTCCCTTCCTCTCCGTTCCTAGAATAAGAGTAGAGTCGGCGCTTCGCTTTTACTTTCTAAACCGATTCACACCACAACGTGTCCGTGTTCGGTCCTTGAGGTTTCTCCGGTGATGCTCCGACCAGTGGAACGACTTGCCTCAAGAAAGATGGAGGAGGAGGAGGAGGAGGAGGAGGAGGAGGAGGAGGAGGAGGAGGAGGAGGAGGAAGGAAAAAAAAGGAAGGAGGAGGAGGAGAAGGTCGAGGAAGAGGGGGAGAGAAAAATATGCAATTTGATTTTTCATGTAAGAAACATTCCTATTTATTTCAACCACTGGTCCAACAGGGTGAAATCCCCACAGCAAGCAACATCAAGCGACATCAAGTGAGGTAGACTAATACCACTCTATAAAATCTTAGTAAGACCACACCTAGAGTACTGCATCCAGTTTTGGTTACCACACTATAAAAAAGATGTTGAGACTCTAGAAAAAGTGCAGAGAAGAGCAACCAGGATGATTAGGGGACTGGAGGCTAAAACATATGAAGAACAGTTTCAGGAACTGGGCATGGCTAGTCTAGTGAAGAGAAGGACCAGGGGAGACAGGATAGCAGTCTTCCAATATTTGAGGGGCTGCCACAGAGAGGAAGGAATCAAGCTATTTTCCAAAGCACCTGAAGGCCAGATAAGGAATAATAGATGGAAACTGATCAAAGAGAGATTCAAGTTGGAAATAAGGAGGAATTTTCGGACAGTGAGAACAATCAACCAACTCTGTTAACTTGTTAACTTGTGGGTGCTACAACACTGGAGGCTTTTAAGAAGAGATTGGACAATGATTTGTCTGAATTGTTGCAGGGTTTCTCACTTGAGCAGAGGGTTGGACTAGAAGACCTCGAAAGTCCCTTCCAACTCTGTTATTTTGTTATTCTGCTTTGTCTACCCCCTTTGCTGACCCTTCCCCTAATTCCAGCAGCTATTTTTCCATTTCTAGATTCTGGAAAGTTTGCCATCCAGACTCTCTGCACCTTCCTCCGGTACCCCCCAGATGCTTATTGTGTTTATGGCATAAACCCTCATGCAATAGGTAATAGTGGCGGTAATAGTACGGACAGTACCAATGCTCTGAATGGACCAGATTTTATAAGGTTCCTAAGAGCCAGCGGATAGGGCAATAAATTTTACAAATTGCAAAGATGTGCCCGAACGAATTATCACGATTCAGTTGCCTTTGCAAGAAGAGGTGTTTTTCCCACAACACGTTTATAAACTTACTTAAAGGGTGGCTGGTCAGGCGAAAGTAGAATATAGAATAATAGAGTTGGAAGGGACCTTGGAGGTCTTCTAGTCCAACCCCCTGCTCAGGCAGGAAACCCCATACCATTTCAGACAAATGGTTGTCCAATCTCTTCTTAAAAACTTCCAGTATTGGAGCATTCACAACTTCTGAAGGCAAGTTGTTTCACTGGTTAATTGTTCTAACTGTCAGGAAATTTCTCCTTAGTTCTAAGTTGCTTCTCTCCTTGATTAGTTTCCACCCATTGCTTCTTCTCCTGCTCTCAGGTGCTTTGGAGAATAGCTTGACTCCTGCTTCTTTGGGGCAACCCCTTCTATAGCACTTAGCAATAGCACTTAGACTTATATACCACTTCACATTGCTTTACAGACCCTCCCTAAGCTGTTCACGGAGTCACCATATTGTCCCCAACAATCTGGGTCCTCATCTTACTGAACTCGGAAGGATGGAAGACTGAGTCAACCTTGAGCCAGTTAGGATCGAACTACTGGCAGGGAGGGCAGAAATAATAATAATAATAATAATAATAATAATAATAATAATAATAATAATAATAATAATAATAATAATAATAATTTTATTTCTATACCGCCCTTCTCCCAAAGGACTCAGGGCGGTGTACAGCCTATTTAAAAACACAGACAAAACAACAGTATAAAATTTAAAATAATTAAATAGGTGGCTCAAATTTAAAACCCCAATAAATTTAAATACCCAATTTAAAACTATTGTGTTGATAGTCCGGCCTGGCCGAACAACAGGGTCTTCAATGCGCAGCGAAACACCCGGAGGTCGGAGATCTTACGAATTTCCAGGGGCAGTTCATTCCACAGGGCTGGGGCTCCCACAGAGAAGGCCCTCCCCCTGGGTGTCGCCAGCCAACATAACTTGGCTGATGGCACCCTGAGGAGACCCTCTCTGTGGGAACGGACTGGTCGGTGGGAGGCTATTGGTGGCAGAAGACGGTCTCGGAGGTACCCGGGTCCTATGCCATGGAGCACTTTAAAGGTGGTAACCAACACCTTGAATCACACCCGGAAGACCACTGGGAGCCAGTGCAGCTCGCGCAGGAGGGGTGTCACATGGGCACAACGGGTTGCGCCCATAACCACCCGCGCGGCCGCATTCTGGACCAGTTGGAGCCTCCAAGTGCTCTTCAAGGGGAGCCCCATGTAGAGAGCATTGCAATAGTCCAACCGGGAAGTAACAAGGGCATGAGTGACCGTGCGCAGGGCATCCCGATCCAGAAAGGGCTGCAACTGGCGAATCAGGCGAACCTGATAAAAGGCCCCCCCTGGCCACGGCCGTCATGTGCTCTTCCAAAGACAGCCGCGCATCCAGGAGGACACCCAGATTGCGAGCCCTCTCCGTGGGGGGTAAAGATTCACCCCCGATAGTCAGCGATGGCACCTGCTGACTATATCGGGGCGCCGGGAGCCACAGCCACTCGGTTTTGGAGGGGTTGAGTCTGAGCCTGTTCCTCCCCATCCAGACCCGCACGGCCTCCAGGCAGCGAGACATCACATCAAGGGCATCGTTGGGGTGATCTGGGGTGGAGATGCCTGCAATGCTGCATTCTAAGCACTCTGCCACCAGGACTAGCTATTAGAACCCTGCTATCATGTCTGGGTGATATGATATATAGAGCCTGGGTGGCGCAGTGGACTAAACTACTGCTGTTAAAGTAGTACTTAGCTGTCAACTGCCTGCAATTACTGCGAGTTCAATTCTCACTAGGCTCAAGGTTGACTCAGTCTTCCATCCTTTCGAGGTAGCTAAAATGAGGACCCAGTTTGTGGGGGCAATAAGCTGACTTCGTATAAAATAGAACACCGCTTAGGGGGGGCCCAAAAAGCCCTACTAAGCAGGTATATACAAAAGTATGAAGGCTATTGCTTAATGCATTGTAAGCTGCCCTGAGTCTCCGGAGAAGGGCGGCATATATAAATCGAACTAATAAATGTCACCCCTAGTCCTTCTTTTCATTAGAGGCTATCCATGTGGGGCAGAAGTCCCTACAGCAGCAAGGGTACCTGAGGCTGTCAGGCAAACCCACCTCAAAACCTGAGCCAGAAAAACTCCAAGGAGGCTGAGTGGCTTTGCCCTGAACCAAGTCCAGCTCCTGTGAGCCTCAGCCAGGCAGGTGCCACCCACTAGACTACCGCTGCCTCAGGGATGCAGAAGGGGAGACCGTCTCCTTCTGAGCCACCTCCAATCACACACTCAAAATTTCAGAAGTGGGAGCTCCCTATCCAGCAACATCACAGTATGCTTTCATTGTCCAAATGACCGGAGGGTCTGAATGGAATTCTATATCGTATCGTCCTGGCTTGAGGGGTACTTGGTGCTCTCTGAGCTTGCTTGTTTCCGGGCAGCTAGCAATAGCCCTTAGACTTATATACCGCTTTACAGTGCTTTACAGCCCTCTCTAAGCGGTTTACAGAATAGCATATTGCCCCCAACAAACTGGGTCGTCATTTTACGAAGGATGGAAGGCTGAGTCAACCTTGAGCCTGGTGAGATTTGAACTGCCAAATTGCAGGCAGCGGAAGTAGCCTGCAGTACTGCACTCTAACCACTGCGCCACCGAGGCTCATGGTACAGTATTTCTAGCCAACAGTTCCAGCATCATTAAGCCATGTCCCCATTCTCCCTTTAGAAAGGTGTGGGTTGCCTTTGAGGGAACAGATGTAGGGGAAAGATTCCTTTGTTGCAGATCTCCAGATGGAAACTTGGAACAACTTGAAAGTAGCCTGCAGGAATGCACTCTAACCACTGCGCCATCGTGGCTGTTTCAGTACCCAAACTAGGTAACAATCTTCAATGTTAGTCATTACTAACACTGATGATGCTACCTAGTTTAGGTAATGAAACATCTGCAAGAAAACAACCAAGCTCAGAGAGCACCAAGGACCCCCCTCATGTCAATCCTGAGCTACAAATATTCTCCTTTATTAGCTTCCTGGGTCTGCTAGAGTTGAGGTGGGGAGGAGGTCGCAATATTCTGGGTGAAGCTGCAAAAACTCACAGCTTTCTCTACTACAGACACAGGTGGCTTGCTGTATTATAGCCTGAATGCAGGTAAAATAAAGGAGAAATGCAGCTGTGTCCTGGTAAGAAGGAGGGGAAGGAGGGGAGAGTTTAAAGCTATACCCTCCTCTTTGTCAGTAACTGCCATAAATGGGAGGAGGGGTTGCCTGCTTAGATAATAGTTCAGTTTTTCCATATTTGGACTGGGTGAGTGAAATTGCTAATGCCTCAGAAAGCCATACAACTGATTAAAGGCTAATATCTGTTTAAAACAATTAAAATGGCTGCAGTTGAAAAGAACAAGCAAACAGCAGTGGAATCAACCACCTTTTCAAGAAAGGAATTTCCCTACATGCTTTTTTGGAGTGGAGGTGAACTGTCACCTCCACTCCAAGGAGGTTTGAACAAATACAGGTTTAATGCATGCGGACACCTTCTACAAGGATTGGACCTATTAATGTTCAAAGCAAATTGGTGATAGATAAGACTCAACAGAATTCAAGGTGGGCTGGACTTAGGTCTCTGGTGGGTGCGAAGGGGCTCGAGACTGATGACATGTTTGACCCCTCCCTTGGTCATCTCCTACATGAACTTGTATTCCTTGAGCTTCTTATCTTGGACCTCTGCAGCCAGACCTCTCAGGCAGGTTGTCTAAAGGATGCATGTAAGGAAATATCAAGAAAGGAAGAAAGGAAGGAAGGAAGAGAGAGAGAGAGAAAGAAGAGAGAAAGAAAGAAGAGAGAGAGGGAGAGAGAAAGAAAAAGAAAAAGAGAGAGAGAAAGAGAGAGAGAGAAAGAGAAAGAAAGAAGAGAGAAAGAAAAGAGAGAAAGAAAAAGAGAAAGAGAGAAAGAGAAGAGAAAGAGAAAGAAAGAAAGAAGGAACAGAAAGAAAGAAAGGGAGGAAGGAAGGAAGAGAAAGAAACAAAGAAGGAAGGAAGGAAGGAAGAAAGAAAGAGAGAGAGAGAAAGAAGAGAGAAGAAGAAGAGAGAGAAAGAAAAAGAAAAAGGAAGAGAGAGAGAGAAAGAGAGAGAGAAAGAAAGAACAGAGAAAGAAAAGAGACAGAAAGAAAAAGAGAAAGAGAGAAAGAAGAGAAAGAGAAAGAGAAAGAAAAAGAGAAAGAGAGAGAAAGAAGAGAAAGAGAAAGAGAAAGAAAAAGAAAGAAAGAAGGAAAAGAAAGAAAGAAAAAAGAGGGAGGGAGGAAGGAAGGAAAAGAAAGAAAGAAAGAAAGAAAGAAAGAAAGAAAGAAAGAAAGAAAGAAAGAAAGAAGAAAGAAAGAAGAAAAAGAAAAGAAAGCCCACCCCAGGAAAAAGAGATAAGAGCAGAAGTTCGGTGACCACAGAGCCTCAAGCTAGAATGTTGCAGCTCCAGGACAGGAAGGAACTGGGGGCTCCTCAGATTCTTTTGAACATGGACAGCCGAAGCAGCCAAGGCACCTGGCTACAGGGATCCCAGCACCTAGCAAACCACCACTGAACATCCTTCTGTCCTGAGATCATGACAGCATCTCTTGCAGTCTTTTGATGGAGGATGGGGTCAAAGGAAGTTGGCAGAGCCCGTTATTGGGAAGGCATTCCATCAGGCCTCCCCTTCCCCAGGAGAACCTCTTCAGGGTCCTAGCAGGCAAACTGGACTCTCAGAAGGAAGAGATGGAATCTCTCTTCCCCCCCCAAAAAAGTTGGCCTTTAGGAATAAATAACTAGCAACATCAGAAAAGCTAAGAGACCTTTGAGTTGACTTCAGTTGCTGGAGATCACAGCATGCTGCCCTTCATGGTAGAAACAAGGAAGGGCTGCTTAACCATTGGCCATTGCTCTCTTCTAGGAGACAGGACTCCAGTCCTGGGGTTCCCAGGCCATCCCCCAAGGGAGAATTAACCAGGGCCTGTCTGGCTTTGCTCCCAAATTAGTCAGTGTTTTGTTAACTGCGGGTAGCTGCTGCCCTCTGCTGGTGAAAAGCCTGCAAGAAACAGACCAATTCTCTGCTCTTTTCCTTTTACCAAATCGCAAGCACACAAACAGAGCACCAAATATCATTCTTTCCACACGAATCTAGGTTTCACAATCGGGGTCAGTCTCTAGTTATTGGTGTATTTGACAAGTACAGCCCCGGATGAAGGAGGATTATGGTCGGTATATCTCTTGAGTTCTGGTAATAACGGTTATGGTATCCAGAAGGTAAACAACAATACGTGAAAAAAAATCGCACAATGTGGATGACATGAATGAAAGGAGGGATGATAGAAACAGATTTGGGGGCCATTCAGAGATCCAAAGTACAACTAAGGATGATTGTTTAATGTACTACCTATAAATGGGCAGGTCTGCCTCCTCTGTTAATTGGAAGTGAGAACTAAGGATATGCCTCTCTCTCTCTCTCCATTTATTTTCTCTCTTTCTTTCATTCTCTCTCACTCTCTTTCTCTCTCTCAGACTCTCATGCTCCCTTTATTCTCTCTCTTTCATTTTCTCTCATTTTCTCTTTCATCCTCTCTCTCTCATTCGCTCGCTCTCATTCTCTCTCTTCTCACTCTCTCCCTTTCATTCTTTCTCTCATCTCATTCTGTCTCTTTCATTCTTTCTCTCTCATTCTCTCTATCTCTTTCATTCTCTCATTCTTTCTCTTTCATTCTTTCTCATTCTCCATTCTTTTCTTTTCTTTTCTTTTTTAATTTGATTTATATGCCGCCCTTCTCCGGAGACTCAGGGCGGCTTACAGTGCGTTAAGCAATAGCCTTCATACTTTTGTATATTTATACAAAGTTAGCTTATTGCCCCCACAAACTGGGTCCTCATTTTCTCTTTCATTCTTTCTCATTCTCCATTCTTTCTCTATTTCATTCTCTCTCTCTCTTTCATTCTTTCTCTCTTTCTCATTCCCTCCCTTTCAGATTTCCATTCTCTCTATCTCTTTCATTCTCTCATTCTTTCTCTCTTTCATTCTTTCTCATTCTCCATTCTTTCTCTATTACATTGTCTCTCTCTCTCTTTCATTCTCGCTCTCTCTTTCTCATTCTCTCTCTTTCAGATTCTCTTCATTTTCTCTCTCTCTCTTTCATTCCCTCATTCTCTCTATCCTTTATTCTCTCTCCCATTCTTTCTCTTTCTCTCATTGTCTCTATCTCTTTCACCCTCAAGCCCACCCGGGAATGAGCTGGGGAGGAGACCCTTCCGTGGGCAGCGCAGGTGCCTGGCTGGACCCCGGTAGGAAAATATGGGAGGGGGACTTTCCAGGGACAGGCGAGGAGGCAGGTGAGGAAATGTTCCGGGGATGCCGTGATTGATCTGAATTTGTTATGGATTTTAATTTAGACAAACCAGGATCTGTTTTTAACAGATGAACAGAGTTGGAAGGGACCTTGTAGGTCATCTAGTCCAACTCCGCTGCCCAAGCAGGAGACCCTACACCATATTTATTGTTTGCAAGTATGATGAGCCTGGGAGGCTGCAACTGTTCTGTCCCCGTACCCCACACGCACCCCCACAGACGGCCCGGAGTTAATAAGCCACACGACAAAACTCTTCGAAGATAAAGCTGGCAGCAACCCAGTGGCTAGCTGCCAATTCAGACTTTACTCACACAAAACAAAGATTAGACTGCCAGCATTCCGATAAAACAGGCAGAGTGTCAACAATACAAGGATTAATCCAAATGCAGTCCGATAAAGCAGGCAAAGTCCAGTAACGCAGAGATATTGGAGTATTTCCAGTTTTTGCTTGTCACAAACTGAACCGGCCACCACACCCACATTTATACCCTGTAGGGTGTGGTCCAGTGACTCAGCTAATCTCTGGCGCGCCTTCCCCTCTGCTGTACACGCTTCTCCCTGCGCCTCTGTCGCGGGTCCAGCCAGCACTTATCTTCTTCATCGCTGTCCACCTGTGGCTGCGGGGACGTGCTTGGCTCTGAGCCTATCGTTTGGCCTTCGGTGTCCTCCGGAGGCATTGCCAGAGAGGAGGGTCCTGGAGAGGGAGGCCTTGCCAACTCCTCTCCCTCACTCTCAGAGTCTGCATCTGTCGATAGCCCAGGCTCACACGGAGCCACAACACTAACCCAGGTGCACAAGTTAGAAACCAGAAGAGGGGCTCTCGACCCGGCCTCCCCATCTCCCATTTCTGAATGGTGAAGCCGGAGGCGACTCGGCTTTTGGACCAGCCACTCTCAATGGATGGGCTTGTTAAGAGCCTTGATAGTACAGTGGTCTACGCACCCTGTTATTAACACAGCTGCCTGCAATTTACTGCTGGTTCAAATCTCTCCAAGGCTCAAGGTTGACTCAGCCTTCCATCCTTTCTAAGGTAGGTGAAATGAGGTCCCAGTTTGTGGGGGCAATAAGCTGACTTTGTATAAATATACAAAAGTATGAAGGCTATTGCTTAACACATTGTAAGCCACCCTGAGTCTCTGCAGAAGGGCGGCATATAAATCAAAAAAAAAAAAAAAGTAGATGTTTCTGCCACGTGTTATTAATCTGCTGTATTTCCGTTCTGCTAAGGACAGCAAAAAAACCTGTTCCTGAGGCTGCTTCTTCTTCTGCAAAGCGTAGCCCACAAATTCCTTTAAATGCTTCTGCTATAATATTGAAAGTGAATGACTATCTTTAGCCTCCATCATCCTGTTATGGGGCTTTAGATGACTCAAGATATATTATCTGTTTAAACCTTCACCAAGTTCTCTGCCCAGCAATATTCCTTCCCTTCAACAAAACAGCTCTATAGTGACCAGACCCTCAAGTCTGGGACTCGGCTGCCTGGCTGGGTGGGAAAACCCTTCTTTGAGATCCTGAAGAGCCATGGTTAGTAGGGGAACTCATGGTCCTAATTCCCATTGTGGCACAGAAAGCTGCTCGTTCAAGTCTAGATTTAATGTGCGTAGAAGACTCTGCGGATGTCACAAAATATGCCATCCAGCCTGTAGAATGATCCTGTGACAGCCAGACCCTTTTGAATCTGAACCTTGAGAAACAAGGAAAACTAATGGGAGGACCTGTAAGCATAGAAGATTAACAAATTAACAGAGTTGGAAGGGACCTTATAGGTCATCTAGTCCAACCCCCCTCTCAAGCAGGAAACCCTATACCATTTCTGACAGATGGCAGTCCAATCTCTTCTTAAAAGCCTCCAGTGATGAAGCTCCCACAACTTCCAAAGGCAACTTCTGTTCTATTGGTTGATTGTTCTCACTGTCAGAAAGTTCCTCCTCATTTCTAGGTTGAATCTCTTCTTGGTCAGTTTCCATCCATTATTCCTTGTCTGGCCTTCAGGTGCTTTGGAAAATAACTTGACCCTTCCTCTCTGTGGCAGCCCCTCAAATATTGGAAGACTGCTATCCTGTCTCCCCTGGTCCTTCTCTTCACTAGACTAGCTATGCCCAGTTCCTGAAACTGTTCTTCATATGTTTTACTCTCCAGTCCCCTAATCATCCTGGTTGCTCTTCTCTGCACTTTTTCTAGAGTCTCAACATCTTTTTTATAGTGTGGTGACCAAAACTGGATGCAGTACTCTAGGTGTGGTCTTACTAAGATTTTATAGAGTGGTATTAGTCTACCTCACTTGATGTCGCTTGATGTTGCTTGCTGTGGGGATTTCACCCTGTTGGACCAGTGGTTGAAATAAATAGGAATGTTTCTTACATGAAAAATCAAATTGCATACTTTTCTCTCCCCCTCTTCCTCCACCTTCTCCTCCTCCTCCTTCCCTTTTCCTCCTCCTCCTCCTCCTCCTCCTCCTCCTCCTCCTCCTCCTCCTCCTCCTCCTCCATGTTGGCTACAGGGATAACATTTTAAGGAAATGGTAACAATGGTGGCTCAGTTGCTAAGACACTGAGCCTTTCGATCGAAAGGTCGGCAGTTCAGTGGTTCGAATCCCTAGTGCTGTGTAATGGCGTGAGCTCCCATTACTTGTCCCAGTTTCTGCCAACCTAGCAGTTTGAAAGCACGTAAAAAATGCAAGTAGAAAAATAGGGACCACCTTTGGTGGGAAGGTAACAGCATTCCGTGCACCTTTGGCATTTAGTCATGCCAGCCACATGACCACAGAGACGTCTTCGGACAGCGCTGGCTCTTCAGCTTTGAAATGGAGATGAGCACCACCCCCTAGAGTCGGGAACGACTAGCACATATGTGTGAGGGGAACCTTTACCTTTACCTTTTAACATCCAAGGTGAGCCCAGGTTGTCATCTGATCTTAAGTTTGTGACACCAGTAGATTTGCATCCCAACTTGGGAGGAGAGTTAGTAGGCCCCTCTGCTTCTGGTTCATTTGTATGTAAAAATAAGACATATTCACAAAATTCGAACTGTGAAGGTCTCACTGCTCAGGTCTGCTGGGCCTGGTGGCTCAGCAGACTGATAGCATTATGATTAACACCAGCTGTCTGCAATTACTGTAAGTTCAAATCTCACCAGGCTCAAGGTTGATTCAGCCTTCCATCCTTTCTAAGGTAGGTAAATTGAGGACCCAGTTCGTGGGGGCAAAAAGCTGACTTTGTATAAATATACAAAAGTATGAAGGCTGTTGCTTAACTCACTGTAAGCCGCCCTGAGTCTCCGGAGAAGGGTGGCATATAAATCAAATTAAAAAACAAAAACAAAAACAAAAACTGACACGTCCCTTTTCAATGAGTGAAACCAGAATTTCTTATGCTTAGAAAACCCTCTTATCTCTCAGGAGTTCTGTTTAAAATGTGGGTTAATCTGGATCCTAGATGTCTAAGGAGAGAGATTCACACACAAACACACACACACACACACACACACACACACACACACGGTTCCTAACAACCCTGACATTTCATTTCAGGGAAGGTTTCAGGTTTTCTTTTTGTAGATGAAACGGTGAGATTCCTATCTTGCAATGGGATTTCTGGCCTGTGAGCCATTTATTTTGGAGGGCATAAAAAGGAGAAGTTGGGGTGGCATAACCTTATGCAACCTGAAAGTGAAACGGATAAACTGGAGGGATGAAAGTCATCCTTTTCGTGTTCAATGGAGTTTCACAAGATCAAACTTTTACAGGAAACCTTGTGTTTGCACGAGAAATGCAGCCTTACGCAGGAGACAGTCTGAAAGGAAAGAGAAGAAGAAATAGGATGGGTTGTGGGAAATGAGAAGAACAGACAAGTTTGAGGTGGGTCCCATTCTCCACACTGAATTGTGCTGGTTCATGACCATAATAAGGGATGGGATTGGATTGGATTGGATTGGATTGGATTGGATTGGATTGGATTGGGTTGGGTTGGGTTGGGTTGGGTTGGGTTGGGTTTATGAGCTGGGAGCAAGGGAGATTTTAGATCTCCTGCTTGAGACAACAATGTCTCCACTACCATAATTGACAGAAAGTAAATTTCTGAATAGGGATGCAGTTGGCTCAGTGGCTAAGAGGCTGAGCTTGTCGATCGAAAGGTTGGCAGTTCAGCGGTTCGAATCCCTAGTGCCGCGTAATGGGGTGAGCTCCCGTTACTTGTCCCAGTTTCTGCCAACCTAGCAGTTCGAAAACACGTAAAAAATGCAAGTAGAAAAATAGGGACCACCTTTGGTAGGAAGGTAATAGCGTTCTGTGCGCCTTTGGCATTTAGTCATGCTGACCACATGACCACGGAGATGTCTTTGGACAGGGCTGGCTCTTCGGCTTTGAAATGGAGATGAGCACCGCCCCCTAGAGTGGGGAACGACTACCACATATGTGCTAGTTTTCTGAATTTGCCTGCTTCCTGGATTTGCACAAAACCTAGCCAAGAACCTGCAATTACTGCAGGTTCGAATCTCGCCAGGCTCAAGGATGACTCAGCCTTTCATCCTTTCTAAGGTAGGTAAATTGAGGACCCAGTTTGTGGGGGCAATAAGCTGACTTTGTATACATATACAAAAGGATGAAGGCTATTGCTTAGCGCATTGTAAGCCGCCCTGAGTCTCCGGAGAAGGGCGACATATAAATTAAATTAAAAAAAAAAAGAGGCTATAGCAGTATACACTTGTCAAATGCGAGAAGTCAGGAAGCAGGATAGAGTTCAAAAGTACTGCCAGTTTATTTCATGCTGCCAATACCCAAGAATCAGAGTGTCAGTCCTGCCTCGACTTGAACCCTAGGCAAGAATGATCCACGACTGCATTTTTTGAGTGAGAACCCGTTTTTGCAACCTTCTGACCAGCAGAGACGATGGGAAAGCCAGGTCTGTTTAACAACCATGTTACTAACTGAACAACCGCAGGGATTCACTTTACGGCGGTGGCAAGCAAGGCTGTTCAAGCGGGCAAAAGCCGCTTCACAACCATCTCGCTTAGCCACAAAAAAACATTGGGCTGAATTGCAGCCGTAAGTCAAGGACTGTCTGCAGTAGCTGGGTTTCTGCCATCTATCAGTGTCAGGCTGACAAGACCTAGAGTAGCAGTGTTTCTTCTACTGTGGGAATCCCTGTAAATATCCGTTGTCTCTTTAGCCAGGAAGCCTCACTTGTGAAAGAGGTTTGGGGACTCTCCTCCAGCCGTGTCCTTTCACAACACACAAACGCCACCGGGGATAGGTGGGGCCTACCGCTGCGTCACTCACAAGTGTTTTTTTGGAAGTCCCGAATCATCTTGTTTGACTCAACACGTGATTTGCTGTCAACGCAGAGCCTGTTGCAATACGGGGCAGCAGCGTCTAATGGACCACGGAGAGCGGGGAAAATTGGAGATGTTGAAAGGCCCCCGCTCCTCCTTGAACATGTATAAAAGGAAGAGGTTCAGTCCTCTCCAGCGTGGTCTTTGCAGGCACAGGACATCACTCCGTGGCATCATGTGGGCCAAGGTAAGTTTTTCCGTATCTTGTTCCCAGGGGGAGGCATGGATGCTTGGGTGGGCTGAAAGTGGAGGAGGCAGAGGGCTTAGGCAGGGAGGGACGTGTGGCTTTGTCTACAGGAGACAGCAGACCTAACCCATGTTGAAAATGGATTCTTTCAAGTAGAGTCAAGCAACAGAGATGGAGGAAATTGTCCTTGAGGTCTGAGAGACCAGCACAGACTGGTTGAGCTAAACCAAAAATTGGAAGCAGCTTCCTCTGCTCTGGATAGCGCCTGTAAGCCCAAGGTTAACATTATGGGATGTATGTGTGAGCTGTTGCCATGGCCAATGTTTTTTTTTTTTTTAAATAATCTTTATTTACATTTTCCATTAAAAAGAACAAACAACACATCATATAAATAACACACAAGACAATACAACACAAAACAAAGAAGAAAAAAGAAAGAAAGACATACTTCTATGTAGTACCTTAATAACCTAATATTCGGTACTATGTTTCCATATTATGTTCCGGAGAAGACAGAACAACTTATATACCTTTATACATCAATTAGGTCTATCCGACCTCGCTTTACTTGTACAATATAAGTTTCTCAATATATACAATTCCTCATATAGTGTGGGTTATAATTTCCTCTTCTCTAACCATTTATAAAATTTTTCCCAAGATAGACATATTTGTGTTTGGTCTCAGTCTTTTAGTTTTTTGGTCAATTTATCTGCTTCCGCACATTCTAAGATCTTCTTTATAATTGTCTCCTCTGTTGGGATATTTTGATTTTTCCAAAATTGAGCGTACGCCAATCTCGCCGCTGTGATAATGTGTAATGCAAGATACCATGAATCTCTTTTGATATTTTCCAGTTTGGAACCGAGCAGGCATGTCTCTGGTCGCCATTCAATCTTTCGCATTAAAATCTCATTAAGCCATTTTTTTTATTTTCCCCAAAAATTTTTTTGCTTTTTCTGCTGTTGTTGGCAAGGCTACCAGGTCCTTGAAGCGAGGTGAGGTAGAGACCACCTATCCTCAGCTTGCAAAAACGGGGCAAGAGCGGGTTGTGGGTCGAAATTTGGCACTTCCTTCAGTCCCACTGCTCTACGTTGTCAGATAGAGCCAGAGGGGCTGCGGAAATGAAGTTATCGGAACCAAAGGATTTTTCGTTTTCTGATAAAAATTGTGTTTCTGCTCCATGAGGGTAGCTGGTCAGCAGGGTTAGGAAATGCACAGGGTATTACAGGTGGTTCTTGACCTACGACCATAACTGAGCCCAACATTTCTGTGTTGCTAAATGAGACAGTTGTTAAGCAGTCCCCCGCCCCGTTTTATGACTTTTCTTGCCACAGCTGTTAAGCGACTTGTTGCAGTTATTAAATTAGTAACCCGGTTGTTAAGTGAATCTGGGCTTCCCGATTGACTTTCCTTGTCAGAAAGTCCCAAAAGGGGTTCCCATGACCCTGGGACACCACAACCGTCATAAGTACATGCCAGTTGCCAAGAGTCTGAATTTTGATCACACGACCACGGAGAGGCTGCAATGGTCCTAAGCAGTGGTGAAATGTAAAATTTGTTACTACCGGATCTGTGGGTGTGGCTTGGTGGTGGTGGGGTAATATGACTGAGTGGGCGTGGCCATTTTTTTTTTTTACTTTTAAAACCATTTTTTCTACAACCTCTTCAGCTGAAGAGGTTGTAAAAAAAATGCTTTTAAAAGCCTCTGACAATACCAGCTGACTTGCCTGATTGGCAGAAGCTTTTTTTTTAAAAAGCCTCTGATGATCCCAGCTGAGCCGCATGATCATCAAAGGCTTTTTTTTTTTTTTTACTTTTAAAACCATTTTTTCTACAACCTCTTCGGCTGAAGAGGTTGTAAAAAACTGCTTTTAAAAGCCTCTGACGATCCCAGCTGAGTTGTCTGATTGGCAGAAGCTTTTTTTAAAAAAGCCTCTGATGATCCCAGCTGAGCCGCATGATCATCAAAGGCTTTTTTTTTTTACTTTTAAAACCATTTTTTCTACAACCTCTTCGGCTGAAGAGGTTGTAAAAAACTGCTTTTAAAAGCCTCTGACGATCCCAGCTGAGTTGCCTGATTGGCAGAAGCTTTTTTTTTTAAAGCCTCTGATGATCCCAGCTGAGCCGCATGATCATCAAAGGCTTTTTTTTTTACTTTTAAAACCATTTTTTCTACAACCTCTTCGGCTGAAGAGGTTGTAAAAAACTGCTTTTAAAAGCCTCTGACGATCCCAGCTGACTTGCCTGATTGGCAGAAGCTTTTTTTTTTAAAAGCCTCCGATGATCCCAGGTGAGCCGCATGATCATCAAAGGCTTTTTTTTTTAAAACTTTTAAAAGCATTTTTTCGGCCGAAGAGGTTGTAGAAAAAATGCTTTTAAAAATAATAAACAAAAAGCCTCTGATGATTGTGCGGCTCAGCTGGACAATGGTGGTGGTGGGGGGCAGGGATTTTTGCTGCTGATTCTCTGAATCACCCACCTCCATCGCTACCGGATCAGGTGATCCGGTCCGAACCGGGAGCATTTCACCCCTGGTCCTAAGTGTGAAAAACCATCATAAGTCTCTCTTTTCAGTGCTGTTGTAACTTTGATCACTAAATGAACGGTTGTATGTCAAGGACGACCTGTGATTTGCTTCTGCGAAGATAAATCCAAGCAGGTTAGGGGTCTGGAGAAAATGGCAGGGGAGGAGGAAACGTGGCTGACATGGTTTGGTTTCTCTTTGCCAGAATATTACGGGGAACTTTGCTAATGTGATCCACGGGTTGAATCCGAGCCACCTGACTGACCGAGTTGTTCAGAGGAGCAAACGGATGATTTTGGATACTTTGGGAGTCGGGCTGGTGGGCACCAGAACAGACGTCTTCCAGAAGCTCATCCAGTACAGCAAGGTAAGAGGATCTGTTGTCTTAATTCTCACCTCAAATCAGATTAACAGAGTTGGAAGGTAGCTTGTCCATCTAGTCCAACCCCCCACTCAAGCAGGAGACCCTACACCATTTCTGACAAATGACAGTCCAAGCTCTTCTTGAAAGCTTCCAGTGATGAAGCTCCCACAACTTCCGAAGGCAACTTCTCTTCCATGGGTTGATTGCTCTCACTGTCAGAAAAGTTATCCTTATTTCCAGGTTGAATCTCTCCTTGACCAGTTTCTATCCATTATTCCTTGTCTGGCCTTCAGGTGCCTTCGAAAATAGCTTGCGCCCCCTCCCCCTCTGTGGCAGCCCCTCAAATATTGGAACATTGCTCTCATGTCTCCCCTGGTCCTTCTCTTCACTAGACTAGCCATGCCCAGTTCCTGTAACTGTTCTTCATATGTTTTAGTCTCCAGTCCCCTAATCATCCTGGTTGCTCATTTCTGCACTTTTTCTAGAGTCTCAACATCTTTTTTATAGGGTGGTAACCAAAACTGGATGCAGTACTGGAGGGTGGTAACCAAAACTGGATGCAGTACTGGAGGGTGGTAACCAAAACTGGATGCAGTATTGTGGTCTTACCAAGGCTTTATAGAGTGGTATTAGTACCTCACATGATCTTGATTGACAACTTTTGGGCTAGGCAGTTATTGATCTTTTAAGGCACAGGTGAGGAGCTATGGCCCTTTGGTGACATGTGGACGTCAACTCCCAGAATTTTGAGCCAGCATGGCTGGCTCAAGAATTCTGGGAGTTGTCCACAAGTCATCAAAGGGCCAAAATTCCACACTCCTGTTTTAAGATAAGAGCCTTGTATTTTGCCACAGGTTATCCTTATTGTTATTTCTTTCCACTATGGAGATTAGCACAAGGTGGCCTTTTCCTGAAGCCCTCCCACCTCTGTTCACCTAAAGGGGTATATCAATTCTCTACCTGAGGATTCTTCTTCCTGGTTGGGCTGGCATGAGGTAGATGCGGTAATGCTCCAGCCCCTTCCTCCAGCAAAGGGGGCCCTTCCCCCCCACAAGGATTCTGTTCCAGATAGCCTGAGGGCCACCCTACCCCCCAAATGATAGCAACCATGGAGTCCATTATCAAACTGCTGCCTTTGGTTAGCATCTAACCTGCCGATGATGGAGATCTGTGCACGTGAGTTCTGCATCCTCTTGCTCTTGCCTTTTTATAGGAGATAACCAAGCTAAGCCAGAGAGTGAGGTCAAGTGCACCATCAGTTTGGAGTCACTATGCTGCTATAAGAGACCTAAGTCCAGTCCCCCCTTGAAGTCCATTGACTCTTATCCGGCACTAATTTGCCTTGACCATTAGTAGATCAGATTCTTGTGTATAGATTGCATGGAATAAACTTAGAGTACTTTCGAACTTTATCCTGGTTTATTTTATCCTGGTCTTGGACCTGACAGATAGATTGTTGGATTTTGGAGCATTTGCTCATTGCTTGTGCACCAATTTGCCTTGACCGTTAGTAGATCAGATTCTTGTGTATAGGGTTGCTTGGAATAAACTTGTAGAACTTTTGAACTCTGTTTTGGTTCCTGATTCCTTGCATTTGATGCTCTTGGTGGAATGAGTCTAGGAGAGAATAAAGAGAAGCGGTTGCTTGGCTTCACATGTAAAAGTTCCTCCTAAACAGAATTGGGATTTTTTTCTTTTTTTTCAGATTTACAGCTCAGATTCATCCAGTTCTGTCTGGGGATGCTCAACGCTCAAGCTGCCTCCACTCTACGCAGCCCTGGTGAATGGTGTGGCGGTAAGAAACTCTTGGTACTCCCTACCACCCTCTGATTCCACCTGGTTTTTGCTGGGAGAAAGTCCCTAGGACCTATATAGCCACTACTCCATCCGTTTACTCTGAGCAGGGGTGTGCTGGGGACTGAGAAACAAGCTTGGATTGTTTATTTATTTTATTTTATTTTATTAAAATATTTACTAATACAAAAATACAAAAGAAAATAATCAGGGAGGAAAAAGGGAAGGGAAAAGTGTAGGGCAGAGAGAAAGAAAGAAAGGAAGGAAGGAAGGAAGGAAGGAAGGAAGGAAGGAAGGAAGGAAGGAAGGAAGGAAGAAGAAAGAAAGAAAGAAAGAAAGAAAGAAAGAAAGAAAGAAAGAAAGAAAGAAAGAAAGAAAGAAAGAAGGGAACGGCATTGACCTTCAACTCCCTTTGGTGTAGTAGAATAAGAGACTAACATCAAACCTCAACTTTTTACTTTTATATAATAATATAAACCTGACTTGGCTTGTTTTTTGTTACAAGGGGATCCATCTATGCTGGGAATCTAGTCTTCCATCCTTTTCTTTTCATGGCCCTCCTCAGCTTTTCACACCTCCCTAATTTCAATCTGTAAATGTGGCTGTGTGTCAGGGTCAAGGGTGAACTTCAAAAATTTTAGCAAGGGGTTCTCTGCCCAGTCGCTGGGTCAGCATGGCCATGGTGGGTGTGGCTCAGTCAGTTTGTTGCACCATGGGTGGGGGGGCGTTTCAGTATAGGGAAGAGGAAAAAGAAAGAAAAAATGTTGATCTTTGTCTCCCTTTGGTGCAGTAGAATAAGAGACTAACATTAAACCTTAACTTTTTACTTTTATATAATAATATAAACCTGGTTTGGCTTGTTTTTTTTAAAAAAAATACTGTATTTTTTGGAGTATAAGATGCACCTTAGTTTTTTGGGGTGAAAATAAGAAAAGAGCTGATTGGCAGGTGGATCAGTCTCCTGGAATACCCCCAATCAGCTGTTCCCAGAGGTGAATTTTAGCAACAGGTTCCTTGGTTGTGAGCTCTGATGCTTTTTTCTGCCTCTGAAACCTCCGTTTGAGAAGCTGGGTGGGGCTACATTCCGAGTATAAGACACAGCCAGATTTTCACCCTCCTTTTTTTGGGGAAAAAGGTGCGTTTTGTACTCCGAAAAATACAGTATATAATGAGATCCATCTATGCTGGGAATCTAATCTTCCATCCTTTTCTTTCCCTCCTCACCTTTTCAGACCTCCTGAATTTCAATCTTTAAATGTGGGGGAAAACAAGAGGGAGGGTTGTTTTTGGGGTGAGGGAAGCCTCTGGCTACTCCACAGCCTTTAAAAGTGACGTGCACAGTAAGGCAGGAAAGAGAAGGATCTATGCATTTAACAAACCCTCCAAAAAACAAATTGAGATGTGCATGTAGGTTCAGACACTTATGGACACACTGATATATATATATATAAACCCTGTGTGAATAGGCAGAGCACTCCTCACCTGTCTGGGGATATATACCAATATTTGTTGTGGCTCCGTTACCTGAGCCTATGTCATCGGCAGGAGAGAACTCCGAGAGTGAAGGAGAGGAGTTGGCAAGGCCTCCCTCTCCAGGACCCTCCTCTCTGGCAATGCCTTCGGTGTCCGCCAAAGGGCAAGAGATAGGACCAGGGCCAACCACGTCCACGCAGCCACAGGTGGACAGTGATGAGGGAAATGAGTCTTGGCTGGATCCTCAGCAGCGACGCAGAGATAAGCGCGCACAACAGAAGAAAAGGTGTGCCAGAGATTAGGCTGAGTCACTGGACCACACCCCACAGGGTATAAAAGGGGGTGAGGTGGCCATTCAGACTCTGTGACGGACAAAACTAACTACTATCAAGTCACATTGCATCTTTGGAAACAACATTATCGACCTTGGATTTATTTTACGAACTGGACAATTCTTGACTGTGGGTATTTTGTTTATTGAGTAAAGTTCTTGGCAAGCAGCTACTGGGTTGCTGCCAAGCATCTTATCAGAAGAATTGGTTGTCTGCCAGTTTATTTAACCCCTGGTTGTCTGTTTGTGTGCGTGTGTGGGATGGGGACAGAACAATATTTTCCCCAAAAGAAGACCCTGTCTTATATTTTTTTGCCACTAAAAAAGGTACCAGGTCTTATTTTTGGAGGGGATGTCTTCCACTTGGCCCATTTCTTCTGCAGCCAGCAAGCCTTTCCTGAAGGCCTCTGCAGCCAATAATAGAGCTCCGGATTGATCAGAGGCCTTCAAGAAAGCCTTGCCGGCTGCAGAAGAAATGGGCCAAAGTATGCAAGGCCTGGCTGCAACTGTCCAAAGGTAAGTAGTTGAATTCCTGTCTGAGGGATTCTGGGAGTTGAAGTCCACAAGTCTTAAAGTTGCCAAGGTTGGAGATCCCTGCTATAGATGGCCTTGAGGAGAAGCTTCGGCCATCTTGATTTCAGCATGAGGGAGATGATCCCCAAGTGGGCTAAAAACGCAGGAGAGAAGGTGAAGCCCCTACCTCAGTTGCAGCTCTGACTCAAAAATTTTTCTCCCTTTCTCTGCCTCCCCCTTCACAGATACACTCCATGGATTTTGATGATACGTGGCATCCAACCACCCATCCTTCGGGGCCAGTGTTGTCAGCCCTCATGGCCGTCGCCGAAGGTGTGGCCGAAAAACAAAGGATTTCTGGCTGCGACTTGCTTTTGGCATTCAATGTTGGGATCGAGGTGCAAGGCAGACTGATGAGCTTCTCCAAGGAGGCCAGCAATCTTCCTAAAAGGTCTGTGTTTGCTTTTTTAACTTGTTCTAAAATAAGCCCCAGAAGGACTCTCCTGGCATGGGCTTAATGGTCAGCCATGACTCTACCTAGCATCATCTGAGCTTCATTTATTCCTAACTAAACTGAGTGGGCTTCTTTGTTAGATGGTCATTATTTGAGGACCAGATCCTGAACGGGCTTTCCGATGTGGCAGAGCAGATCATTTATTGGCACCCCTTGACTGGATGCAAGCCAGGGGTGAAATGCTCCCGGTTCGGACTGGATCGCCTGATCCAGTAGCGATGGAGGCGGGTGGTTCGGAGAACCAGTAGCAAAAATCCCTGCCCCCCCCCATTGCCCAGCTGAGCCACACAATCATCAGAGGCTTTTTTATTTTATTTTTAAAAGCATTTTTCCTACAACTTCTTTGGCCGAAAAAATGCTTTTAAAAGTAAAAAAAAAAAAAAAAGCCTCTGATGATTGCGCGGCTCAGCTGGGCTCATCAGAGGCTTTTTTTTTTTTTTTTTTTTTTAAAAAAAGAAAGCCTCTGCCAATCAGGCAAGTCAACTAGGATCGTCAGAGGCTTTAAAAGCATATTTTTTACAACCTCTTCAACGGTAGAAAAAATGGTTTTAAAAGTAAAAAAAAAAAAAAGTTGGCCACACCCACTCAGTCATATTACACCACCACCAAGCCACGCCCACAGAACTGGTAGTAACAAAATTTACATTTCACCAATGATGCAAGCTATTTTTCTCTTTGTACTTATGCCATGTACAAGCAGTCCTTGACTTGCGACAGTGTGTTTAGTGGCCATTCAGAGTTATGACGGCATTTTGATTCTTCCAGGTTCCACCCACCCTCCATTCTCGGCACCATGGGAAGTGCTGCAGCCACTGCAAAACTCCTGGGCCTCAACCAACTCAAGTGTAAGGAAGCCCTGGCTGTAGCCGCTTCTTATGCCGGTGCCCCACTGGCCAACGCAGCCACACAGACCAAACCACTTCACATGGGCAATGCCAGCCGGCACGGCGCGGAAGCGGCTCTCTTGGCTTCTCTGGGCCTGCAAGCCAGCAAGCTGATTCTGGACCTCGATTCAGGCTTTGGGGCCTTTTACATGGATTACCTGCCCCAGACGCTGCCCAGCCTGCAGTCCTACTCTTGGTTGCTGGACCAACAAGACGTGGCCTTCAAGAGCTTCCCGGCGCATCTAGGGACACACTGGATGGCCGAAGCTGCCGTGGCAGTAAGGAAGCACCTTGCCCGGAGTGGGGAGTCTCTGCCCACTAGTTGCATCAAGGCCATCGTGCTTGATGTCCCCAACATTAGATATGTTAATCGGCCGTTTCCTTCTTCCGAACACGAAGCCAGGCACTCCTTCCAGTTTGCCGCCTGCTCAGCGCTGCTGGATGGCTTCATCTCAGCCGAATCCTTCACACCACAGAGACTGTCCAGGCCAGAGTTGAATGACCTCCTCCGAAAAACCAGCCTGGAGCATTTTCCGGACAATCTCCCCAGCTTCAACAGCCTTTACTGCGGGGTCAAAATCATCCTCCAGGATGGAGACACCTGGGCAGAGCGTTGCGAAACCTTCTACGGGCACTGGAGGAAGCCCTTGAGCCGTGGGGATTTGGTGAAGAAGTTCCACACCAACGCCGCTGCTGCAGTCTCCCCAGAAGTGGCCGAAAGCATTGTAGAAGCAGTTGATAAACTTGAATCCCTGGATGATTGCGGGGAGCTATTCTCACTTTTTCGAGGAGCTGAGCTGACAAAAGATTTGCGGCAACGTAAGAGGGAAACTTTGTGAGACCTACCTGGTCCCAGAAGGACCTTCCAGGCCTGGCGTACATGGTCAGTTACGACCTAGCATTATCTGAGCTTCGTTGATTCCTGTCTAACCTTAGTATAGTTAGTCCTCCATTTACAACAGTTCGTTTAGTGAACATTCAAAGTTACAACAGCACTGGCAAAAGTGACTTATGGCCATTTTTCACACTTAACAACCATTGCAGCATCCCTGTGGTCACGTGATCAAAATTTGGACATCATGTGACCTTTTGCGACCTTCTGACAAGCAGAATCGGTGGGGAAGCCTGATTCACTTAACAACAGTGCTACTGACCGAACACCTACGGTGATTCGCTTAACAACTGTGGAAAAACAGGTCATAACATGGGGCAAAACTCACTTAACTGTCTTGCCTAGCACCAAAAATGTTAGCTCAATCGTAAGTCAAGGACTACCTGTACTAAGATAGACGGTTTGGATAGACATGGTAACAGGTCAGCCAATGGGGACTGTTTGGAAACTGAAACATAGTATTTGTTTGTATGGGGCCATAAGAGACAGTTTGGAGGCTGGGCGTGGCTTAGCCTTGCTGAATTGTATATAAGAGTTGGTTTGGCCTCTGTAATGGGAGCTTCTGTACAATATATTTGCCTTTGTATCTCTCTACTCTGTATTGACTTGTTTCTATGAATATTGCTTCTCTGTTCCTGATATTGTATGCTATATGGTATTGTATATAAAGACATTTTCTTACGTAGATGAATCCTGCAGAATTATTTAATTGTGTGTCTGGTTGGATGTGCTGCAACAAACTGTGACAGAGGTCAGCCTGCTTGTGTATGAATGGTGGCTTTTCTCATATCCTGTAATATGAATCACTTTTGTCTAGATTCTCATTGATTTCTGAACTCTTTCTAAGGCACAAGGATAGAAAGTAAGAGACCCTGAGTTCAAGTCCTGCCTTAGCCATGAAAGTCAGCTGGTGTAATGTAATGAAGCGGGCTCTGATAGATGATCACTGGATAACTTTCTATTCACTCTATTCTAAAAAGCAATGCATCCGGTTGGAAAAAGTACAAACTCAGCCAAAATCCTTTTGGTTCCTCTAGGAGGCCTCTAAGTTGTCAGAAGAAAGGAACATTCTAATGACATACAGCTTAAAGGTTGGTTAGGTCAAGGGGATCCACATGAGTCAAAAGCTGATTTGAATCTATGCTTCAGTAACTGTTTGCAAAGAAACTCTGTAATAAGGAAATGTCAATTAAAAATGATAAATGTATATGACCATATGAATTGCTGAGTTAACAGAATCCTTTGTCTAGAAGGGTATAAAACCATTGTACCTAATTTCTGTCTTTGTTCAACGCTTCATGTACAGAGCCTTGAACCTATTGCGCAATATATAAAATCTGTCTCTGATTAATCTAAAAGTTGTGTTTGTCTTATTAAATCCACAACAGGTGGGCAGGAATAACAGAATAACAGAGTTAGAAGGGACCTTGGAGGTCTTCTAGTCCAACCTGCTGCTCAAGCAGAAGATCCTATACTCGTGACGGCGAACCTATGGCACCCGTGCCACAAGTGGCACGTGGAGTCATATTGGTGGGCACGCGAGCTCAGCTCCATTTTCAGGCCTTCTGGGACTACCAGAAGTAGGGAAACAGGCTGTTTCCAGCCTCCGGAGGGCCTCGGGGGATGGGGAAGGTCGTTTTCCGCCCTCCCCAGACTCTTAGAAAGGCTCTGGAGCCTGGAGAGAGCAAAAACCAGGCCTTCCGGTCCCACCAGAAGTTGGCAAATGGGCCGTTTCCAGCCTCCGGGGGGTGGGGAAAGCTGTTTTCACCCTCCCCAGGCTCCTAGAAAGGCTCTGGAGCCTGGGGAGGGCGAAAAACGGGCACACTGTGCCATTGCATGCCAAAGGTGGGGAGAGCAGGGGGTTATGCACGCATGCACGGGAGGGTGGGACACATAGAATTATGGGTGTGGGCATGCGTACAGGCGCAACCCCCCCTGCTTTTGGCACGTGATGGCAAAAAGGTTAGCCATCACTGCCCTATACCATTTCACACAAAGTGTTCTCTAATCTCTCCGGTATTTGAGGGACTGCCACAAAGAACAGTCAACTCATTTTCCAAAGCACCTGAAGGCAGGACAAGAAACAATGAATGGAACCTAATCAAGGAGAGAAGCAACCTGGAATTGAGGAGAAACTTCCTAACAGCGAGGACAATTTAACCAGCGGAACAGCTTGCCCTTAGAAATTGTGGGTGCTTCATCACCGGAGGTTTTCTAAGAAGAGACTGGGCAGCCACCTGTCCGAAATGTTACAGGGTCTCCTGCTTGATCAGGAGGTTGGACTAGAAGACCTCCAAGATCCCTTCCAGCTCTGTTTTTGATTGACTGATTGCAAGGTGGAGAGGAGCTATTATAGGTGGGAACTGGTCTACCACTTTGGATGTTGGTATTGGCTCTTCTTTGATTGCTCTTGGACTAAAAGACCTCCAAGGTCCCTTCCAGCTACATTCTGATCTCTTCTTAAAAACTTCCAGTGATGAAGTACCTAAAGCTTCTGAAGCAGGGGTGGGTTCTAAATTTTTTTACTACCGGTTCTGTGGGTGTGGCTTGGATGTCATGTGACTGGGTGGGCGTGATTAGCTGGTCAGTCATTTCTGGAAGGTCCTCGCACTTACGACCAGTCCTCACATTTACGACCTGACTCATTTGTTTGCTTTTAACACTGATCAGCTGTAGGGCGGCCCTTTGAAGCCCCTCGACAAGAGTTTAAAAGTTTTTTTCCCTCTAGTCATCAGCTGGGACTCAGGAGGCAGCAATAGATTGGGGGTGGGACCAAATAAAAGATAAGAATAACGTGGGGGAGAGGGGGAACCGGTTCAGTGATGTCATATCGTCACTGCTACCGGCTCGGCCGAACCAGACCAAACTGGAAGGAACCCACCACTGTTCTGGAGGCAAATCATTCCACTGATTGTTCTAGCTGTCAGGAAATTTCTCCTTAGTTCTAGGTTCTTTCTCTCCTTGATTAGTTTCCATCCATGGCTCCTTGTCCTGCCTTCTGGTGCTTTGGAGAATAGGTGGACCCCGTCTTCTTTCTGGAAGAACCTCAAATATTGGAACATGGCTATCTTGTCACCCTTAGTCCTTCTTTTCACTAGACTGGCCATACCCAATTCCTGCAACCTAGAACTGAGGAAAAATATCCTGACAGTGAGAACAATTAATCAGTGGAACACGTTTCCTCCAGAAGTTGTGAAAGCTCCAGCACTGGAAGTTTTCAAGAAGAGATTGGACAACCACGTGTCTGAAATGGTGTAGGGTTTCCTGCCTGAGCAGGGGGTTGGACTAGAAGACCTCTAAGGTCCCTTCCAACTCTGTTATTCTATTTTTATTCCCACTCCATTCCATTCCACTCCATTGTATTCATTTCCAATCACACATGGCCAATAAAGCTACTCTACTCCTACTCTATTCTAATCATTTCCAATCACACATGGTCAGTAAAGCTATACTCCTACTCTACTCGTTTCCAAACACAAATGGCCAATAAAGCTACTCTACTCCTACTCTACTCTATTCATTTCCAATCACACATGACCAATAAGTCTACCCTACTCATTTCCAATCACGCATGGCCAATAAAGCTACTCTACTACTCTACTCATTTCCAATCACACATGGCCAATAAAGCTCTACTTCTACTCTACTTTACTCATTTCCAATCACACATGGCCAATAAAGCTACTCTACTCATTTCCAATCACACATGGCCAATAAAGCTACTCTACTACTCGACTCATTTCCAATCACACGTCACCAATAAAGCTCTACTTCTACTCTACTCTACTCATTTCCAATCACACATGGCCAATAAAGCTACTCTACTCCTACTCTACTCTATTCATTTCCAATCACACATGGCCAATAAGTCTACCCTACTCATTTCCAATCACGCATGGCCAATAAAGCTACTCTACTACTCTACTCTATTCTAATCATTTCCAATCACACATGGTCAGTAAAGCTATACTCCTACTCTACTCGTTTCCAATCACACATGGCCAATAAAGCTCTACTTCTACTCTACTCTACTCATTTCCAATCACACATGGCCAATAAAGCTACTCTACTACTCTACTCATTTCCAATCACACGTCGCCAATAAAGCTCTACTTCTACTCTACTCTATTCATTTCCAATCACACATGGCCAATAAAGCTACTCTACTCCTACTCCACTATCTATTCCCATTCCATTCCATTCTTCCATACGTTTTAGCCTCTAGTCCCAGCTGCTGCAGCCTGCAAAGAAACGCTCCCCCAGCTGATCTCCGGGACGGCGAGGCTCGTCCCCGCCCACTCCCCTGTCACGTGCCTCCCCGGGGCCCGGCTCAGCTGACGAGCGGGAGCGGGAGCGCGCACGCTCTGGAGCTGTTGCGCAACCCGGACAGGTTTCAGTCTCCTGCGCGCCAGGCATGGAGCAGCGGACAATGCCTGGGTTGCTGCCGCTGCTGCTGCTGCTGCTTTTGCTGCCACCGGCCGGCCGGGCGAAGGTGTGCGAGGGCGAGGGCCGTTGGCCGGTTCCCTACAGGCGAGTCTAGGGGCGGAAGCGGTGCAGGGCTCGGTTGGTGGGAGGCAGAGCCGGGAAAGCCTTTCTTCGGCCGGCCGGCCGGCCTGGGAGAGTTTGCGCTCTCCGGTGACGCCTCTCTCTCTCTCTCTCCCGTCCCGCAGGCGCTTCGATCGCCGTCCCCGGCCGGATCCCTTTTGCCAGGCTCGGTACACCTTCTGCCCCAGCGGCTCTGCCCTTCCGGAGATGCGGGAGACGGACGTCCTGGCCGTGTATCGCTTGCAGGCTCCCGTTTGGGAGTTCAAGTACGGAGGGCTTCTGGGCCACCTGGTAGGACCGGTTTGGAGTCCCCTCTTGCCCCCCCCCCCCGCCCACCCCGGAGTAAAAATGCCGAGGTTGATTGGGTTGGGAGTTTCACGTTTCCCCGGGAAGCTCAGGACTTCCGCGGAGGCTTTGCCCGGTTGCTTTCGAAGGAGCCCCGAGAGAGTTACAGTAGCTTTATTGGCCGTGTGTGGTTGGAAATGAGTAGAGTGAGTTGGAAGGGACCTTGGAGGTCTTCTAGTCCAACCCCCTGCTTAGGCTGGCCATATGTGGTTGGAAACGAATAGAGTTAGAGTAGAGTAAGTTGGAAGGGACCTTGGAGGTCTTCTAGTCCAACTCCCTGCTTAGGCTGGCCATGTGTGGTTGGAAACAGGTAGGGGTAGGGGTAGGGTAGAGTAGAGTAGAGTAGAGTAGAGTAGAGTAGAGTAGAGTAGGAAAGGACTTTGGAGGTCTTCTACTCCAATCCCCTGGTCAGGCAGGAAACCCTATCCCAATTCAGACAAATGATTGTCCAATCTCTTCTTAAAAACTTCCAGGATTGGACCACTCACAACTCCTGGAGGCAAGTCGTTCCACTGTCAGAAAATTTCTCCTTGCAGAAGTTGGGAAAGTTCTAATTTCTTTGAAAAAAAGCAATTTTCAAACCAACGTCTGAAAGGTCGAAAACAAATGTATTCAAACAAACAATGATTTATTTATTTACCTAATAAATATGTATCCCGCCTGTATTATTTTTAGAAATAACTCAAGGCGATTAACATATCCAACATATCTTTTTCTCCATAACAACAACAATCCTATGAGGTGGGTTGGGCTGAGAGAGGGAGGGAGGGAGGGAGGGAGGGAGGGAGGGAGGGACTGGCCCAAAGTCATCCAGCTGGCTTTCATGGCTAAAGGTGGGATTTGAACTCGGGGTCTCCTGCTTTTCTAGCCCGATGCCTTTAACCACTATACCAGCGGTCTCAAAACTTTGCAATTTAAAAACTTACGGACTTCAACTCCCAGAATTCCCCTGCCAACAGTCAACCTGTGGTAGAAAACAAACCAGGTTTTACTTCCCTGATTCACTTTAGGAAGCTTGGATGTTTTTGCAGAAGAAACTAGACTAAATAATATTGGCGGCTGGGGAATTCTGGGAGTTGAAGTCTCCAAGTCTTAAAAGTTGCCAAGTTTGGAGAATTCTGCAGTAGGCCAAACTGGCTACCCCTGTCTAGTATCAGTTATTAAATCCTGGTGTTGATTCATCGTATCGTCTCCTGGGAAGTCAAGTTGTTTTCATTACTAAAAAATTGGCAGGTTAATTGGACAAAAATCAGCCCCTTTCTCTGTTGGGTGGGATTTCTCCTTGGGTGGTCTCCGACCTGCCCTTCGCAGCCAGCCTTTTCTTTGGAGTCTCTTGGAGCAATTTGGAAGGATTTCTGGTTAAGCAAAGGGGTTTTGGGTGATGAGCCACTTGCACCCACAGCACAGTTCTTTTGAGGCCTCCTGCTTCTTTTGGGGGGTCTCGGGCTTCCACAGCAATGAGTGGGGAGGGAAGGAAAGCAGGCCAGACACTCACTCTATTTATCTGGAGAAGGTCCATGTTTAGTGTCTATGGAGATTCTCAGTCATCCAGGTCATAGTTGTCCCAAAGGTGCTTTTTTTTCCAAGAGGCAACTGGACTTTTTGGTTTTTTTCATTGAAGACATTTCGCTTCTCATCCAAGAAGCTTCTTCAGTTCTGACTGGATGGTGGCCAGCCCTCTCTCAACAGACACGAAACAAACACGATATGTTTAGCCCTTCAGCAAGGCTCTTTTCTGGGGATTGCTCTTGGATTGGATCCAGCAGAAGGCAAGTTAGTGCCTCTTCCATGGACTGGCTTTGTTAACATCATCCTTTTGTTCACATCAACTTTTTGGGCACCAGATGGTTCCGTGGAGAGAGAGAGGATTTCCGCGGACTGGAGGAATCATGATTTGGTGTGCAGCCTACATCCCATGGATGGGGCGTCACTTGTTTGCGTGGCCCGGGTTCTGGCATGCCCAGTGCCATTCCACGGACCAGGGATTGGGGACCCTTGTTCTAGAAAGCCATAAGGGTTAGATCACTTGGACTAAGTCATCTGTTTATGCCTTAGCAAACTCTGTGAGTTGGCCAAATGTGGCCCATCATCCAAATTCTGCACTGATTATGTTACCTAGTTTGGATCATGCAACGTCTACAAGAAAACAACCAAGCTCAGAGAGCATCAAGGAACCACTCATTTCTACCCTGAGCTACAAATATTCTCCTTTATTGGCACCCAAATTCTGCTTTAATAAGCTACAAATTGGTGCCAGTTGTGTCCTCACGTCCAACATCCTCTCAGGCCAAATGGATATCGGGGATTAGGAAAGATTTGGAAAACTGATTTTTTTTTTCTTAGAAACCATAGCTTTTCGAAGGAGCCCCGAGAGAGTTAGAGTAGCTTTATTGGCCATGCATGGTTGCAAATGAGTAGAGTAGTTGTGCTAAATTGGGTTGGTGGGAACCTTGCAGTTTTGAAAGGCCCTGATGAAATATTTGCCTGTTTTGCTTTTCTCTGAATTTAGGGGGGAAGGGTGGAGTCTTAATTCACTGCCCCACCTCTCTAGCCCATTGTTTGTTTCCTTTCCCAGAAAATTATGCACGATGCCGTGGGCTTCCGAAGCTCCTTGACTGGGAAGAACTATACAATGGAGTGGTATGAGCTGTTCCAGCTTGGCAACTGTACCTTCCCACACCTGCGGCCTGAGAACCCCGCCCCCTTCTGGTGCAACCAGGGTGCGGCCTGTTTCTATGAAGGGATTGATGATGCCCACTGGAAGGAAAATGGCACCCTGGTCCAGGTGACTACAATTTCAGGTAATCAGGTGTAACTCACTGTAGATATATGAGTGGTTAGCTGCTGCTCATGTTATAAACTCCATCCGTCCATCCGTCCATCCATCCATCCATCCAAAATAGCCTTGATTCCAATGGCTAAATCAAAAGAGAAGACCATTCTATTCTTTCTTGGAATAGCATCAACAAGAAAATCATATAAAACTTTAAGCATCTGCCTGCCTGCCGCTATGCTATGCTATGCTATGCTATGCTATGCTATGCTATGCTATGCTATGCTATGCTATGCTATGCTATGCTATGCTATGCTATGCTATGCTATGCTATGCTATCCTATCCTATCCTATCCTATCCTATCCTATCCTATCCTATCCTCCCCTTTCCCTTCCCTTCCCTTCCCTTCCCATCCCATCCCATCCCATCCCATCCCGTGATGGGTTCTAACCGGCTTTACTACCGGTTCTCTTTGTGCATGCGCTTCACGCGTGATCTCCGCCAACCTTGCACTTCGCGCAAGCGCATTAGGAATTTGCCCAGCTGAGGTGTGGCAATCCACTCTGCCATACCTATCAGCTGGGCTAAAAAAGAAGAAATAAAAGGTAGGAATAATGTGGGGGTGGGAGGGCCCAGCTCCCGGACAAAGAGAACTGGTTCGGTGATGGCATATCATCACCGTTACTGGCTCGGCCGAACCGGGAGGAACCCACCACTGATCCCATCCCATCCTATCCTATTATATCCAACTACTGGTATCTACCTACCTACCTATCCATCCTTGCCCATTTCTGCCAGCGAATCTGGGTGGTATACAGGTAATCCTTGGTTTAGAACTTCAATTGAGCCCAAAATTCCTGTTGCTAAGTGAGACAAGTGAGTTTTGCCCAATTTTTCCTTTCTTGCCATAGATGTTAAGTGAATCACTGCAGCTATTAAGCTAGTAACAGGGTTGTTAAGTGAATCTGGCTTCCCCATTGCTTGTCAGATGGTCGCAAAAGGAGATCACATGATCACAATAACCATCATAAATATGAGCCAGTTGCCAAGCATTTGAATTTTGATCCCCGTGGTCATGGGGATGCTGCAAAGTTTGTAACTCTGAAAAATGGTAATCAAGTCACATTATTCAGTGCCGTCGTAACCTTGAATGGTCACTAAACAAACTGTTGTAAGTCGAGGACTGCCTGTAAATCATGAGATTCTGGACTTCATAAATAAACATGTAAGGTTTTCCGGATGATGCCCGGTGAATTATTCCCCCACCTCCAAAAAAACCCTGATGCTGCAAAATAGCAAAAATTGTAAATTTTTCCACCACTTCCTAAATTTAGATCATTTTGTAGAATTACAAAATTGCAGAGTTGTGCAAGTAAGTTTCTAAAATACAACAATGTCCCCCCCCCCTTTTTTTTTAGGAGCTGTATTCAATCAAATGGCAAAATGGGTGGACTACGACAACAAAACTGGCATTTACTATGAAACCTGGATGGTCAAAAGCAGCCCAGGAAAAAATTCCCATGTCTGGTTTGAAGCTTATGAATGCTCCAAATTCGTACTACGGACTTACCAGAAGCTGGCTGAGCTGGGCGCCGTTTTCAAGAAGATGCAAACAAATTACACAACCATTACTCTCTTCAGCGGAGAGCCTGCTTGCCTGGGCAATGAGACGACTCTCTTTGGACCACTGGGAAACAAATCCTTGGCTTTGGCTATTAGGAATTTCTACTTGCCCTTCAAACCGTATCACTCGGTGAAGGAGTTCTTCCTTAACCTATTGAAGATACTTGAGGAGGTAGTTCTGGATCATCGGTTTTACTTGTTTTATAATCTGGAATATTGGTTTTTGCCCATGAAATACCCTTACATGAAAATAGCATATGAAGAAATCCCCTTGCCTAACTCAAATGCTACTAAATTCGATGTGTAATTCTTGCCTGTTTTAAGCCACTCTTGGTGGGCTGAGTCCCTTTGTAAGATGGGACCCGTCTCGCCAAATTCTGGTTTTGTGCGGCATAAGGAACAGGATGGTTTTAACTGGGTCTTAAATTTACCCGTATTACAGTCTGTTTCAGTGGACTCAAGCTTTGATGGATAGCAGTGCGGTAGGATCACAAGGGTGAATGGCTGTGGATGATTGGAACTGTAATCTAATAGAGGTCGGGGAACATCAGATTAAGTTGCTATAATTGTGCATTTCTCTTCCTTGATGAATGTCTTGAATGGCACGTTTATAGAACGCTGGATGGATCAAAAACAAAGGTGCCTCGAACCTGTTAGCAATTTGTCCGACAAAAATAAGCAAGCACTGATGATGTTACCTAGTTTGGTAATGAAACGTCTGTAAGAAAACCACTAAGGCCAGAGAGCACTGAGGACCCCACAGAAAGTAAGCTAGTACTTTCTGGAGTAGGAGAAGACTGAAAGATTGATCCTATGCCTGAATGACTGCATGTGGTATTTAGGAATATAGAGAATGGTACACAGGGCTTTTAACAAAGGCCTTCCATACTTGATACTCAGTTGATCAGCAGTTATCTGTTTCCCTAGATGGGTGCACAGAGGATTGTAAACTTTTGTTCTGTCCCCGTCTCACACACGCACACAAACAGACAGCCAGGGGTCAAATAAAACTTGCAGACAACAAATTCTTTCGATAAGAGGATTGGCAGCAACCCAGTAACTGCTTGCCAAGAACTTTACTCATAGAGGGAGGGGTTGTTCCTCCGTCAGATAAACCCAAACAAGATACACACAGTCCAAGAATTGTCAAGTCCAGTCCGTATTAAATCCAAGGCAGATAACGTTGTTTCAAAGATACAATGTGACTCGCTAGTTGTTTAGTTTTGTCCGTCACAGAGTCTGAATGGCCACCTCACCCCCTTTTATCCCCTGTGGGGTGTGGTCCAGTGACTCAGCTTAATCTCTGGTACGCCTCCTTTTCTGCTGCGTGCGCTTGTCTCTCTGACGCTGGCGTGGATCCAGCCAAGATTTATCTCCGTCACTGTCCGACTGCGAGGAGATACTTGGCTCCTGGCCAATCTCTTCTCCTTCGGGAGACACCTGAGGCATTGCCAGAGAGGAGGGTCCTGGAGAGGGAGGCCTGGCCAACTCCTCTCCTTCATGTTCGGAGTCTTCTCCCTCCGATAAGTCGGCCTCGGGGGGTAGAGGGGTTGGAGTCACAACAACTTTGATGTATGTGTAGCCATACATCAGTATTTGGTACGGATTAATAACTGCATTCAGTGTTCCTCCTCCCACATCCTAAGAACAGAACAGAACAAGAGTTGGAAGGGATCTTATAGGTCATCTAGTCCCATGATGGTGGACCTATGGCACGCATGCCACAGGTGGCACGCGGAGGTGTATCTGGGGGCACGCGAGCGTTGCCCTAGCTCAGCTCCAGCATGCATGATTTTCTGCCTTTCTGGGCCCACCAGAAGTCAGGAAATGGGCTGTGTCCAGCCTCCAGGGGGCCTTCGGGGAGGTGGGGAAGGCAGTTTTCGCCCTCCCCAGGCTCCTAGAAACCTCTGGAGCCTGGGGAGGGTAAAAAACGGGCCTACCGGGCCCACTGTGCCATTGCGTGCCAAAAGTGAGAGCGCAAGAAGTCATGCGTGCATGTGGGGCGCATTGAATTATGGGGGTGGGCACACGCGCAACCCCCCCCACACTTCCCCCCTACTACAACATTTGTGACAGATGGCAGTCCAATCTCTTCTTGAACCTGAGATCCAAACTTTAGCAAGCTCAGCACAGCAATCCTGAGCCCTTGGAAAATGTGCAGTTTCTGCAGTAGGTCTTGGGCAATGAAGAAAAAGCTGAATTAGATTTAGTGCCTCTCATCACCGTTCAGAATTTTCCTGTCCGGTTCTGACAACCACAAATACATCCCAGCTGTGGTGAATCTGATGGCCATGAAGAAACCTGGGTGCCTTAACTGCTTGCCAGATGCCACTGGGCACAAGGGCTACATTTCCAAGCTTTGCCAAGTCTTTTAACTTTTTTTCTGATAAGAGCCAAGGGATCTGTGGGACTTCTTTTTCAAACTGGGCAGATGTAAAGTCTATTTTTGTGGGAAAATGATTGCAAAAAAACAATCGTTCTTTGGAAGAACATCATTTCAATGTTCTTTGGAAATTTTTTTCACAATACTTTTATATTAAGCATCATTCCAGATTTCATGCTTATGGGTAAAGCTTATTTTTTTGATAGCTGTTCCAGAAGAAGACTGTTGAGCGCAGCCTTTCCTTCACATCAGATGGAAACTGAGAGCACTTCTCTCTATTGCTCAGAACCAGGAACTGTTATTTGTTACTGGAAACATGGGAAGTCCTCATTTAGCAACTGGGCTTCTCAACTTAGTCGTTAAGTGAAACAGTCCCTAAGTGAAATAACTCTGCTGATGATCTTCAGCTTTCCTTTAGAGGCCCAAGAAAGTTATAAGTGTGAGGACTGGTTGTAGAGTTACTTTTTCATCATCATCATAATTACAAATGGTCGCTAAACAAGGCTGTCGCTAAGCAAGGCCTATTTTGTACAGGCTGGTAGCCGACACAGATTAAATCGTTCTTTGATCGTGAAAAATAAATGGCTTCAAGATACTTTTGGATTCCTGTCTTTGATATACTGGTGTTTATGATTACAAAAGCCACTGCTAAATGTGTTCAGGAGTTAAAAAATAATTGGAAGTTATTCCTCCCCCCCCCCCCCCCCCAAAAAAAAAAATCAGATTCTAGTCTGGTTAGAAAGGAGATGCACAAATTATTTATAAAATTTCTATGCTGTTCATCTCACTGATGCTGCAAATTTGGGCAGCTTTATAATGCCTGGGAGTGGCTTTCTGTTCTTGTTTTGGCTAACAATCCCATTTTTCCCTCTTAAACTAGACAAAATGAACTAAAACAGTTTTACCTATTAGGAGATTCCATTTTAATAGCAATAGCACTTAAGATTTATATACCACTTCGTAGTGCTTTACAGGCTCTCTAAGCGGTTTACCGAGCCAGCATATTGTCCCCAACAATCTGGGTCCTCATTTTACCCACCTTGGAAGGATGGAAGGCTGAGTCAACCTTGAGCCGGTCAGGATCGAACTCCTGACTGTGGGCAGAGGTAACCTGCAATATACTGCATTCTAATCACTGCATCACCATGGCTCTTTTTAAGACCCCCTCTTCTAAAGGGTCTTATTTTGTTTTCTTAGTCTGTTTGCATTGGAAAGAGGAAACACTTTCCTGTATAATTAGGAAATAAGTGTTTCGGTAACTTCCTCTTGCATTCATAGATTGCCTTTTCCTTAGTTTCAGCACTGTAGAATTTCTAGCCGGAGAATCTTCTGGTGAGCCAAAAATACCCGAATGACAACAAAACTCTAAAGTATCATAATCATGTTTACAAACTGACCCAAGTGCATGGTCTTTGCTGGGAAATTTCTCATTTTGTAATTTTTGTGCAGGTGAAAAAAAATACAACCCCCACCCCCCACCCCCCAAGAACCCATGGGATCAGCTACTCGGCCAACTTTCCTTGAAGAGAACTGCTTCAAGCAGAGATTGTCCTTCCAATTTCTAAGCAGTTCTCAAGTCCACTCATATCCCTCATCTTGAGCCCCGTTCCGTAATGCTAAATAAACCATACCCTTTCTTGGATGCTTGCTCCCAAGAGGAACGATAGGAAACAAACTTTCAGCCTTCTCATGTTTACAAAGGTAAGCAATGGGAGTTGCCAATAAACTCTGCATCAATGCAAATAGCGTTGAAGGATATTCACTTCCCAGAAAATATTTTGCGGGGTGTGAGGCAATTCACAGTTTAAGCCTTCCCCCAACAGTTTTTCATGCTCATCTTGAGCTGTCAAAATATGTAAAAAAGGACAGGCAAAAAGAAGAATCATGTGAAGCTATGGAAACAAGCAAACTTCTTTTTGTCTTCTTTAAAAACAACCAACCAACCAGAACTAAGTATGTGGTCAGATCAGAAAGACCTGGAACACATTAAATTCCAATCAAATTTAGCTCCTAAATGGACATCATTCACATACCTTGACAAAATTGTGCTTACACGTTATATGCTCAAGCCATTCAACCAAGTCGCGTTAGAATGAGACATTTGCAGTTAAGTATCTACATGTTTCACAGAATAACAATGAATGGTTGCTTTTTTAATTACCAGAGGATTAAAATACAAAATGAATAATCGGGAAAGCTGGTCTTTTTTGTAATACCTATATAGAAACAGCTGCCAAAAATATTCATCAGCTGCAGAGAAATAAGTCATCCTGCTCAGTTTGAATCCTAACCATTTTAACAAAGTTGCTTAATACAGAAGGGTAAAAAACCTGCTTAAAACCTGCTAAACCCCCTTTACTTGCTCAGTCTGTTGCTTCTCTCACTCATCATGAAGGTGACTGCTATGAAATTTCTTTCAGATACAGGCTACAAATGAAAGGTGTGGTGGGAAGGAACATCATTAACTTGCATTTTTTTTAAAATAAATTCATTTTGGTGAAAGTTAAAAAGCTGGTTTGTTAACGTCAGATTTTTTAAAATGGGTTTTAAGGTATAGGGATGTGTTTGCACATGAAAAGCCACTCTTTTTGTGGTTGTTGTTGCAACACCTCCAAATTGACCTGAGGTTGACTGGCAGAAATCAGACCATTTTGAGTGGGTGCTGGGGTCTCATTTTCCCTTAAACGGGCTATTATGGTCACTGAGGGCCCAAGCTGATCACTAGCAACTTCTCGTATTTTAGTTGCCATTCAACCTCTGGAAGTCATAGGATGTACTCTAAAAGACCTTCACAAATGGCTTCATTCTTAGAAAACTTGTATAGCACATTTTTAAAAGCATGCAATTAGCATGCAATTTTTTAAAAGCCCAAAATATAGGCTATGGCTCCCATTAATATTTTCGCTTATTGGGCTTCAGCAATATTTAAAAACATGTTTATTATAGATGTTATTGCCCTATGATTGTTACATTTTCATTCTAAAAAACTAGAGAGGAAAAAAAAAAAGAAAATACACCGCTAATAATTTACAGACCACTAGATTTTCTGGAGAAGTTTAATAAGCAGCAGATACTTACATTTTTCACACACAAATATACCCCAGCTACAGTGTCCCACGGGTCTATATAACATTACAGAAACACCAAACGACCCACAGTTATGATTTGGGATTTGGAATTATACATCTGAACTTGAAGCAATTCATTGTTATACAACCTGGGTTAATGCAGTTTCCCAGATTACGTCATTGAAGTGATATATGCTCTTTACAAAGTCAATTGCAGTAATATTTCCAGGCTAAAATACTGTAATTTATCAGATTTGGAACTGCAGCCTCTTAATATGTAAATACATGTCAATGTCTACATACATTGGCATCCGTCATGTTGGGCCAATGATAAAAAAAGTCACGTGAAAACATTTTGTTCCTCCCTGGTCACTTTTTTAACCCAGATTTTAGAAACCAGCACTAAGGACTAGACTGATTTTTATAGTGCTTTAGAGATCCTAAGATTTAGAATTTAGAATAACAGTTGGAAGAGACCTTGGAGGTCTAGTCCAACCCCCTGCTTAGGCAGGAAACCCTACACCACTTCAGACAAATGGTTATTCAACATATTCTTAAAAACTTCCAGTATTGGAACATTTACAACTTCTGGAGGCAAGTTGTTCCACTGATTAATTGTTCTGTCAGGAAATTTCTCTTTATTCTAAGTTGCTTCTCTCCTTGATTAGTTTCCACCCACTGCTTCTTGCACTACCCTCAAGGTTCTTTGGAGAATAGCTTGACTCCCTCTTCTTTGTGGCAGCCCCGGAGATATTGGAAGACTGCTATCATGTCTCCCCTAATTCTTCTTTTCATTAAACTAGACATATTCAGTTCCTGCAACCGTTCTTCATATGCTTTAGCCTCCAGTTCCCTAATTATCTTTGTTGCTCTTCTCTGCACTCTTTCTAGAGACTCAACATCTCAAGATCACGAAGAAGCTTATTATGATGAAGCTGCCACTAGGCTGGCCCAAGCTATGGGCTTGCCCCCAATAGCTCTACCAGGTGGGCATCATGTCTGGAAACCAAACTCTCCCAAGATGCTTGGACACTTCCCAATGAATCTGTTCCAAGCTATACTTCTGGTCAGGGATCAAGACCTCTTCCATTATTGACAGCTGAGACAAGCGGCCGCCACACATTTTCACAAACTCAACAAAGGCACTGCAGGAAACCTCACATTCTCCGAGGCCAACGGCCGACAGATTCTTACAACGCTCGGCAATCCGGATCAACTCTTCATCCAGGGGCCGTAGTCCGTTGGCGCACACCACCAGTTCAACCAGTCGTGGACACGTCATTCCGACTCGTCCAAGGACCTCTTTGCTGACCGATCTCCCAAAATAAAGATGGGTGACCGGAGTTTCGTATCGGAAAAATGGATCAAATTCTTCTTCGTACAAGAAAAAGTACATAACCAAATTCACTTTAGGGGAATGTCTGATGAAAGCGTCCCAACTGCTTTTCTCCAGAGTGTGAAACTGTGTTTGTCCTGGGTTCTCACTGACAACATCAATGCGCAAATGTTCCAATCGGACATGTTTTTCAGATGATAGAGCGAGAAGGAGCTCGTCGCTTAACAAGTGGTAGTTCAAGGCCAGCTCTCGTAAGCCGTGGCACTGGTCAGCTACACAAAGGATTCCTAAGGAAAGAAAACACAATATGAATTCACCTTCGGCCTGTCATTGAATAGAAACACATACACTACACTAAATGCAAAAACTAACAACTTTGAATAGTTTAGAAGTAAGAATAGGGCTGAGGACTAAAGCATTTCCTCACTTGTGCTAACAAAGCTCACATGGAATTTTAATCTGGAAATTAAATCTGCTAATAGATCTAGATTTTAATCATACAGAAAAAATTCTTCAAGTTAAATATACTTTCCTATCATTCATTATAGGTAGTCCTCGACTTGCAACCATTTGTTACGTGACTTTTCAAAGGTAACAGCACTGGAAAAAGTGACTTATCACGTTTTACACTTATGACTGTTGCAGCATCCCTGTGGTCACATGATCAGAATGTTGTCACTTAGCATCTGGCATGTATTTATGACTTGTTGGGGTATCCCTGGATCATGTGATCCCCTTTTGAGATCTTCTGACAAGCAGAGACACTGGGGAAGCCAGATTCACCTAACTACCATAGGATTAGCTTAACAATTGCAATAATTCACTTAACAACTGTGGCAAGAAAGGTAATAAAATGGGACAAAACTCACTTAACAACTGTCTTGCTTAGCAACAGAAATGTTGCCTCAATTGTTGTAAGTCTAGGACTATCCATAATTAAAGAACCTCCATCTACTTCTAGAATAATAAAATAACCATTCCTCCTTTGCCAAAAGCTATTAGGTCATTTTTTTAAAATGCGGCACGTTATTCTGGAAAATGTTTTGCCAGTGGCAGGAATCACGTGTTGTGGAAGTGACTAAAGCAGGGAGAGGCCTGGCAGATATGATGAAACAAACTGCACAAGAGATGCATTTTGGCAACTGATTAAAAAAAAAAAAAGAACACAACAAAGATTTGACTGTTTCATCCCATTTCAAAAGAACTACTGCTGAGGTTATGTACGTATGTATGTATACATGTATGTATACATGTATGTATACATGTATGTATACATGTATGTATACATGTATGTATACATGTATGTATTTATTGCCTGACTTTAGTTTTTTAAAAATAACTCAAGGTGGTGAACACATCTAATACTCTTTCCTCCTTTTTTTCCCAACAATAAACTTGTGCAGATCATCCTGAATTTTTGGAAATTTCCAATATAAGCTGGGTATAAATGCTAATTCAAAATATTCATAGTACAAAAAATATTCTGAAAACAAACTTACCTGCTGGAGAAACATGGGGACAACTGCTCATTTTTAAGAGTTTTAGGGTATCACTGTTGTTAGCCACCAACACCTTGAGAGATGGATCATCTACTGGCGTATCGTCTATCTTGAGTGAAGAAAGGGATTTGGAGTTTACAAATACCACAGTTAGGGCTGAAACGAAGTGTGACTGTAAAAAAAGGAGAAAACATTGAAATCAAGGAACAGAACAATAATCCCATTCTAAAATGAAGTTTATTCACAGAAAATGAGAGCAAACTCCAAAAGACTCAAAGTACCCACATATTTTTCAGCTTCTCAATATATTATATTGTGAATTAAAAAAAATTCTGGGTTTGCTGATTATATCGGTATGGTGTTATAAAAATGACTAGTACATACTATTATATAAAAATAAATTGAGGCTTCATGTTATTATCCTATTCTACTGCAGCAAAAGGAGTCAGAAGTCAATATGCTATTTTTTTTTCCTGTCAGGGTGTGGCCAGAAGGTGGTGCTATGAAACCACGGTTCTATATTTAGGCTGTAGCTCAGAGCTGGCCTCTTCTGCTGGCTGACAGCCATGTGAAACCATTCAGACCTTGGGAAAGGACGACAACTTCACTCCCCACCTTCCATCTTTAAGGGAGCCTTGCCCAATTATTTTCATAATGGATGAGGGAGAACCCATTGAAATTAAATCTAGACAAACAGAAGTGCTGTGGAGAAGGAGAGACATGGAACAAAGGGGAAGCTTCCCTGGATGGGGCTGACCATCTCAGGAGGAGCAGGATTCCCAGTTGGCACAGCACTGTCGGGTGGCAGCGGTGGTGAGGATGGGCAACACTTATGGCATTGCCCACTTGATCGTTCCTGAGCAATAGTTTTGCAGGCCTTAGTTACAACCTCTGTCGACTACTGCAGTGCTCTTTAGTTGAAAAGGATCAGAAAAATGCTGCAACTTGGCTATTCTGACTGTACAGGTAGTCCTTGACTTACAAGAGTTTGTTTAGTGACCATTCAAAGTTACAACATGCACTGAAAAAGGTGACTTTTTCACCTCTCCATGGTCCGGGATCAAAATTCAGATGCTGAGCAACTGCATGTATTTATGATGGTTTCAGTGTCCCGGAGTCACATGAACAGCTTTTGTGACCTGCTGACAAGCAGAATCAATGGAGAAGCCAGATTTACTTAACAATTGTGTTATTAACCTAACAACTGCAGTGATTCATTCAACAACTGTGGCCAGAAAGGTCATAAAACAGGGCAAAAACTATAAATATATATTTTGCTTTAATTTATATGCCGCCCTTCTCTGGAGACTCAGGGCGGCTTACAATGCGTTAAGCAATAGATTTCATACTTTTGTATATTTATACAGAGTCAGCTTATTTGACAAATGTCTTACTCAGCAACAGAATTTTGGGGGTTCATTGTGGTTGTAAATCGAGGACTAACTGTATTGAAGGTTCTAAAAATGTCTGCTGAACACAACTTGGTTTTGGTATTGACCTTAAAGGCCCTAAATGGCTCGGAGCAAGACTGCCCCTCCCGCTATGATCCCACACAATAACCCTGCTTGGCAGGAAACACCCTTCTGAAGATGCCTCTGCAGCTTGGAGCTCAACTCCCAGGTAAATGGAAAACAGCCTTTTCCTGCATGGCTTCCAGATTTCAAATCACACGTCTGTCTCTCTCCTCTCACAATGTTTAGAAGGTACCGTATTTTTCGGATTATAAAATGCTCCTGACTATAAGACGCACCTACCATTTTTGGTGAGGAAAACAAGAAAAAGAAATCTGCCTTTGCCTCCCAGCAATTTTGCCTCGTTGCAAAACAGCTGAGAGTTGGGAGGCCGCTCCAAGGGACAATCAACTTGTGCTAATTAGGCTGTCCTGAAGCTGAAATGGGCTGTTTCTTCTTGCTGCTTGCTGCAAGGAGGTAAATTGCTAGGAGGTAGAGGCCAAAGGATGGGGGCCAGTAGGTGGGCGGGGATACATTCAGTGTATAAGACGCATCTAAATTTTCACCCCCTTTTAGTGGGGAAAAAGGTGCGTCTTATATTCTGAAAAATACGGTAGTTAAAAACTCAACATCCTTTCACAGGCCTTGACGGTTCATTAACAAGTGGTTTTATGGGGGGTTTCAATTTGAATTGTATTCATTTTGTGATTTCTACATTCTTGTCTTTTTTATTATTATTATTATAAACTGCCTTGAGGGTCCTCTTTTTTTTTTAAAGGGCAGGTTATAAATCCAATCTTCAAGACAAATAGATTTGTTGCATTCTCAAGTTTTGTTCCGGCAAGATCTGAATGGTTTCTCTTTACGTTTCACTAGCAATGGTGGAATAGAACTTCTGTTGGAACTGATAGCACTGACTTTTGATACAAAGTGAAGGATGTGTGTTAGTTGGAAAAGGGACTACCAGACATCTTCTGATATATTTTTTTTTTACCAGCGTGGACTAACGTGGCTCTCCCTCCTTCACTGTGTGCCTGGAAGAGAAAGCTTGATCCCAACAATTTGTTGTTCCAGATTTGCTGGTAACCAACCACACCGGATTAGAAATCTGCTCAGTACCTTTGGTAAATCCATGAAACTCGGTCGAGCAGTGGAAATCAGTCCGAGGGTCTTTAAAGAACAATTGACAAGCTGGGATAAAATATCACAGGCAGCCTCAGCCGATTCCTTGCTGCTATCCACCTGAAGGAAAAAAAAAAAACCCAACAGAAGTCAGTGGATAAACAGTCCCTTCAAACACTATATACAGGTAATCCTCGACTTACGACCACAATTGAGCCCAACATTTTGGTTGCTAAAGGAGACATTTGTTAAGTGAATTTTGCCCCATTTTACATCATTTCTTGCCACGGCTGTTAATTCGAATGTTAGGTTAGTGACACAGTTGTTAAGTGAACCTAGCTCCCCCATTGACACTGCTTGTCGGAAGGTCACAAAAGGTGATGACGTGACCCCGGGGCACTGCAACCGTCATGCATACAAGTCAGTTTCCAAACAACTAAATTTTGATCATGTGATCACAGGGATGCTGTAATGGTTATGTGTGAAAAACGGTCATAAGTCCCTTTTTTCAGTACAGTTGTAACTTTGAATGGTCACTAAATGAACCATTGTAAGTCGAGGCTTACTTGTACTTTGCTGTTGACTGAAAAGTATTTCAATTCCAAAAATATACTAAAAAGTATCATGCTGATGTTGTTCCTGCTATGAGCCTCTGGATGAGAAAAACCCTATTTTAGGTTATACTCAGTGGTGGGCTGCTGCCAGTTCGGACTGGTTCAGACGAACCGGTAGTTGTTTTTTAAGCCATGCGCCACATTTTTTAAGTCGTGCGCATGCATGCTAGCGCAGAAGGCCACGCGCATGCTCGCTTCACTTCACTTGCGTATGTGCTCACATTTTCAGTGCTGCAGTGAACTGGTTGTTAATTCATGTGCTGCCCACCTCTGGTCATACTAAATGTGAAACATTCGGACAAAGGATGTTGCATTACTTATCACCAGGAGCAGAATCTGCAACAAAATGCCACAGAGTGTCTTCCTCTTTATAACAAGCAAACAAAAAAGTGCCATCCTTTCAGCCATCCTTCCAGGCAGTAACTCACTTGAAGCAGGCATTCTCTATTATTTATTTATTTATTTATTTTATTTTATTTTATTATTTTTTATTATTTTATTTTATTTTATTTTTCAGATTTCTATACCACCCTTCTCCTTTCGGACTCAGGTAAACAGCCAAAATAAAACATTTGTACACAAAAGTTAAAATCGATTAAAAATAATTAAATAAAGTTTGGCCCATAATTTAGAACATTTCAATTAAAATCAATATCAAATTTTAAAAACCAACCATAAAATCAGGACAGCCCAGCTAACTGAAAAAAGTAGGTTTTAAGGGCCCGACGAAAAGTCCGGAGGTCTGGGATCACTTGTATCTCTGGAGGTAGATTGTTCCAGAGGGTAGGTGCCACCACAGAGAAGGCTCTCCCGCTGGGGGTCGCCAGCCGGCATTGTCTGGCAGACGGCACCCTGAGGAGGCCCTCTCTGTGGGAGCAAACTGGCGGTCCCGTATTATGCTGTATTTTGGTTTGTTATTCAACCATCTCTGTCCCTAAGTATGCCAAGTCCTCTCTGAATTGTTGTGGTGTTATGTATGTACCCATGTGCATGGTGAATAATTCAGAAGAATGCATTAATAATAGAACTCACATATTGAGCTCTCAAGAACTAAACGTGGAGCTGGCTATCAATGCTTTCAGGTCAAAATGTTACTTGTTGTACAGGACAACAACAAGCTCTATGGGAAACAAAACAGGAACTTGGTTTATACGCCATCATAAATCATTAATCAAGATGGTGCCTCTCATCTTTCCTTTCACTTGCCTTCTTCGGTTATTCAGTGTTACATTGGCGACAGTGGTGGGAATTAAAAATTTTTACTGCTGGTTCTGTGGGCGTGGCTTGATGGGTGTAGCATGGCTTGGTGGGCATGGCAGGGGAAGGATACTGTAAAATCTCCATTCCCTTCCCACTCCAGGGGAAGGATACTGTAAAACCCCCATTTCCTACCAATTTGCTGGGATTCGGGAGGCAGAGAATAGATCGGGGCAGGGGGCAGAAGTGGTATTTACCGGTTCTCCGAACTACTCAAAATTTCTGCTACCGGTTCTCCAGAACTGGTCAGAACCTGCTGAATACCACATCTGATTGGCAAGCTATGATTTGTGTGTATGTGTGTGTGTGTGGGGGGGGTGTTCCTCAAAGCTCAAACAGTGAACAATTCCCTGTTGGCAATCCTGATTTGAACTTCAATGTGAAAGACAGTTATGTTCTCCAAAAATGGGCACACTTGTCAAAGAACAAAAAAATAGATAAACCGATAAGCATTCATTTGACACAAACGGGAAATGTCTCTATTGTGAGGGAAGTAGAAAACACACATACCAGCACTTTTATCTTTTTAATAAAGGGAAATATTTGTAGCTCAGGATTAAAATGAGGGGTCTTTGTACTCCCTGAGCTTGCTTGCTTTCTTGCAGACATTTCATTACCCAAACTAGGTAACAGCAAGCTCAGAGAGCACCTAGGACTCCTCACTTTATCTTATTTTCTCCCTGACTGTCCCAAAGATGCTTTTTCAGGAGGCAACAAGATTTTATTGTTTTTTCTTTGAAGACATTTTGCTTCTCCTCCAAGAAGCTTCTTTCAGCTCTGACAGGATAGTGGGGGATAGAAAGATGACCTGGATGACTGAGAATCTCTACAGACTTCTCCCTGACTCTCTTCTATGCCTTCATGCAGAGAAGGATTGAACTTCTGTACTGCTTTTTTTTGGGGGGGGGGATCTGCAAGATCCTTGGGGTTTCAAGATTTTCCCTCACTCAGAAACTTCAGACATTTTAAAGGTTAAGTGTGTTTTGCATGTGAGCACTGTCTAAGCCTGAACGATTGTTATCCATCAGACTGAGGCACCAGCAGTTTCACTCAGCAAGCAACTGCCTAGGAAGAAAATATGTTCCCTTCCTTCCTGTTGGGTGCTCGCCTCAATGGGCATTAACCTTCACCAAGTTTACACATTCATCCCCGTGGCTCTTCTTTCATATCAGCAGGTCATTATTTAAAACATAAAACAACTGCAGGATTGTCTACACCAAAATCAAAGCAGGTGGGAAAGCAGATCCAACCATCTCAGCAGCTCTTGCCTTCTGGAATCTCATCCTGTCCAAGTTGTGTGGCCTACAGGAAGAAAAGGCTCATAAGAGCAACTTGCAATTTGATAGGTTTGAAAACTCTAATAGGGCATTTGGGAGCTTCCCTTCTTTAGCTGGAAATTTACCCATATATCAGGGCATCAGAACATTCCAGGAGTTAATTCAAAATGCAACCAGATCTTGATTTCTTACTAGATCTGGAAATTCCAGTTATTCAAAAAGCAACCTTCCTACCAATGATTCCAAATCTGTTCTTACACTTTCAATCCCACGCTTGGATCCATCTAGCTTCCAAACAGGAGATTTACATATCATTAGAGTATCAAGATTGCCATTTCAACAATCCTTTGTCTGGGAAGTAATCTACATATCAAGCTGATGAAACAATAAAGCATAACGATAGGAGGATGGGTTAGAGGCCTAACATGGCTTGAAGCCATATTCTCAGATCTGATTAGAATGGGAAAAAGTATATTTCATCTCCATATATGTGTCTGAGGGGGAATCCTGTCAAATAATGCTGCTATTCACTGGCTCCTTATCTGGAGTCTACAAATGGTCTCAAAAACCTGAGATGCCTCCATCAAAATCTTCATATTTAATCTCCTCAACATTACTACCAGGAAGGGTTGGGTTTTTTTTTTTTTTTTGGTGGCATCAACCCCTTTCTTCTCAGGTGGAAACTACCTAACAAGCTGACTGTGGTCTTTTATTAGACCTCATTCACAAACTAAACTCACCTTTTCATGTGGAATACAAATCATTCCTTCCTTTTTCTGTCCGAAACCTTCCTGAAAAACTCATGGCACAGACTGGCTATCCATAGGGCGCTTCACATTTCTATTTAGAATTTTTGTCACTTTTCACCCAACCTCCTTAGGGCCCAAGGTGTCTAATTCTACTCTAGTATACTGGCTGAGAGCCTGCTACTTTCTGTTTTATGAACTTTAACAGCTGTCTGGCTTATTACATCAATCTTCTGACTACTGCCCGTCTTGCAAAAACCTTCTGCTATTAAAAGTTGTTAGAAGATGGATTCTTAGGTGTTTGCTGAGGCTTTCCTCAGAAATTTCACAGCTGATGGTTTCTACACATGCCATCTGGCATACATGTACTTCAACTGGAATGACCTCATGTAATTACTGAATTTGGTACAACCAACTATACTGCCCCAACCAGAAAAGAAACACCAGAAGACATCTTCCTGTTTGACTAGAAGGAAGCATCCATCCTCTGGAAAATATATTTTTTGGGAGAGAGGGGAATGGCATTTTTGTTTCAGGTTCTGAGGCCCTTTGTCCTGTTTTCATTTTTTTTAAACTAGACTTATGAGCAGCTCTATAGTTGTTTTAGCTCCTTAAGCCTTTACCATGATAGAAACTGGAAGGAATTGGAATTAGATGGGGTAATAACATGTCTCCAGGATTCTCTATTGTCCTGGAAAACATCCAGAAGAAATATCCATTGAGCAAATATTCAACATCCCTCCTCAGGTTCAGCATAAATGTAAAAATAATTTAATAACTACCTGTTGTGCTCTTGGTCTCCTCTCTATCAGTTCCTTTTTTGAAATTATGACTCACAACATATAATTAAGATTATAAAAAAATTAAAAGTTTGAGTAATCATTTTGTTTTAAATAAAGTAGTTAACATACCCCACCAAACACCCAAATACAGATGCCTAAGATACAATTAGAACTTAAAAATAACTTGCAACCAAACAAAATATTATTCCATTCCATTCCCTTATTCTATTTCTTTCCTATCCATCCCATCCTTCCTTAATCTATCCTTTCCTGCCATATCCTTCCATACCCTTCCCTTCTCTATTCTTTCTTACACGAATCTTTATTGGATTATAAACATGTGCATCAACTCACAAACCAGGGCTGGGGAATTTTCTTTCTACATGTAGCCCACATATCATCCTGCTGAAATCAACCCGCAAAGATAAAATATTTTGCCAGCATGATTTCAAGCCTCTTCCTTGGAGCTGCTGGGAAATTTTAAAGTTGGAGCTGGGCATTCTTAGCCAATCAAAAACTCCCCCCCTCTCTCTTGGTGTCTCAAAACATGACCAAGTAGGCTTCAGTGTTTCTCCATAAAACTGAGGGATCAAGCTGAAACCTCAGAATTTCAAAGCATCCCTCTCCATCTCAGACTAAATGGTTGAACTCCTGAATTCATCAGTTGATTAATTTCACAATCAGCTAGTCTGCCAGCCTCTTCTAATTCCATGAGGGAAGGTCCAATATATTTAGAGGTGGTTCTGCTCCCTTCTCAGCAAGCTGTTCCAAATGTCCTATGAGAGAGCATATGTTGAGCCCTAGGCTACCCCAAGGCAGATGCTTCTGGGACACTATTCCAGATGTGCCCAAACCATGGAGCAGCACAACAGCATCACAGCATTGAACATTTTATTTTTCTAAGTTCCAGCTTTTGGATTTAAAATGTTTTCATGTCAGGGTCAAAATATCCTGGAAAATAAGGCATTTTTCAGATGTTAGCATATTATCCATTAAAAAAATCAATACAAATGCAACTTAAATAAACTCAAATAAAACAATGGACATGTACACAATTCACTGAGTTCTATGATAATCCATCATGTGTCAAAAGATTTGTAACAGCTATTATTAGTCAAGTACACCACTTCACATCCCTTAACACAAAGTTTGTGTAAGAACTCCCAAGGTAAATCACACATGATCAGTGTGTGGGCGGGACTAATAAAACATTCAATTGGTGTCAGCTATTTTTGCGTTAACCACAAAAATGGCCCTCGCCCTCTCTTGCTTGCTGCCATTTTTCTGTGTCTGCTCCCTTAACCACCAAAGGAAGAGAGTGGCTTCCTCAACAAAAGGGGCTGATTAGACCAGGTTTTTTAGGAAAATATATTGTTGGCATGGCATACTCTGCTGTGGAAAGGTTTAGCAAAGGTATTTTCTCCCTACCGGGTGGTTCTTTATTTATCTGAGTTGGAGGCCTGATATTATTCTATGCCATCCAAGTGCAATATAACTATCCTTCCTGATTGGCAGAAGCTAGAATCGAAAGTTTGTCAGATTTTCAAATCTACTTTCCTGAAAATCAGAATATTGCAAGTCCAGGTTTGAACTTTGCTAAATCTCAGGTGAACTTCTGCTTTTAGCTAACAAGCCACAGCCTCATTAATCCTTTCATGAATCTTATTAAGATTGTGCTAATAATAATTTTATTGACAGATGTCTGCATCACCATGGACTATTCAGCTTCATGGGAATGAGTGGCTAAGCAGGCAAAGCCTTTTAACCCTGGTTAACCTGGTTGCACGGTCCCACTGACTGATTCTTTTCTCCGCAACTACACTCTGTAGAACACTCTCCCCATGTTTTGCCTCTCACTGCTCTGTTGCTTGGAAGTTCCCTCTATCCCCTTTTGCCTGCATCTTATTTTGCAGATTTTGTTCAATCTGTCAATTCCTCCTCAGAAACTACCATTCTTACTCCTGGTCACTATTTGTATTTTTCAAAACACCTCAGGAGCACCAATTTCACCTGCTATCAATCCATGTTTATTTCAGTCGGACTTCAATTGCCCAAGAATTTAAAGTTTCAGTACTGTGGTTAGCATCATTCCTAAAAACAAGTATCTCCTGTTTTTATCTGAAGATAAATACCTAGTGAGGGGCTGTCTCTTCTTCAGGTCTGTGATGAAGTTTTTATATTTACTCCACCAAGGTTGAATTCATCCGCTCTTTGTCCACCAGTAATTCCTTCCACTTCTTCCCATTCTGCTATTTCTTTCACCTGCCTTCTAACCACCTTGGTCCAGCTCCTGCAATTCTCTTTCAACCCTCTCTCTCTACCTGTGTCCTCTGTCACCCGCTGAAAGGAGTTGGGGAAAAGCTAGCCAGGTTCCCAACTCCAACTGAGAAAGGGAGAGCTGTGTGTATGGCTGGTATCTAGGGCAAAAACCTCGGGGTGCTACCCCATTTTCAATGCGGAAAAGACATGCTGACTACAGGCCGAGAAGCACCCTCCTTCCCTCAGGGACTCCCGTTCAGCAGGAACTATCTATTGCCTCCAGTGAGTAAAATCCCCTTTTCCATCTGCTGACATTTTCTGCCCTCTGCTGTCGGAACTCAGGCTCTGTATCCATCGGACACCGATCTCTGAAAATCAACCCAGATTCTGACTGAACTGGATTTGGAAGATGTGTATTGTTCAATACAATGGCACGGCAGTTCAACCAGGGCAGCTCTCAGATTCAGAGAGGAAAACAATTCATCCACAGAGCACAGTGGGGAAATGTGGAAACCGCTCCGAATTGGTCAGAGAGGGGAGCGCAGAAACGATAGGCTTTCAGAGGACATCATCCCTACCGATTACAGCAAGATACATCAGAATAACAAGAGCTGGAAGGGACCTCAGAGGTCTTCTAGTCCAACCCCCCTGCTCGAGCAGGAGAACCTGTACCATTTGAGACAAGGTGGCTGCCCCAGCCTCTTCTTAAAAACCTCCAGTGATGAAGCACCCACAACTTCTGGAGGCAAGTAGTTCCGCAGGTTAATTCTCCTCATTATTAGGACATTTCTCCTTAGTTCTAGGTTGCTTCTCTCCTTGGTTAGTTTTCATCCACTGTTTCTTGTCTTACCTTCAGGTGTTTTGGAATATAGGCTGATCCCCCCTCCCCCTCCGTAGGATTCTTTCTTAATACTTTGCTGGTTTTAAGGCAGCAACATGGAGTATCTAGAAATTAGATGGAATTTCCTAACAGGGAGAACAATTCATCAGTGGAACGATGTCCTCCAACAACGGAAATTTTTAAGAAGAGATTAGACAACTGTTTGTCTGGGATGGCATAAGGTCTCCTGCCTTGAGCAAGGGGTTGGACTAGAAGACCTCTGAGGTTCCTTTCCAGCCCTATAATTCCATTTCTCTTCTTTGTGGCAGCCCCTCAAATATTGGGAATACAGCTATCACGTCTTCTTTTCTATAGACTAGACAAGGAATCCCCTTCCCACATTCAGGCCACCTGAATCCCTGGGCCCGCCGGGTCAGGAAGAAGAAGCCCGGCCAATCTGGCTGTCGCTCACCTTAAAGCTGACGTACTGCAGGTGCCCGGCGTGTCGCTTGAGGATCTGCTTGATGAGCTCCGGGTGGGTGGCTCTGGCTCCGGGTTGGCCCAGCTCGAACTCGAAGCGGCGCCACAGCTCCGGCAGGTGGAAAACCCGTTGCCAGCCCCGGCAGACCTGCGAGGCCCGCGCGCGGTCCAGCAACGGCAGGTGCTGGAAGACGCGAAGCAGCACCTCCGGCAGCAAGGAAGCCCAATCCGGCCCGGGAATATCCCGTCGTTTGCTTCCGTCTTCGGGTTCGCCCGTTTGCTCTGCTACCGCCTCCCGCTTCATGCTGCCCGGGTAGCCTCGGCGACGGCGACCCGTAGAAAGGCCTCGAGCGCCGCAGCCCCTTTGCCTAGTCGCCATGGCAACGCCCCCCCTCCTCATCCCCAAGCGACGGCCTTAACCCGGGCCCGGACGTCGCGGCCTCAGCTGCCTCCTCCTCTTCCCGCGTCCCATGGAGTGTGGGGGATGGAGGCCCGCGTTTCTCTCAACCAGGCCGCCGCGAGTGTCTCCCTCCCAAATGCCTCTCGACGGCGTTTCGCCGCCTTGTTTACTTCGCGCTCGGTCAAGATGGCGGGAGGCGGCGCATGCGCAGCCCCTTCCATCCCTCATTTTTCTCTTCTCCACATCCCCGCACCCCTCACCCAGCCCGACAAAAATTTCTCCTCAGGAGTCTCCGGTAGGAAAAGGCCCCGCGTGGCTTTATTGAGGCTACATTCCCTTCGGCGGCGCTTGCTGGGCGGGGGGAGGCGCCTTTACGGAAGTGCACTTCGGCCAGACGGCGCCCCCGGAGCTCCACACACACACACAGACAAAATTGGGAGGAAGGAAGCCGCCGTTATACAATCCAAGACTTTTGAGGCGGGACAGACATAAACACGTCTCTATATATCTATATATATATATATACCTATATATATCTATATATCTATATATCTATAGATTATATAGATTATATATATATATATATAAATCTATACAACGCCTTCAAGACTGGTTACATCGAGGACGCCCCGCCGCTGTTTGATCGGCCTCCCGCCCTGCCCTGCCCGCGGCAGCCACAGTCCGTCATTCAGGAGGAGGAAGAAGAGGAGGAGGAGGATGAAGAAGAAGAGGCGAAGTCAGCAGCCTCCGGAGTCCCTGCTCGTCGAGGCTCGAGGGGGGTGGGGGTGGGGCGGATGCGCAGCGAGGCCACATGCAAAGCGCCTGAGGCGGGCTCGGCCCCGGCGCCGTGCTGGCCAAATGGTCCCCGGCCTGGGTTTCGACGTTTCGGCTCAGTGGCGGCTAGAAAGTGTGCGCGTTTCTGCAGACGCCGCAGCCCAGCGCAAATTCCTCGCCCGTCGGAGGGTGGACGACGTGGAGCGGACACTCGGCCCCTTCCAGCTGCTTGCTCTTGGGACCTGCAAGAGAAGCCAAGGCCGGCCGTTAAGCCCTGGGTTCCTGCCGATCACATGGTCACATGATCGAAATTCATTTGCTTGGCAACTGATTCACATTTATGATGGTTGCCGTGTCCTAGGATCATTTTTTGCAATCTTCTGTTAAGCAAAGTTAATGGGGAAGCCAGATTCATTTAACAACCTTGTTACTAAACAACTGGACAGTGATTCACTTAACTGTGACAAGAAAGATTATAAAATGGGGCATAACTCAACAAATGTCTCACTTTGCAACAGAATTTGTGGTCGTATGTGGAGGGCTACCTGTTGTGACTCCGACCCCCGAGCCCGTCTTGTTGGAGGGAGAAGGCTCCAAAAGCGAAGGGGAGGAGTTGGCAAGGCCTCCCTCTCCAGGACCCTCCTCTCTGGCAATGCCTCAGGTGTCTCCCGAAGGAGAAGAGATTGGCCAGGAGCCAGATATCACCGAGCAGTCGCAGTCGGACAGTGACGAAGATAAGTCTTGGCTGGATCCACGCCAGCGTCGGAGAGACAAGCGCAAGCAGCAGAAAAGGAGGCGTGCCAGAGATTAAGCTGAGTCACTGGACCACACCCCACAGGGGATAAAAGAGGGTGTGGTGGCCATTCAGGCTCTGTGACGGACAAAACTAAACAACTAGCGAGTTGCATTGTATCTCTGAAACTACGTTATCTGCCTGCCTTGGATTTAAAACGGACTGGACTTGACAATTCTGTGTATTTGTTTTGATTCTCTGTGAGTAATGTTCTTGGCAAGCAGCTACTGGGTTGCTGCCAATCCTGTTATCGAAGGAATTTATTGTCTGCAAGTTTTATTTAACTCCTGGCTGACTGTTTGTGTGTGTGTGAGAGACAGGGACAGAACACTAACTATATATATGTTTGCTGGGATTTAATCATATTTCTCCCAAATTCTGCATGGCCTGGTGTACTTATACCACGCAGACTACAAAACGGGCCCTCTTATGCCATGGAACAACTAGACAACTGCAATTGACTTTGTTTCATAAGCCTATTAATATTTTTTCTTCTCACAATGAATGAACTTTCACATGTCCTAACTGATCTATCATGAAATTCTTGGGCAACAGTAAGTTCCTTTTGAAGCTTCTAAATCTTCATCTGGAAGACCACCACTGTAACTGAAAATGATCAAAGACAACTTACCAACTGCCCAGAAATATAATTCAATGGCACTTTAAAACATTACCTGCAGGGCAATGAGGAAGCTCCTCTTTTGGAATACTTGTCATTCTCTGGAAATCATCGTGACAAGCGTTGCAAAAATGGGTGGTCCCGAAGCAAAAGAAAACAGCCACCGAACAACAGTAGCGGCATTTGTACTCTAGAAAATCTGTACCATGTTTGGGACACATCTGAGGGGGCGGGTGGGGGGGAGGGAAAAAAAAAGCACAGCTTAAGCTGGAGAGAATGAACAGTGACACTGATTTAAGATCTATGAAGATGCATGCAATGCTGGCTGGGGAATTCTGGGAGTTGAAGTCCACAAGTTGCCAAAGTTGGGAGACCCCTGACCTATTGGACAAGTCCCCAAAATGGCAGAAGGAAAATGCTTCACTACCTGAGCTCTTGATACATCAGAACAGGCGCCGCAAATGAGTTCCCGGGGGTCGTAATCATCTCCTTGTCCAGCTTCAGCATCACAACGGGCTTCTCCACCAAAGTAAGCCTGGAGGAAGAAAAACCAAGAAGAAATGCTGAGCGCCATCACACCAACTTCCAGAAACATCAGTGAAACAGTAACAGGCCTCCTGTGATGTCTTAATTACATCGTTTTGTGTTTCTAGCTTTTCTCCGCTTTAGGGAAGAAAAACAAAGCAAGGGCAGTATGAATGAAGGGCGTTCATTAGGATCTGATACGAAAACATTTTTTTGTTTCAAGACTCTGTTTTTAAGGATCTCTTATGAAATTGGGCCAGTAATGAACTATAAAGATGTCATGCTTTTGAAGCAAATACTTTCAACATTGGTAGTAATGGAAAGTTATACCTATTACATGTGAAATGTGAATCAAATAATAGAAAGGGCATTAGGATGTATCCATTTGAAAAAATGTCCTCCAAGTATGTGTGATTCTGTGGCAGCAAAGCTTCTGGGAGTAATTGGATGAACCACCTTAAAGTCTGCTAAAAGAGGGATTGGGTGGGCTAAACTACTAGGGCTGCTGAAAACATCTGGAGAAAAGCAAAGCAAAAGGCCTTAGGAACTGAAAAGATATTGAATAAAGGAAGAGGTTAAGAAAGGCCATTTGTAACACAATGCAAGCAAATTTAGAAAAGAAAAAGGAAAGAAAAAAGAGGTTCTTGAAAACAAGAGTTTGTAAACTGAAAGTTTTAGAAATAAGTCACCCCACTTTGGTGCTAAGTTGAATGTCACTACTAAAACACTAATAGTTCAACTCTCCTTCAATTTTTGTGAGATAGCTGGATTGAAAAAATACATTTGGTATAAAAATACAATAACACAATTGTGATTTTTTAAAAATATACTTATGGTCAAGAATAATTTGCTTGGATAGAGAGCCATCATAGTGTTATCATCTAAAAATATATGGCTCAGTAAATAGTCATGGTATCAACCATGGTATCATGCTGCAGCGGTTGAGGGGGTTAGGAATAGGGGGCACCGTTTTGCGGTGGTTCTCCTTCCTCTCCGACCGCTCGCAGTTCGTGTTGGCAGGGGGACAGAGGTCGACCTCGAGGCATCTCGCATGGGGAGTGCTGCAAGGGTCGGTCCTCTCGCCCCTCCTGTTCAACATTTATGTGAAGCCGCTGGGTGAGATCATCCGTGGTTTTGGGGTGAAGTGCCATCTGTACGCTGATGATACTCAGCTGTACATCTCCACCCCAGACCACCCCAACGATGCCCTTGATGTGATGTCTTGCTGCCTGGAGGCCGTGCGGGTCTGGATGGGGAGGAACAGGCTCAGACTCAACCCCTCCAAGACCGAGTGGCTGTGGCTTCCGGCGCCCCGATATAGTCAGCAGGTGCCATCGCTGACTATTGGGGGTGAATCCTTGCCCCCCACGGAGAGGGCTCGCAATCTGGGTGTCCTCCTGGATGCGCGGCTGTCTTTAGAAGAGCATATGACGGCCGTGGCCAGGGGGGCCTTTTATCAGGTTCGCCTGATTCGCCAGTTGCAGCCCTTTCTGGATCGGGACGCCCTGCGCACGGTCACTCATGCCCTTGTTACTTCCCGGTTGGACTATTGTAATGCTCTCTACATGGGGCTCTCCTTGAAGAGCACTCGGAGGCTCCAACTGGTTCAGAATGCGGCCGCGCGGGTGGTTATGGGTGCAATCCGTTGTGCCCATGTGACACCCCTCCTGCGTGAGCTGCACTGGCTCCCAGTGGTCTTCCGGGTGCGATTCAAGGTGTTAGTTACCACCTTTAAAGCGCTCCATGGCATAGGACCCGGGTACCTCCGAGACCGTCTTCTGCCACCAATAGCCTCCCACTGACCAGTCCGTTCCCACAGAGAGGGTCTCCTCAGGGTGCCATCAGCCAAGTTATGTCGGCTGGTGACACCCAGGGGGAGGGCCTTCTCTGTGGGAGCCCCAGCCCTGTGGAATGAACTGCCCCCGGAAATTCGTAAGATCTCCGACCTCCGGGTGTTTCGCTGCGCATTGAAGACCCTGTTGTTCCGCCAGGCCGGACTATCAACACAATAGTTTTAAATTGGGTATTTAAATTTATTGGGGTTTTAAATTTGAGCCACCTTATTTAATTATTTTAAATTTTATACTGTTGTTTTGTCTGTGTTTTTAAATAGGCTGTACACCGCCCTGAGTCCTTCGGGAGAAGGGCGGTATAGAAATAAAATATTATTATTATTATTATTATTATTATTATTATTATTATTATTATTATTATTATTATTATTATTATTATTATTATGAAATGGCGTGTTTTTATTTATCAATCATGCTGAAACATACATCTCATGTCCACCATCTGAACCAGGATCATACCTTCTTGCATTTGTAGCAAACATAATATGCGTATCTGTTCATGGCAAAGCCAGCAGGGTCATTATAAAATCGAACTCCGGGTGTCGTGATAGCTTCACTCTTGTGCAGCCCTTCATATTCCAGCCTCATTAGGGCTTTCCTCTTCACATCCTCATAAAGTTCCTTGATTGGATCAAGTAAGTCCTTTAATACCGCATGGTTTATTTTGTTCTGTTGGGTTAAAAAGAAAGAAGCAGTAAGCCACAAATCAGAGTTTACTGAGCAAACAAAAAAAAAAAAAAAAAAAGGAAAGACAACACAGGCCAAAGCAATTAGGGCCGGAATATTGGTTGTCATCAATTGTGGCACTCATGTAATAGGACCCAATTATGACCATTGTTAAGCAAACCACATGGTCTTTGGTGCAAACTCCCTAATGGGCATTCTCCCCCTAGAAGCTGGCAAAAAATGTCACAAATTGCAGTCACGTGACTATGGGACATGCAACCAATCATAAATATGAGCCAGTTGCCAAACATCCAAATTATGGAATACAAGTAAAGTAAATATTTTAGTTAAACATAAGGAAAACATTTGGAGGTAATTGATCACTATTGAAAACCAATGGAAAACATGCAATTTTCCTCTTCCAAAACTCAGACTTCTAATTCATTATCAATCGATAATTAATGATGACAGAAGTGATTCCTTTAATGTAAATTATGGGATGCATAAAAGAAACTCTTGGCTCTGTAACTTACCTTGCAAATGGGGCAAGACATGAACCCAAAAGTAATGCGGGGGCCAAGCCATCGGTTTTCTAGAACCCGGCAGCAGCATTGCAAGTGGAATATATGGCTACAGTCCAGCTGCAGAAAGTAAGAAGTATGAATAAATTTGTACTGATATTTCTTGATAGATCCACCAAAGCTCAACATTCCCTTAATTTTTCCTAACTGCAAGGTTTTTCACAATTGTCTGGTCTCTTTTAACAGCTATGATTTGTTGAAAAATCAAAGGGGTCTGATTTCCACATTACATCAACCCTGATTTGGAATTCATGATAAACAGGTTTAGTGTCATATCAGACCCCAATTATTTGAGTCCCCTGAAATAACCATCCTGAACCAGCATGTTGGACAATTTAAGCACAGTGAACTTGAGCTTGTGATAAGAAAAGTGGTATGAGTAGAATCGGGGGAAAAAAGGAAAATGTTGTGCTTGTGTGCTCTGGCACACTCCTCAGTAGTTCACTACAAATGCTATGTTTAACTAAGGTGGATGCTAATCATTATTTTTGACTTTAATCCGGTAAAACCATATTTTGTCTAAAATCTGGTCCTTGAAGAGGTACACGGTGCAGTCCCTATAGGTACTTTTCTCACTTCCCAATGAAAGTGGTAGTTCCCTTAATCCCACTTCAAGCTTTATTTTCATATTGCTTTTTTACACCTAATTCAGGTTTAAAACCAGAGGTGAAATCTAAAATTTGTTACTACCGGTTCTGTGGGCGTGGCTTGGTGGTGGTGGGGTAATGAGACTGGGTAAGCGTGGCAAACTTTTTTTTTTTTTTTTTACTTTTAAAAGCATTTTTTTCTACAACCGTAAGAGGTTGCAGAAAAAAATGCTTTGAAAAGCCTCTGACGATCCCAGCTGAGCCATGCAATCATCAGAGGCTTTTTTTTTTTACTTTTAAAAATATTTTTTCAGCTGAAGAGGTTGTAGAAAAAATGCTTTTAAAAGTAAAAAAACAGCCTCTGATGATCGCGTGGCTCAACTGGGCATGAGGGGGGCGGGCGCAGGGATTTTTCCTACCAGTTCTCTGAACCACCTGTCGCCATCGCTACCGGATCGGGCGATCCGGTCCAAACCGGGAGCATTTCACCCCTGATTAAAATTATTGAAGTGGAATATTGAAATATGATGGGAAAAAAATCAGGAGACCAGGTTAAGATGATCCTGGAGGGAAAAGCAATTAAACCAGGCTTGGAAGCTGATCAGCACAGTGGTGCGTGTATCCCCTCTGATTTAATGGAACTTGGCTTGAGCTGCTGCACCATGTCTGCAGTTGGCAGCGGCTTCACCACCCTTAGAGTGAATCAAGAGGATAAATCAATGCCCTCCCACCCTCGTAGTGAATCAAGAGAGGGCTTGGCCGGAGGATCAGAGGAAAACTGCCTTCTCCTTTCCATCAAATCCGTTCAGGTGGTCCCTGCTAGGCAGAGCTTAGCTGTAATTTATGGTCAGTCTTCAATGGATTTCTGCTCACAAAAACCAGTTTAGCAATGGTTTGTCTTATTTTTGGTTTGGTTTTTTTTCCTAGCTCTGATGGCTGAGCACCAATTTGGCACATTTGACCCAAAGCGAGTGATATTCGTCTCTCAATTTCTTCTCCTCTCGTCATTTTCCAACCCCAGATGGCTCTGGAGGAGGTGGCAATTCTTTCTTCTTTCTTCTTCCCTATAAGAAGCCCTGGGAAGGGACCTTCAAGTCCCAGCCAGGCCTGGGGTCCCTGGTACCTCCTGCAGAGTCCTGCCATGAAACCACTGGGTCCCCAAATTGTGGTTCCAGCATGTGATCCTCTCAGCCACCCAGGATAATTTTGGTTCTGAGAAGTGAACACATCTCTTTAGATTCCCATTAGCCTGTTTGCAAAGCTATTGCCTGCTTTCTGAGCAACGTGCTGCTGGTAATCAGCGCTCACATTTACATGATGTTTGGCAAACTCAGTTCTTGTTGAAAAGGTGATGTTGCAAAGTCATCGTATCCCCAGAGATCCTCAGTTCTAATTTAAGGTCCCTTGGCACTTATTTTAAATGTTTTAAATGCTTATTCTTCATGCCAAACAGAATATTCATTTTAAATATTGAACATCACTCGTGCCAGAGTCTAGTTAAACCACATTAAGGCAGCCAATAGTTCTGATACATAGAAGCATATGAATGTCATCAATACTACCAGAAGAAATAAGAAAGCTGAACCTCTCAGCCCAGACTTGCTGGGACTTGGGGGTTGGTATTAAGAGACCAGCCCACCTGAATTGCGGGCGCTGCTGAAAGTGCTTCCGTGAAGCAAATCATGCACATGTCGTCGGCGTCTTGCTTCAGGATGGTGGGGGTGCTCTTGTCGCAGCCATGCAGGCAGGGCAAGCACAGGTCCTCATTCCTGACTCCTCCGCAAGGATGGCCACAAGGGTGGGTTTTGCTGCAGGCGAGTTTAGCATATTCCTAGGAAAGGATCAGCACCGACTCCATCAATGCAAAGATCAGGTCGATTCAAAACCAGAATGCATGAACATCAGCTGGCAATCAAACGCCATGATCCCAAATCCCTAATCTCTATGCACACTGACCCCAAACAGCATCCATTTGATTGGAGCAATACCAGAATCATCGGCCACACTATCAAAACCCACCATGCTCGTCAGTTCATCGAAGCCTGGCTCTCCACAAGCGATTCCATCAACAGACACATGGACCTACAAGCAGCCTATGAACCCCTCAGAATTCAAATCCACCACACCGCCAACCAGAGACGGCACCGACCCTCAACCAACCCACACAACCCCCTCAACCAGAACTTCACCTCCAGTGACCCTCACTTGACATGACCTTCCCCATCACAAGATCCATTACACAACCCTCACTTGACCCACCCACACCTGACCCATCACAAGACTTACTGACCACACAAAGCCTTTGTAAGCAGAGGAACACAGATACAGACATCCCCTAAACTCCGCTGAAGATGTTACCCAGCCTAGTAATGAAACATTTGGAAACCAACCCACAAGCTTGGAGAATGAACCTCCACCCTCATCCTCCACCTGAGCTATAGCTATTTGCCACCATCACAATCCATTAATATTCTTTCCAGAGAAAAATGATGGATTTCAAATTAAAGGGTTTTAATTTGGAGAAAGAAAGGGGGGGGGGAATTGATTAAGATTAGAGATTAGGGCGAATGGTAATATTGGTTATATACCAGAAGAAACAAGGAAAAGAAAATAAAAACTAGAGAGAAAGAATAGTATGGCAAAAAGTGAAATATACAAATTGTGTTGGAGATAACTAAAAGCTGTACAAATTTGTGACTTGGCCAATACTCTGTTCAGAAAAAATGCATTGTTTGTTTGCTTGTTTGTGTAAAAAATAATAAAAAAAAACTTTTACAAAAAAAATATTCTTTGCAGAGGAGCAAAAAAAAAATGTGTGGAAATCTTGGAATGAATGTCATGGGCAGAAATGACAGAACTGTCTTCTGGCTACTGAAGTGCTTACTGAGGAAGCCATTCGCTTCTCCCTCAGTCAGAAACAAATATTTTGAACAGGAAAGGGACTGTGCATCTAACAGCTTCATCGGACGTCAAGACAGAAGCAGCCACCTATGTATAATAAAACCGTGAGGGGAATGTCTGCAAACTCTAAATTTACATCGTTTGTAGGTAAAGGTTTCTCTGTCCAGTTGTGTCCAAATCTAGGGGGCAGCGCTCCATTCTGTTTCTTGGCTGAGGGAGCCAGTGTTGTCTGAAGACAATTTCCATAGTCATGTGGCCAGCATGGCTGTATGCCAAAGGAACACAGAAGGCTGTTACCTTCCCACCAAAGTGGCATCTATTTATCTACTCACATTTGCATACTTTTGAACTGCTAGATGAGCAGGAGCTAGGGCAAGGGACAGGAGCTAACCCTGTTGAAGGGCGCTCAGGTTTCAAACCCAGAATGTTCTGGGTTTGACATCGCGGGAACTCAGATAGTTTGACATGAAGTTCCAGCTGAAAAGCTCAGCATCTTTAACCGCTGAGCCATCGTGCCCCTGACATCATTTGTAGAATTACATAAACAGGCAACACAATCTCTATTTTCAGCAGACATTAGTTCATGGAATGAGAACAACCTTTGTCCATTGTACCCAAAGCTGCTTAAGCTGATGTCTGTTAAACAAATAGTTCCCTACACATTTCTCTCACTTCCCGATAACTAAATTTTGGGCTCAATTGTGATCATAAATCTGAATACGCATAAGGAAGCATCTTTCTTCTCTGAATTGGCATTGGAATGGTCAGGAGGATGAAGAGCAGCATGAGTCCCGAGAGGTCTTGCCTGCTTTGGTTATCTTTGGCTAATATCTATAGGGGAACCCTCAGGGGACAGCTGTCCTGCCCTGGCCCTGCTCTGCCCATTCCTTCACTCAGAACTGGCCCAGCTAAGCTATCCTCCTAGAGATGCCACTCAGGAGTGACATTCTTGAGTTCCAAGTAGTTCGTATCAGACATTCTCAGCCTTGCTCAGAGTTTGGGTGTACAGACCTGGCAATCGGCATCTGAACAGACACTGCCGACAGCCGATAATTCTGTTCCGTTTCGGCAGCCACAGAAACGACATACTTCGCAGCTGCTTGTGGTGGGTTTGCCTAGATCCAAACCAGAAAGGAAAGAAAAAAGATACTTTCATATTATCAATCAGGCAAATATTCTACCATTCTACCATGAGCAAAGGATCTACCCAACAGCCATGGCTTTGCAGTACCAAGACAAGACAGGCCCTGGAAAACTGAAGCATCTAGCAGATTTTTTTTTTTTTTTTTTTTTTTTTTGCTTGGCCTAATGGCGGCAGCTTTACAGGGTTTTTGGTACAGACACAGATCTACTTGCCAGGTCCTCTGGAACCAGAGGTGTCAGAGACAAATCCTGAAAAGGTCTGTGCATCAAACAGGACTCCCTGGGAAAATCCTGCAAGAAGGGAATTTACACACTGTACTTTTGTGATTTACTTTAATACATACAGCACATGAGGCACTGGGCAAAATCATCTATCAGGCATCATTTTTGCACTGATGTAGTATAATTATTATTTGAACTTGTATGCCACCCAATTCTCAATGACTCTGGGAAACTTACAACAATCAAAGAATCCAATCAGTAAAACAACGATTTTAAAAAATGATAGACACGATGAAGCCAGAGTGCTACTCTCCTTTGCTAAAGGCCTGGGTGAAGAGCCAGGTTTCAATAGCTCTGCTAAAAAACAGTGGGAACAGATCTTGAGGGTCAGGTCCTGTTATAGAGAATGAGCACTTTCAGGGTGCCAAGAGAGGACATGGTTTAACTGAAAGACCTGAGAGTGTGTCAACCCCGCAGGATTGAATCTGCCAGGCAGAGGGTAGGAGAGACAAGTTAGGGGAGAAAGAGAAGCTGCAAACTAGATTCCAATCTTAGTCAAGATCATGATGTGTGTGCAAAGACCCATTTTGATCAGCGTGCATGAACCAAAGCAGTTTTTCTCCAACCATGCTTGTGTTATTCTATGCACGTCAGGATTTCCAGCTAGAGACTTTTGCAAGCCAATATACTGTTTCCTCCATCTCCAGAACTAAGAGATGGAAATCATCAGATATCTCACTGAGCTGGGTGCTCAAAATACTTGTACATAAACACATATGAATGAAGGAATGAAGGAATGAATGAATGAATGATTGAGCGAACATTGTATGAGACACACTGGATGTATTTTACATGCTGGATGCATTTTACACTGCCACCATTCAAGTGATAAAAATAAAATTTTAATTAAAAACAAATCTTACCTGTATGTTCTCTGAATTCCACCATAGCCTTCATGGTTTTAGAATCGGCTAGTGCCATCAACCAGAAGAGTTTAGTCCTACCACATCCTTCATGAAGATCCACCTTGATAGCTTCTTCTTCTTCTTTGAACACCTGTTGGGTTTATCAAACACATATTAAAATTTGTAACTAGGGAGCCTAGATGATAAAAATACACATTTAATATCTATCTGTCCGTCCGTCCGTCTGTCCGTCCACCCACCCACACATCCATCTTTTGAACCATCCATCTCCCTCAGAAAGGGACTCCCTGGACTTTTGAAATATGGATTTTGTATGTTTATGTTATTTCTCCCTCTTATTTGACTTTTGTTAAGTTGTCCCACTGAATTATGACTCTGGGTGGCAAAAAACAAAGGAGAATATGGCCACAATCAACAAAATAATCAACAAAATAACAGAGCAATAGTGTATATTCAGAAGATGAAGCCCTGCTATTAATCACTTCAAGTCATCTTGAAACTGGGTTGTTTTTGGTTTTATTTGGTTTTAAACTGCCTCGCAAATTTGGTTTTAACTGCCTCGCAAAATACGGGGCCAAGAATGCACAAAGTGTGTGTATAACACATGAAGTCTATGACAGAGAAGGTCTCATGCTTGGGTGACCCCATGTACCTCTAGGCTATGGTGATGCCCAGGAAAGCCCTTTTTGGATGGTTGGAACTGCCTGACACAACCTGACTCTGGGAGGCTATTAAAGGAGATGCAATTATCTAGACTGCGAGCAATTAGACTGGGAGACATTGCAGCAACCTATTCAGCACTGGTGGCATTAACCTACCAGCAGCAGCCTAGCCACCTCATTCTGGACCACTTGCAATTTCTGAGTTGTCTTCAAAGGCAGCCTCACACAGTAATCTAAGCAAGTAGTGATCAGGACATGAGTCACTATCACGAGATTATCGTAGTTAAAAGTAGGACTGTAACTGGTTCATCAGCTGTGATTGGGAGTTGCCCAAAATTACATGGGTGGCTATGTAGAAGTTTAAAATGAAATAAAATTTATTTATATCTCACCTTTAGTATTTTACAAATGACTCAGTGAATATATCCAACACACTTTCCTTCTCATTTTTCCCACAACAACAACAACCCTGTAAGGTGAATTGGGGTGAAGGAAAATGACTGGCCCAAGGTCCCCTAGCTGGCAGGTCCCCTATGGCTAAGGCAGGACTTGAACTCAGAGTCTCCCGCTTTCTAACCTGGTGCCTTAATCACTGGACCAAACCGGCAACAAAAAAAATAATAAATGATAAATAAAATAAAAAAATAATATAAATATAAAATATAAAATTAAGTAAAGTAATAAAATATAAAGTAATAAAATCAACTATAAAATAAAAAAGTAAAATGAAATAAAATAATAAAAAATAAAATAAAATATAAAATATAAATAAAATAAAGTAATAAAATCAAATAAAAAATCGAATAAAAAATCAAATCAAAATGTTAATTATGCAATTCCATTTCATAGGGTTTAATTCAACCTCTGTTCTCCATCCAAGCCCTGATCCTGCATTCGGGATTCCCTGCATATCTGGGCTAATGACATATAACCCCTGATTGACAAATGCAAATCTCTACTATCAACCTACCCTAACCTTTTCTCATGTGACCAGGTCTAGGAGATGACTAATTGTAAACTTGGATGCCATCTTAAAAAAAACAAACAGGAATTTTAAATATGATTCTCCCCCACACCCCCACCCCCGAGAATTGGGAAGCGTGAGTCATACGTCACCTGTCGCTGATGTGACTTTGTTCGTCGATGGAGATGGAGGAATCGATCACAGTCTGTGCAGAGGTTCCCACAGACATTGCATAAGATAATGGCCGCAGTTTCTCCATCATCATGGTTATCGCACATCGGCTGAAAGATTTTTTAAAAAGGTCAATGGAAGGTTAATAAAGTCTTAGAGTTGACCTTTTTTCTAAACACAATGCAGTAAATGGTTCGTAGTTGCATCCTTCTAGGATTTTCTTCTCCATTTCCTGAGAAACTGGCACCTTGAGAAGGACTTTTCATGTCAGAATTGTGGGAAAGGTTGAGAACTTTGGAAACTCTGGTAAGGAATATTCATCCCTCATTTATCGGTGATAGAAAACACGTGATAAATATTTAAATAAGAAACAAAAATTTTGAGCATTTTACATTTCTCCTTCCCAACCTTTATGAGCTGTTGATATAAACTACAAACAAACTCATTTCCTATCTGTGGATTGTTTTTTAGTTGGCATTCCTCCCATTTCTTTCTCAGCCTTCTACACCTCCAGCTGCTCCCCTAGTGTCCCACCTAAGAGCTAACCAGATCCAACTCTAACTCAAGCTTGGGAAGATCCTCAGTTAGTGGGCTCAAGCTAATAAATACCTTTGCTTTTCAAAGCACAAGATGCATTTATATTCTGAAATGTAACATGGAAGCACAGAATACATGTTCCAGTATCCAGTAACATCCATCTCAATGTATCTCAAAAGATGGTGGGGATTAAATCCGAAAGATACCCAGTGAGCAGCAAACAGCAGCAACTGCTTTCTTTTCACCCATTCCTCACCATCTGTTTCTGCTGTCCATCTTTGCCCATCCATCTTCCAGAAGAGAGGCGGTCAACGTGATCTTGGTCAAGGACACAGAGAGAGGCCAAGGCCAGCCACAGCTGCAAGTAGGAGGACAGGCTCATTCAGCAAAATCAGGGTGTTAGCAAGACACGGAGCAATTGCTTATTTGTCTATTTGCTGGGGCTTGGGTGTAGATCTTGGTGGTTTATAGTCTTATTAATAATATTATTTTATATTATAAAATTAATAGCAATAGCACTTAAGACATATATCTATCTACCCATCCATCTCTCTCTCTCTCTCTCTCTCTCTTTCCCGTGTAAGATTGAGAGTATATATATATATATATGTTATATAACATATATATATGGTATATATATATATATATATATATATATATATATATATATATATATATATATATATATATATATATATATATATATATATATATATGTTTTCTCAGGTTTTCGCGGGTGTTTGTATGTAGGTCTTTGGTTATTCGGGTCTTCTCCCACGTAAAATTGGAAGTGTCTTGGCGAGAACACCAGCCTGAAGCCGAGAACACCAGCCTGAAGATGACGAATGAGACTTCGTCGAAACGTCGCCAAGACACTTCCAATTTTACGTGGGAGAAGACCCGAATAACCAAAGACCTACATATATATATATATATATGTATGTATGTATGTATGTATGTATGTATGTATGTATATATATATATATATATATATATATATATATATATATATATATATATATATATATGTATATATATGTTTTTCTTCTAGCCAGGTTTTCCCTACGTAGCCAAGGTAGGGAAAACCTGGCTAGAAGAAAAACACACATAAACCCTACGAAGAAGTAAGAAAATTGATATATATATATATATATATATATCAGTATATATATATACTGCTAAGTGGTTAACAGATAGTACTTAGGAAATACACACACACATACACACACATCACTTCAGAGTGCTTTACAGCCCTCTAAGCAGCTTACAGAGTCAGCCTATTGCCCCCAACAATCATCTGAGTCCTCATTTTACCGACCACGGAAGGACAGAAGGCTGAGTCAACCTTAAGCCAGTGAGAATCGAATTGCTGGCAGTCGGCAGACTCAGCCTGCCATACTGCATTCCAACCACTGCACCATCACTGCTCTTTATTTAATAAGAAGCATTATTAGTAAAGGACCAAACTGAGGACACCGCCAGAGATAACAGGTAAACCAACTTTCTTACACGAGTTGTGGCGATGCAGCGCACAGGGGATCTGAATTCTTCTTCCATTTTGGTCAAAGCAATGATTGTTTCAGCAATGGCATTTTTCGTCACACGGGACCAAGCTTCAGACAAGTGACCCTGCACAAGGGAAGGAGTTTAGGTCATGAGTATGAATGTAACGTTTCAGGCAAAGAGGGGGAAAAACAACAATCCCTAAAGTCTAGTTGAACAAGGCTGCTTTGTGTGTGAACGACAGAGGCAGAAGAGGTATACGAAGATAATGAAAGCTTACAGCTGCCATGTCTTTTATGAGCTTAATAATGATCTCTGAAATCTGCGTTGGAGTTGAGCCCTTCATCCACCAATGGCTTTCACCTCGTCTGAGGTAACTAAAGAAAGGAAAACAAAAAATTGAACGTTGGTTTTTTTTTGTAATTTTATTTATGGTTCCCCCCCCCCGCTAAATATATTTAGGGAACAGTACATTGTCTGGGTCAATTTGCTCTGTACAAAATACTGGTAACAATAGTATTGTTAGATATACATAATGATAGTCTTTTTTTTCCTGCTTCTAAGATTTACATATAGGCCAAAATTGTGGAAACCTTTTGGGAAAAGTGTATTTTCTAAATCTAGCTAATAACACCACTTTTTTTTGGGAGTAGTACCATAAAATTATACATCAATGGAAAGATAATTTAATCAAGAATGTAATGCAATCAGTTTTATGAAGGATTTGCTATTAGAATAGCAGTTGCAGTATAAAGAAGAAAAGTGAAACATGTAGAAAAAACGAGATATACAAAAATTATCACCATGTCAGTTAATACTTAGTTGGGTAACCTTTAGCATGAATTACGGCCTCACAACGTCTTCCCATGGAGTGAACAAAGCCTTTTAGTTCTGCAGCTGTTATAATGTGAAACCAAGATTGAATGATTGCTTCTATTAACTGGGTTTTATTGCTGGGTTGCTTCTGACTAACATGTTTCTTTAGTCGGCTCCATAGATTTTCAATTGGGTTAAGGTTTGGGCTATTCCCAGGCCATTCCAGCAGTGGAATATGATTATCTTGAAACTCCAAAAAAAGTAGTGTTCTTAGCCATCAAACCTCAAAAATAAACTTTTCCCAAAAGGTTTCAACAATTTTGGCCACTACTGTACATTGTAATTATAACGTATTATATCTTATAGCAGTATACTTAGTAGTGTTTTCCCAATTTCTACTTTCTGCCTCTTATTTCTAACCCCTAAATACAACAATTCCCATATTAAAAAGTATTGAAGGAATTGGCAGCATTTTTGGAGCAACTTTCAGGAACACCATCTCAAAGGAGAGGCGGCACAAATCTTACAACACACAAAAAAAGAAAAAAGTCCCGAGGACTATAGGAAACTGAGTCAAGACAACAGCTGCGTAACTGTTACTAACCTGGAATTGAAAATCATTGGCAAAGTGACAGTAGTAACGCCTTTGCCAGCTGCCGTGCCAGCCGTGCCCGTTATGGTGGTGCCTTTGGCTTTGAGCTGAACGGTGAGTGCTTTGGCAATGCAGCCCAGGAACATGTCCAAAATGCCCAGCTTGTTCCAGTCTCCCTTCTCCGTGGAGTGAATGATATCACTGATATCAGCTGGAGGCAGGGCTTTGACCCCTATGACGCTGGCCAAGCGGTTGGGAGTGACTTCGGGCAGGACACGTCTCAGTAAGGAGGTGACCTGAAAGGACCAACCAAAGAAATTAGCTGACCCTGGTTGGGGGAGCCAATCATCTTGCGACCAGGAAAAAGGAGCCACCTTTCAATACCGACCTGCCTCTGTACTCTGGGAGAAGCCGTGTGGAGCAGGGAGAAGAGATCCTGCAGCAAGGTTAGCTGCTGAGCCAAGTACTGGCGCCCGACGTTGGAGCCGCTCAGGGCCAGCACCATGGACAGCAGCTCAAAGCAGTAGGCATCAGACGAAGCATCCTCATCATTGGGCTGGGAGTTGGCGTTCTCCTTGCTAGAAATGGCGTGCTCCCATTCTTCTCGGACCCGCGTGGCTTCCATGCGGATGGCTTGCACGATATGAGTGCAGACCTAATTACAAAGACAGGCATCGGGGAAAATTAAACTGTAGCTCGGCCCTGTCAGTTTAATCACCTAGACCAGCGGCCCCTATCTTTTGGGCACCAGGGACCGGTTCCGTGGAGAGAGGTTTTTCTGCAGATCGGAGGCGGTATGGTTTCACATGCTGCCTGCATCCCGTGGATTGAGGTTTTGCTTGTTTGCGTGGCCCGGTTTCTGGCATGCCGCGGCCCAGTGCCGGTCTACAGTCCAGGGGTTGGGGAGCCCTGACCTAGATTGCAGGTCTTTTCAATAACACTGACGTTTAATACAGACTCCATTTCTGTAGGCCCTAAAGACGTTTTTATTTCAGCAAGCCGGCCTGGCCTGAATAGGTTTTAGGGTTTTTTTTTTAATTGTATTTCTAGGGGTTTTAAATTGGGGCGGCCGTTTTATTTAATTTATTTTTAATTATTTTAACTTTTATATTGTATGTTATTTTAATTCTCGGCTTTTCACCGCCCTGAGTCCCTTCGGGGAGAAGGGCGGGATATAAATTTAATAAATAAATAAATAAATAAATAAATAAATAAATAAATAAATAAATAAATAAATAAATAAAGTTCAAAGAAATACAAGGCTGAATTGAGGCTTAAGTCTACTTCACAGAATGCTTAAATGTATGCCCATAGCTATAAGCGGTAAACCTGAAACCCTTAGGACAAATATAAATAGGACTAGATCTTCTTGTAAGATGAATAATACACCTTGCCCAAATCATCCTCACAAAATGGATGGATTGCACGTCACTACACAGGGAGTTGCTGCCAAGATAAAGCCATTCAAATGTTGTCCCGAATGTAGATAGATTCGTTGTTATAGAAATGAGTAGTTTATATTATTATGGAAAAGTAAAAAATTGAGGTTTGATGTTATTGTCTTATTCTACTGCACCAGAGAGTCAGAAGTCAATCTCTTTTTTTTTCTTTTCTACATGTCTCCCTTTCTCTCCCTTATTTTTCCTACTATTTACTTTTGTATTTTTGTATTTTATATTATAAGCTAATTAAAAAAAACCCTGTAAACTTCAAATGTTGTCCCAAATGCAACCAATAACCTCCCACCAACCAGCACGCTCCCACAGGGTGGGCCTCCTCAGGGTGCCATCACTAAAGCAATGTCAACTGGTGGTTCCCAGAGAAAGAGCCTTTTCTGTGGGGGCACCTACCCTTTGGAACAGGTTACCCCCAGGGATACGAATGATCCCAGATCTTCATACTTTCTGTCGTGTACTTAAGACCTTTCTATTTCACCAAGCTGGGCTGGCATAAATCTCTTCTAATTGTTCTAAATCTTTATGCTGCAAATTCTTAACCGATGAACCAAATTGACTTAATCATCTTATATTCACATTTTATATGTATGTTATTTTAACTGTTCATCGCCCTGAGTCCTTCGGGAGAAGGGCGGTATAGAAATTGAATGAATGAATGAATGAATGAATGAATGAATGAATAAATGAATAAATAAATAAATAAATAAATAAATAAATAAATAAATAAATAAAAATGTTTTTATTTATTTCAAAACTGGACTTTCTTGGGTTTTTTTCCTTGAAAAAGATTTGTTTCTCATCCAAGAAGCTTCTTTGGGTCTGAATGCCGGGAAATGGAAGGATTTATATTCTTTGGGGTCATCTGGTTATTGGAAAACAACAAAAAAGTCCTGTTGGGTTTTGGAAAAGCATCTTTGGGACAATGTGGACCTGGGATGATTCAAATGTTCTGCACACTGTATGAGAAGGTAGATTTTGTTCCTGCTTATCATATGGAATCTAACCTTCCCAATTCCTGTCCTAGATGCTTCTCAATGCACAAATACATACATGTACATTGTGTCTTCTGTTAAGTGAACATTTTGGGCATACCAGTCTACATCATTCTGTGCACATGACCACTTGCATGTTTACAGATGTTCACTGTGGAAATTAACAATTGGACAGATGGGTCAATTTTAATCTCTGCATTGGAAATCAAGCATTTTATCTTCCCTTGCCTGTAGAGTTGTAAGTACATCATTTTATAGGTTTGGGGGCACTGACGAGTTCCTAACTGACAGGGTTCCCCCTCCTCTCCCCAGTGACTTGATTTCTTAGCATATGGAATCTTTTGTCCTTCATCTGCAGATCATGTGCAGAAGGTAATGGAAGAAAACCACCTTACAAAACGTTCTAGTTGAACAAACCTGCTTTTGCAAATTCGTGAGTTTACTCCTGCTAAATATGATTCCAACCATGTGTTCTTTCAGGTCTGCATCTGAAGTTGCCTTGAAAAGGAACACGATATTGTTTAGTACGATCATACGTTTCACGTTCTGACTAAAAAAATTAAGACAGTTTTGTTTTGGTTTCCAATGCAAGTTTTGGTATTAAGTGATGTAAAGCATCTAGCCCAGGGGTCGGCAATCTTAAACACTCAAAGAGCCATTTGGACCCCTTTCCCACAGAAAAGAAAACACCGGGAGCCACAAAACCCTTCCCATGCCTGACTATTTCCTGAGTGGCCACAAAACTAGCATCTGTATAGTTGAACTAAACATTCTGTTTTCTTCTGAAACTTAACTTTTCTTGGATTTATCCATGGTTGGCCTATCGGGTTTAAACAGCTCAATAAATTGCGTGCCAGCGGGTATTGCACATTGGCGGTTGTGACACATATTTTGAGTGACGGGGCATAGAGGGGTGAAAGAGCCACATGCGGCTCCAGAGCTGTGGGTTGCAGACCCCTGATCTAGCCAATGAACACTTGATTTGCAGACAATACTGGTCTTCCAGCTGTAGTATGATGGATTCCTTACCCATAGGCAGGTGAGACCTGGATGAATCCCACCTGGAGGTGAGATTTTTCCAAATTAAGAGAAAGTTTACGTAGTGGTTCCCCCTCCTCCCAGGAATCAGCAGAGAAACCAGAATATGGAAAGAATAATTTCTATCATGATTACCATTGGAATCTCATAACTTAAACCTTCCTAGATAAGAAGAGAGGTTGGTTGTGGGAGTCTGCTGCAGGAGACACACCCTGGTCCTTCCGATGATAGGTCGGAAGCAAACACCCCTTAAGCAATGGTAGCCCAAATTCCCTAGAAAGCACTATGTCGACTACTTTTAGAACTATACAGAAGGTTTAATCTCTGGGATTTTTCTTTCGTATTTTGATAGGAAGTTCAAGGGAAAAAAAGGGGTTTTTTGGCAAATGGAAATAGAAAAATTGATCTTCTTATTCTAAGCGACAATATGGGCAGTCCTCAACTTACAACCAAAATGGGGCCCAAAAATTTCTGTTGCTAAGCGACACAGTTGTTAAGTGAGCTTTGCCCCATTTTACAACCTTTCTTGCTACAGTTGTTAAAGTGAATCACTGAAGTTGTTAAGTTAGTATCACAGCTGTTCAGTGAATCTGGTTTCTCCACTGACTTTGCTTGTCGAAAGGTCGCAAAAGGGAATCAAGTGACCCCAGGACACTGCAACCGTCATAAATATGAATCAGTTTGCAAGTGGTCTGAATTTTGATTATGTAACCAGGGGGTGCTGCATTGGTTGTAAGTGCGAAAACCTGTTGTAAGTCACCTTTTTCCAGTGCCATTCTAACTTCAAATGGTCACTAAACAAACTATCGTAATCCGAGGACTACCTCTACACCCGTATCCATAGCTTTCTGCAGAGCTGATTCAGGGGGAGTTCCTATAACTGAAGCAGCACTGAATACACAAAGCATTAAAAGCCTTTGGCTCATGTGAAGATGCCATCCCACCATGGAGACTTAACCATTCATCATGAACAATATCCTGCTGTGACCTCTTGGTCTCTCAAGAACCAAGCAGTGGGCTAAATTTCCCTCTGAGCAGGGTGCTATTTATGAGCCATGGTGGCGCAGTAGTTAAAGTGCAGTACTGCAGGCTACTTCTGCTGACTGCTGGCTGACTGCAATTTGGCGGTTCAAATCTCACCAGGCTCAAGATTAATTCAGCCCTTCCATCCTTCTGAGGTGGGTAAAATGAGGACCTAGATTGTTGAGTGCAATATGCTGACTTTGTAAACCGCTTAGAGAGGGCTATAAAGCTGTATATGAATATAAGTGCTATTGATATTTAAGGGATTCCAATCAATAAGAGGAGAGCTGGCAGTTAAGCCTTCATTCAACATGACGAAAGGCTAAAAGCTTTGTTTCTGAATGATCCCGACTGTCGGCTCAAGGGAACGCAGTCCCAATTCAAGATCTGAACCAACTTGCATTGGGAGATAAAAACAAAATCTTGGTAATTGTAGAACACAAATAAATACATTGTGTACTTTTTCTTCTCCTTCGGGTGAAGAAAGCAAAGCCTTTTCTTCCTGTTCTGGTGTTGGTTCAGCGTCTCCAGATATGAGTTTGCCAAAGACCTGTTTCAGAGGAGAAACAAAATACCGGAATAAGACGGACATGCTATTTCTTTCTTTCTTCTTCTTTTTTTTTTTTTCATGCGGCAATGTTAGCAATTTTCAAAATTTTTCTTTGCTGCCTGCATTCACAAAGAACAGAACCTGGCCTGAAAATAAGCTTTGAAACAAATTACATCATGGTGATGTTTGTTGTCAACAAGACAGTACTGAGAATGACTAATCTGAAATAAATACCACGATAAGGACCCAGATTGTTTGGGGGCAATATGCTGACTCTGTAAACCACTTAAAGAGGGCTGTAAAGCACTGTGAAGTGGTATATAAGTCTAAGTCCGTGACAGCGAACCTATGGCACACATGCCACAGGTAGCTCACAGAGCCCTCTCTGAGGTGACATCAGCTGTTGCCCCAGCCCAGCTCCACCACACATGCGTGTGTGCCTCCCGCCGGCCAGGTGGTCTTCGGGTCTCTGCCGTGCATGCGCGGGGGCAGGGTGCATGCGGGGGACGTGCGTGCATTATGCGTGGGAGGTGCAGGTTGGTGCAGGTGGCTTTCCAGGCCCAAAACGGGGCACAAGGAGGCCTTTGCATTGCATTTTGGGGGTTTGGGCAGGTGCGTGTGAATTCACGCACGCTTCGGGCACTCAGCACCAAAAAGGTTAACCATCACTGGTCTAAGTGCTAGTGCTATTTCCAGATTCTTTTTCTTAGATGCTGCCTGGTGCAGACCTTGCATAAAAACATACACATTCTACTCTCGTGCAGTTTGTTTAAAGTTGAGAAGAGATATCACACATTACCTAGCCAAGATGAAGATGGAAAATGGTGAGGAATGAATTGGGGAACAGACATCCAAAGTAGAAACCATTTTAAAGATCTAAGTAAACCAGGAAGCAGCGGAATCAAGTGTAGGGATCCATTTTTTTTCTAAGGAATTCAGATGGACATGTGCACGCCCAAACAGAACTCCTCTACACTAAATTCCACCACAAGCCTGTCATTTTTGGGGTGATATTTTAACTGGTGGATTTTTCTACAATGGATAATTAGAAGTGCAGAAAAAACAATTGCTATCAACCTGCCTTCCATTAAGGATCTGTAAACTGCACGAGTCAAAAAGAGGGCTGTGAAAATATCTATGGACCCCTCGTATCCTGGACATAAACTGTTTCAACTCCTACCCTCAAAACGACGCTATAGAGCACTGCACACCAGAACAACTAGACACAAGGACAGTTTTTCCTTGAATGCCATCACTCTGCTTAACAACTAATTCCCACAACACTGTCAAATAATTTACTAAAGACTGTATTACTATTCTCCTTCTCTTCCTTACTAGTATCTATCTCTTCCCACTTCTTACTCTAACCACGTTGCTTGTGTCTTTCAATTATATTGTTTTTATTTGTTTCCTAGTACGATTTGATAGTTTATTAGTAACCTTGACTATCACTATGTGTTGTATCTTTTTATTCTTGATGAATGTATTTTATTCTCCTTATGTATACTGAGAGCATATGCACCTAAGACATATTCCTTGTGTGTCCGATCACACTTGGCCAATAAAGAATTCTATTCTATTCTATAGGGGCAAAAGAAATGTGAAAAAGAAAGATAGGATTCCCATGCCATTTCTACCTACGGAGTGATAACTGTGCCTTTTTATGGAGGCTTGAGAATTGTGTTGTGCTCTTCACACAGCCTCACCTGTGATGTGATAAGCCTGAAAACTCGCAGAGTCTCAGCCTCACAGCTTCTTTGTTGAGCAACACTTGCCGAGATCTGGCCAGCTATTTTGATGCTTTCGCCATCTTTCCAACCGAGCACTTTCACCTGCCGAACTCGGAGGGTATTTTCTGGCCCCTTTAACTCAATTTTGAGGATGTGATTGTCTCCACCAGGAAGTTCACTAGTTACCCAGCCAATATGTCTAGAGTCCAAGTCAACCTAAAACACAGGAATAGAAAAGCAACTTCGTGTAAACAGTAGAAACATAATTGCAAAACTTTCCAGCAGAATGATTCAAAAATAAAAATTAAGGGTAAGGCTGCAAGATCTGACTTGGAAAAATGTGTATGGCCATTAGATGGCCACACATACTTAGAATTTTTCTATCTCTTTGCTACCATCTAGTGGCCGCCCCAATTTCTGCAGCCCAGATTTGAAGTTAAGTCACAGGTAACTGGCTAAAGGATGAGTTTAGGTTAACAAATGTGAGAACTGAACTTCATTTGAAGCATTTGAGAGTAAACAGTGGAAAAAAACACAGGAAAATCAGCACTAAATCAAAATAATATTATTCTTTCCTCCAACTACACAGAGCTGGACATTTAAGACTAAAACAGTACATTACTTATGCAGCTAACTTTTTAGTACAAGGACAGATGGAACACAGATTAATAAATAGAAGGGGAGAGATTTTGTTTCTTTTCTTTCTTGCAATGTCAGAATAAAGAATAATGAAAAGATGTCCAAATTTTTAATTAAGAAAAGTTCATTAAACAGAATGTTAAAATCCATGGATTTTAAACATTAAGATGCTTTGTTATTACTCATAATGGCATAGGTAAGCTACCTGTTTTATTCTGCAAAGATCTTCTACTGCTTTTCCGGTCAAAAAAGTCATTGAAGTCACTTTGTTCTAGATATGACAATATGAAACAAAAAATAAAAACCAGGCATTTTAAGTTTCTAAATTGATTTTAATATGAACAGTTTAAAATAAAAGGGAGGCAGAGAGAATAGACCTAGTTTGGTGTAGCAATTCAGACACCAGGCTAGAAACTGGCAGGCTATGAGTTCTAGTCCCATCTTAGTTAAGCAGTCAATTGGGCCAGTCCATCTTTCTCAGCTCTGGGAAACATGCAATGGCAAACCTAAAGGTGGCTTTTTCAAAAGGCAACTAACTGGACTTTCTGTTTTTTCTTTGAAGACATTTTGCTTCTCATCCAAGAAGCTTCTTCTGCTCTGAAAAGTGAAATGTCTTTAAAAAAACAACAGAAAGTTCAGTTGCCTCTTGAAAAAGCACCTTTGGGACAACCATGACCTGGATGACTGAGAATCTCCATAGGCATGCAATGGCAAATCACTTCTGAAATCTTGCCAAGAAAACTGTTCAGACAATCAATAGGAATCAATATGGACTTAAAGGTAAAAAAAAAAGAAAGAAGAAAAAAGACAGCCCCAAAAACCCCTTACAAAAAAGGATTTTAAAAAGTATTTTTATCACACACTCACTTTGCTCCATTATATTCTTGCCATCTGGCTTATATATGGATTTATAACAAATACTTGATCTGCCTTGCTTTTCTAGCTCTATAGCATTATCATTAATTCACCCTCTAACATCCAAATGGACATGTCAATGTTACTTTTCTTTTAATTGAAATTAGTGCTTACCCCGAGGTCTCTTGAATTGTCAACATGAACAGACACATAGCGAGCATTAATTCCTTTCATGCAATTAATTGTAATGTTTTTAGTTTTATTCTTGTCTTCATCGCCTGATTCCCAAAAGGTTTCCGTTGACCCATCTGTCAAACTACCAATCATGGCTGGCCGGCTTGAAGTTTTTATATCAACAATGTTAGTTAAGTCCTTCAGGCAGACTACTATACATGATTCCTATCAAAACATATAAATTTCACAATTAAATACACTACTATGGCTTAAATTAATTTAATTAACGCATTTAATGTAAAAATCTTATAATCAACATTACTGATTATGCCCTGGTCCCTCCACCTCTTTCATTTATTCCTTTAAATCAGTCTCGGGCAAACTTTTTTCTGCTCAAGTGTTGCTAGGTGTACCTAGTTGGAGCCAAATAAACATTTTCCCAATCATTCTTTATACCAGAAATCACCCATTTGAAGAAACCAATTTTGATCAGGTGTTCACTGGCAGCCATGGATTCTCATTGGCTGCTGTCACAGTAACCCGGAAAATCAACTCACCTGATTCAAAGCTTCGAAGCCAGACTGGATGCTGATGCTAAAGCTCTCCTCGCTGTCTCCGTCATCAGATTTGGAGAGAATGTTGTTGATGTGATGAAAGACGTTGCTCTGATGCAAAAACTGATGGTCGGATTGCTTGAATTTGAGGCTCCAGCATCTGAACAAGAAGACCATGATTATGACTTTTTCCATTTCAAAGCTTCCAAAGAACCAGCCTTCCTCATCGCATAGCAATTAAACAGAGCCCAAATCATCAGAAACCAGCACCAGTTATACAAGAGCAATCGAAGAAGAGCCAATAACAACATCCAGATTGGTAGATTAGCTCCCACCTATCCACCTTGCACTGATGAACTTACCTGGCACTGAAACGTCTGCAGGAAGAGAAGTGAGTTCAGTGACCACCTGGCACCCAAGAATTCAACCCTGAGCTCACCATGGCAGCCTCTCAAGAACATTTGGAAAAACCAAAGAGGCCTCTGCTAGGAGCAAACTGTATGGTGCTGCTTGTTAAGTTCACGTGCTTCTACACATAAGGAGAACATACTCTTATACTAACCTGTCCATAATGAAACATCTGCAGGAAGAGAAGTGAGTTCAGAGATCACTAAGCACCCAAGAATTCAACCATGAGCTACCCACACTGTCTATCAATGGCAGCCTCCAAGATCATTTGGAAAGGGCAAAGAGGCCTCTGCTAGGAGCAAACTCTATGGTGCTACATGTTAAACTCACATGATTCTATACGTTTTACATCTAAGGAGAACCCATTCTTAGACTAACCCCTCCACACTGAAATGTCTGCAGGAAGAAAAGTGAGTTAAGAGACTGCCAAGTACCCAAGAAGAATTCAACCCTGAGTTGCCCATATTCTGTTCAGATTGCAAGTAGACATGTGAGTAGCAAAATCCTCAGTTTTTTTTCCCAATGTTTTCCCTCTTCTAATGAGTGGGAATAAAATAAGGTGGCCTGTTGGGAGCAAACTGTTCAGCTGCTAACCAAATTGTCCCCCAAAGTGACACGGGGTCCAAATAAATAAAATAAAATTATAATTAATTAAAATACAGGTAGTTCTTGACTTACAACAGTTTGTTTAGTGAGCATTCGAAGATACAATGGCATTGTGAAAAAGAGACTTATGACCAGCGATCACACTTACGGACGTTGTAACATCCCCGTGATCATGTGGTCAATGTTCAGATACTAGGCAATTGACTCATATTTATGACAGTTGCAGTGTCCTGGGATCATGTGATCACCTTTTGTGATCTTTTGACAAGGAAAGTCAATCGGGGGAGCCAGATTCACCTAACAACAGTTTGATTAATTGAACAAACGCAGTGATTCACTTAACAACTGGTGGCAAAAAAGGTGGTAATATGGGACAAACTCACTTAACAAATGTTTCACTTAGCGACATAAATTTTGGGCTCAATTGTGGCCGTAAGTCGAGGACTACCAATACAGTAAAGCAAAGGAAAATAGATAAAATAAAGTAAACTAATAATAAAATAATAAAATAAAAAATAAAATAAAGTAAAGTAAAAGTAAAAAAGTAAAGTAAAGTAAAGTAAAGTAAAGTAAAGTAAAGTAAAGTAAAGTAAAGTAAAGTAAAGTAAAGTAAAGTAAAGTAAAGTAAAGTAAAGTAAAGTAAAGTAAAGTAAAGTAAAGTAAAGTAGTAAGTCTGGAAGAGCACTGCTGAAATTCAGCCAAAGGGATAACAAATTCTGATAGCGCACCTGGGAGAATTTGTAGAAGGTAGAAGAGGGGGGTAGAGATGCTCTTCCAAGCAGCTCTTGGACCCCCTTCCCACCAGTAAACTTCCAGCAATGGATTCCAAAGGGGTCAAACGGAACGACCAGGCAGTGCTGTCAGAATACTTATGTGTTCTCCAAATGAAGGCTGGGCCCCAGAAGGAGCCTTCCAAAGTAACCCACCCCCAGCCTGACCGTGTCACCAAGGCCAACTTTGAGAGTTGTGAGAGCCAGCACACAAAAGACCAGGGAGACCCACAGTCAAAAGCCCGGCTACCATCATCACCGCAGCCATGTTTTCCTGGTAAAATTTTGCCTCTGCCCTAAAAGTGTTTTCTAGAGTCCCTGGAGCCTGCCTGCACTCGGGTCAGCCCACCTCAGAGCCATCTGCTGTAATGAACTTCCACTTGGCAGCAACATCATCAGGTCAGAGATGGTCTGGAGCAGACGGTGAAAAGTGTGAGGGAGCGGATGTGCGGCTTCTCCAGCAATCACAATATCCGACAACGGATGCTCGCAAACCCGTGTGTCCTTTTCCTACGCATCAAACACAAGTAGCATTGAATTAGTTATTTCACGCTGTTCCACAGTGCGGTTTTGCCAAGAAGTCTTCTCTCTCACACACACAGCTGTCATAAAGCAGTAAGATCTGTATCAAACAATAGCAAGCTAAATAAGACAAATCCAAACCTTAAATAACCTACAAAAGCAGCTCATGGAGTAAAAACAATTCAAACCTTAATAGTTTAAATGAAGGACCTGCTTTAAAGGTTTTCTAACGTAACGGAAACAGGCTGAAGAAAAGCTAAGAATCTGTAATGATGATTCTGAGTCACCATTCTCAAAAAGATCCATCCTTTTTAAAAAACCTGAGGGAAAAACATTGCATTTCACGATTTCTCTCAAGACATGCCTTCGTTACTGTTTCAATACAGCCATCTTGCTAAACCTACCACCTCTTTTTTTTTAAAAATGTGGCAATATGCCAGTCCATTTTCCTAGCTATTTTATGCAATGACTCATTTAAGCCATTGTAAATGGGACCTCTATTTCTGAAATAAACTCAAAAAGGTTCTCTCTGGAATCCTCTCTGGCCTGAAAAAGGCCGCCATCTGTCAAAGAAGCGACAGAAGCCCTGACTTAAGAGAAAAATCTAATTTCTCACAAAGAGAGTAAGGAACGTTGACTGGCATATTTGCACCTTGGCAAAACTGCTGTGTCTATGCACCCACACAGCACACTTTTTCTTTGTGTTACAAACTAGCCTTTGAAATAGTCACCACAAAGGAACTGTGTGTGATCTATAGATTACTGTAAAAAAAAAAAACCAAACAAGATATTTTTTCGCCCCTACCTTGATACAACTATTCCATGCAATCCAGGGGTGAAATCCAACAGGTTCTGGAGAACCGGTCGTGGAATTTTTGAGCAGTTCGGAGAACCAGCAAATACCACCTCTGGCTGGCCCCAGAGTGGGGTGGGAATGGAGATTTTGCAATATCCTTCCCCCAGGAGTGGAGGTAATGGAGATTTTGCAGTATCCTTCCCCTGCCACACCCACCAAGCCACACCACGCCCACCAAGCCACACCCACAGAACCAGTAGTAAAATAATTTGGATTTCGCCACTGATGCAATCCCTTTGATTTACTTGTTCAATGGTTTCTTTGTTGGCTTTGTTTTCCTCATCTTCTTCTTCCTCAACCTCTACCGGGGCTGGAGTAAGAGAGGCCACAAAATGCCAAAGAATGTCATGGAGGGACGTGGTTTGTATGACGTTGCAGAGAAGCCAGTTAAAAGCCTAGGAAAACAAGAAGAGACAATGCCAGGCTTCTGGAAAATAAACCCTGTTCAATTCATTAGAGCAAGACAAGCGCCTACTAAATACGAGGACCCTCAAAGAGAGAATCAACAAGCTAAAAAGGGAACAAATTTCCCCAATGCTTTTGAGGTGAACCATGAGCAGTAAAACAGCTCATGCTTTTTATAAGCAGAAGTCCTGCTGGTGCATCATTTACCAGCAAGGCGATTCGTATTAATTTACCTCCATAGCAAACACCCGGCAAGCTGATTTCCTTAAAGCTTGTTTCATGGCTATTTCGAGTCCTTCCAAATCATGATGCTGAATTACAAATGCCAGAACGGGCCACTGGAAGTTTCTCTCTCCTCTGGAAAGAGAGCTGTGGGCGGAGATTAACCGAGAGAGTTCAGGAGATGGATGTCTCAGGAGAGAGGAGCCCACTTCTATTTGAAGGCAGAAACAGACGGAAACATTAGAGGAATAGCTTTCGGATGATCAGCATCAAACTAATATCAAAATAGAAACATTGTGCATGTTATCTGCCACACTGTTCTCTGCAAGGGTGGGCTCCTGGGGGTTCGGCAGGGTTCGGGCGATCCTCCAGCCAAGGATCACTGGGGTTCGGAGAACCTCCAAATGCCACCCTTGGCTGGCCACACCCATCCCACCCCTCTCAGGAGTCTCCATGCAGCCTGTTCATCATTCTAGGTAAGTGCAGGGGCCGCGCAGAGGGTCTGGGAGGGCAAAAAACAGGCCTATCTGGAAGTCCAGAAACAGGCCTGTTTCTGGCTTCCGGAGCCTGGGGGAATCTATTTTTGCCCTCCCGGAGGCTCGAGGAAAGCCTCCAGAGCCTGGGGAGGGTGAAAAACGGGCCTACCGGAAGTAACGGAAGTCCAGAAATGGGCCCATTTCTGGCCTTCAGAGGGCCTCCAGAGCCTGGGGGAGGCCGTTTTCGCCTTCCCGGAGGCTCAAGGAAAGCCTCCAGAGCCTGGGGAGGGCAAAAACACACCCACCCCGCTGTGGTCCAGGAGGCCAACTAGGCTACGCACAAGATGGCCACACAGACCCGACAATAGGGCAGTGAACCCGTTGCTAAAGGATCTGAGGCCCACCCCTGGTTCTCTGCCTCTTGGGAATGCCAATGGCTGCCTCTATAATCAAACCAATGTCTTGGTTTTCAGTGCTTAAGAACTGAGATGCTATTAACACTAGCCCGTTTCTCACGTTGGGTATTACGCTGCATGTGAATCATGCCAAACACTGAATGATTTGCAAAGTACCAGCCATATATAAATTGCTTTGGGGAAACTGGCCTTAATGGGTACTCATATAAGGCGCTGGATCCGGACTCTGAGAGGAAGATTCTTTGCAGATTCTCAGGGTTTCTGGCTCTTCTCTGAAGGGGTTTTGGGGGAAAGGCTGCCTCTGATCTGGCTGCAGCCTGCCTATCGGCTCCCACAGCTGTGCGAATGCCTCCAAGGCGGAAAGCAGAGCAACCACAACATCTGTAGCACAGAGGCTGTGTAGCAGCACCGATGGCCGCTGCCATGAAAAGCAGCGCTCTACTTCCTTGGGGTCACTTGGGATATTCTCGCCTTCTTCCTAGGGACTAATGAAAGCCCACCCTGGAACTGCTGCCCGCTCGCAGGTAAGGCATGAAATGAGGAGTGCAAAAGATGGAGAGGAGGAAAAGGAATCAGTTCATCCTCTACAGGGCTGTGTGTGTGGGAGAAGGCAACCATCCCTAAGGGCACATCTGGAACTTTGTGGCAGTGGTGAAATCTGAACCGGTTTACTACCGGTTCGCTGGCTGTGCATACGCAGTGCGCACCACGCACCAAATGCAAGGTGCGCACACACAGTGCACACCAAAAGGAGGCACGTGGTAAGTAGAACAGCACGCGATGGGGGGGGGGTGATCAGCTGTGGCATGCAATCTTTTTTTTTACTTTTAAAAGTATTGCTTTTAAAAGTAAAAAAAAAAGCCTCTGACAATCCCGCTGCTCAGCTGGGATCGTCAGAGGCTTTTTTTAACCTTTTAAAAGCATTTTTTCTACAACCTCTGAAAAAAAGCCTCTGATGATTGCGCAGCTCAGCTGGACATGGGTGGGGGGGCAGGGATTTTTACTACCGGTTCTCCGAACCACCTGCCCCCATTTTTATTTTATTTATTTATTGATTTTATTTCTATACTGCCCTTCTCCCGAACGACTCAGGGCAGTGTACAGCCTGATTAAAAGCACAAGGACAGACAAAATTTAAAAATTATTAAAATTATTAAATAATTGGCCCAATTTTAAAACTCCCAAATTTAAAATCCCATTTTTAAAACCAATTAAAATCTTTACATTGATAGCCAGGCCTGGTGGAACAACAAGGTTTTGAGGGCACAGCGAAATACACGGAGGTCGGAGATCTTACGCATTTCTGAGGGCAGTTCATTCCAAAGGGCAGGGGCTCCCACAGAGAAGGCCCTCCCCCTGGGTGTCACCAGCTGACATAATTTGGCTGATGGCACCCTGAGGAGACCCTCTCTGTGGGAGCGAACTGGCCGGTGGGAGGCTACTGGTGGCAAAAGATGGTCTTGAAAGAGCCATCACTACTGGATCAGGCGATCTGGTCCGAACCGGGAGCATTTCACCCCTGCTTTGTGGGTATGAACTGTTCTGGGTATGGAAGCACAGCAGTGTGGGCCCATTCCAAGACTGAGATGGAGATGAACACAGCTCAAGTGTTCCACACCAATTCCCCGAGGGAAAGAAGTTCACTTCCTCACCTGCATCTCCGCTGTTAACTCTCCTTCTGGGGATGGCCTTGACCCGGGCAGGCAGAATGGAGTGAGGCTTGTCGTATTCTGATGCAACGACGGAATAGGATCTTTGGAAAACAGTACGCTTTGAAAGGTCTGTATCTGTAATAGGACTGGTCTCTAAACTGGAAGAAGAGCAGAAGCGATTTTGATTTTCAAGCCACTTTGGAACTCCATATACACACAAACATGTACAATATACACAAAGAGCTGCTTTCAGATGTTCCTTAGGACTGTTCTCTGTTGTCAGAGAATATGCAATTATAGTGACAAACTACAATCAGATATTTAGAGGGAAGAATAAACATTCACCATTAGGTAATTAGGCAGATAATTTTCCATCCGCTATGGATGGAAAATTCATATTCCAATGAATTCTGTTCTGATTTAGGCTTCCTTAAAAATTAAACAAAACAAACTTAATCCCGGCAAATCTCTTTAATTCATACGGCTGTAAATTACTTTCATTTACAGTCCGCAAGACTTGATAAACAGTCTTTCAGAGGAAGGTTATCAACACCCACCTATCTCACCTGGAACGTTGCCAGAGAGCTAATTTCCAGACCCAGGGCAAGGCCAAACTTGGCACAGACTCACAAGCAGAATTTTTAAATCTTGAATCAGCCAGATGAACTAATTGCTTCCTGCAAAAGCTCACGTCCCGTTCGCTTCTCTTTTATGTCTTATGGGGGGGGCCAATCATCTCCAAGCCTTACTCCCAAGTCGACCCTGTTTCCTTAATTGTTCCTGTCTCCTGGCAGCTCTGCGCATGCACACACTGGGAACAGGCTCCCGCTGTTCTTCTGCCTCACTGATGTCAGACTCTGGAGACTCTGGAGGCAGCAAAGATGGCCTTGGCCCCCTCTCTGCCTCCGACTCAGAGCCATCGTCCGAGCCTTCCCCAGACTCCAGAACTGGCCCACATTCCTCTCCAACCTCCTCACTGTCCGAATCTGCTGCCAGCTTTGCTGGCCGCTGGCGGGCCACAACAGATTCATATTCATTCATATTCCAGTGGATAATTAGGCATCCATATTCCCACAATCAATGTCCAGTCTCTTCCTTTAGAAAAGTACTGCATTGGGTTTTGCTCGCCTAGTGTGCATTTGAGTATTTTAAAGCAGAACTTAAAAGTCATCCAGATGGACACAACCAAAGGCTTTATTTAGGATTACATGAGTCCTTTTCCACGATCAGGCACTGAATTATTACTCTTTTAATAAAATATTCTGGTTGAAAATTGGCACGATGACAATTAGTGCACAAACTTAAGCCTGAATCCTGTTCAGCTCAGGTTTGGCTTCCTTTCAAATAAATATGGCGGCATTTAGCAATAGCAATAGCACTTAGACTTATACATCACTTCACAATCACTTACAGCCCTCTCTAAGCGGTTTACAGAGTCAGCATACTGCCCCCAATAATCTGCGTCCTTATTTTACCAACCTCGGAAGGCCGAGTCAGCCTTCAGCTGATCAGCATCGAACTGCTGGCAGTTGGCAGAGTTAGCCTGCAGTACTGCATTCTAACCACCACGCCACCACGGCTCTTAGTAGTAGATCAGCATACATTAATATCAGAATGGATTACCTTGGTGGCATGGATTTCATGTTGCTTTCTGGCTCTTCAAATACATTAGGACTGGCATCCGGAGTAACAGATATATAAGGTGCAGGCACTGAAGTTGAACGCAAATACCTCATCTCATCTTGAAAGAGGTTGTCGTCTTGATAGCCCACAAAGTTTTCATGATGATGCCTGACCCCAAAAAATAATAATAATGCACATTGGTAAAATCAAAGTGATTATAGCATTGGGTGTTGTGGCCTGTCAGCTGCTGGACCCCTCCAGCAGCCGAATCAGATGAGGAGGTGACATGGGAGTCAGGGTCAGCATCAAGGCAACCTGAGAGCTCCGAGGGGGGAGAGGGAATGGAGCTTTCAGAGATGGAGACAGTACCCGGGCCATCCGTCAGCCCTCAAATGGAGAGTCAACAGCCCCCAGATCTAGAGGTGGCTGATGAGGAAGAGGAGGAACAGCTGGGTCCAGTGCCTGACGCACAGATCCGCAGAAGGCAGAGGAGAGGAGAGCAGTGGAAATCCGTGGGTGGATCCTTGGCACAGAAGAGCCACCGCTGTTAGCGAAGCCCCACCCTAGCTCTGGGGATAAAAGGCAGGGGGCAGAAATGAATAGATGTGGAAGACAACTATTCATCTCCCTTGCTGGACAGACCTGGTAACCGGCGGTGAAAGAGAAACTTTTTGCTGGGGCTGCTGGCGCTCCTAATAAAAGAATCATTGCTTCAACTACAGAGGGTTTGTCATGTTTGGGGAGCTGCGTCAGAACATTGGGAATATAAAACCTTCCTGTGAGACAGAGGTGTTGATGAGAATATGGGAAGGTCATCCTAGAGTGGTATCCATAAACTGCATGGCTGTGTACATGTAGCACCTGGAGTCGAGATCAGCTCAAGGGGGAACGTCTTTCCAATCAGATTTAGTGAGTCTCATAAACATGGACATAAAAAACAGGCTCCATTGCTCTTACCTGGCTAATGTCTGAAGATAGAGGCAAGGCATTTTCACGGGAAAATCCTCAGAAATGCCTTCCTTGACGCTGGGAAGCTGGGACTGGAACGGCTTGGATGGGTGATAGCACAAAATCGAGGGCTCAGCGGCGCTGCTCAAGGCCAGCAAGAACAGGGCATTCCCTTTGATTACTTGGTGGGCTTCCATGGTGGGCAAGGCACGGGGGGTCTTCACCTGGGTCGGTTTCCTCCTCGACTGTTTGACCTATAAAGAAATAAGTTGAGACCGGCTGATCTGAGATCAGAGCCCAAAGCAGGCCTTCTGTTGTGGCCCGCCAGTGGCCAGCGGAGCTGGCAGCAGATTCGGTCAGTGAGGAGGTTGGGGAGAAACATGGGCCATTCCTGGAGTCTGGGGAAGGCTCTGATGAGAGCTCTGCGATGGAGGCAGAGATGGGGCCGTGGCCGTATGACAGGTATCAGCTGCCTTCGGAGTCAGACATCAGTAAGGCAGACAAACAGCTGGAGCCTGTTCCCAGGGTGCGCATGCGCAGAGTTGCCAGATGAAGGAAACAGCTAAGGAACAAGGGTCGACTTGAGAGTAAGGCCACAGGTGGATGATGAAGGCCCCCTCCCATAGGGAATAAAAGAGGAGCGAAAGGGGAGGGGGTGTTCTCCGGAGTTCATTCAATTAGTTCATTCCTGCATTCTTGCCAAGTATTGCGGCGTCTGAAAGATCTCGGCCTGGCCACTCTCCAAGCCTGATAAAGGTCGGTAATTGTGAACTATCTTGAAAGATTGTGGGAGAGGAAAGACTTTGCTGGAGAGGAACTCACTGTAAATTAAATAAAAAGGGTTTATCGGGACGAGGACTCGTCTTCGTGCGGCTGGGGAAGCCTAGGTCCGAACACCTTCAGTGCTCAAAAGTAATAGTCTACATGTCTTGTGTGCTGAGATCTTCCCTCTCTGGGAAAGGAAGACAAGGGATCTGCTTGTCTTGTGACCCTGTGAAAGTGGTTCTTGGCCAAAGGTCCTCTTTCTAAGGACCTGGGCCTCCAGGGATTTGGGGTGGGGGGAATTCTGGATTTGGGCCACAATCCTTAGAAGATCTCCCAGCAGGACCCAACTGGCTTGGAAGAAACAGAGGAGATCTATCTACCTTTTCTCTCGCTGCTGCCTGTTTTTCACGGAGGTATTTTTCCCGGCACCGATCACAGACAAGGTACCACGTGCTTCCTCCTACACCACCGTCGCCACAGTTCCCGGCCCATCCTCCGCAAAAGTGTCCGATGCTGTTGTAGCCTTGTCCATCTGCGTACCGGCCACAACCTGAAAGCACAGAAGGTCACCTTAGACGTAGAGAGAAAGATCTTAACAAAGCCGTTCCTCAATCAAGCATTCACAAGATGACGCTCTCTGGTGCTCAGTCACCTCGGTGCAAGAAAGCTGGATTGAACCATTCTCCAAGAACTATCCCTGAAACGGATGTTCCTTTCTTAACAAAGGGAGTGAAGGGTGATGTTTCAACCCCATTAAAACTTCCAGTACTATAATTGGGTGCATTCTGGATCCAGAAGAAAGCGAAACCATTAATCAATTGTCCTATCTAGGGAATATTTTCATTTCTGATGCAAGATGAGGTATTTAAGGGATTCAATCGACACAAATCGGCCAATTTCTGTCTTAGCAACAATGATAGATTTGCTGAATGACGAAGCAAAGCAAGGGTACAATCAAAACTGGTGGCTCAGCAGACTGATAGCATTGTGATTAACACCAGCTGCCTGCAATTACTGCAGGTTCGAATCTCGCCAAGGCTCAAGGTTGACTCAGCCTTCCATCCTTTCTAAGGTAGGTAAAATGAGGAGCCAGTTTGTGGGGCAATAAGCTGACTTTGTATAAATATACAAAAGTATGAAGGCTATTGCTTAACGCATTGTAAACCGCCCTGAGTCTCCGGAGAAGGGGGGCATATAAATCAAATTAAAAAAAAAAAAACATTAAATCCCTTTGGGTTGATGTCTGCTGTCTCTTCAGCCTGGGTCTAATGCAAGAGGAAAAGGCCAGGGATGGCTCAAGGCAAGGCAAGGCAAGCCTTTATGGTGAACTGACAACACAACCGTGGGCACCCCCTTCCCTACTCTATACAGGTAGTCCTCGACTTACAGCGGTCCATTTAGTGACCATTTGAAGTTACAAGGGCACTGAAAAATGTGACATATGACCGTTTTTCACATTTACGACCAATGCAGCATCTCCAATGGTTACATGGTCAGAAATTCAGAGGCTTGGCCACTGACTCGTATTTATGACGGTTGGAGCATCTCAGGGTCACGCGATCCCCTTTTTACGACCTTCTGGTAAGCAAAGTCAATGGGGGAAGTCAGATTTACTTATCAGCCACGTTACTAACTTAACAACTGCATCGATTCACTTAATCAAGTGAATTGGGGCAAGAAAGGACCTAAAATGTGGGCAAAACTCACTCAACAACTGTCTCATTGAGCTCAATTGTGGTTGCAAGTTGAGGACTACCTTATACATGACCATAGCAGGCATGAGAAAATGTGAGAAAAATCCGACTGCCTCCCTCGTTTTTGCCTGGAGGCCCTCTTACCTGGATGTGCTTGTCTCATGTGATAAGTCACCGGATACGGGTGGGACTCCCCACACAATTCACATATGGTGTCTTTCTCCGGACGCTCCCCAGCAAGCTGAGCCATTTCCCCAAAGAGATTTCCCCTGGGTCTGGCCTCCGCCTTCTCTTTCTTCTTCTTCTCCTTTTTGGATTTCTTGTTCTCTTTCTCGCTTTCTTTTTTCTTCAACACCGCACAGGATCCAGGGCTCGGGAAGATCATGTTCTGGGAAGCCGCCTTGATGGTTGCCAGAGAAATGTCTTCCCAAAAAGCGACCAGGTGCTGCAGCGTTAACGGCAGAGGTGACTTGGTCTTTAGCGGCGGGTGGCCGGAGCTATCAAAGGGGCCCGCTTCCGACTTCCCATCCTCGCAGCGTTCGTGAAGAGGCGGCTCTTTCAGCATCGACAAGACCTTGTTCTTATTGATGCTCCCCATTTTGGAGATGTCAGGCCCGTGAGGAGATATGTTGAACATGTTGAGGGCGGAGGATATTTCCAGTGAGTGACGGTTCTTCAGCTTGGTTTCTTTCTCTTCGGCTGGTGCTTGGCTGAGATTGCTCCGGATGGGCGCGTGCTCTTTGGAAAGCTCGGGGTTGAACTTCAGAAACGAGGAGCAGGCCATCGCGTCGTGGACGATGCCTTCGTGCCACAGGAAGGATGCAAAGACGGTCCTGGCACATTCGGCGACTGAAGGAGACATAGCTGGTTTGGCTGGCTCTACCGACCGGGCTCCTTCCCCTTTAAACAGGCAGACTGACCTCTCCTTTTTGGGCCTGGCATGCCGATTGGTGCACTTCCGGCCCGCTTTGGGAGATGCCCTCGTGTCCTGCTCCTCTCTCAGAGGGGCCTTCCCTATGCTGAAGTGAACTTTGTTTAAGCCTTCCTCCAGGCTGCTACAGTCAGAGTTGCTGTCCTCGCATAAGGTGTTGGTCACGCTGCTTGTTTTCAGCGTGCTGGATGTGCAGACCTCAACGACTTCGCTGTGAAGGTTTTCTTGCACCACGTGAGGGGAAGGGGCTCTGTTTTCTGTGTCGCTCCCTGATCTCCCTTCCTTGGGCACAATTTTGGGCTTCGGCGAAGTGGATCTTCCCCGTATGGGTTCGGTGAGAGGCACCTTCTTTTTACGAAGAGTATCCGGGTCCAGTGTGTAAGAATCCGATTTAGACCTCTCCCGAGGAGGGTCGAGCTTCGTCTTCACTGGGGTTGAGGGTTTCTGAGGAAGGGGCTTCTCATGAGGAGAGGACGACCGCCGAGAACCAGCACCAGATGTGCAGGACTTCCCCGATGGGGCTGTCTTTGGAGAAGGGGCCCGAGTTCCCGGGCCCGGGGACTCTGCCCGAAGGGAAGGTGCCGTCCTCCCCTCAGATCTTAAGGTCTGAAGCGTGTTGTGATTTGGGGACAATGATCTGCTGTGGGAATCGGACCTCAGCTTGGCAGTATCCGATTTCAGCATCAGAGACTCACTGGCCGATAGGCTCTCTGTGTTCCTAGGCTTCTTCTGGTCGGCCACGGTGTGGCTCCAACGCCCATCCGATTTAGGGGTCCTGCTTTCCCCCCGGTATTTTAAGGCCACGTCCGCCTTCCCTGCCGGAGAAACTGATCTAGCAGCTGCAGTGAAATTCAGCCTGTCACCTGTACAATAAAATGTTATAATTGGGTTAAAAAGGAAAGATTAGTGAGACAAACCTTACCACATTGACCCGTCATAGAAATTCATTTCTCAGTGTTCTCACTGCCACCAGAAAACCAATACAACCGCTACAGAGAAGTTTCCAGTACTATAGGGAAAAGAGAAAAGTGTTGACTAAAACATAGTTTTACGGTCAGAGCCCAGAGTGAAACTCAGTTGTGCAAATTTTGAGCTTCTGTCCCTCAAAAACTGCTTCTTAGTACCAGTAACTGTTCTAGAATTACATGGTGGCAGAAGAGATCATAGCAATAGGATTGGGAGATCAAGAGGGGATCGGAAGTCCCTTTCTATGGTATTTGCAAGAGACCCATCTGGATCTAGGAAACCTCTGATGACCAGCTTGCTCACATCTTAACAACACTGGCTACCCACTCCAGGGCAGGAAAGGGAAGTGTCCTTCTCTAAAAGCCAGAATGAACCCAGTTATGGTTAAGAATTGGGGGTGGTTTCTTATAGCAGGGACACCACTGTGCATATTGAGAGGAGAGGAAGGATGTCTGTCTGGAACTAGGCTTTAGATCCTGACATGGATTCTCTTGGGTCCCCTTGACTTGCTGTTTCAGAGAATCTGACCCAAAGAATTGAGGAGACTTGCAGACCTATTGAGGAAAAAAAAAAAAGGGGGGGGGGGTAGGTAAGAAAATAGCTCAACTGGAAGCTCCACGGATATTTCAGCTTACTTTGGAATCCAATGCAGGATCACTTTTTTAGGCATCAGATAAAAAAACATTCCACAATGTTCAGGAAAAAGTTAAAAGTCTATGGAACTTCTCATTCATCCAAGTCGTGGTTGTCCCTAAGGGGCTTTTATTTTAAAGGCAAGTGGACTTTCTGATTTTTCTTTAAGACATTTTGCTTCTCATCCAAGAAGCTTCTTCAGTTCTAGCTTCTTGGATGAGAAGCAGGGGTGAAATGCTCCCGGTTCGGACCGGATCGCCTGATCTGGTAGCGATGGAGGTGGGTGGTTCGGAGAACCGGTAGCAAAAATCCCTGCCCCCCCCCATGCCCAGCTGAGCCGCGCAATCATCAGATGCTTTTTTTTTTTAAAAAAAAAGAGCATTTTTTCTACAACCTCTTTGGCCGAAAAAATGCTTTTAAAAGTTTAAAAAAAAAGTCTCTGATGATTGCGCGGCTCAGGTGGGATCGTCAGAGGCTTTTTTTAAAAAAAAAGAAAGCCTCTGCCGATCAGGCAAGTCAGCTGGGATCATCAAAGGCTTTAAAAGCATTTTTTTTACAACCTCTTCAGCCGAAGAAGTTGTAGAAAAAATGGTTTTAAAAGTTAAAAAAAAAAAAAGTTGGCCACGCCCACTCAGTCATATTACCACCACCACCACCCCAAGCCACGCCACAGCACCGGTAATAACAAATTTTACATTTCACCACTGATGAGAAGTAAAACATCTTAAAAGATAAATCAGAAAGTCCCGTTGCTTTTTAAAATAAAGGCACTTTTGGGAAGCATAGCTAAAAGATGTCTCTATGCATATTTTAATAAACGTAAGAAAAACAAGATGCTGAAAAGATAAAAACAGTTATTTCAAGAGTTTTCTTTTTTCATTCAGTAGTGACCTACATAATATATCAAAGCAGGAATTGCCCAAAAGATTTACAAGAGTTACGCTATTCGGTGCCGATATTATGAAGCGTTTCTTAACTTGTTAAAGATAACTTCGTTGCCAGTCATCCACATTCAAAATGATTTGAAAAAGGACATTGTACCATTCAAAATTAAAGGAAGCATGTTATCAAGTAGGGAAAGACGGTTCTCTTTTTAACCCCACCCTGTTTAGCAGCTGTACTGAGCAATTAAATCAAACTGGAAAGAGAGAGTGCCTGGATCCATTTAGAGCAAAGGCTAAGAGGGCATCGCAAACCATTTGGAATGTTACCATGTCCATTCAAGGTGGGACACAACTAGACAAGAAATGTCTATGGAGATTCTCAGTCATCCAGGTCATGGTTGTCCCAAAGGTGCTTTTTTCAAGAAGCAACTGGACTTTCCTATTTTTCTTGGAAGATGTTTCGCTTCTCATCCAAGAAGCTTCTTCAGCTTTGACTGGATGGAGGGCAATGGAAGGATTTATACTCCTTGCAGACAGCTGGTCATTTGCATCCTTTTTAAAGAGTCGTTGAGGCCACTTGGAGGTTCGTCTGTGTCCCGCAAATGACCAGCTGTCTGCAAGCAGTATAAACCCTTCCATTCCCCTCCATCCAGTCAGAGCTGAAGAAGCTTCTTGGATGAGAAGTAAAACGTCTTCAAAGAAAAACAAGAAAGTCCAGTTGTCTCTTGGAAAAGCACCTTTGGGACAAAACTAGACAAGAAGTGTTTCTTCACATCCTTTGAGTTTGCACAGGTGTCCTGCCTATTGTGTTTGGGTGTTAAAATCGCAGAGGCCCGTGCTGCTGCTAGTTGGAAAACCTCTCCTTTACAGCAGAAGCCACAGTCTGACATGTCAGCCAAGCCACCCTGAGCTAACACAGAAACCTTTTGGAGCTGAATGGAATGAGATGGACTGGCAGGAGAGACCCTCGCATCCCAGGACAGAGCAGCCCTTCTGCGCAAGCGTCTCCAGCAGCATGCATACCCACCCTGGAGCTTGTATGAAAGAGATGAGAAAGCGGAGGCAGGCACGGGAGCATCACTACTTTGGTCAATGCGCTCACGACAAGCAAGGCCGCGGGGTGGAGTTTCTAGAGTGGAAGACAGTGGCACAGAAGGAGCACAGATTGAACGGGGAAAAGAAAAGCCAAGATAAAACCAGCAAAGCAAAGCAAACCAAAACCAGAGCCGGACATTTTTTTTTTCCTGGGACCAAAATCCAACAGACTTTCATTCACTGTTCTAGAATTCTCAAGCAATAAATTTAGAATTTAGAATAACAGAGTTGGAAGGGACCTTGGAGGTCTTCTAGTCCAACCCCCTGCTCGGGCAGGAAACGCTATACCATTTCAGAAAAACAGTTGTCCAATCTCTTCTTAAAAACTTCCAGCGTTAGAGCATTCACAACTTCTGGAGGCAAGTTGTCCCACTGGTTAACTGATCTGTCAGGAAATGTCTCCTTAGTTCTAGGTTGTTTCTCTCCTTGATTAGTTTTCCCCAATTGCTTCTTGTCCTACCCTCAGGTGCTTTGGAGAATGACTCGACTCCCTTTTCTTTGTGGCAGCCCCTGAGATATCGGAATACTGCTATCATGTCTCCCCTAGTCCTTCTTTTCATCACACTAGACATACCCAATTCCAGCAACCGTTCTTTATATATTTTAGCTTCCAGTCCCCTAATCATCTCTGTTGTTCTTCTCTACACGCTTTCTAGAGCCTCCACATCTTTTTTTACATTGTGGTGATCTTGTGATCTCAACAGGGCATTATGGAAAACCAAGCTGGATTCTTAGAAGAGCAGCAAATATTTCAGGAGTCTTTAGCAATGGCTGTGTACATAATGCAGACTTTTACACTACTTTCCCTGCATCCTTTTATTGGTCAACTCTGGGAAAGACCATATAGCCCAGCATTATTCTGAATATTTTCTGTCTTGTCTTTAGGTAGGAACGCTGTTGTCTTACAGAGTAAGAAAAACCAATTAAACATGCAAAACATTAATTGTATGACAATCATCTGCTCTTTTGAACCTGGGCGAAGAGAAAGAGGACCTCCAGAAAGAAAACAGCTCAACTCTGCTAATGGAACAGAAACAGAACAGGCAAGGGAACTAAGACTTTGGGTTTCCACAAGAGATTCAGGCAGTGGTGGGATTCAAATAATTTAACAACTGGTTCTATGCTCTAAAGACCGGCTGGATGGGCGTGGCCATGGTGGGTGTGGCCAGGGAATGTGACATGCAGCATTTGGCCTCCTGCACCCCTCTGGGAGCAAAAACGGGCTGCAGGGAGATGCGCCCCTCCCGCGCCCCATTTTGAGCCTAGGAGGCCTCCTTAAAGCCTCCTGGGAACAAAAACAGGGCATAGAGGGGCACGCCGCACCCCCCTGCATCCTGTTTTGGACCTAGGCCTTCCTGAAGCCTCCTGGGAGCGAAAACGGGCCGGGGGGGCACCGCACACACACCCCGCGGCCTGTTTTGGGCCTAGGAGGCCTCCCTGCACTTACCTGTGAGCCAAAATGGGGTGCATGGGGACTCCTGGAAGGGGCGGGGCGGTAAGGGGCGGAGCCAGCCGGAAATGTAACTACCGGTTCACCCAAACTGGCCCGAACTGGCTGAATCCCACCACTGGATTCAGGTGACCCTTTAATATCTTCCAAAACATTTCTGAGTTCTTCTATGTTTGCCTAAACCACAATTTTCTGTGGATCAGGAAGGTGACCAATCTTACTTGCACAAATGTCAAAATGAAAGAAAGAACTCCTGCTGAGTTTTCTAGCTGCTAGTCTGTATTCTGTACAACCGTCCTTGTCTTTTAACAAGGATCTTTAAATCATTTCCTGTGTCCTTTTGTGGTTCCTTCAGATTCAGAACGTACGTGAGTAGGAAGTGCTGTAAAGATAAGTAGAGCCGCCTTGGAGTCTCTAAATGTTCCTCTGGTTAGAGTTTGACTCAGGGATACAATACAATAGGGACTTCTCAATCACGACCATTCTGAATACAAAGTCTTATTTTACAGTACAGGTAGTCCTTGACTTATGACCACAGTTGAGCCCAACATTTTTGTTGTTAAGGAAGAACAGTTGCTAAATGGGTTTTGCTCCATTTTATGGCCTTTCTTGCCACAGTTGTTAATTGAATCATTGCGGCTGTTCAGTTAGTAACACAGCTGGTACGTGAATCCAGCTTCCCCCATTGACTCTGCTTGTCAGAAAGTCACAAAAGGTAATCACATGACCCCAGGATGTTGCAACAGTCATAAATACATGCCAAGCACCCAAACTTTGATCATGTGACCATGGGGATGCCGTGATGGTCATGTGAAAAACGGCAATTAGTCACTTTCTCTAGTGCCATTGTAACTTAGAACGGTCACTAAATAAATGGTTGTAAGGGATCCTTGGTGCTCTCTGAGCTAGCTTGTTTTCTTGTAGACGTTTCATTACCCAACTAGGTAACATCATCAGTGCTCGTGAGCTTAACTAACACTGATGATGTTACCTAGTTAGGGTAATGAAACATCTGCAAGAAAAAAAAGCTAGGTCAGAGAGCACCAAGGATCTCTCATTTCAACCCTAAGCTACAAATGTTCTCCTTTATTGGAATGGTTGTTAAGTCAAGGACTACCTGTTAGGAAATGGTCATTGCCTAACCAGTTGGCCAGGTAATATATAATCCAACATTGTATGTTTGTATTGTGTAAATGTATTATGTTGCTTTAAGAACATTGCTGAGTCATTCTGCATCCTGATTGGATGAGCTCTGTAGCCAATGTATTTAAGGAGAGCTTAATTGTGGTTAGCGTGAACACTACACCATATTTTTACCTGCTACTATGCTGTAACTATTTTTGATCTCTCTAAAGGGTCATTGTTTGAGCATGATTTACTTATTACTGTTTCCTGATATTTATTGAACTGTTTTTATATCGTTCCTGAATGTTCCTTGTATTTTTCTACAAACTGGTAAGAAGATTTTATATCCCTGGATTGATCTTGTATTGCACTTTATATGGCTAAGACTTGGATTGTTAAAAGACTATGAATTCGCTTTACCTTTAAAGTAAAAAACTATAAAACCAGTTTGTCTGCATGTTATTCACAATTACTCTCAAAACCGTTTCCATGCATAAAAACTTCTGATGGTACTCTGCTTTATGAACCATGACTTTGGTGGTGACACAACAATATCCTTAACACTACCTATATTCAGATATCTGTAAGGTTTTCGCTACAGTGCATATGGGTGGCTGAGAAGGGGAAGACAGCAGCTTTAAGGAAGGGATTGGGTCTAAAGTGAGAGTAAAGACTAAACTGCAAATGCTTGATTCTCAAACATTAACCCAAATAAATATACTGGGATTTCCTTACACACATTGTAAACATACACAGGAAGAGCTAAACTGTCACCAGGCAAAATTCCTGCTGTAGAAGATAAAATACTACTGTTCTTTCAATCACCACATAATACTCTCTTCACATAAAGTGCTCATCAGTTCACGGCAAAACAAACCAGGAATATTCAAAGTGTATTTAAGGGCTGGTGTTGCATTTTCTCCCACTTAAAGTGACAGTGGAAAGATTTTCTTAGACAGAAAAGGATTTCTGTGCTTTCCCCGATCCCATTCATTTTCAGCTACGTTTGTAAAACCCATATCTTTTCTACAGAACCACATGCAAAGACATATTTAACGTATCTTATAATTTAGCTTTTGGCTGTGCAAGAATACAGGGAAAAAGGACTAAAAAAGTAAGGTAAAGGTAAAGGTTCCCCTCGCACATATGTGCTAGTCGTTCCTGACTCTAGGGGGTAGTGCTCATCTCCGTTTCAAAGCCGAAGAGCCAGTGCTGTCCGAAGATGTTTCCGTGGTCATGTGGTCGGCATAACTAAATGCCAAAGGCGCACGGAACAGTGTTATCTTCCCACCAAAGGTGGTCCCTATTTTTCTACTTGCATTTTTTATGTGCTCACTAGGCCTCTACCAAACTACGACTGTTTCTTGCAATGTGATCAATAATTTGGCTATTACATGAGCTATCCATCACTCGGATTGGGTATTCCCATCAATGCAACAGTTCACAAAAGCTATGTAAGTTTATATAAGTTATATAAGTTTGAGGGCCAAAAGTAAAGAAGAGGAAATAAGAAATAGGGGGCAAGATCTCTTAAGCTGAAATGTTTTCCTTTCCTTTCTATTTCCTTTCTCTTCTAAAGCTGTATCGTCTTGTCAGAAATGCTCACAACTCTATCATCACAATTCACTTTCATTTCCACCTATAACTCTAATAAAAGAAAATTGAGCACAGATTTGAAGATATTTAAAGTTTCTACTTGATATCTACTTGTGCAAGATTTCAGATACACAATAATTAAAATCCACTGCGGTGTCTCTGTGTTGTATTTCAAGAAGAGGAACAACTATCCTTTCCAAATAAAGCTTTTGAAGAGAAGAGGGGAAAAAAATAACATTCTGCTCTGGGCATTAATTAAGATTTCAAGTCGACTGATCCATGCACTTGTCAACAACAAAGTTTAATCTATATCAAGATAGTCAGTAGAGGGTCCTTGATTCCCCCAAATGTTAGCTGGCTTATTAATTGCAAATGCACTATTATTATTTTTTTGGCTGAGGATTGTTTTTAAATTATCTACTGAGGAATCCAAAGAACTAAACCTAAAGACTCCTGTCACATCCCTGATGTGACAGGAGTCATCCCTCTCTGATGAAGCCAAAGTGGACAGAAAGGATCCACATAGCCAAACATGATCCTCTACTTTCTCTTACCTATGGATTCTCTCTCCTGTGTTATCACTCTGAAAATGCTTCCTGAGGTTTATTTCCACCCAGTGGAGCTGGCCAAAGTCTCTAGAAATAATGAGTAATAAGCAAAAGACTTGGGAATCTTTATGAGTCAAGAAGAGGAGAATTCTAACTACTTGGTCTCAACAGCAAGCCCAATAGCACTTCTATTGACATCTACAGGTGCTTGATCTTCAAAGGGATGTCATCTGTGGTTTTCTTTAGGCACAACATTAGAAACCGACACGAGAAAAACTTTGGAAGGAAGAATGTACATAGATTCCTTGTGGACTATTTAAAAACGGCCGTGCTGTTCTCAAGGCTGAACCCAATTGGTAAGTTTAAATGTTTACTTAAGCATTTCGTATTCTGAAGCTTTTCGTTTGTCACCTTCAGTGGAAGAAGGCTATCTTGTTTAAGGATTGGCCAGAACTGTCAAATTTCTGGTGCTCCCAATTAAAGATGAAAAAGCATCAAGAATTATACCACATGTTCTGTTTACAGAGAAGATTAAGAACTCTTTGAAAACAGGCAAAAATCAAAGTTTTAATGTACGGTCGTCTTACCCTGAAGGATCAGGACTGAATTCCTTTCTATTCATATAGAAAAATGAGTGGAGCAGACAGCTTGAGCATTAACTCAACTTATCAGCATTAATCCCAATAAGCTTAACAAACAACTTTTATGGAATTCTATTATGGAACAGACTGGAAAACAAAAATATCAATTTTCAACTTATATGAAGAAAAGATCTTACAGAATTTAGTGAAACTCCCACAAAATTATGAAGAAAGTAAGGGAAAAAAAGCAATTAGTCATCATCTTTGAAATCAATGCTTTGATATCAAAGTATTGCCTTCATTCATCAATGCTTCTGTTTAAAACCACAGCTTGGTAATAACTGCAACAAACCCGTACAACAAAGTTCAAGATGTAACAATACTTACGAGAAATTTCAATTCTTGCAAATATTATATAATTTGAGAATTCTTTCACTGAATTAAACTCAGATATTTTTTTTTTACAAATACTCCTGTAAGTGTACTATCCATACCAAAGATCATTAAAAAAAGGCCAGGGCGACAATCGCTACTAATTATAGGTAAACCTCACATTTGGTTCCATGGGATGGAAAGTCGACATAGCGGTAAAAGAAAGGTGAAGGTGATAAGCAGCAGAAAGGCAACTGAGGTGGTGATAGCAATGGTGCAGCTTCGAAACGGACAGATGAGGCAGGAAAGGCTGACAGACTTACTCTGAAGCTGTGGCTGAGGTTGCTGGAAGGGAAGGGACTGTCCAAACACAAATGGGCTGTGGATTAGGGAAGAGGGAGGATTTGCAGCTTGATCAAAGATGGAAGGAGCTGGGAGACTAGGCCGTGACTGAATGGAATTCAATAGGGCGCTCAGTTGGTCACCTGCAGTGGGCAAAACAGTTAGAACTACAACCTGTTACCTTCAAAAAGGGCAAAAATAAAGCGTTCATTTGAGACCAGTGAGGCCTGCTCCAACCCGCCATCTTGTAATTAAGAACTATTCTGCTCACAAGGCATATAGTACAAGATGACGCAGTGGTTAACAAATATTTGGTGGAATTGTGAGCAGTTTTGACCAAATATATTTGCAAAAAACCAAAGCATACAGAGATTATTAGAAGCGTGTTCCATCAAACATTTTTTTTTCCAATAGTCTTCCTTTTATAAGTTAAGAACAAGATTGCAGCCTGACCTGGAAACGAGCCCAAATCCTACGAGTATCTGAACAAAGACTTTGGAAATCAAAAAACAAATAGCCAATGGGAGGAAGAAAAAACAAACATAAATTTATTTAGAATACATTAAGCAGAGACAATGGTAGTTCCTATTCTGAAGAATACCCCAACCTACTCCATTCCACCCTGCTCTATCTCATCAGGCTGCTGTCTACTCTCCTGATGGCTCCTAAGTTGTCCCTGGAGAATATCTGGAGGAGGAGGAGGAGGGTGGTATGAACCTCCTATGCTACTGCCATGAGTGTTATGGTATGGCAATCATGGTTTAATACTCACATTTCAGGCAGATCCTGAGATATGCAAATGACTGAGAGTGCCACCCTTTTGTGCAGCTGAGGATCCTGAACAGCTGTGATTAGTTTCAAATGTATTATTAGCAGGATATTTTTTCTATAACTTTCATGAGTTTCTCCTCAGAAATTAAGATTTCTGAAGACTATTGATCATTCTGAAGGCAAAGCATCTTAAAGATCTGCCCCATTTGATTTTAAATATTTTGAACTTGCCTAAATGGACTCATTGAGAGTGCTCTACGTTTGCTAATATCAACTAAAGTTTTTTTTAAAATAAACAGTACCAACTTTTGGTAACAATTCCATGGATATATGTCTATGGAGATTTTCAATCATCCAGGTCACAGTTGTCCCAATAATGGGTTTTTTTCCCTCTAAAAAAAGGCAACTTTCTTGGTGCTTCCTTTGAAAATGTTTCACTTCTCATCTAAGAAGCTGCTTTAGTTCTGAAGAACTGAAGTGCAAGAGATGGCTGAAGAACTGAAGAAGCTTCTTGGATGCAAAGTGAAACATTTTCAAAGAAAATACCAAGAAAGTCTAATTGCCTTTTAGAGAAAAAACACCTTTGGGACAAATTCCATGGATAAAATCTGCAATCAGAATTGAATGTCAAGCAAGAGGGAATCTATTCACCTACAGTAAGTCCTCTGAATTTTTCAACTTTCCCACTGCAGACCGTCAGGGTCTCACATGCAGCCAGCCTATCCTGGAATTGCATATTTCAAAGATAATTTTAATATCGCCTCATTCAAATTTCCAAAGGTGACCACAAGGTAACCCTTTTCCACCAAGGAGGTAGAATCTTCTTGTTGCAGAAGGCTGGGGCAAGATAATTTTCTATACACCTATTGGTGACTTCACAGATTATACTAAATCATTTTATTACTGGAAGAAATTTTAATTACTTTAATGCCGATTCGGCATTTGGCATATTTCTGTTAATAATCCTTTTTGTTTCTTAATTTTCAATCCGACGTAAATTGGGTTTAAAAAGGGTTTCTGGAGGTATGCAAATTGCTTTCATCTTGGTAAATCTTAATTCTTATTCAAATCTTACTTCATCATCGGGAGATTCCTGATAGGTCCCATTCACCTTCTCTAAAAATACTTAAATGTACACTAAAGAAAATAATATGTCCAAACATTTAATCCAGTGGATAAAGAGACTTCCAATAACACTGCAATACATCAAAATCACCTTCCCCTTGGAATGATAGCCAAGCAATAATCTTGCAAATTCAATAAACTTCTCCAGGAGATCTCCTATCAACACGTAAAAAAAAATTGCCTAATGAAAAATTATCTCCTTCTTAGAAGATCAATTATAAGAAGGTGCCAAAATCAGTGCCCAGCAGCCTATTTGTGAAATGACACCTCCTTGTGTAGGCTGAAGAAATGCTATCTGAATTATTAGGTCGATTAACTCAGCTACTTTCAAGAGATGAATGCCTAAAAGACATAAGGAGAATCTTAATAGCTAGAAAAAAAATGAGAACCCTTAATTAATCCAATTAGTATGAGTTTGAAATCTCACTTGAATGGATAAATTTGGAGAACAAGTTACCACTATCATTTGATGTGATCTAGATAGAAGGAACTTAATCCATGATAAGACTGATTAATGATTATCCCTGCGAAAGCTACCCATCCTTCATTGCAATTCTGAATATTGCCAAGGTGGAATTTTAGCCAAAGGCACTGATGATGTTACTTCATTTGGTAAGGAAACGTTTGCAAGAAAACAACCAAGCTCAGAGAGCACACCAAGGACCCCAACAAGGGAAAGTCTGCTTTAGCAACAGATACTCAATTCACTATCTAAAACTAGAAACAGGGAAGTCATTCAATGCTGCTGTCTTCAGAAGCTCATTCATGTGGAGAGAAATGTTCTTGTCCTAACACTGAAAACAAGGAAAACAGGTGTGCAAGTTTTGCCTCAAAACAGAAAGGAGTAATTTGGGAAGACCTCAGCCAGGAGTCTCCCTAACCTATCCCAACCCTCTCCCGATGCTGGTGAGATAGGGAGGAGAACATATGAGTGAAATCAAGAGAGATGGTTTGATCTCTGAAAAGGTTCTAAGAAATCTATCTTCTTTCTTCTTTCACTTCTTTTAGGCCTGGACATCTGTATCTTTTTGATCATCTAAAGCAGCGGTCCTGGGCAGGGGTGAGCTTCAAAAATTTTAGCAAGGGGTTCTCTGCCTGGTTGCTGGGTGGGCGTGGCCATGGTGGGCATGGCCTAGTCGGCCTCTTGCACCATGGCGGGGGGGGGGGCATTTTTGTCCTTCCCGGGCTCCAGAGGCTTTCCTCGAGCCTTCAGGAGGGCGAAAACAGCCTCCCCAGGCTCCAGAGGCCCTCTGGAGGCCTAGGCCCATTTTTCGCCTTCCCCGAGCTTCCACGCACACCCTGCACTTACCCGCATCCAAAACAGGCCACATAGGGACTCCTGGAAGGGGTGGGGTGAGATGGGCAGGGCCAGCCAGGAGTGGCTGACTGCACAGAAACTTAGCTAGAGGTTCACCCAAACCCCTGCGAACCCACAGCAGCCCACCTATGGTCCTGGGTCTGCAAGTTCCAAAAATGGAGTACATATTCTAAGCCCCATCTTTCTGCTGGACTAAAGGAGATAAGAAGAGGGCTGAATGTTTGCATTGTGAGGAATCAGAAACAGATTTCAAGCGGATTTGCAAAAATATTTTGTCTGTAAGGAAAGGCCAGGGAAGGGTATAAACTGCTTTTTCAATGCAATGTGCCAGTTCTTCTTCCAAGAATTTCTTGGGTCGCTATAATGATGGGATGAGGATCATCCCTTTCAAATGGTATGTAGCCACATCCATTTTTTCAGTATATTTAGGTGCAATAAGACCAAGAACACAACTACTGAAAGGATTTTCATGTGTTGGTGCTATACAGAACCCCAATTAGGCAAGAAAACAAAATGAATCAAGAAGATATATAACATTAATGGACACCCGGTGCAAAAATACCCTGGATCGGTCCAATAATTTTTTTTAAAAAAAGATATTATGAATTAATGTGGCAGGGAATCGAGAAGGAGGGAGGGAGGGAGAGAGAGAGAGGAGGAGGGAGGGAGAGAGGGAGAGAGAGAGGGGCAGGCAGGCAGATGACAGAAGAAAGAAAGAAAGAAAAAAAGGAAGGAAGGAAGGAAGGAAGGAAGGAAGGAAGGAAGGAGAACAGATAAATGCTTAATGTTTTATATGACTTTCTTGTTGATGCCACTCCAAGAAAGAGTCGAGTGGTCTTTTATTTTGACTGAACCATTGGAGTCAAGGCTATTTATTTATTTTCACATTGCTTAAATCAATATTTGATCTTTCCTAAAGAAGCTGAGGCAGAACACAAAATACTTCCTCCTGTAGGTTTTCCCTATGGGTTGAGGTGACAAAGAAACCAGCCCAGAATTACTCTATAGTTGAAGGCAGATTTGAATTATGGTTCATTATTTTACAACTAAAGATCCATCTGAATAAACATGTTTTTCAAAGATGGCTAAAACTCTTCTTACGGTCAAGCTCAGTTCCTATTAACTCATGGGACACCTTCACGTGGGATTCAGCGCAATGTTCTAGAAGGGGCTTATTTCGAGTTCTGATCTACAGCCCTGACTTCTCATAATAGCCTTCCATCCGAATACTAACCAGTTCCAGTGTTGTTGCTCATCTTTCAGGATCAACCATGGCCAGCTAGAGGTGTGACCTAGCTAGAGTCATGGTCATCATCCTCACAAATTTCTTCTCTTATTTTAAAAACGCAGAGAGTGCATTAATGCAGCCACAAGCCCGCAAGAAAGACCGCTCGCTAATCGAAAGTAGGCGCAAAGGAAATATCCTGGGGCAGGGTTTTACCTTTGTGGTTTCCAAGTCCGTAGTCAAATCCTTGGTCATTACTGCAGGCTGTCCCTCTGTGGAAAGTTTGCAGCGAGAAAGGGCTTGGTGGGGGAGTTTGGCCATTCTGATCGACAAGAACTTGCTCTGTTTAAACAAAGAAATAAGCCAAAAAACCAAAAAATAATAATAATAACAACAAACAACAAACAACAACAACAACAACATCCCAAGCCTGGTTTAGAACGAACTGATCATGTGTGTCAGCAGGGAATGCTAGAATCAAACTTGTAATACTTTATGCCGGGGTCTCCAACCTTGGCAACTTTAAGACTTGTGGACTTCAACTCCTATCTATCTATCTATCTATCTATCTATCTATCTATCTATCTATCTATCTATCTATCATCTATCTATCTATCTATCTATCTATCATCTATCTATCTATCATCTATCTATCATCTATCTATCTATCTATCATCTTTTCCTTCCTTCTTTTTCTTTTTCTTTTTCTTCTTCTTCTTTTCTTTCTTTCTTTCTTTCTTTCTTTCTTTCTTTCTTTCTTTCTTTCTCCCTCCCTCCCTCCCTTCCTTTTTCTTTCAAACTGAGCTGCCATTCAGAACTAAATTCAAGTCCTCTTTTGTTGGCTGTTCCCCACAAAAACCAAAAGGGGTGGAATCTTGCTCCTCCTAATTGAAGGCGTAGCAGCGCACTCTGAAACCATTTCAGTACAGGTAGTCCCCAGCGTACGACTCACAACTGAGCCTGAAGTTTCTGTTGCTTAGCGAGACAGCTGTTGAGTGAGTTTTGCCCTGTTTTATGATTATGACCTTCCTTGCCCCCGTTGTTACGTCAATCCTTGCAGTTGTGAAATGAGTAACATGGATATAAAGTGAACCTGGCTTCCCGATTGACTTTGCTTGGCATAAGGTCACTAAAAGGAAACTGTGTGATCCCGGGAACACTGCAACTGTCATCAATATGAACTAGTTGCCAAGCATCTGAATTTTCATCACGTGACCATGGGGAAGGCTGTAACGTTTGTAACTGTGAAAAACAGTCCTAGGTCACTTTTCTCAGTGGCCTTGTAATTTGAACAGTCATTAAATGAATGGTTAAGTCAGAGGTCTTCAAACTTGGCAGCTATGCTGGCTGGAGAATTCTGGGAGTTGAAGTCCACAAGTCTTAAAGCTGCCAAGTTTGAAGACCTCTGGGTTAAGTTGAGGACTACCTGTAATGTTAGACACGTGCATGTGTGTATGCCACCCACAAACACACAGAGACACACACACACACACAGAGCCTTGTTGTAATAAAACAGTTAAGATTAATTAATATATTAATTTATTATATAACTCTTCTTTTATTAATGTTATTGTTTTTATATGGGATTTTATATTCGGTAAGCCGCCTTGAATCGCCATGTGCGAATAGACAGCAATATAAATTCAATAAACAAACAAACAAACAAACAAATATAGACAGAGAGACAGACAGACAGAATCTGGTCTCCTCTTGGTGTTGTGTGCTTAGCTCTAAAGCCCATGAAGGAGACAGCTTTGGAAAAAAATGGTGGCACTTGCCATCTTCGTGACGCAGATACTGGTTTCCGCCTCTGTCTCTAGCCAAAGACCAGGCCTCCCCTTCGTCGCTTTCGCAGAATTCGACCATGCTGTTCTTGTCCATCCGCACCCAGGTCCCTTCCGAATTGGTCACCTGGCGTGCACAGACATAGGAAGGAGGTCAGGATTTAATTTCGCTTCTTGCTCTGGGTCATGAGAGGCAGCAACATGATTCCACGCATGAACAAAGAGTCTTCTTTTCCAGTCAGAAAAAAGCAACACACAGGCATGTTTTCCCAGTTAATTTCCAAAGAATAAAGAATAATTAAAAAAAAAAAAGGCATGCATTTACAGAAAGCTTGAGATTAGTATTTTGAACAAATTACACTGAAGTAGGTTCAGAAGAAGAAAAATAAGAAGAATCGGGTAATTTAGAAAGTTCTGTGGCAGTTCTGATTTCATTTCATTTCATTTTTTTGAAAGCTCGAAACAGAGAAAGCCTGAAAAGAGATCCCTAGGTATTCCATAGTCCCAAAGTGCTATTATACGTCCTGGATGCTCTTTGAGGGAGAAAAATAGCATGACACACTACATCCTCACACCCGTTGCAAGAGAAGAAGACCTAAGCATGCAAAAGTGGGCATCGATTCCAAGAAGTCAGATAATTGTTGTGGCACCCCCAACAGTAATTCATTAGCGAAGTTTTGCAAGAGAACAACTTGCTGTTTCGTTTGTTTTTATGAATTAACTCTACTCTAAAAAAAAGAAATACATGAGAAAAACAGATGAATTAATTGTAGACAACAATCTACAAAGTTAACCCTTGGCAACCCAAGGGAGGAAAAGCAAAGCCCGAGAAGGAGAGCAGTTTTTGCTGATTTGCAAGCCAGTATCTATGAAGGTAAGAAGGGAAGTTCCAGGAGTCCTACCTCGCCCACTGCCTTGACTCTGTTTCCCAGAACTAACATTCCAATGGGGATACCTCTAAGGTTGGGACAGCTTCGGACGTTGTGACCTGATGGACCAGTCTTCACTACCTTATACAGTCCAGGCCCACCACGAAGGAATGGCGCATCGGGCTCCTGCATGACTGCTTCCTGAGGACAGGGTGAGTTGGGGTCTTTGAAAAAGTCCTCTGCATTAGATCTAGACTCCTGAAAATTTTGGAACACAACAAAACAAAAAACAAAAAAAAACCAGAACAACCTGTTAATAATGCCCTTGTAGTTTTCAGCTCTACTCTCTTATAAGCTGCCGCAACTAAGGTCCACTCTAAAAGACGATCACACGTGTTAATTTCCTTATCAAACGTCTATGGAGGTTCTCAGTCATTCAGGTCACGGTTGCCCCAAAGATGCTTTTTTCCCCCCAAGAGGCAACTGGACTTTCTGGTTTTTCTTTGAAGATGTTTCGCTTCTCATCAAGAAGTTTCTAGGATGAGAAGCAAAATGTTTTCAAAGAGAAACAAGAAAGTCCAGCTGCCTCTTGGGAAAAAAAAAAACATCTTTGTGATTCCTTATCAAACAGGACATGAACTGGCCGTTTTTCCTGAATTACTTCAGTGCCGAAACATCTGCTATGAATAAAGCAAACACTCATCCATCATTCTGAAAAAAAAACAGACTAGCAGAAGGCTAAAAACACAACTCTATGATGCAGAATCTGGAAAGGACAGGGGAGCTATGGGTGGTGCAGGCAATAGCTGGGAATCTGGCACCAAACAAGGACCTCCTACAGAATTCCAACGGGAGCTGACTTGGTTACTAAAAGAAGAAGTGTAACGCTGTTCTTTACTTTTGATCTTTGAAGGCCCATCCAGAAATCCAACCCAATGTTCTGGGGTGCAACTCAATTCCTTCAGGACAAAGGTACAAGAACCTAACCAAGCTAAGTTAAGCATAAGCATGCACCGCGTGATTCTGTCCTCAGCAGTTGTCCAACCGAAGGGGATTCCTAAGGACAAAAGAGTTTGACATCCCACAGATAGATGTCTCATTCTTTGCCTCAATTACAGTGGAAGACAGAAGTTCAGAAAGTTTCAGAAGGCTCACCTGAGGGGGAAAAGGTTTAGAAGTCCACGGATACAAGTCCAAATCCCTGTCTCCTTGGCTAGCATTAAAGATACTCTATGTAAAGTTTAAGACAGACAGGTATCAATTCAACAACGTTCAACAGCAGAAGAAATCAAGAGACAAATACAATTTCCTGTTTTGTTTTTTTTTGTTTTTGTTTTTGTTTTTGTTTCTCTATTTCGGCATCTTTATAACCATGCTCTTTCTTTGTTTGTTTTTCAAAAAATGGAACTTTTGTTAGCTGAGTACTTTCCTCAATGTACCCCGCAGGAGGAAAACCTCTGGTAAAACGAACTGTTTAGGCTGCCCGCTCTCCTAAAGGCTAATGTAGTGTGTCATGCCATTCACTGAACAGGAAAAGCCCTTCAGGCAGTTGCCTGCTTTTGGTGCAGGAGGACTTCCCCTTGTTGAAGGAGAGGACCAGACTTATGACAGATCAGATGAAAGTGATATGAAAAGTCAGTCTGCCACTTTGTGAATAGTTTATTGCACGAGGCCTGGAATTAAAAACTGGAAGTGGAGATTCGGCCACCGATTTGTAATGGGAAACGTCTGTTTTCAAATGAAGGGGCTGAGATAGATAAAACCCACCCAAGACGGGGTTTTTTTTATGCATTTTACTGCCTGATGATGCATATGCTTGCCGATTTTGATGATATTATCTGCTGTATTTTTTTATGCCATTTGCCACGCTGTAGGAAAACACAGAGCTGCAGAAATGTTTTCCAATGACACCAAAGTGAAAACAAGGCAAAGAGGTCACAGAGGTTTCAAAGTCCGTCTTTGCTCGGAGGGGACAGTGAAACGGAGGGAAGCTACATTGGTCCAAATCAAAAACGGACTTATTAGAAAAAAAATTGTCTACATTTTAAAAAAACCAAAAAAACCAGATTATTTAAACTGAATAAGAGGTTGCACTGCAGATTTAAACGAATATTTGTGATCAATGGATTTTGCACAGAAAAAGATGAAAATGGTATATTAAGTGAGGAAGTGCCTAACGTGTCAGCCAGGCAACTGAATATTCAAAATGAATGCGTCTGTTTGCTCAATATTAGCATAGCAACTTTTCTAAGCAGGGTTCCCAGGTCAGTACACTCAGCCTTTTTAAATATTTGCCTGCCATTTTTAATTTTCATGGGGGGAAAAAATAACGAAAACAAAACAGAATCCAAGTGTAGACCAAAACCTAGAATTTTATAACTTTTCAGTTGCACATTCTCTTAGCATCTCAGAAATGAGATTTTAATCATATTAGTCTTCCAAACAGCCAACCTGCAGAATCACAAGCTTCTAAGTTATCACAGTATTTATTAGAACTTATTTGCTAAAAAAAAACAACAAACAAAAATAATAATAATAATAAAACAAACCCATGTGTACCTTAAATATATATATATATATATATATATATATATATATATATATATATATATATATATATATATATATGTATGTATATATATATATATGTATTTTATATACTTTTACAAAACCCAGCTGCAGAATGCATATATTTTCTGGATTCAATCACCAGTTTCAAAGTCAACCCTGTACCAGGTTTTCTGAACTAAAAATAAGAAGGAGGCCCACTTTGTGCCTGATTCCTTTCTTGGGGCCTTTAACACCTTCCTCCCACACAAAAAACATTGGAAACCTGGCATTTCCCACCATCTGAGGGGAACGTCCTGTTTTAAGTGCGCCACAAAAATGATAAATACAAATGGAGGACCACCAAAATAACTGAAAATCTGATTCTCAAAACGAATCCGATTAAGCAATGTGCATTTCTGGAGCTTTGTTCCCATCAGTCTTATCACCTTGCCCTCCCTTTCTCCCGAAAAGCGAGTCCTGCTTCTCTCTATTCAATATAGGGGAGAACAGTCCTGAAAAACCAACTCTTTTTCATTTCTTGTGGGTGCATTTGCAATATTAAAATTCGTGCTCCGTCCCTCCAATCAAGCTCCGGCAAACAACTTCTCCTCCACACCCTGTTTGGATGCTTCAAGCAAGCCCTACCAGGCTACAACACAAAAATCTCTAACTAGCTTTATATTAATTGCAAGCCCTTCGGCCTTAGAGGCATCCAGCTACCTTGTACATCAGTTCATTGGTTTCAGCACCACATTCTTTTAAATTCTGGGAAAAAAGAAACCCTAAGGGATCTGGAGATATCCCCTTATGTTTCTCACTTCTGCTTATTAAATTAAAATAGCAATAGCACATAGACTTATATACTGCTTCACAGTGCTTTACAGCCCCCTCTAAGCGGTTTATAGAGCCAGCATATTACTCCCAACAATCTAGGTCCTCATTTGACCCACCTCAGAAGGATGGAAGGCTGAGTCAACCTTGAGCCTGATGAGGTTCGAACTGCCAAATTGCAGGCAAGCTGGCAGTCAGCAGAAGTAGCCTGCAGTACTGCACTTTAACCACTGCGCCACCAAGGCTCACAATACCTCATTGCTTTAAAGAAAACTTGAGTCTAGCAGTCAACTAAGAAAAGCAATAACTATTTTCAATGCTGTCCACTCTCTTGGAACCCATCTCCCTGCCCAGCTAAGCAGAATTGGGTTGATCAAATGTATGATGCAGATCACACCGTAGCCCTAATGAACACAAGGCAAAAATTTATCGCTAGCTCCTGCATCCTTAGAGTGATGCAGAATTAATTGCAGGAACTCTTTATTTTTTTTTTCTATACTCATCTGTTCTAAGTCTTAATTACTTTTCATATGAAATGGATGGAAGGTGCCAATTGATAGGGGGGACCCTAAGCATTACGGTTTCTTCAGGGATGCTATTTACTTACATCAACGGGAACCAACAGACTCTTGCCAAGATGCTGATTAAAAGAAAGGCACCAGGCTTCGCTATAACCATTCAGATTTGGAACATATTTCCGTATCGTCTCCTCGTTCAGTCGTAACCACACTCCATCGTCATTGTGGATCTGTGAAGAAGAACCCAAGATAGAAGACTTGTATTAAAAAAAAAAATGGATCAAAATTTTAAGTTTTAAGAATATGGCCGAAGAAATAAGTATATATTACATTTTTGCAATCATTATGTTTATGTATTTATTGTTTTAATCGACTCTTGGGCGACACTTTTCATGAGATGGGCAGCCATATAAATAAAAATATCGTGACACCCAAGAGTTCAGCTTTGAACTTTTTTTTTTTAATCCAAACAAGTTTTTAAAACATTCAGGAAAGAGGTTAAATTTCTGGATGCAATAAAAATGTTTGAAATCTAAATTATTACGTAGCAATTATGATATGAAACCTTGTTTTGAAATAGCAGGTACTTTTCCATTTCAATGAATCAATCAATCAAACAAATCTTTATTCTGTCACAGATCAGCATATTTCCTATTTTTGAAAACAGTAATGCATTGCCACCAAATGTCTGAATTACACTAATGAGAGGTTAAAATCAGAATTCACCATGCAAGGATGACTGGAAAACTTCAAGATTAAAAGAGATACTGGAAACCAGATCTAGCCCAGTCTTAGAAGAAATTATTTAAAAGGAGTATGCATTTTAAAGGGAAAAGTTGGCTGTACAAAATTAGCTATTAATCTTTCAAATTTACTGAGTATTTTTTCCTCCCAAAACTGTAGCTGACACAAAGCAGAACTGAGTATGTTTGAATGATTAATAGAAACTTTGGAACATCACATTTAGTTAAACAAAAATCTCTACCTTAGTTTGTTCCAAAAATAAATAAATAAATAAGTAGTGCCTCAGAAGAATTTAAAGCAATGTGGCTGGTTAATTTGTGTGTGGCAGGCTCAAGGTCAACTCAGCCTTCCATCCTTTCTAAGGTGGGTAAAATGAGGACCCGGTTTGTAAGGGCAATAAGCTGACTTTGTATAAAATATACAAAAGTATGAAGGCTATTGCTTAACGCATTGTAAGCCGCCCTGAGTCTCTGGAGAAGGGCGGCATATAAAAATAAAAAAAAAAAATTAAAAAAAAATAATAACACAGCCTGAGTTATTTATGTTCAAGCATCTCCAAGATGTTGCTGTATTTTGTGGGAATTCAGATTATTTTCACCTGAACAGCAGATCTGTGGCAAGATCAACAAAAGTCTTGGATGGCTTTGTGTTGTGATCCGCCGGCAGCCTGAGGAGCTGGTAGCAGAGTCGGATAGTGAGGAGTCTGGGGAGGAACATGGGCCAGTCCTGGAGTCTGGGGAACGCTCAGACAAGGGCTCTGTGCCAGAGGCAGAGATGGGGACAGGGCCATCTGGGAGTTATGTGCTGACTCTGGACCCTCCAGTCAGATGTCAGCGAGGCAGAGGAATAGGGGGAGCCTGTTCCCAGTGCGCGCATGCCTAGAGCTGCCAGAAGGCAAGAACAGTTAAAACAAAAGGGACGACTTGGGAGTAGGGCTTGGAGATGATTGGCCCCTCCCACAAGACATAAAGGAGGAGCAAAGGCATGTGAGCCTTTGCAGGAAGCAACTTTGTTCATGCTGGTTGGTTTAAATTCTGAAGCTCCGTTTTGATTCTGTGCTCCGTGTGGCTTTGCAAAGCTAATTGCCAATTAGGTCTTTGGCGCGTATCAAGGGAGATAAAGGTGGCTGCTTAATCAGCCTTATCCTGAAGGACTGTGGCAGACTTCTGTCGGACTCTACAAAATATTTATGACTCATTACGGGCTGTGAATGAACAGAATTCACAGCTGTTGAAATAAAAATAGGTTTTTTGGGACTAATTGTGTGCTTTTTACTGTCTCAGGAAGTCTAGGTCAGAACAATTTGAGGGCCATCCATCCAGATCTTAGTACTTGGGGGTAGGATTACCCAAAGGCGATTTGGGATGATGGCCATGGATGCCAAAGGCAACCAGCCTTCATTACAGTCATCTTCAAAGGATCTTAGAGGTTACCTCATCAATAAAAGTAATGGATCCATTGACTTTAACTAAGCCAATCTGTTCACTCTGAAGAGACGGGTGGCTACGGATTCGCAAGCCAGCACTGTCCTTGGCCACAAATTTGCGAACCTGGAAAAAGCACAGGGAGAATAAGGGCCCTGAAACCTAAACAAACACAGCTCTTGACACCAGCCATGTAACACAGAACCGATTTCGGGGGGTAAAATCTGCATAGTTCAACAACTATTTCTCTTAATAGCTGCTCAAAATGTCCACTAAGAATGTCCAATCAATTTGTCTCTTTTTGGATACCACAGAGAATAGAGATCTAATTAAAAATACCTGTTGTAAATATGCAAGCAAAATTAATTAAGTATAAATGTTTATTCTACATAAACACTGGTGAGAGTGAAGCTAAAGTATATAAGTACCCTTCTTTGCTATTATAAATTATACTTAAATTTGAATTGGGTGAATTTTGAAAATCATTGGTTTTGTATGTGATAACTGCTGCAAGATACACAAAGATGGAAAGGTTTGACTTTATCCACAAATAGAGGAATGGTTGGTGAAGATGATGGAACTTGCTGAGATGGCCGAAGTGACTTCTTTGATCAGAGAAAAGACAGTATCTACATTCATTGTCTTATGGAGATTCTCAGTCATCCAGGTCATGGTTGTCCCAAAGGTGCTTTTTCAAGAGGCAACTAGACTTTCTGGTTTTTCTTTGAAAACATTTTGCTTCTCATCCTAGAAGCTTCTTGATCAGAAGCGAAACGTCTTCAAAGAAAAACAAGAAAGCCCAGTTGCCTCTTGAAAAAAGCACCTTCAGGACATTTACATTCATTGTTGATTGGAAACCCCCATGTGGACTTTTTGTGCAAAACAGAAAAAAAATGAACTTATAATTTGTAGTTCTAATGATTAGAGAGGAGAGGAGAGAGGAGAGGAGAGAAGAGGAGAGGAGAGGAATGGCGGCTCCTACATTGGATCAGGGGTTAAATCCCTCTTTAAAATGGAATATGTTGAAGACTTCTGGCTTACGCACAGCAGAGTTGTGATCCCTGCTTGAAACTTCCCTAGAAATTACTTTAGAAGATTCCAGCATGGAGCCTGTCAGAGGGCACTGTTCAATATGTGTGGACCCAAAGATAACAGAGAAATAACGAACGGGACATTCAAAGACCAATTTCAATGGGCTCCTTTATGGAGGAGCCTATCTAGAGCAGGCATAGATTCCCCAAGTAACCAATGAGTGTGCATTTATTCTGATGAAGAACTAGGAAAATGTATTTGCCTGGAGTGAGTGGAAAGATCAGAGATGGCTGATACCCCGTAAGATATTATGGGAAAATTGTAGCACCATATTAAAACTCACGACCAAGATATAAAGGCTGTTTCAACATTTGTACAAACTGCAGAAGTAAAAATGTGCCTTCCTGTCTCCCAAGGGATCATATGATGATAATGTGACCTAATCAGACCTAGTTTGATTAATGAAACATCTGCAAGAAAACAACCCAGCTCAGAGAGCACCAAGGACCCTTCAGATCAGATCAAAGCACATGGGCACAAAGCAAAAACACCAAATGCCTAGACATCATCCCACAGGTCTGGAAGATACTTCATTTTCTTCTGTTCTTCTTGAATAGCTGTTCTTCAGCTTGCAGGCATAGGACAGAAGTGCCCTGGAAGTCAACCAAGGATCCATGTAGCTGGTACTGCAATTGCTTGAAGGGTTGTGGCTCTTTGGGCAGGGCACTTGAGGACGGGCAGCCTTCAAAACCCATAGGATGGGACTAAGGCTCTTCTACTTGGCATTCTGACCACTGAACAGGCATCCTTTAAAGAGGGAATTGGGGGTAGAAGGTGTCAAATCGTTGTCCTTCATATACCTTGTTTGGCAAAGGTTCAGCTTTTGGTTTTATCAGCTGGGTTCCTGGTGGGATCATCCCTTTTGGAGGATCTTTGACTTTAACTTCTAAACCAGCATCTGCAAGTGAAGGAAATCATTGTGATGTAAGAAGGATAGAAAAGCAAACTGTAGTGAGTATTTTTACCTTCCCATGATGGGCTACACAGAATTACGCTGAAATGTCTCTAGCGTGGGCAAATGAAAATTACTGCTCGTGTAAATATGGGAGGGGGGGGGAACCCTGGAAAAATGATTTGAGTATGAAAGAATCGTGTGACACCTGGCTCTAGATTCACTCCATTTTCTTAAGAAATCAATATTTGAAAACATTTGTCTTCTTGAGACTGCACTCTCCATCACAGAACCTGCTGCAAATGAGTTCAGGAAATGGTGAACTGTACGACTTTTACAAGGCGCCTCAGTTTCTTTTCAGGAGTCATTCTGTGCAGCAGAATACAACATGGAAGAATGTCTTCATTTTCCTGACCTAGAATTTCAAAGGCTGATTGATAACCACAAATTCTCAAAACCAATTTTAATTGGGTTTTAAAAATGAGATTTTAAATTTGGGGTTTTAAATTGAGCCTATCATTTAATAATTTTAATTTATTTTAAATTCTGTCTGTCTTTGTGCTTTTAATCAGGCTGTACACCGCCCTGAGTCCTCCGGGAGAAGGGCGGTATAGAAATAAAATAAATAAATAAATAAATAATAAATAAAACCGGTCAGGGGAAACATGCAAAGCTGAACCACCAGCTTAGTCATCATTTGAAGCAAACAACTTTGGTGTTAGCAGTTTGGCTATGAACCTACAGAAGTCTGAGCTGCCCTCTGAACATACAGAGACAGCCCACCTGGGTGGGGCTGAGGAAATTCACTCCGGTAAAGGAAAGGACTTGGTCAATATGTCTTCCTCATAATCAGGGCAACTACAGTGGTACCTCGGTACTCAACTGCTATAAAACTCATCAAATCTGGTACTCAGTGCATTTTGACATGAAAATTTTTGACCTAGTACTCATAATCACTTGTTCGGCACCCAATTCACAAGGTAGAACTTGTTGGTGACAGCTGCCTTGTGACATGCTACATTTTTTCTTATGGGAAAATTTTTTTTGGTACTCATCACACTTCCCATAACCAATTAACGATGACTACTAAGGTACCACTGTAGTTGTTATGCCTGCTTCTCAGCAATTCTGTTTGCTTTTCTATTTGAGACAGAAAGTTCAGAAACTCAGCATAGGCTTTTCTCCAAAGCTTGGCCCTCTCTCATGTTTACAAAAACAAGAGTTTCTCTATCCAAGTTTTGGCATGCAGCTATAATCGAATAATACTAGGATGTTATAAAGAGGACAAATTTCTATTCAAATATACCTATTTCAATGCCATCAATGGTAACATGTATGGTGTACAGACCAACTGCTCCTGGCGTCCAGTTAGCACAGTAAGTACCATCGTTGTTCACTCTTATCAACATGTTCTCACTTGGTCTAGGAAAAAAAAAAAGAATATGGGAATCACGACACATCACCACAATTTCACCTTCACTAATTCAGGTCTTGTGAGTGCTAAGAAAATCCAGCACAATTTCATTATTTTTCAGGAATCAAAAATTAAGAGTAATTAAACAGAGCCTTCCTTATCCTCATTATTTCACTTATCAACATCATCCGAACATTTTGTGTATCTCAACTTTGCTTCCATCTTTCTTGGCCTTCCCACATCTGGATATCCTCCAGGTGTGTACTTTCTTCCTAAAATTCTCAGCCAGGGTTTTGTTAGCTGGGGGAAATCTACACACAATGGGGAAGTCTAATGGCTACTAATCTGTAGGAGTAAACGTAAACTAATCCAATAGGTGAATCCTTATTCAAGGTAAGGCACCACATAGTCTGATAAAACACTATGTTTTGCATACAGAGTCATTGAACTAGAATCACTGCAAACAGTCACACAAACTTAACAATTCATATAGAGAAACCTAGCGACTGAACACCTTAAATATATATTTCCCATACATTAAAGGGTAGCTATGTTTTATTTCTTTTTTCCTCTTACTTGCTTGCTTGAATTCATTCATTCATTCATTCATTCATTCATTCATTCATTCAACTTTCCCTGGAGCTGTTACCTGGAGATCTTTTAGGTAGAATAGTTACTAACATCCTCTGACAAGGATAATGTAGAAATATGAAAACAATTACTGTACTGTAACTACTGTATTTTTCAGAGTATAAGATGCACTTCCCCCCCTAAAAGAGGGTGAAAATTTGGGTGTGTCTTATACACCGAATGTAACCCTGCCCACCCGCCGCCCCCCACCCTTTGGCCTCTGCCTCCCAGCAATTTACCTCCTTACAGCAAACAGCCCGTTTCAGCTTCAGCACAGCTGGATTAGCACAAGCAGTTGATTGTCTGTTGGATCGGCCTCCCAATCATCTGTTTCAGGCTGCAGGGATTTGCCATTGCCTATTGCCGCCCGGGCCTCCTGCAAGCAGGCAAATTGCTGGGAGGCAGATTTTTTTTTTCTTGTGCTAATCAAGCTGTGCTGAAAATGAAACTAAAGCAGACTGTTTGCTGTGCTGGGAGGCAGAGGCAGAGTTATTTTGAGTGTTTTATGAATCTTATTTTCTTCTTTGTGTCCTTTTGTTGTAAAATTTCTGTCTAGAATCAACAATTAGCTGGAATTTAAAAAGCATTTCACTAACTTATTTAAAATGTTACCTGGAGGAAAATAAAGAGAGGGGAAAAAAGCTTTACATCTAACAGATTGCGTGCTGAATAACTTACTGATTCTGATTACAATACCAATCTATGTAAAAAAAAAAAAACCAGTTCCAAACTGGTAAAATTTCATACTATTTCCCATATTCATGCATTAGAGGATATCTTGCTTTCCTCCCCAAAAAAGGTAGGTGCGTCTTATAGTCCGGAGCATCTTATATTCCGAAAAATACAGTAAATAATGGATAACACACAACTTTCTTTAGGTTTAAATATCATACAAAACTGTTACCTCTTAGGTGTTGGTGAAGCAAAACGTAACTCCTCAAAAGAATAATTTTCATACACCTAAAAAGGAAACAAGCAGGTCAAACTTCTACTGTGGTGTTAGTAACTTGGAATAACAGCCACTTTGTCTCTTCAGACCTCCCACAAACTGGTATGACCCCTACAAGGAAATCTCAACTTGTTCTCTCCCCATAGGGAGACAGTTGCCTGTATTTAGCCTGTACATTTGTACTAATCTGTTTGTGAGGGGGCAAGTCTTTCTCGTACCCCTTATCAACCACTGAAGAGGCTCAAGAAACGGCCTAAACTAAAAGACGTGGAAAGCTGTAGAGGATGGATGGATGGAAGCAAAGAATTCAATTTTACATGCACTTGCTCAAAGGGGACTAGTAAGTCAGCAGCATAATTTTGAATCTAGGCTGGTTTTTATACAAGCACTTAGACAGAAAGACGAGAGAGAAAGAGGGAGAGAGTGAGAGAAAGAGGGAGGGAGAGAGAGAGACAGAGAGAGGGGGGAGAGGTAGGGAAAGAGAAAGAGAGAGAGAGGGAGGGAGAGAGAGACAGACAGACAGACAGAGAGAGAGCGGGGAGAGGTAGGGAAAGAGAGAAAGAGAGAGGGAGGGAGGGAGAGAGAGAGGGAGACATGGAGAGAGAGAGAGGGAGAGAGAGGGAGGGAGAGGGAGGGAGAGGGAGGGAGAGAGAAAGAGAGAGGGAGGGAGGGAAGGAGAGAGAGGGAGGGAGAGAGGGAGACAGGGAGAGGGAGAGAGAGAGGAAGAGGTAGGGAAAGAGAAAGAGAGAGGGAGGGAGAGAGAGGGAGACATGGAGAGAGAGAGAGAGGGAGAGAGAGGGAGGGAGAGAAACAGGGAGAGAGAGAGAGAGAGGGAGAGGTAGGGAGAGAGAGAGGGAGGGAGAGAGAGAGGGAGGGAGAGCGAGAGGAAGGGAGGGAGGAACAGAATCATGTTGATGTACAGCTTGCTTCGTGACTGAAGTTACAACAGCACTCAAAAAAGTGACTTATGATCGTTTTTCACATTTACAACCATTGCATCATCCCCACTGTCACATGATCAAAATTCAGACATTTGGCAACTGACTCATATTTATGACGGTTGCAGTCTCCTGGAGTCAGGTGATCCCGTTTGGAGACCTTCTGACAAGCAAGGTCTATGGGGAAGCCAGATTCACTTAACGACGTTACTCACTAAACAACTGTGGTGATTCTCTTAGCAACTGTGGCAAAAAAAACGTTCATAAAACAGGGCAAAACTCACTTAATGTCTGTCTCTTATTTAGCAACGGAAATATGGGGTTCAATCGAAGTCGTAAGTCAAGGACGACCTGTACACCTCTGGAATTCCCCCTTTCTGTATTTCAAACTGTTGTGGCCTAAACGGTGCCGCCTACCTTCATCATTGTTATAGAAATGTAGCGTGCTTCTTTGACAATCATAGGCTCATAGGATGCTTCCAGCTTGGGGGAAGGGAGTCCCCCAAAGGTCAGTTCCGGTCCAGAAGCAGTGGCCCCCGCGGGACTGCCTGGGGCCCTCTGTGTTTTCTTAGCCTGCTCCTGTTGCAGAGAAGTTTTCTTCTGGGAAACTGGGATTGCTTTGACTTCCACCTGGAAATTTCATTACGAAAAGAGAGATGGCGGCCGCCATAAAAACAGCAAGTAATTCTAAACCCCAGATAAGGGATTGTACAAATACATTCTGGTCTTCAAGCTACCTTTTCAAATCACCCTAAAATGTTCACAAATGTACTGTATTTTTCGGAGTATAAGATGCACCAGAGTATAAGACGCACCTTAGTTTTTGGGGAGGAAAATAAGAAAAAAAGCTGATTGGCAGGTGGATTGGCCTCCCGGAATACCCCCAATCAGCTGTTCCCAGAGGTGAATTTTAGCAACAGGTTCACTGATTGTGAACTCTGTGCCTTGCTTTTTTTTCAGCCTCTGAAACCTCCCTTTTTAAAAAGCTTTTTTTTCAGCCTCTGAAACCTCCGTTTGAGAAGCTGGGTGGGGCTACATTCGGAGTATAAGACGCACCCAGATTTTCACTCTCTTTTTTGGGGGGGAAAGGTGCGTCTTAATACTCGAAAAAAAATGTGGTAATTGTTGTTCTCTGTTTGTAGCCAAGGCTAAAAAGCCTTTGTTTGAGCCAGACTTTTCACAGCTTCGACTTTCTAGGATGACCTGTCAGAAAGAAAAGCCAATGGCAGGAAAGTGAATGCAGAAAATCTCTGAAAAGCATGGACCCCATGCCATGGAGCTTAAATCCACAGGGGGCTTAAATCGTTTTTGCACATTTATAGAGGCATGGGCAATGAAGAGTTTCCTTAATGTATTAGTGTATATTATGTAGTGTATATTGGAGGTGGTGACCTTTTGAGAGCTGTATGCAAGGAAATTTCATTTTAATGTATGGTATTTTTCGGAGTATAAGATGCACCTTTCCCCCCAAAAAAAGAGAGTGAAAATCTGGGTGCGTCTTATACTCCGAATGTAGCCCCACCCAGCTTCTCAAACGGAGGTTTCAGAGGCTGAAAAAAGCATCAGAAAGGAAGCTTCAGAAAAAAAGCCCCCAAACAGAGTCCCAGAGGCTTTTTTTCTGAAGCTCTGTTTCAGAGGCTTTCAGAGGCAGAAAAAAAAGCAAGGCACAGAGCTCACAACCAACAAACCTGTTGCTAAAATTCACCCCTGGGAACAGCTGATTGGGGGTATTCCGGGAGGCCGATCCACCCACCAATCAGCTTTTTTCTTATTTTCCTCCCCAAAAACTAAGGTATGTCTTATACTCCGGTGCGTCTTATACTCCGAAAAATACAGTATGCCGATTAGTGCACATTAGTGACAATAAAGTTATTCTAAGTAAGACACAAATCCTGAGCTTCTTAAGCACTCTAGATTACTCCTAAATGGCTGTGAATCATGCAGCTGAAATATTAACTGCTTCTAAATCCCAGCAACGCTTCAAGTTCTGAAACAGGGAGGCCAGTCTCAAACTAGCAACTGTTTTACAAAATTATAGATGTAATCCCGTTTCCCTGCAGGAGAGATTTGTCAGCTGCGTTCCTGAGAGGGCCTTAAGCTGGAAAGTCCCTTTGTCGTTCGTATAAGCCAACTACCTTCATGTTAGGCACATGAACCACTTCGCCGTATTGGTCCTTGGTTTGCACAGTGACAATTGTTGGCCAGCCACAGCGGATGTCGTCTTTGTTGAGGATCAAGGATGTTTTCTGGGGATCCGCATAGGAATCGGGTTGCAGCCACCTAAGGAGAAGACCGTTTAGCACTCCTTTCAAATTCCTGTCTCCGCAGACTCCAAAGAGGAAGAGTACAACAACACAGTAAAAGTAAAACCCTATGGATTTTACTCTGTTAGTTGTTGATAACTCTAAGGGGTGTTGCTCATCTCCTTTTCAAGGCCATTGAGCCAGCGTTGTCTGAAGAAGCTTCTACGGTCATGTGGTCAACAAGACTATATGTCGAGGCTTGTGGAATGCTGCTACCTTCCCACCGAAGTGGTACCTATTTATCTACTCGCATTTGCATGCTTTCGAACTGCTAGATTGGCAGGAGCTGGAGGAAGGGATGGGAGCTTGCTCGTTGCGTGGCGTTCAGGTCTCAAACCTGGGGTATCAGCTTTCTAGCCGACAAGCCCAGCGTCTTAACTACTGAGCCACATCATGCATTTCTTTTTTTTTTGTAATGGCCCATTACAAAATGGAAATCAAATCCTTTCGTCACAAAGAAAGAACACATAATTTCTAGCTCAGCAAGATACAGTAACTTATTTTTTTTTCTTTTGCAGTAAAATGGTTTGTTGCAGACCTTTGATGTTTAGTCAGTGTTTCTGCCATTATAAACAGTAATTTCTTCCCAAATGACTGGTCCTGATCTCCATTTCTTAAAAGCTTCCAACATACTTAAGTCTTAGGGGACACCCAATCCACACAGCTAAGGCATGAGTTGATTAGGGGAGACTGGAGTCTAACACATATAAAGAACGGTTGATGCCGTGGTGGGTTGCTACTGGTTCGCCGCGGATTGGGCGAACTGGTAGTGGCGGGAGGCTCCGCCCACCCACCCGGATGTTTTTGAGCATACGAAGAAGTGGCACACGCAAGCATGCACGCGGCCACGAGCGAACCAGTAGCGATGGGGTTTGAAACCCACTACTGGGTTGATGGAATCGAGTAGGTCTAGTTCAGGGGTTGGCAACCTTAAACACTCAAAGAGCCACAAAGGTCCTAACCGGAAGCCCCCATTCAATTCTGGAGCCAACCGGAAGTCCGGTTCCCACACCATAGAGTCTCCTCCTAGCTTGGCATCTTTTTTTCTCTGCCGACCAGAAGTCCGGTTCCCCTACCATAGAGTCTCTTCCTAGCATGGAATCCTTTTTTCTCTGCTGACTGGAAGTCGGTTCCCCCACCATAGAGTCTCCTCCTTAGTGCGGCATTCTTTTTCCTCTACCTGTCCTAACCGAAAACCCTATCAATTGTGGAGCTGACCAGTGACAGGGAACCGCAGCAGAGGGATGAAAAAGCCACACGCAGCTCCAGAGCCGAGGGTTGCTGACCCCTGACCTAGTTTAATGAAAAGAAGGACTAGGGGTGACATGATAGCAGCGTTCCGATATCTCAGGGGCTGCCACAAAGAAGAGGGAGTCAGGCTATTCTCCAGAAGTTGTGGGTGTTCCATTAATTGGACGTTGTTGAATGCTCCAACATTGGAAGTTTTTAAGAAGAGATCGGACAACCATTTGTCTGCAATGGTTTATAGGGTTTCTAGCCGGAGCTATGGGGTTGGACTAGAAGACCTCTAAGGTCCCTTCCAGCTCTCTTTATTCCGAGACTGGGAAGGAGAGACCCTCCCCCCCCTCTTGAGGGTTCACCTTAATTCAACATAAAGGCATCGTAAGAGAGGGATGGCTGTGAATATAACCGAGCTCTTGCAGTACCTGGCAAGTCTCCCACCACTGGAGCCTGGCACACAGGAGATAAAGTCCTCCAGAAAGGACTGCTCGTTGCTCTGAACTTGCAAGGGCAGAGTTCCTTCAAGCGCTTCCAAGATAGTCGGGGAGTGAGACAAGGCTAGTCCTTTGCCCAGGATGCCCGAGTGAGATTTACAAACCTAGCAGAGACAAAAAAAGCCATGTTAACTACTGAAAGCAGCCTTCCACCCTTGCCTTTCTTAACAAGTGTCAGCTTTGGAAGTCATATTAACACGGAAGCTTCCACGCTGCCACTTCTTGCGCTTGGGAAAGTAGGAGGGGGGGATTTAGTGGAGGGATTGTAGTTAAGACATAATAGCATTCTTCACTTCAGTCAAGGTAATGGTGCTCCTGCATCTGGAGGAGGAGCGGTTGCGGTGGTGGCTCGAATTGGGACGGATGGCGATTGGGCCAGGTGATGGACTGAGTGGTGCAGGGGTTGGATTTGAGGTTTTTATTTACTGAGGGGAAAATCCAGAACTCTCAGATTTGGGTTTTCCCAGATGTGCCAGTATACCTACTCTAATAAAGGGAAGTTTTGAGATAATGCCTGTCTCGGAGTTTTTGATTGGAGTTGGGTTGTTCTGGAACGCTGATAACAAGATTACTTCAACAATAAAGAGAACTATTGGTGATATCCCCCGTATTTTACTTCTTAAGAAACCAAGCTGCTGCAATTATTGAGAGTGATGTCATACTTTAAAAAATAAATGTTACGAAATCTACTGCACCGACTTCACCACGGGCATGATTTTAACGCCAACTCTTCATGGGGAAGTACTCTAAAATCCTTTACTGATGTCTGGAAATGGCCTTAAAGGGCCTCCAAAACGATCTGAAGGGAGCAGAAGGAGTGTTTGTGGGGAGGGGAGGTTGGGGTGGGGTGGGGCGGGGAGGTGCAGTGGTCAGAATGAGCCGTGGGGGCGCAGTAGTTAGAGTGCAGTACTGCAGGCTACTTCTGCTGACTGCCGGCTGACTGCAATTTGGCAGTTCAAATCTCACCGGCTCAAGGTTTCCTTCCAAAGTGGGTAAAATGAGGAGCCAGATTGTTGGGGGCAATATGCTGACTCTGTAAACCGCTTAGAGAGAGCTGTAAAGCACTGTAAAGTGGTATATAAGTCTAAGTGCTATTGCTATATTGCAGGCTGATTCTGCCAACTGCCAGCAGTTCAATCCTGACCAGGCTCAAAGTTGACTCGGACGTCCATCCATCCGAGGTCGGTCAAACGAAGACCCAGATTGTTTGGGAGTGGGGGAGATAGGCTGAGTCTGCAAACCGTGAAGCGGTATATAAGTCTAAGCGCTATTGCTGTTGCTACATCCTTGAGATATTTATTTATTTATTTATTTTTAAATTTGTATACTGCCCTTCTCCAGCAGGACTCAGGGTGGTGAACAGCCAGAATAAAACAGAACATACAAAATTTAAAAACAGTTTAAAAATAATTAAATATTTTTGGCTGCAATTTAAAACAACCCAATTAAAATCAATTAAATTTAACCAAAACAGTGGGATCAAGCCAGCCCGGCTAGGTGAAATAAATAAGTTTTCAGGGCCCAACGAAAAGTCCGGAGGTCTGGTATTGTACGTATCTCTGGGGGAAGTTGTTCCAGAGGGCGGGCGCCGCCACAGAGAAGGCTCTCCCCCTGGGGGTCGCCAGCCGATATTGTCTGGTGGACGGCACCCTGAGGAGGCCCTCTCTGTGCGAGCGTACTGGCCGGTGGGAGGCTATTGGTGGCAGAAGGCGGTCTCGTAAATACCCCGGCCCTAAACCATGGAGCGCTTTAAAGGTGGTAACCAACACCTTGAAGCGCACCCGGAAGACCACCGGGAGCCAGTGCAGCTCACGCAGGAGAGGTGTCACATGGGAGCGCCCCGTCGCTCCCATAATCCCCCACGCGGCTGCATTCTGGACCAGCTGGAGCCTCCGGGTGCACCCCAGGGGGAGCCCCATGTAGAGATCTTCCACAAAGAAGTGACCATAACCTTCATGCAGCCACCCTTACAAACCCTGGTAAGATCAATCACTTCACAGTATCCAGAAATTCTCTTTGTGTGCATAACAGAAAAATATAAGGCTGAATCTAAAAGGAACAGACAATTGTTTGTATGAATGGTGTCTGGAAAGATAAATAGGCACCGGAAGTCCCACGACCCAAGGGGGAAGGGCCAATCTGGTCTACCTGCAGGGCCGCCTCTTCCAGTATCTCAAGATCTTCCTCCAATTCATTGCCTATTCATAAATAGAAAATAATGGCACACAATCAAGATATATTCCAAAAGGATACAGACTCTTTCCCTAAGCTCCTAATAATATTTTTTTTAGAATTTATGTTTAATCAATTTATATGGTTGCTCATCTCACTGATGGAATTCTGGGCAGCAAACCAGGATGAACCCATCAATCAAAATCAATTAAAGGAAGCAAGTTAAGACCAGGGGTGGGCTGCTGGGGGTTCGCAGGGGTTCGGGAGAAACTCTGGCTATGATTCTCTGCAGTTCGGATAACGCCGAAATCCCACTCCTGGCTGGCCCCTCCCACCCTGCCCCTTCCCTCCCAGGAGTCCCCAAACGGCCCATTTTGGATTCAGGTAAGCTCAGGGCACACACAGAGGCTCGGGGAGGGCGAAAAAACAGTCCTACCGGAAGTTCGGGAAGGCCAGAAGGGCCTCCGGAGCCTGGGGAGGTCATTTTCACCCTCCGGAGCCCTGGGAGGGAAAAAATGCCCCCTGCTCATGGAGCAGTAGGCCAACTAGGTCACGCCCACAATGTTCACGCCCCCTGAGCACCTGGGCAGAGAACCCCTTGCTAAAATTTTTGAAGCCCACCCCGGTCAAGATCCCTGCAAAATCTCCTTACCCACATAGCAACTTTAGGGACATGGGGCTCCATTAAAATCCTGTCCCAGCTCTAGCCTTACTTACTCCCCAAGCACTGTGCCAAATCCCCCCAACAGATCCCTAACAGATCACCTACCAATAGGAAGGGCCAGGTCCTTTTTCATTAGAGCTGCAGCGCAGGCGCCTCCTAGATTGGCCAGCTCTTTCTCAAGCTGAACGATACCCTTGAAACAAATAAAAGAGAAGGTAATAACTCTTGGTGAAAGCCTGTAACTCACACAAAAGATGGCCAAGATGGTTGGTCCTCTTTCGTACAGTAGGCCTCTGTTTTCTTTCAAAATGCTGGCACTGACTTGCAAACCTCTGAAAGGATGCGTCTCCAAGTTACTAAAGCACCATCTGTAGTCTCTCTTGGAGCTCCCGTCTCCAGAAGCCTTTCTCCCCCTGCCCATTTTCTAACGACATCAGTACTTACTTCCTCAGGTCCAGGACTAAATTCATATCCTATGGCAAAACACTTGAAGCCATAAAAAGAAGACTTTTCATCCTTTACGTAATCTGATGCAGTTTCCAGTGAGAAGAGGGCTTCGTTACCTAGAGGGGAAACAGCATATTTAGCAACAAAATAAAACTGAGCAACTAAGCTGCTTACAACTGAATGGAAAAGAGTTTGTGATTAATGCTCAGAATTAAGCTTGCAAGTGTGAGTCTTTTTTTTTTTTTTTTCAAAATTCATTTGTAGGTCACCAATATCATCATCTTCTTTTAACGACCCCATAATCCCTTGCGGGGTGGAGTATGGGGCCGGATACCCTCCCTGTTGCCAATGTGGAGTTTTGTTCAGCAGATAATTTCTCATTGTGCCCAGAGAGAGAAATATCTGCCACTACCTACTGTGTTTCACCTACCTACCTATCATCTGTCTGTCTGTCTGTCTGTCTGTCTGTCTGTCTGCCTGCCTGCCTGCCTGCCTACCTACGTTTCCCTGAAAATAAGACCCTGTCTTATATTTTTTTGAACCCTGAAATAAGCGCTTGGCCTTATTGCCATGCGCTCAAAAGCCCGATTGGGCTTATTATCAGGGGATGTCTTATTTTGGGGAAACAGGGTAGGATGGAACTCACAGCCTCCTGACTGTGAGGCGAGAGCTCCACCTCTAGGCCACACCACTCACTTGTAGGTTATAGGCTCTACTGAGCCATTAACAGAAGAATAGACCGGCTGATTTGTAAGACCTAGATTTAAAAATGTCCAAATTAAAAAAAAAAGTGAAAAAAAATAATTTAATAGCACTCAACACACTAAAACTTCTTCACATTAATAAAGTTGTTCTTTTCATCTGGCTGAAATCAAAAAGAACTTTCTCGAATTTGTTTATGTGAGTTCCCCCCCGCCCCCCTCCCCCCGCCCAGCTATTCTTAACTACACGTTTAAAAATGAGAATTACCTGGTAGCACTAACACCATTGTGGGCCAACCTGACGAGCCAGAAAACTTCTTCAATTCTATCCATGAGTTAAGGTTTTCATGGACAGATGCCTGCTTGGGTCCAAATCCTGAAAACTGGATGACTCGCGCAGGAATGAGCAAACGAAGAACATCTTCCGACTGAGCCGTTCCACACTGGCCATCAAACTCTATCGAGATCCACCTGACACATTCGGGAAAAGTCACCTATAAACAAAACAAAACAAAGGAGGGAAGTACAAAGAACTTTTCTGCTGCCATCACAACTGGATGAAATTGAAATCTGCTTAACCAGCCTCAGGTTGCATGCCTGATTATCACATCCTAGGAGTCCTGGCCCAAATACATGTGACATGCCCCCATCAGAGCCTGAATCTGCAGGGAAAGACAAGCTGGAACTTGAGCCGACAGAGATTGAGGGGGCGGCTTCGTTATCTTCGGAAGAAAATGGGGAAGGCCAGGGACTTTCAGGATTAGGACAGATTGTAGGGAGGGAGGAACAGAGGCAGGATGAACATGAGAGATGGCACTCAGGCGAGGAGCAAGGACCACCCCCTCCTGATCCAAGGGCTTGGAGAGTGGAGAGAAAGTGTGAACAGGGCAGACTGAGCAGGCTACTCAGGAGAAGAGTGCCCCGCCCATCTTCACAAGGCACACCTGGGGAATGAGACACTGTGGGGAGGGGAATTTGTTGGGAACAAACGCCGAGTTCCTGAAGTGTTGTGTGCTGACGTTTGAACTTTCCAAGAATCCTTGCATTCCTTCTGGCGTTCTGGACTAATTACTTGGATCTTTTGCTTCCTGAACTCCTTGATTTGCCAAATAAATTTGGATTTATTGCTGCGCAGCCTTGGTGCAGACAGTGCTGGGCTGGACTAATTGCAGCCAGAGGCTGCTTGAGGTTTGTGTGGGGGTTTGTTATCACTCTGCTCTGGTACTTGCCAGAAACGGGGGAGCATTTGGGGAAATTTGGAGCATTAAAGGGGCAGTTTGAATTGCCAACTGTTTGTGTTATCTCTGTGCCATGCCCTGTTGGGCACGGCACATCCATCACAACATGTTGGACTCTTTGGGGACATTGAATCTGTGAGTCATGTAGACAGACCCACTATGTAGAAATCAGAGTCCTCCATGTTTATGTTCACAGCCATCAGTTATGTTTACTACCCTGGTCTGGCCCGGCTCTAATTTAAAACATCTGGATGAGTAATATAAAGATATGTTTTTCCCTATTTTAATCTCATGACACAGAATGATTTCTATATAATCAAGCAAATTGTTTTCGCAAGTTGCTTTTGCCCAAGGAGCTGTTGATAGCCATCCAATTGTTGGTAGTGCTTTGGCTGAACCAATGCAAAACCATTGTTACCTAAACACTAGACACCAAAACACTACAGGTGGTTTTCGACTTAACAACAGTTTGTTTCGTGATCATTCAAAGTTACAATAGCACTGGAAAAAGTGACTTATGACCATTTTTCACACCATGGCAGCATCCTTGTGGTCACGTGATCAAAATTCGGATGCTTGGCAACTGGTTCATATTTATGACGGTTGCAGTGTCCTGAGGTCATGTGAACAGCTCTTGCAACCTTCTGACAAGCAAAGGCAATGGGGAAGCCAAATTCACTTAACAAACGTGTTGCTAACTTAACGTGTTGCAACTTAACAATTGTGGCTAGAAAGGTCATAAAACTCCCTTAATAAATGTCTCACTTAATAACATAAATTTTGTGCTCAATTGTGGTCATAACTCGAGGATTATCTGTAATCCAAACATCCCATTAATCCTGCCCATACCGAATTTGAGTGGTTTGGTCAGAAGACTGATATCAACTCAAATAATTAAAGCTAGCTGAAGAGAAGCTTTTGCTGCTCACCGATGCACAAAGGGACAGTTCACCCTAAACATTGTCACAATCTATCCATATCTTGCTCCAGTCAGGAGTAAGGAAATTGACTTTAGATATATGGTTTATGGTTAATCAGATAACAATTGATAACAGACGATATTAAGAAACAAATATGGATATTTGATCCACGATCAATCAAGGTTAATTTTGCGGATGGTTTGAAATAGTTAAGAAGCCGTTGTAAATTTTCTACGAGTTGATTATAATAACAGAGGAATTTGGAATTTTAATCTTGTCTTGTTTTTCCTGTTAACTAATTTGTTATTAATATAGTATATGATAGGTTAACAACATGTAAACAGAATTAGTAGTTTCAAATTCCTGTTTCGCATGGGGTGGGAACTTAATACTATTGTAATATATTAATCAGCATTCAACTAGAGTGGACAATATGTGTATATGTGTTAGCCTTTTTCTTTAATGCACCTTTTACTTTTTAATGTTTTGTTTGTTGTTTCTTACCTTTCTGTTTGTTCATTTTTTAAATCTGGTGTATTTTAATCTTTTTTAATCTAAATATAGATTTAAAAAAAAAAACTATGTTGCCCATATCATCATGTTGCAGGCTCTTCTTATATGTTCCTGCTCTTCTGCTCTAACCATCCTTTCTATTATTTCATTTCAATTTCCCAGGTAAACCAAGGATGCCAGTGTAAATGTTGGTTTTAACGTCTGATACTGATTTTTATTTGATATGTTTTAAATTATGGGCCAAATTTCATTTAATTAGTTTTAATAATTATTTTAACTTTTGCGTACAAATGTTTTTATTTTGGCTGTTCATCGCCCTGAGTCCATAAGGAGAAGGGCGGTATACAAATTTGAAAAATAAAATAATAAAATAAATAAATGACAACTGGCTGGACGATACATGCATTCAGAGCACGATTCCTCACGCAAATCTACGTTGCCCTTGCTTAGTGTACTGAGTTATGCTGTTAGGCTGCCTGCCGTCGACGTTTTCTTGAACTGCTCCAGGCCTCCATGACCTGAACTGACTTACCCAGCAGATTAAAAGACCCGGAAAAACCACCCAATGCCCCAATGATGGGGGTTACAAGAAGCTCACCTTGTAGTGGGTGACGCACGCTGGCTTGTACGGATGTTCGCTCTCAATGACAGCATAGTGGTTAGAGGTTGTACATGCGGAAAGTCCTTGCTCAGGCTGGTTGCCAGTGGTGCTGTCAGTGGACTGATTGGGATTGAAGGCCAGAGGGGTGTACTTCTGGTTCAGCACCGCGACGGATGGAAGCAGCTGCTGAACCAGTCCAAAAACCTCCATGGCTACCTGTGGGGTGACAAAAGGCAGATGGAGGCATGTGAGCTGAGTAATGTTATGGCAATATGGCAGGAAGAGGGATGCTCCTTTGCACCAAAGATAGGTTTCTTTTATTGGTCTTGTTGGGAGTCACCTAGGATTATCAAACAGGAACTGTAAATAGCTGGACCCCTGGTGGTACAATGGTTAAAGTGCAGGATTGCAGGCAAACTCTGCTCACAGCCTGGAGCTCGATCCTGATGGGGTTTAAGGTTGACTCAGCCTTCTATCCTTCCGAGGTCAGTAAAATGAAGACCCAGATTGTTGGGGGCAATAGGCAAACAATGATGACATTGTAAACTGCCCACAGGGTGCTGTAAAGCACTATGGGGCTGTAAAGGTAAAGGTTCCCCTCGGACATATGTACTAGTTGTTCCCGACTCTAGGGGACGGTGCTCATTTCCGTTTCAAAGCCGAAGAGCCAGTGCTGTCCAAATACGTCTTCGTGGTTATGTGGCCGGCATGACTAAATGCCAAAGGCGCATGGAACGCTGTTACCTTCCCAAGGTGGTCCCTATTTTTCTACTTGCATTTTTTTTTACCTGCTTTTGAACTGCTAGGTTGGCAGAAGCTGGGACAAGTAACGGGAGCTCACCCCATTACGCGGCACTAGGGGTTCGAACCACTGAACTGCCGACCTTTCGATCGACAAGCTCAGCATCTTAGCCACTGAGCCACTGCGTCATAAATCTATGTACATAAATCTAAATGTACATAAATCTAATAAATGTACATAAATCTAAATGCTTATTGCTATAAATAAAAAACTGAAAAAAACTCAATCTTCTTTGAAAGATTGTAAGATTGTCCAGTATTCTCATTTAGCTCAATCTATTTAAAGGCTCACTGTAAATAAGGAAAGCACATTTTTAAGTCAGGTGGTACCAACACCAACATATTTTCAAGATCCAATTTCTTTTCCTGATTGTTATCATTACAGATTCATATGATTGTAAATGTAGATTATAGTATTATTATAGATCATAGATTTGAGTCCTGGACCTAAAAAAATAGGTTCTCAGGTTAGTGTTTGTGTCCAGGAGTTTGTGTTGATTCTTGATATTGAAAGCCTAACAATCCATTAAAAAAGTTAACAATGCCAGTTTTATGGCTCCAAGCTTGTAGCCACTTAAACAGAAGCATCAACTGAGTTGCAGTTTGGAAGCTTTCAAGTATAATTGTAATATAAAGGCAAGGACTTGTGAAGGGACAAAAATCATGACAGATATTCTTGAATTTAAGAGATGAGCAATTTCTGACTTTCTAGAATGTGAAAACCAGGTATCTGCTAAGTAAACATAACGTCATAACCTAGGTTGAAGCTTTTTTTTTTTTCTTAAACTTTTGTTTCACTATATTGTATTTACACTGTACTTCCGAAAGCATAGATAGATTGTACATTTTCTTTCTTTTTGTTTTGAAAAACCAATAAAGTATTTAAAAAAAGAAAAGAAAAAAGAAAGAAAACCAGGTATCTGCTAAGTATTTAAGAGATGAGCAATTTCTGACTTTCTGGAATGTGAAAAACAGGTATCTGCTAAGTAAACATAACGTCATAACCTAGGTTCATCCCATGGTCTTTAAAACACCTACGAATTGTTCGAACGTACCTTGGGAATAGCTGCTGCGACAGGTTCTATGTGGGCTATCATCAGAGGAAGGAGCATAGAAAAGAGGCTGGAGGAACTTAGCAGCTCAGGGATGTCTTCAGCTACAAATAAAAAAGTGGTTCAAGCATTAAGGAACACATGACCCCCTGAAATAGTTAAGACCCTGCACCAGGGGTGAAATGCTCCCAGTTTGGACCAGATCGCCCGATCCGGGTACCGATGGAGGCGGGTGGTTCGGAGAACCGGTAGCAAAAATCCCTGCCTGCGCCCCCCACCCCTCCGCCCCACATGCCCAGCTGAGCCGCACAATCATTAGAGGCTTTTTATTTTATTTTTAAAAGCATTTTTTCTACAACCTTTTCAGCCGAAAAAATGCTTCTAAAAGTAAAAAAAAAGCCTCTGATGATTGCGCGGTTCAGCTGGGATCGTCAAAGGCTTTTAAAAGAAAAAAAAGCTTTTTTTTTCTTTTAAATGCCTCTGACGATCCCAGCTGAGTTTTTAAAAAACCCTCTGCTGATCAGGCAACTCAGCTGGGATCGTCAGAGCCTTTTGAAAGCATTTTTTTTACAACCTCTTCGCTGAAGAGGTTGTAGAAAAAATGGTTTTAAAAGTTAAAAAAAAAAAATTGGCGACGCCCACCTGGTCACATTACACCCCCCCCACCAAGCCACGCCCACAGAACCGGTAGTAACGAATTTTAGATTTCACCACTGCCCTGCACTGTCTCATTGAAACTTCACCTTCACCTTCAATAATGCGGGATCCTTAATGCTCTCTGAGCTTGGTTATTTTCTTGCAAATGTTTCATTATCGCCGATGATGCTCTGATGATACACTAGAACTAATGAGTGTCCTAGTTTGGGTAATGAAACGTCTGCAAGAAAACCACCAAGCTTAGAGAGCACCAAGGGCCCCTCATTTCAACCCTGAGCTACAAATATTCCCCTTTATTGGAGCTTCGCTAATACAGAGACTATCCGGCTTCTCATTCCCTGCAGTTGCCCACTAAACCCACCATGCTTCACCAAAGCAACAGCTGCAGTCTGGTTCCTGGGGCAATCCAATGCTGGCTGTCTGGGTCCAGGTCATGGTTGTCCCAAAGGTGCTTTTTCACCTGGACTTCCTTTTTCTTTGAAGACATTTCTCTTCCCATCCAAGAAGCGTCTTCAGTTCTGAACTTCAATTCTGAACTGAACTGAACTGAAGCAGCTTCTTGGATGAGAAGCGAATTGTCTTCAAGCAAAACAAAGAAAGTCCAGTTGTCTTTTGAAAAAGCACCTTTGGGACAACTATGACCCGGATGTCTGAGAATCTCCAAAGACCTTTACAACTCTGGTTATTTCCATCCGTTTCCTTTCTCCACCTTCAGACAAAATGTACACTCTGTGCCTCTAGTTTCCCTGACTATTTCAGAGATCATTAACTGATCATTGGCGATGACAAGGTTAAGCTCCTATTGTTTTGTAGATCTCCACATGGAAAACATCCAAGCAAAAAACTCTGACCCACTCTACTACAAAGGAAATCAAGGGAAATGTCTTCTGCTGTGACTGCTCTCTCTCTCTCTTTTTTTTTTTTTTTTGCTGCCTAGATGGTGGGAGCAGATTAAGGGACTGAACAAATTCATTAGGGAATTTAAAACATCTTACCATCTACAGCAAGAGCTCTGTGCAAGAGATCTTTCGCTGCTCGGACCACCGCGCTCACAACAGAAAGTGCTCGGCTACAATTCTTATCTTCTTCGTTGGCCTTATTTAAGAGCTGTGATTGCAAATCTCCATCATACTCGCTTCTGGAAAATGGAAAAAAGTCAGTCAGAGAAGTCTTAAAACAAAACCAGTGCCATAATAGACGTAGGTGTGGGCACACAACCCTCATCAAAACATGGTTGCCACTGCACCACCGCAGGCAGTACAAAAGAATATGCTGATGTATTTCCCTTTTTTCAAGATTTTTTTTTTTTTGCTTCAAATCTTCATGTGACTCTACTTACTATGCATTCTTTTAAATGCTACCCATAGCCTTTTGGGAGTCCGGTGGCTTCCAAATCGAATAAGTAAATAAAGTACACTTTCCTACAAATGACTAACATAACACCACATTCATTTAAACACATGCATCTTGGTTGTGTTTAAAGATAACACCCAACAAAACTCATTTTTCATGGGTACCTATAATAAAGGATCTGTGGAATTTGGCCCCGGGTCTGATTGGTGCCGTTGCTGCTCAAACTGCAAGTGCTGAAAGTGAACGTCACGCCATCCGGACACTGGACAGTGGTCATGCCTCCATCTCCGTTTGCTGTGCGACTCCCGTAATTTCTCAGACGGACAGCGTACTTCAAGTTCTCCTTCAAACATTAAGCCAGAGTGAACTGAGGTAACCTTTTTCATTTATTTTAGCACAGCTGAGTTTTCAAGATAGCATTCACATTTTTAAAATATGAAAAGGAGCTGTTTTTAAATGTCAGTCGTTACAGTAGTATTCTTGCTGAAACACCATTATTAATCGATATATCATGAGTCGTACTAATCTTTGAATTACATGTTTTCTGTTATTCTATTGGAATAAAGTTATGTAGAGAGCTTTTTCTGCAGTGGCTCCCGCTCTGTGGGACATCCTCCTTTCAGAGATTAGAATGGGCCCAGTCCTGTTAGCCTTCTATAATGCTTTAAAAATCTGGCCTCGCTCCTGTACCTGGGGCGCTATATAAACAGAAACGGAAGGGAATGAAAGGAAACGGAAGGGAAGGGAAGGAAACGGAAGGGAAGGGAAGGGAAGGGGAGGGGAGGGGAGGGAAGGGAAGGGGAGGGAAGGAAAAGGAAGGAAAAGGAAGGGAAGGGGAGGGGAGGAAACGGAAGGGAAGGAAAAGGAAGGGAAGGGGAGGGGAGGGGAGGGGAGGGAAGGAAAAGGAAGGGAAGGAAAAGGAAGGGAAGGGAAGGGGAGGGGAGGGGAGGGGAGGGGAGGGAAGGGAAAAGGAAGAGGAGGGAAGGGGAGGGGAGGGAACGGAAGGGAAGGAAGGAAGGAAAAGGAAGGGGAGGGGAGGGGAGGAAACAGAAGGGAAGGGAAGGAAAAGGAAGGGAAGGGAAGGGGAGGGGAGGGAAGGGGAGGGAAGGAAAAGGAAGGGAAGGAAAAGGAAGGGGAGGGGAGGGGAGGGGAGGGAAGGAAAAGGAAGGAAAAGGAAGGGAAGGGAAGGGGAGGGAAGAGGAGGGGAGGAAAGGAAAAGGAAGGGAAGGGAAGGAAACGGAAGGGAAGGGAAGAAAAAGGAAGGGAAGGAGAGGGGAGGGGAGGGGAAGGAAGGGAAGGAAACGGAAGGGAAGGGAAGGGAAGGGAAGGGAAGGGAAGGGAAGGGAAGGGAAGGGAAGGGAAGGGAAGCGAAGGGAAGGGAAGCAAAGCAAAGCAAAGCAAAGCAAAGCATGGGGAGGACTTTTGGTCATGAAGACTTGTAGAGTTGTCTGAAACTATATAATGCTTAAAATAGGTAGACAAATCCCTGGGACATTTAATACATCTATTTTGCATAATTCTCTAAACCAAAAGGTGGAGCATTAATTTTGGCCCACTGTATCCATTTCCTCCTTATGCTGCCAGCCACATTCCCTGTCATGCCTCCGACTGCATCTGAATTTGCGGAGGAAGGTGAGCTGGAACAAGAACTGACAGCAAGTGAGAGGGCAGCACCGTTGGCCTTGGAGGAAACTGGGGAAGGGCAGAGACAGTCCAGGCAGGACTGTTCAGAATTAGCAAGGTCTGCAGGCAGGGAGGACATACAAAGCTTAGACGAGGAGCAAGAACCACCCTCTCCTGATGCAAGGGCTCAGAGAGTGCAGAGAAGGCGTGATCAGTGCAGACGGAGTAGGCCACGTGTGAGGAGAGTGTCCCACTCAGCTTCACAAGGCACACCTGGGGAATGAGACTTAAGGAGAGGCTGTGTGGAGAGGCATTTGTCGGGAACAAACATTGAGTTCCTGAAGTGTTGTGTGCCAACGTTTGAACCTTCCAAGAGTCCTTGCATTCTTTGTTGGCGTTCTGGACTAATTATCTGGATCTTTTGCTCCCTGAATTCCTTGCTTGGCTCTTGTTTTGCCAAATACATTTGGGATTTATTGCCGTAAAGCCTTGGTGCAGACAGGGCAGGGATGGACTAATTGCAGACAGAGGCTGCTTGAGGTTTGGGTGGGGGGTTTGTTCTCAATCTGCTCTGGGACTTGCCAGAAACGTGGGAGCGTTTGGGGAGCTTTGGAGCAATAAAGAGGCGGTTTGAACTGCCAGCTGTTTGTGTTATCTCTGTGCCGTGTCCTGGGTCATCACATTCCCCACACCCTAAACAACTTAAAGAAAGAACAGTACTGCCCTACAGGAATTAAGTTTCCCACGGCTGCCTTGGCTGATCAGAAGTAAAGCCAGGAATTAACTTGCTAGGTTGTTAGAAGTGTTGGTTTTCAAGAGATTCTGGATTTTCTACAGGAAAATATATTACTGCATTTACCTTCAGAGGAACGACTTTGTCAAGTTTAATTTCCGCCATCTCGCTCGGAGAATCGTCTGTGGTGTATGTTCCTTTAACTAATTCTAGAGATGTCCATCTATGGGAATGAGTTGAATCTCCTGTATGATCACTCTAAATTTAAAAGATCATTTTAATGCAGCTATAGCGTTAATAACAATAATACAAATTAACAGTATAAAAGTCAGAACTTCTATCCTACAAGCTATTTTTTTTTAAAAAAAAACTAGCTTAAAGTGTCATGGCTCCCACACAAATCCACGACAGAAAAATTCAATGCAGGTGTTAAAAACGCTCCTAGGGATGAACGATTTTTTTCCTCTCCTTCCCGCACACACACCTGTGCACACAGAAAGGCATCCTTTCTTTATCCTGTTTATATGGAAGGAAGATGGCCCTGATTCCCAGCAAAGAACACTAGAGGGAAGAAAAAGCATGCCCGAATTCTAAACACTGTCTGAAGTCTTAACCTTTTCATCTTACTGAAAACTCATCAAGTCTATCCCAAAGGTGCTTTTTTCAAGAGGCAACTGCCTCTTGGTTTCTGGTTTTTCTTTGAAGGTGTTTTGCTTCTCATCCAAGAAGCTTCTTCAGCTCTGACTGGATGGTGGGGAATAGAAGGATTTATACTCCTTGCAGACAGCTGGTCATTTGCATTCTTTTAGAGGGCCATTGAAGCCACTTGGAGGTTTGTCTGTGCCTTCACAAAAATGCAAATGGGTGTGGAGCCTTCTTGGAACTGCTGAAAGGACTGTGTTGTAGACTGGAGACAGATGATGTCGGTGAGGCTCCACACCCATTTGCATCACTCAGGTGACCCTGATGATACAGATAAATCTCCAGGTGACCTTAACAACCCTCTAAAAGGATGCAAATGACCAGTTGTCTGCAAGGAGAATAAATCCTTCCATTCCCCATCATCCAGTCAGAGCTGAAGAAGCTTCTTGGATGAGAAGCAAAATGTCTTTGAAGAAAAACCAGAAAGTCCATTGAAAAAAAGTGCCTTCAGGACAACCATGACCTGGATGACTGAGAACCTCCATAGACACTCATCAAGTCTAGTTTTGTTCCTCAACCAATGTACTCCATACCGTTCAAGTATAAACATGTCAGGCTAGCATACCTCTGCACACTGAGAAGTACAGAGTGCACGTCTCCACATATAAGGAGACATACAAATTGTGATTCCAGAGAAAGAATGAAGGAATGACTGTGTATATGTGTTTGAAGAGCAAAAGCAACATCAAGCTGGTACTGAATGAGGTTTTCACAGAAAAAGGTTGGATTGTTTCTCTCTGTGTGGTTCATACGTACATCGTCCACCAGGACTTCCAGTTCGTATTCATGGATCCCTCCTCCTCCGTAAACCGAAAACCCGACCACAATGACTCCCGGTTTGTCCACGGAGAAACAGATGGCGTCCGGAGAGCCGTTTCCAGTGTTCCAGCTCCTGCCCTGACTGGTTTTTGTAAATCGATTTGGGCTGGATTTGACAGAATGCAGGGAGCCGAGTCCATCAGCCTGGAGAGAAGAAAGTCAACATTAAGACGAGATTTGACTGCAAAGGATTTGAGGTAAGTTTAGGCTTCTGACATGACAATGAAAGAAGTTACACAGTCATTTTTTTTTCCTAGTCTGTTCATCTGTGAACCACCTGATTAAACCTCTCTGCAAAAATATCCTTAGAAACTGATAATCCCTCAGTTTAAAATGCCCTGGCAAAATGCGGCCAAAGCTGAAGCGTTTTATTTCTGGAATAAAATAAACCATAGTAAAATCATCATCGGAAAATGATTATCTGAACTGAATGTAGGAATATAGGGTTTCCCTAAAGTCCACTTAGCAGACCATGAGGAAAAATAGTACGCTGGAATTAGGCTTACAAGTGTTTGTAGCCATCCTCTCAATAAATTTCATGAACAACAGAGGGGGAAGAGCATGGAATTTATTTCCTTTTAATGTAACCAAGGAGAAAATAATTCATTGTTTATTCTATTGTTCCATTACTTCACTACTCTCATGTTTACATTTTGTTTCATTTTTCTGTTTTTATTGTTGTAAGCCTACATTAGCCCCACAACGAGACAGGCAGAAAATAAATTTCACAAATAAATGACTAACAGTGAACAAAAAGTTTAGGTTAGAGTTGGTGAGTCTTATTACCTCAGATCCCAGTGCAGAAGCTGTGAGCTCGCTCACAATACTCGCAAGCAATCCACAGGTATTAGAAACCAGATGTGCAGAGAACAGCTCATTTTCACGTCTCAGGCTATTTCTCACAGGTAAAACTACAATCACTAACATCTTCTCAAGGACCTCGCGAAAACTTGTCATTCCAGAGATGTTCTCCTCACTCTGTAGAACCAAAGATGCGCATTTAAAAACTAATCAAGGAGAAAAGCAACCAAGAACTAAGGAGAAATTTCCTGACGATTAAAAGGATCAATCAGTGGAATGGCTTCCCTCCACATCATGTGGGTGTTCCAACACTGGAGGCTTTTAAGAAGAGACTGGACAACTATTTGTTTGAAATGCTATAGGACAGTGATGGCTAACCTTTTTGCCATCGCGTGCCAGGAGAGCGGGGGGAAGGGGGAGTCACGCGCATACATGCCTACACCCATAATTCTATGCACCCCGCCCTGCGCATTTGTCCCCCTCCTCCCGCTCCAGGCACGTGATGGCCCGGTAGGCCCGTTTCTCTCTCTCCCCAGGCTCCAGAGCCTTTCTTGGAGCCTGGGGAGGGCAAAAACGGCCTCCCCCACCCCCCCAGAGGCCCTCCGGAGTCTGGAAATGGCCCATTTGCCAACTTCCGGTGGGACCAAAAGGGCCTTTTTTTGCTCTCCCCAGCCTCCAGAGCCTTTCTAGGAGCCTGGGGAGGGTGAAAATGGTCTTCTCCACCCCCCACAGGTCCTCCGGAGACTGGAAATGGCCTGTTTGCCAACTTCCAATGGGCACAAAAGTCCGGAAAATCAAGTGGCTGGCGCACGCATGCGCACCTGAGCTGAGCTCGCGTGCCCACCGATATGGCCAAGCGTGCCACCTGTGGCACGCGTGCCATAGGTTCGCCATCACGGCTATAGGATTTCCTGCTTGAGCAGCTGGTTGGACGAGAAGACCTCCAAGTCCCTTCCAACTTATACTGTTACTGAATTTTAAGCTGTTATTTCTGGTGTCAGTAGGTCTCTGTGGTGATGGACCTGTAACCTGGGCTTGTAACCTGATAAAATGCTTGTAACTTGATAAATGAGCTTGTAAACTGATAAAATGCCTCAGAAAGTATAGACCTCTCCAGATTGATTACTAGATCCTTGCTGAAGAAGATGTATTTCAATCAGCAAAACGGCGAAAGCAGCTTCTTTCTTTTGACTTTGCTGGTATATTGCTGGTTGAGGAAAAGGAAAGAAGACAATTTTCAACCATTAGCTGAACACATAATTTCTGCAGCAGCCTCGGTTATCCCAGGGGGTTGGACTAGAAGACCTCCAAAGTCCCTTCCAGCTCTTTGTTATTCTGCTAAAATGATCCATAATGTAACACAATTCTGGACTGAATTCAGACGTCAAATTCTAAACTGTGAGGTTTTAGGACGCAGGTAAACTGGAACATTTGTTCTGGATTTTGCTGCTTGGCTTGGTCAGAGTTTCTGTAGAGTCTAACAGGTGCCCTAGCTGCTACGATGTACAGGTCAGAAAACTATCTGTCAAGCTCCAGAGGAAAATTGATATTAATGAATTAATATTTTTATTAATGCAGCATTTGTGCAGGACATAAAGCATGAATGTATATACAGCACTCCTTCCCCACTGCTGTTGTGCTCTGAATCAATGAAAACGAAGGCCCAACTATTCTTGAGGGAAGACATTAATTACAGTTAAAGAGTTCTTCCCTTTTACGAAAAAAAAAAAATAGCTAAATGTCAAGCACAAGAAAATCAGGAAGTCAAGCCAGTTCAAATGAATACTGGTTTGTTGAATGCTAGCTCTTGCAACAAGAATCTAACAGTCAAAAACAAATTGGTGGTAGTTAAAAGCAGGGGTGAAATCCAGCAGGTTCTGGAGAACCGGTAGCGGACATTTTGAGCAGTTTGGAGAACTGGCAAATACCACCTCTGGCTGGCTCCAGAGTGGAGAGGGAATGGAAATTTTGCAATATCCTTCCCCTAGTAGTGGGGAGGGAATGGAGATTTTGCAGTATCCTTCCCCTGGAGTGGGGTAGGAATGGAGCTCTTGCAGTATCCTTCCCTTGCCACGTCCACCAAGCCACACCACGCCCACCAAGCCATGCCCACAGAACCGGTAGCAAAAAAATTTGGATTTCACCACTGGTTAAAAGTCAATGGAATTCAAGACGGGCTGGACTGAGATCTCTTGTGGCCATGAAAGGACTCCAGACTGATGACACATTTGACCCCTCCCTCGGGCTCAGCCTCATCTCCTACACACTAATGCTGTTAACAATTGTGAGGATTGACTGTGACTTGTGTTGGCCCTGCCGAAGCATTTCTGTAGCAGAGACATACCTGACTTAATTTTTCCATGTGCGCCACCAGAAGAGGAAAACGATGGGCCAGCGCGGAGTCATTCTCAGTACTGGCTTGTTTTATTCCCGAACACAGCAAGGCTTCTCCATCGTAAGCAATAGGGAAGATAGAGGTGAGCTTCACAGAAGTGTGGCACAGCGCTGACATCACAGCTGCCAGCAGCCTGCTGCTTGAAGTCTTGAAGTTGGCTTCCTGGATATCCTGGAAAAGGAGCAGGTTGGAACAAAATGAGGGGTTTCTGGCTGTAGACAGGAGGAATTCTGCTCTGCGGTCTCTCGCACAGCTGTGTCAACACAACTTGGGAAAGCTTGTGGCAAAATGGAGAAAGCAACATGTTCTGACAGCGAGAACAATTAATCGGTGGAATGGCTTTCCTCCAGAAGTCATGGGAGCTCAAACACTGGAGGTTTTTAAGAAGAGACTGGATAGCCACTTGTCTGAAATGGTATAGCATTCCCTGCTTGAGCAGAGGGTTGGACCAGGAGACCTCCAAGGTCCGTCCCAGCTCTGTTAATTTGTTATTTTGTCCAGGGAGGGATGGTAAGAAGAAGGGATGAATAAGAGGGACAATAGGCAAGCTGAAGCTGGCACTGGAACGCAAATGGTGCTAGGAGAAGCAACAGAGAAGAAACACTAAGAAAGCACCATTGGAGGAGAAGGAGGTGGAGAGAGACTCCTTTTCTTTCTCTGTCTCTTCTGCCTCATTAAGAGTTATTGTCTTTTGTAAAAATGGAAACTCGGTCCTTTGAAGGATGAAGGAGCAACAGGAACTGAGAACAGCAACGTCTTCTGTTTCAGTCAATGCCCTGCCCTGCACAGAGAAGGCATCAACTGGAGAAATCTGCCTATATGGGGCCAATTTAATGGAAGAATGCTATTCAGAGGTTTTGGAAAACAGGTAGAGCTTTCCAGAGCATCTCTTCAAAAGCTAAAAGAAGGGATTTTTAGTACCTGATCCAAGCAGTTGAGTAAATCACAGAGGCAAGCCCACTGCAAGGCCGGAGTGGGATAGAAAGAGTGAAAGCAGGCCGTGAAGGTATTGTGGCATTCCTGGAGGGCAGCTTCCAGCAGGCTCAGGGGCTGAGTGAGGTAGCCTTGAGGGTCATTGTCCAGCTTGATCATGCAATGGTCAACTCCTTCCGACAAGATTTTTCTCAGCAGGGTTCTCGTCTTCCCAATGCAGTCTGCGAGCCTGCTGCTTTCTTCAACAACAGCTTTAGTGGTGGCTGCAAAGAGCGGTAGCAAAAGTGACACTAGGAATGCAGTCAAGAGGTTTGAGGGGTCCTTGGTGCTCTCCGAGCTTGGTTGTTTTCTTGCCGACATTTCATGACCCAAACTAGGTAACGTCATCAGTGCTTTCAACCCTGAGCTACAAATATTCTCCTTTATTAGTCACTACATATGGACGTCAAACTCTTTGGTGCACTAGTTTGGGTAATGAAACATCTGCAAGATACCAACCAAGCTCAGACAGCACCAAGGACCCCTCATTTCAACCCTACAAACATTCTCTTTTATTGGTAGTCAAAAGGTTTAGTGATAACTCATTTGAAAAATAAAATTGTCTAGACAAGGATACACCTGAAGGTAACTAACCCAGAAGGACAATCAGTCTTTTGGGCCGTGTCCTTCTCTTCGAGGACCTCAAAGAGACAATTACCTTCTATTAATCAAAGCTTTCCCCTTTCTCCAAAAAAGGAAGCCAAACATAGTAAGACTATGCATTAAATCAACTTCTAAGATAGGTTCAATATCTTAGCTTGGGGGTGTCCAACTCAAGGCCCATGGGATGCTTAAATCTCGCCCACGGGGCTGGCCTGGAAATAGCAAAGGACTGGCCCCGCTTTGGCTGGCAGATGCTGCAGGAGGTGTCTGTCCCGTCTCCCCGCATCCCCCGGCCGGCCAGCCGATGGAGAACTACAATGCTGAGCCGGCCCTCGAAGAAATCCAGTTTGACACCCCTGTCCTATCTTATTCGCCACAGTACAAAACCAACAGCCATATTTATTTCATAGAGAATGTCCTGGTTTCTTTGTCTTTGCCACAAATGGAGGAGAGGAAAGACTATGTATAGACTATGCTAGTACTCTGTTTCTCCTAAAATAAAACAAGATCCTGATAATAAGCCCAATCGGGCTTTGGAGCACATGGCAATAAGGCCAAGCGCTTATTTTAGGGTTCAAACAAATATAAGACAGGGTCTTATTTTCAGGGAAACACGGTAGCCCTTTTCACCTCCTGGCTGGCTAAGGTGAAGTAGAATTATTCCACCATGAACTCGGTTTTACTAAAAAAAAAAAAAAAAAAAAAAAAAAAGAGAGAGGGAGAGGTCCCTGTATAATTAGGCAGCAAGTGCACTTGAAATAGTAAAAAAAAAAAAAAAAGCATCTTACCTGAAACGGGGTAAATTTCACAGGTGTAGACACGCAGTAACCTCAAGCAGCAAGTGCCGACGAATCGCAGCCTTTCCAAATCCAGAAGGGTGGCTGTGTACTGAAACCCCTTCAGACCTCGAAGTTCCTCCACTCCTAAAACTAAGGTTGTCCAGCTCCAGTGCAGAATGCTCAGCAGAGACTCAAAGCACTCCTGTCCCAAAGGAATCATAAGGATAGCAAACGGGACTCAACAAGGAATATTCATTCACCTGAGGCTCTCAAACTGGGCAATACAAAATTCCGAGGAAAGAAATACCATATTTTTCAGACTATAAGAGGTAACAGAGTATAAGACGCACCAAGAGGTAAACAAGAAAAAAAAAAGTTTTTGCCCTCCCCGGCCCCTAGGAGCATTCTGCAGGCATCCCAAACCATCTGTGCATCTCGATTTTTGCAAAAACGGAGCCTGGAGAGGGTTTGGGATGCCTGCAGAGTGCTCCTGGGGTCTGGGGCGAGCAAAAACATCCCCATTTTTGTGAAAAGCGGGCCCATTTTTGGTTTCCCAAACCCCCCATGCTTAGCGTTTTTGCTCTCCCCAGCCACTAGGAGCACTCTGCATGCCTCCCAAACTCTCTGCAGGCCCCATTTTTGCAAAAAACGGGCCTGTTTTTGGCGAAAATGGGACATGCGGGGCGGGGTTTCAGGAGGCCAAAAATGGCTGTATTCGGTGCATAACACCCACATTTCCACCCTCTTTTAAAGGGGGCAGAAGTGTGTCTTATATTTCAAAAAGTACGGAATATAGTAACGTTCCAGAGAACATATGCTTTCTGGGCAGCAAAACCTTAAAAGATGATCAAACCCAACTGCTGTTGCCCATCTTCAATTCCTTCAACTAAACACCCGTTTAGGAACTGGAGGATGGGACAGAAAAGCTGACACATTCTTTGGAAAGGCTGAAGGTGATGGTCAGGAAGCTTCTTCCTTACCCCCTCGCCCTCATGAAAATATTTTTACGTTGGACTTCAGTACAACCATAACAAATTCAGGAGTGCTTTTAACCCAGCTTTGAAGGAACACCAGAATGGCAGATGCCGCCTCCGCCTCTTCCTCCTCCATCATTGATTTTCCTTGCTAAATTGATACAACTTAGAAAATGGATATGCGTGCGGAATTTAGTTTTCCAGAATTTCACCTCTCATTGTTTTTCTAAAAAGGATTTGCCTAATCCTGAGGGTTACCAGGGTGCCTAGGAACGAGGGAGCCATGCAATGTTTCCCCAGAAGGTCAAAATGAGAAGACGATGAGAAATATGCCATTGCTCTCTTTGGACAAAGGGAATTAATGCTGCAGAATAATCACGGCACAGAAACTGTGCCTAAAACCCTCCTAAACTCCTGCCTTCTAGGTATCATGAGCAAATTTATATGCAAGATAAAGGATAATAAATTCCATGTTCACCTGCTGTGTTTCTTCAGTCACTGCAGGGATAAAATGCCATGGACATAAATAAGTTTCCTTAAGAATGAATACACATTTCTTCTTTAAAAAAAAGGCAGTGTGTGTGTGTGTGTGTGTGTGTGTGTGTGTGTGTATTCGGCCAAAGAGGTTGTAGAAAAAATGCTTCTAAAAGCCTCTGATGATCCCAGATGAGCTGCGCGATCATCAGAGGCTTTTTTTTTTTTACTTTTAAAAGCATATTTTTTCAGCTGAAGAGGTTGTAGAAAAAATGCTTTTAAAAATTAAAAAAAAAGCCTCTGATGATTGCGCGGCTCATCTGGGCAATTGGGGGGGGGGGGGGCAGGGATTTTTGCTACCAGTTCTCTGAACCACCCGCCTCCATTGCTACCGGATCGGGTGATCCAGTCCGAACCGGGAGCATTTCACCCCTGCAGCAGACTATTCTTTACTAAACAACTCACCACGGAAACGGTTCTTGCAAACGATCGCTTTAAAATGTGCACCGGCTCGCTGGTTTGCTGTTTGCCTTTGGATGCGCTTCCGTCACTCGTTGGCAGCCTAGAAGGGAAAGCAAAAAGAAGAAATAACGTTGACAAGCAGGTATGAGGGATATACAACCTCATGGTCCACATTGGTTCTTGCAGGACATGGTTTCTGATCAATGAGCTGCATTTAGGTCCCCAAAGATGCATGGCCAGCTGTTGTTTCTCAGAAGTAGCAGCTCAAAAATTGCAAGAGAAAAATGTATCTGTTCAAACAGCCTGATTGCCTTGAAGAAGGACAGGGAGGAGGAGAGAGGAGGAAGGAGGAAGGAGGAAGGAGGAAGGAGGAAGGAGGAAGGAGGAAGGAGGAGGAGGAGGAGGAGGAGGAGGAGGAGGAGGAGGAGAAAGCCGCCGCCTATAGCCATAAAAGTAGACCTTCTCTGGAACAAAATTATATTGGCTAATAATTACTGTATATATTCATTATGGAGAACAATTTATAGATCCAGAAAACTCCAATTAAAATACGAAAGTGTTGCTACAAAAACATACAACCCACATTGTTGAATGTTACATTACGCTTTCGGTTCAAAGGTCTGCTTAAAGAAGGAAATATATATATATAGCATTACCTGTACAAGAGTTGAGGGATCTGTCCTGCATTCACGTCTGTGCCATTATTTGATTTCTTTGAACTTTTAAACTGGAAGACAATCCTGCAAGAGGAAAACAGATTTAGAGGCCGGGGATGCTCCCTCCGTTTCAGAGGCGCCAAGGGGATGGGGAAGGTGACTTACCCATCATCCGTAGTAATGGAGGCTTGTCCATGGGAGCCGCAGTCGCTGCTGGGGCCAGAAACCCGTGCCCAGGCAACATACCACCAGCTGGCTTGCAGGAGGACAGGTTCGTCAAACATCATGGCGTACTTTTCCCTGAGAAAACGTCAAGCAAAATTGGCATCTGATATAGCAAAGGCCTACAAGGCATCTATTTAATTCAACTTCATTTGATTGTTGCTCTGGGCTGCAGGGCTTTTTTAATTTATCAAGTTTATATAGCTGCCCATCTCCTGAGACATGACATTTAAAGAAAAGGAATATAAACTGGTTTATTTGTTAAGGTTAAAATATATGTGTTATTATTTCTGGTACTCTGGTTAAGAGAAGAGATTCATTTTTGAAAATTCAACTCACCTCGCGGCACAATCGTACGCCAGGACATCCGTTTCAGCAAGGAGGTCCCCATCCGTCTCATGGTCACCTCCGTCTGGCCCCAACTCAAAGAGCTAAAAAAAACAGAGAAACCTTCAACAGTTTTATCTTCTGGCTGGACTGGGAGGTCGCTCTCTTCTTACCCTCTCACCCTGGTGTCTGTCTTGGGCAACATCTAATTGGGCGGGATTCAGCAGGTGCCAAGGAAGCAGCCTGAGAACAAAAGCCCTGACGCAGAACTTTTCTTTTATTTATTTATTTATTAATTATTTAGGGTATCCGCCCCATGCTGAATACAGGGTGCCCACCTGGGCTCCTCCGGGGTTTCCCCCTTAGGCAGACGGATACCCTCACCACCGACCCTGAAAGAGGTCAGTGATGCCATTTTGGACAAGGGCCCTTTTGGAGGAGGAGCCTGACGGTGTCTTGAGGGGTCCAATCCCCAAGAGAGGCCACAGGTAGATGGGGGGGGCAGCCCATCATCAACACACACCCCCGAGGTAACCTCGGGCAGCGCGGGTGATAATCCAGACGTCGCCAACCACCCTCGCCCCTTCAATTTCTTGGCTACCGTCTCATTATCACAAGGAGGTGGAGCCCGGAGGCTCGGCCCTGGCTGTGCGGTAACGCCAGCCGGGGTCCCTCTGAGGCCCTGTCGTTATTCGCCATAATACCTCAGCTGGAATGCCTGGCTATGTGCCGCAAACAGTTCCTCATCAGAACCCGACTTTCTCAGAGACACTGAGCAAGTGAGGATGGGCTATTACTGAAGGCAACGGCTACCACTTCAGAAGCCCAAGGCAGCCTCGGGGAGGTAAAGGCTGAGAGGTAAATAAAACGGTCACTTTCAATCTTATAAGCATCAAATACACTCATGTCTTCTGGGAATATGTTCCAGTTTTGGAACTAAACTTCCAAAAGTTGGAAGTTCTGAACCTTCAAATCAAAGACCCTGTTTGGTATTTTCTAAAGTCAGCACACACAAACTCTATTGTTCCTAGAGTTTTCATTGAGTTCAGGACAAATATTCTTGTGCAACTCTTTTCAACATATCCAGACAATTCATTTTAGCACATAACACAATGGGGAGGATATGCAGCCTGAGTATTTATTACGCAGTACAAAATTCAAAGTTTTGAGAGCGTTGGACGAAATAAATGGCACACAGTTCAGTTTATCTTCATCACTGCAATATCTACAGGGTTTACAGTTTTTGTTGAAGCCTGATATGCTAGCCTTGCCAAAAATTCAGTGTGATGATTTTAGAAACTAAAAAAATATTTTAACCAATAAAAATGTAGGGGTTTATATTGGTTCAGTTATTTTAACACTCCCAATTTTAGAAAACACTATGTGACAACATTAGGTCTGTTTTATAAGAATAATAAAGGCCACCATTACAATGGAATGGAATTGAAAATGAAATGGAACGGAATAGAACAGAACAGAATTCTTTATTGGCCAAGTATGGTAAGACACACAAGGAATTTGTCTCCTGTGCAGAAGCTCTCAGTGTACATAAAAAACAACAGAATAATAATAATCATAATAATGATACCAGTAAGAGAAGATAGTAGAAAAGATAATAGTAACTATACTATGTGGGTAAATATCCAGAGCCATAACACAGTCTGTGGGAATTTTATGTTTATCAGAATGATAGCATGCGAGGGAAAAAATTGTCTTTGTGTCTAGCTGTTTTGGCATGCAATATCCTATAGCAATATCCTATATCCAGTTTATTCCCAGGATGAAAGGAGTCTATACATATTTACAACTCATAGATATTATAAGTTGCAAATATCCACAGACATTCATTATGTAAATAATATTGTAGATACTATGACAAGGTATAGTAATAAATATATATATTTATTACTATAATTATATATATATATATAGGTCTTTGGTTATTTATATATATATATATAGGTCTTTGGTTATTCGGGTCTTCTCCCACTTACGTGGGAGAAGACCCGAATAACCAAAGACCTACATACAAACACCCGCGAAAACCTAAGAAAACGTATGTATATATATATATATATGTGTGTGTGTGTTTAATATTTCGGGTTTCTTCCTGTGTAATTGTGGATATATCCCTAAAAGGGTAGAAGCGACGTTTCGACAGAATCCCATCTGCCATCATCAGGCTTATGTCAGCAGTCATTTTGTACTAACTGCCGTTGGTATTTCAAATCTGGTGCTGGTATTCTGGGATGGCTCCACCTTTTCATTCTGATTGGTTGGGAGTCCCAGTATGTGTTTATTGGCTTGGCTTCGGGTGTATGGTCGGTTTTTCTCCACTAGGTGGCATTAGTTAGTTACACATTTATTTTCATATTATTTGCACAAAAGCAACCTTCATTCTCACCTGCTATTTCAAGGTCTGCCTGATCAAAGACATGCTATGTTCCAAATTCAGATTTGAACAAAGCTCCTTTGCCTACCTTTATCTTAGCGGTGTACTCTCCCCTGCCACCAAAAAGGCCCAGGCCACCAAGCAAGAGATCAGTATCCGCGCAAAAGCGAATGGCTTCCACGGAGTGGGCTGAGTAACCCCACCCTCCTCCATGACCTAAGAAAGAAAGAAAAGCAAGTGGTCACTCAACCATCCACAGGGACATCCTGGCAAGAGGGAAGGAGGGGAAAGGATCAGCAGCTGAGAAAGCGAGGGTTACTTTCAAATCTGTTGACGATACTGTAGTCTTCCTTGGAGTAGACTTTCATTACCGCGTGACTCTCCTCTTCTGTGTTCATCACGCCCATTTTTAAATCCTGCATGGCTGCCAAAGTGTCAAGGCAACCTTTAGACATAAAGGAAAAGAGTGAATAGAGTTAGATCACATCCATCCAAATGGAACAGCGTGAACAGGTTAACAAAGCGTAATCGTTCAGATGTGAGTTGGGGAGCACCTGGCATGCAAGGCAGTAAATCTGGCTATTTAAAAAAAATACCAAAAGGAATTAAACACTTTTCAAATTATTTGTGCTGTATAAAACTGTACAGCTATAACTGTGGGATTAGAATTTCTCCAGGTCAACATGCTTGGGTGATTTATATTTATTAAGACATTTAATATCTATCTGACAGCACAGCCCTTGAATGTATGTACCAAGCCTTCAACTATAAAAGCATTAAAAAAAACAAAAAACAAGTCGACCACACTGACTATCTTGTGCAGTGACAGTTATGATGGTGCTGAAAAAAATAACTTTGCAACTAAGGTGTGCATTTATAACTTTCACAGCATCTGTCTCTCTCAGTCATGTGTTTGGCATTATAGTCAATTAGTATGTGTTGTCCTGTACCTGACACTTTTTCTTTCGTTTTCCCCTGACTTGCTGAGTGGAGAGTTTAAACAAGCTACCGTAGCTCTTTTGACAATCCCTCCTGTGTCCCTTGCAAAGCAGAGATTGGAGAGGAAGGGATTACAAGAGAGTAAGCAAGCATACCATATAGGGAATAGCCATCAAAAGGAATGTGATAGCAAGCTACACAAACAGGTGTCAGCACATTCTTTCGATGTGCATTCCCACTGCGTCCCTGATTACTTTCTTATAATCACTTCCTTTGCAATAAAAATAAAACATAAATACAAACGTTAAATTGCTAATTAAAGCAGCAGAGGAAATGGCATGCCAAAGGAACAGGACAGCTGAAGTAAAATCAGAAGCACAGGTCCAATCATGTGATTTTTCCAGATAGCGTTAGCAACCACACCGTTTAGCAACAGAGTCGATGGTTCCAATTGTGGTCACTAAACGAGGGCTATCTGTATCGTTCTTACAGTTAATAAAGCTATTCTCGCAATAATGTTTGCTATTTTGCTAGTTATTTGAGGTGGATCATTCATACCGAGCATGTGCAAAGCTGCGTGTGATCTTGTGGTAAGAGCTTTGGATCCTGTTGGAAGAGCCAGTTCTGGACTGAGAATGCTGCAACGGGACTGTGTGTCCGGAGCGGAGGGAAGTCTGGAATCAGCCACAACGGAGTTGTAACTCCACAATTCTCTTGTATTTGGTCGAAACCTGATAAAAATAATAAGATGCGATACTTTTCAAGCTGTTACTATTACCGCGGCTTGATAAACTCAAAGAAATGAATTTCAGATTAGAGGTTGCAACTTCATGTTCCTCATCCTGCAATGGACAGGCAGAATGGGTCTTATTCTAGAAAATTACGAGAGAATGAAGACAAACATTCTATCTCTCCAGCAATACAAATTCTACTGAATGTATAAAATGTGTAACTTCAAAGACTTACTTTACAACAAATGTGGGAAAGGAACTATAAATTAACAATGTCCACTGCATACATGGAAAACCAATTTAAAATGTTTTATAGATGGCATATGCTGCCAGAGAGGTTAGCAAAAATGTTCAAAGACAAATCAGCTAAATGTTGACAATGTCATCAGCTACCAGGATCTTATTATCATATGTGGTGGACATGTCCAGAAGCAAAAAATTATTGGAATAAAATTAAAACATGGTTGGAAGAGATGATACAGTTACGTATTGAATTTAAACCAGAGCTGTTCCTATTGGGTATTCTTCCAGAAAAGATTAGTAAGGAAAATACCTTTTTGATTATACATGTAATAACAGCTGCAAGAATTGTTTATGCTCAAAATTGGAAAGCAGAGAAAATACCTTTGGAAGAGGAGGTGATTAAAAAAATTACGGATTGTGCAGAAATGAATAGATTGACTTTGATGATTAAGGATAGGGACAAGATAGAGTATTATAGGATATGGAACTGTTTTTATCATTGGTTGGAAAAGAGATATAAAAGATAAAAGTTTTATGATTATATTTAAAAATTCAATAGGCAGAATTTTGTCTTAGTAAGGAGATATTAAAATGGTTTGTATGAAGATCAAGATAGAAGAAATTTCCTTTTTTGGAACAAGAAGAACGACCGAAGATAACACCAAGATGTCACAGGGAGGGGGCAACTGATGTACTAAATGTTTGTTTGTTTTTATAAGAAATAATAAAAAGTTCTATTAAAGAAATGTGTAACTTCAGGAAGGCTGTCTTTAGATTAAGGCTGAGTAGGCAGTGCCCTAGGGGTGCCAAAGCTGAGGGGGAAGCAATGTCGCCCTTCCTTCCAAATTATTCTAAAAATGCAAATCTTTGCATTGGCAGGAAGAGGCACCATCAGTCATTGTGTCCTAGGGGTGCCAATTACCCTCCAGCTGGCACTGGCTCCATCTCAACATAAAGGTTGCCATCTGAAGTGTGTGTATCAGAAAATAAACCCTACTGAACTCAAGATCCTGCACGAAAGGCAGGATATAAACCTAACAAAGAAATATGGGTAGTCCTTGGCTTACAACAGTTCATTTAATGACCGTTCGAAGTTACACACTGAAAAAAGGGACACGGCTGTTTTTCACACCTAAAACCATTGCAGCATCCCTCTGGTCACACCATTAAAATTCAGATGCTTGGCAATTGCCTCACATTTATGATAGTCCTGGGATCACATGATCCTCTTTTGCGAGCCTTCTGACAAGCAAAGTCAACAGGAAAACCAGATTCACTTAACAACCATGTTACTGATTTAGCTACTGCAGTGATTCCCTTTAACAGCTGTAGTAAGAAAGGTCATAAAATGGGGCCACGCTCACTTAACAAATGTCTCGCTTAGCAACAAAAATGTTGAGCTCAATTGTGGTTGTAAGTTGAGGACTACCTGTAAACGTGATTTACTGGCAAAAGAACGAGAAGGAGTTAGGCTATTGTGCAAATTGCAGATGAGCCCTACCCCCATTTGTGCATCTTCTAGATTTAGGGAGAGAATATTGCTAGGGAATATCTGCAGCAGGAATGAATAGAACAAGGCCAACAGAACAGCTAAAATTCTAAATTCTCCCGTGATTTGCCACCTCTTTTTTCATGGCATGATTTTCATGGCATGAGAGGCATGATTTTCAAATGCCATCTCTTCTAGCATAGACAATCTCCTTTTAACTTTTCACATTCACATTCACATTATCTCCCTTGACACTCTGCCAAAGACCTACTTGGCAAAGCCACACAGAATCTAGAATCAAACAGTGATGCCGACTGGGAACAGAATTAACAACGTTGCTTTCCTGCAAAGTGCCCATGTGCCTTTGCTCCTCTTTTAAGCCTTATGGGAGAGGCCAATCATCTCCAGGCTTTACTCCCGAGTCGTCCCTTTAGTTTTAACTGTTCTTGCTTTCTGGCAGCTCTGAGCATACGTGCACTAGGAACAGCTCCTCCTGTTCCTCTGCCTCTCTGATTTCCGACTCTGGAGGCTCCGGAGTCCGCACATAACTCCCAGATGGCCCTGGCCCCATCTCTGCCTCCGATGCAGAGCCCTCGTCCGGGCCTTCCCCAGACTCCAGGACTGGCCCAGGTTCCTCCCCAGCCTCTTCACTGTCTGACTCCACTGCCAGATCCGCAGGCTGCTGGCGGACCACAACACCCTTAGTGAAGGATTCTCCCTTCCTTCTTCGTTTTTCCAATTTTTCTCATTCTCCGTGTCTTTCTGCACTTTTCTCCTTCATCATGCACCCTTTCTTGTTACCCTATGAGCTCATCCGTATTCCCTTTTCTTTAAGCAAGAAACATTTCAAGGGCAAATACGCTGATGTTATCTCCTTATAAATGCTGGTTAAGGATTGCTGTTAATTAAAAAAAAAAAAGGAAAGGAAAGATTCATCATTCCAAAGCAGGATGCATTGGTCCCAGATTCACTAAACTCGCTTTTGAAAAGTTCTTCTCCTGCCCTGCAGTATTTTATTTCTACCCCTGCCAATAGGTAAAGGTAAAGGTTCCCCTCACACATATGTGCTAATCGTTCTTGACTCTAGGGGGCGGTGCTCATTTCCGTTTCAAAGCCGAAGAGCCAGTGCCAAAAATGCAAGTAAAAAAATATCTTCTGAAATTCTGGCTGGGATCTTAAAGGTTCATCCTGAGGAAGTATTTTGTAGGATTGACAGAGTTTATAGAATAAACTCCTGGATTGCAAAGCAAAGGCAATTGCCAAGAGATGTGGTGATTTATTTTACAGACAAAGAAATAAGAAATAACATCGTGCAAAAATCTTTTAATTCTACTCTGCATTTGTTTGGAAGAAAGATTTGGATATACAAAGAGCTACCACCTAAGATGTTATTGGAAAGAAAGAAATTTGGTTTTCTGGTGACTGAGCTTAAAAAGAGAAATATTATATTTAAGTGGGATACTCCAGTTGGTATAATATTGAGATATCAAGGAGTAAGATATCAATTAAATACTGTTGAAAAAGCGGAAGAATTTTACCAAAAATTTTTGAAAATGAGTTCAACATTTTTATGCACAACACAAGATAAGCAGAAGGAGTTGGAAATAAAGGAAAAATATCGAGCTACAGAGGCCTCTGTAGATGAATTGCCTTTGGATTCTTTAGATACCTCAGCTGGATTATCCACAAATAAAAGAGATGTGGCATTGGATTCTAATGTGATGATTCATCAAGTCACAGACAAGCATGGAAATCAATCAGTTGATACACAACTTATAGAAAAGAAATATGAGTCACAAAAGCAAAACCAACAAGATCAAGCTATAAATCAGAATGAAAACCGATCAGTCGATATACAACTCGTAGAAAGGAAATTAGGATGGAGATCAAACCCACAACAAGTCAAGAAAAAAAGAAATAGATCTCACAAAAACAAAAATTTCTAAATTAGGCAACAGTGAAGCCAGTTATTTAAAAGATGACTGAATACATGAAAAGATAGTTGAGGCGAAGTATTGGTCAATATTATCCTGAGGAGAGTGACAGATCTCTGCAGTGCTGTAATTTTGGGATGTGAAAAGGGCCTTAAATTGTTGGATTGGAATTATCCATTTTGGATTTATTTTATTTTTATTTTTTTTGATAAATATATCATGCTTATCCTGAGCTATATGGCAAGAGAGCTATGCTGGGGCATGCAGAAGATCTGGTTGTTACCCCATTATGATGGTGGGAATTAATAATCCTGAAGAAATCCAGATATTATATGGAATACAATTATAATGTCACTCGGGTGGTTGTTTTCCTTTTTTATATACATGGAGATATTTATTGTTGATGGGGGCAGATGATAACTGAGGATTTCTTGAACATTCTGTTGCAATCAGGATGCTATGTTACCCTAATATGGGCGATGGAGTTAACAATCCAGTGGAGAGACATCAAAGAAGATATTATATTATATGGATTATAAGTTTAAAGTCATTGATTTTATCTATATAAGGGAATATTTTTTTTAGTAGGGTGGGCAGAAGAATAAAGATATTAAGAATTGTTATGTATGCTAATTTTGTAGGAAAGTGGGTGGAGATAGGTTAGTTTATTGATTGTTTAGTTTAAGAAAAGGGATGTTTAAGAGATACATTTATGGGAGTGGAGGAAATGGATAGAGCTGAATAAATGTTAAATTAAGATTTATTATATAGCTTTTTAGCAGAAGGTTGCTTTGAAATGTTATATTAATATACATTAAAGATTAAATGTTAAAATAGGATTTATTATATAGTCTTAAAGTGGAAGGTTGTTTTGAAATGTTATATTAATATATAGATATATGTATGGGGGAGGAGAAAAAGGGCAGATTATTGTTAAATTGGGAGTTAAAATAATGTTATTATGCTAAACTAGAAGTTATTATACAATGTTACAGTAGAATGTTATTTTGAAATGTATGGTAAAAGGGGGATGTAATAATATTATTAGAAAGAAAGGGTCAGTATTTGAGGGATGGAGTAAGGGGATGGTAAAATATTATATAATCTGTTACGAAGTTGGATTTTATTTTGAAGAAGTCACAGGGGGACGGGTGGTGAGGGGGGGGGGTTAGGGAGGAGGGGGGAGAAAAAAGGGGGGGAAATTTGTATTTGAAAAACTTTTTCAATAAAAAATAAATAAATAGGGACCACCTTTGGTGGGAAGGTAACAGTGTTCCGTACGCCTTTGGCGTTTAGTCATGGAGACATGGTCATGTGGCCGGCATGACTAAATGCCAAAGGTGCACAGAATGCTGTTACCTTCCCACCAAAGGTGATCCCTATTTTTCTACTTGCATTTTTTACATGCTTTCGAACTGCTAGGTTGGCAGAAGCTGAGACAAGTAATGGGAGCTCACCCCATTACACAGCACTAGGGATTCGAACCACTGAACTGCCGACCTTTCAACAAGCTCAGTGTCTTAGCCACTGAGCCACCGCGTCCCTCACCCCTGCCAATACTTACCGCCAAATGACATCATAAACAGGATCTAGACACACGCCAAAGCCCTGAAGATCCTCCTGTTCAGAATCATTAAACGTCTTACAACTTCCGTCAACTTTGTTTATCAAAAGACACTTGAATGGAGGGGGCTCCGATATGGAAGCTGGAATCAAGCCTGAGAAACACATAAGTGAAAGTCAGATATTTAGCCGTTTATTCGGTCTCTTAAATGACCAAGTCATATTAAGAATAATATTCACTGCATTTACCTGAGCTGAATTTAAGAAGCTTCCCCCATCCCAAAGATAATTAAAAGAGGGGGAAAAAAGGTTACGATAGGCGCACACACATATTCTTCTATTCTCCTCTTGGCCACTCAGCCTGCACACACTGACACAAACCACATTCCAACAAAAGACCCCCCCATAAGTAGCAATCTTAATTAATTAGGGGTTTTGTGTGTTAAGAGTGTGTATGTGTGGCCTTTGAATTAACTGTCTGGACCAGACCTGTAATTTTCTTGGCAACGTTTTTCAGAAGCGGCTTGCTCTGGCCTCCTTCTTGGACTGAGCCAGAAGGACCAGCCAAGGTCACCCAGCTGGCTTTGTTTCTAAGGAAAGATTGGAACTCATGGTCCTGATTTCCAGCCTAGTGCCTCTAACCATTACATCAACTGGTTACCCTGATTAAAATTGTTGCACATCAAAAGTTAGGCCTGCCTAATATAAATTCAGTGTGTGCCTCTCCTCTCCTCTCTCCCTTCTCCTCTCCTCTCCACACCCTCCCCCCTCCCCTCCCCCTCCCTTCTCCTCTCATCTCCCCTCCTCTCTCTCTTCTCCTCTCCTCTCCCTTCTCCTCTCCCCTCCCCTCTCCTCTCCCCCTTCACCTCTCCTCTCTCCCCTCCTCTTTCTCCCTTCTCCTCTCCTGTCCGTCCCCCTCCCCCCTCCCTTCTCCTCTCCTCTCCCCTCCCCTCCCCTCTTCCTTCTCCTCTCCTTTCTCCCCTCCCTCTCCCCTCCTCTCTCCCTTCTCCTCTCCTCTCGTCTCCCCTCTCCTCTCCCTTCCCCACAAATAGTCCAATTTTTGTGATGGAGATCTCCATCTATTGAAACTCCCATTTTGCAGAAATATCCATCTGCATGAGGAGCCATAGCTATAGACCTGTGATGGCGAACCTGTGGCATGCGTAGCCGTATCAGTGGCCACACGAGCTCAGTTCAGGCGCGAAATAGGCTGTTTCCTGACACTGGAGGGCCTCGGGGCTGTTGTTTTTTGCTGTCCCCAGCCTCCAGAGCCTCTCTAGGAAGTTGGCAAACAGGTCGTTTTTGGCCTCCGAGGGGGGTGGGGAAGGCCGTTTTCGCCCTCCTCAGACTCCTAGAGAGGTTCTGGAGGCTGGGGACAGCAAAAAACGGGCCTTCCGGTCCCACCGGAAGTTGGCAAACAGGCCATTTCTGTCCTCTGGAGGACCTCTGGGTGGGTGGGGAAGACCGTTTTTGCCCTCCCCAGACTCCTAGAAAGGCTCTGGAGCCAAGTGAGAGAGAAAAATGGACCTACTAGGCCATCACGTGCCAGGAGCGGGTGGGAATGGGGGGGTTGCACGCACATGCGCGGGGGCGGGCGCATAGACTTATGAGTGTGGGCACGCTGGCGCGCGACCCCCCCCAGTCCCCTCCCTCCTGGCACATGATGACAAAAAGGTTAGCCATCACTGCTATAGACTCTCCCACACAGACAATGTGGCAAGGGCAACAAGACTGTGCCCCATAACCTTGAAGAGAGGGCAGCAAAAGAAAGATTCCTTCCTTTCATTGGCCCCTCTGCCAGGTCCATCTGCACTTCCCACTCCCAGCTCACTTTTAAGTGCTGCTGCAGCTTTGCAAGGCAACCCTGGTCCTTCCTTCCCATCCATCACTCCTCTCCCCCATCACCACACACCAGGCTCCCCAATTTGAGAAAAAATCCCTTCTTCTTGGCTTTGAGGGAGTCAACGCATCAGCTAGAAATGAATGGTTTCCCTGAGCTACAGCAGCTAACAAGCCTCTTGCCTATGATATGCCGGCTGGCAAAAATCTCCGATGTTGCAAGCACATGAGAGTTGATAAGAGCTTCGTCAATCCGAAGGAAAGTCTGATCCCCGCTGGCTCCAACCCAGGTTGCCTTGCGTCCATACTTGGAGCCCACGTTAGGCACTGCTGCTGGCTTTGCGTTCCAGTAAGGAATGTCCAGAATGGGTCTGCCAAGCTGCCCTTTCTGAAAGGGCAAATTGGAAAGGAAAAAAAGAATAGAAAATTAAACATTATAAGGCGCTCAAGTGTTGAAGACTAATTCTCAGATTTGTCAGCTGTGGCCCCTGCAAATGTTTCATTAAAAACCTCCATTAACTATATGTGCTTTAGCTTCAGCAGTCTGAATATCAATGGATGTTCTATGACATACTAAGAGCCTATAGTATTAATTATTAGTATTCAATTGTAATTTGCTTCTGCCTTAGCAAAAGCAAGAAACAGACTCCTTGTCCCCAAAAAAGCCTCTTTATTTACTTCTTGTGAATTAATGGTATTCACCCACCGAAAGTCAAGGCAAGAGTCCTTCAAGGAGTTAACTGTAGTAACAAACCTTATCAGTTCCTTACAATAATTGCAAGGCTGTGAGCTCCCAGCCCAAAGGCTGCAAATTAAGTTCTGGCAAGCAGTCTTTGTGACACGAAACACAATGAGCAAAATCTTTAGAAATACGAACTGTTGTCTCCTATGCAACCACTCTCCTTTCCTTCTATTTATTCCCCAACCAGGGAGGGGCCATTCAGCATCCATGTGTGCTTTGCTTCCCAAGTTGACTCCTTGTTCTCCGTTGTTCACCCCTCCTAACAGCTCTGCTCATACGTGTATCTGGAAGAGGCCCCAGCGTTCTTCATCCTCACTCATATCAGCCTCCAAAGGCAGCTGCCTCTCTGGTGGCTGGGAAATGTTGGACAGCCCTGGCTCTATCGCTGTGTCTGACACAGAGCATCCATCAGAACCTTCCTCAGACTCCAGAACTGGCCCAAGTTCTTCCCCAACCTCCTCATTGTCCAAGTCTGCCACCAGCTCCACTGGCGGATGGCGGGCCACAACACAATTCATGCTTATATGAATTGATTGGGGATTGTTAAGGATTAGACTCAGAGGTGGGTTTCAGCAGGTTCTGACCAGTTCTGGAGAACCAGTAATGGAAATTTTGAGTAGTTCGAAGAACCGGTAGTAAAAATTCTGACTGGTCTCGCCCCTATTTATTCTCTGCCTCTCGAGTCCCAGTTGATCGGGAGGAAATGGGGATTTTGCAGTAACCTTCCCCTAGAGTGGGGTGGGAATAGAGATTTTACTGTATCCTTCCCCTGTAGTGGAGTGGGAATAGAGATTTTACAGTATCCTTCCCCTGCCACGCCCACCAAGCCATGCCACACCCACCAAGCCACACCCACAGAACCGGTAGTAAAAAAATTTGGAATCTACCACCGATTAGACTCAATGAATCTGAATTTGGCCGATAATGGGTTGGGGACTCATTTCTAATTGAAAAATTATGTCTCGAATCCCTCCAGTTTTAAACATTAACAACAACCTTAAATTTAACATTGTCCCACCCCAGAGTCAACAAGTTTCTCAAAAGATAGAGAAACATTTTGCATTAAGCGACTGGTTTGGACAAGGAAAGTCATTTTAAGGAAAAGTGCTTACAGAGAAACTTCCAAAGGTAAAAACTTGTCCATCCATCAACAGAACAGCCGTGTGGTTGCTGCCTGCGCTGACCTGGGTGCAGGGTCCTGGTAATGCTTGCACTAGAGTGGGACACCCCCTTAATTTAAAAAAAAAAAAAGCAACTGTAAATTCATCCATTCTTGTGTACCAATGCACAACAGGAAACTAGTCAAATCTGAAATGACACAATTAGAATAACTAACAACCTCTTGGATTTGGGGAGCAGGACAAGGAAAGCACTTAAACTATGCAAAAAATGAATGAACCACATTCAATATTTGAACAGCTTAAATGTTTTTCCTTGATCTGCTCCATTAAGCAGGTGTCCATTCCTGGTGGATCTGAGTTGACCTCCAAAATGGTAAGCGGGACCAGTTCTTGAAGAGCTGGGATGGGGAATGACTAGGAATACCAGGTTTCCAAATGGGAAACGGATGATCTGGTCAACGTAATGACTTGCTTAAGGGCATCACTTAGCAACTGAAATTGAGTCCCAATTGTAGCTCTAAATTGCCAACTTGTATAAAAGTTAAAATATCTGTGGTAATAACAGTGATGAAGGTGATAATGTAAAGATCATGACCAGGCCATCAGATTCTAGCCATGCTTTCCTAACAAATTAATAGGCGGTAATGATAATCCAGAAACAGAGTGGCAGAGTGGCCTAGAGGTGAACACGCTCGCCTTCCATTCGGAGGTTGAGCATTCAATCCCAGGCAATGGCAGATGTTTCTCTATCAGAGAAAATATCTGCTACGAACTCCCTGTAGGCATCAGGAAGGGCATCCGGCCAGTAAATGCTCAGCTCCATCTAGTTGCCCCAACTCTATCCCGAATTAGGAGATTACAGGATCGTAAAAAGGGAGTCTTAATGACAATCCAGAAACAGAACAATGAGACAGCATCGAAATCTCAAAGTCTTATTCTGCAAATAAAATAAACCAATGCAATTCCCCCCTTCCCCCACCATTAAAATTTCCATATGTATAGTGAAATACTGACATACCGAGAATTCACATCTCCATGCCCAAGCTGACCATGCTGACCATATCCAAATGTGTAAACATCTCCGTTCTCCATTAGAACAACTAGGGAATAAAATGGGAAATCGATGAATATCCTCATTAACCAAGCTTCACATCATGAATTCATCACTGCAAAGAGTGGCCTGAGTCCCTGATATATAAATATACTCAAGTGGATAAAATTGACTCCTATGAGAGATGATACCCAGGTTCTGGCCATTTGGACTCTGGGGCTACCCACGACTCTAGGCTCATATGCAAGCCACCCTTTTTTTACACATATAGACCCAAAGACTTGCATACTTGTGTGATCCCCACCAGGTTTCAAATTCTTCTCTGACAAAATACAGGAAAAAAAAATTTAATTCCTAAATCGATGTGATAGAAAGGCTGTACCCGAGTGATGAAATCCACAGCTAACTTGTATCGCTCGAAGATCGCAATCGAAGTGGACGGTCCCTGGAGGGTAGGTGGTGATTTTGCTGGCATCTTTCTCACTCCTATCTCCGCTTCCATCTACAAATGTAAAACATGAGAATCTCCCATTCTTGTCTCTCAATGAGCTTCACACTCTGTAGCATCAAATCACATGGTAAGAAGAGGCAAATCCTAATATTCTAACTAGAAGAAACAGGCAATAGAGTACTTGGATGCTGTCATTGTTAAACATGAAAAATAACTGCACCTCAGATTTATCAGATTACAATGACAAATCAGAATATGAATTTGAGTTTTAGTAGATAACCAGACTGGAATTTTTAAATAATGTTGTCTTTTAATCTTCTCCCAACTTAATAGCAAAAACTCTCATATATAATGTCTTCTAAAATACCCTCGTGTTTTTGTGCCCTTGTACCATAAAAAAGTGTGCCAGCCCAACAAGTTATGTCCTTCTAAAATCAACAATCTAGTATTTCTTAACATTATCCATTCTTTAATCCACATCAAATTTGTTGCTTGGTAATATAATTCCCAATCAGGCAAACCAAAACCTCCTCTTATTCTAGCATCTTGCAACAGTTTCAATTTTATCCTCGCCTTTTTACCCTGCCAAATGTATTTTAACATTAGGTATACATATATAATACTCAATGCAAACAATAACAAATCACAGAAGTCCTGGTTTCTCTTCAAGTAAATAACGCTTAAAAGTTTTTAACAGAATTTAAGACAATACAGTATTTACTGTATTGTTTTAATAAAACAGTAAAGACATTTCTTCAAAAATTTATTTGAATATCCGAATGACAAGCATAAGCTCTAAAATTTGCTACAAAATGGACTGAGGATCACTACAAATAATTGTGGAAAATCACCATTTATTTTTCAGACCGTGTTATTTTTGTAATTCATATTTTTCTTAAAAAGGGTATTTCAAAACAAGAAAAAAATGAAGATAAAGAATAAGGTTTTTTTTTAAAAAAAATCACAATTTTATTTCAAAGGTTGCCTGGGTGAATTAAAACCCGAATACAATTGAAACAAAAATTCAATGGATCAATATTCCATTATCATCTTTGGGGCAAATTTCATCAACGTATTCTTTCTGTTCTTTCCCATTGTTCCTCAAAGGACACACATAAAATCTAATAATACAAAATTGGGGTGGAGTGGAGGAGTGAAAGAAAAGGAACCCCAATGTCTAACCTCTCCCTTCCTCCAGTCTGTGCCTTCTGTTCACACGCTGCCTTTTCTCTTCTTGTCTCAGCTGGAGATGTTCCTCAAGGTTAACGCCGGGCACAGGAACAGCTGCATCAGGAAAAGGGAAATCCATAACGTACACTATACTTGTGTTTCCCACACCTGGTTAAATTACCCCAAATTAGGTAAAAGGGATTTTTCTTTGGGTAAAGACCGCTGGGACCTATTGCCCAATCACCATGGAGACATTTAAATAACGGCTTTCTGATAGATGGATCTGGATCATGAAGGAAAACTTTTGGGAAGCACTGCTGTGTATGGTAGCACCCTCCCCCTTCTCACATACTGTGTTTCCCCGAAAATAAGCCCTCCCCCGAAAATAAGCCCTCCCCAAAAATATTTAAACGCATGCACAACCGGTCCCCGCCATTTCCTCTCGTTAGGGTTAGGGAGACAGAGCTGGAAATCAGGAAAGACAGCAAAAGGAGGCCCTGAAATAAGGCCAAGCACTTATTTCAGAGTTCAAAAAATATAAGATAAGGTCTTATTTTCGGGGAAACACAGTAGGTGCCCCTCAGTTTAATATTTTATTTTATTTTATTTTATTATTTTATTTTATTATTTTATTTTATTGTTTTATTTTTTATATTTTATTTTATTTATTTATTTTATTATTTATTAGTTTATTTTATATTATTTTATTTTTTATATATTATTTTAATTTTTAATCTTACCTTACCTTACCATTTCATTTCATTTTTTAACTGCCCATCTTACAAGGTAACTCTGGGCGGTTTACAGTATTAAAAAGATAAAATATTACAAAACCTATACACAATAAAGAATATAAAATACTCAACCCTAACTAAAAGATGGGGCAGGGCCTGTTCAAATAAAGGGGTGAGCTACGACTAGATCTGAAGGGGTGCTTTTCCTTTCCCTAGTTAGGCATCATGCTGTTTTACAGTAAAAATGTGAAATGATTACTTGAAGAAAAGTATATTTGGAGCATTTAGAACAAAATGCTGTAGAAGGGATCCACCTGTCCACTTTTCTCTTTCCCCTCAATTGCTGAGGGAAATTGCATCCGGCCGTTTTGCAGTCAAATTGGGATGGCCTCATCTTGGCATCCAGGGGATCTCCAAAGAGTAAATTGATGAAAGTCCCATTGATTTAATTTATTTATATATATATTTCATATTTCTTAACATCTTCCTCTGGTACCTTACTAAGAGTAAAAGTAAGATTACCAAACAGGGAACCCAAGAGAATCCAAAGATCTTTTATGAGAGATAATTTTGGAGCATTGTATTTTTATACTTTACTAACGGGGGGAGGATGACATAAAAATTTTTGACTGTTGAAGTAAATGGTGTAAGGAAGGCAAGGTTTCATTTTTCCTAGGAAAATCTTTTTGGAACAACCAAAAGTTTTTCGCCGCTTGGATGGTTTTCTAAAAGCCACCCTAGTTCCCAGTTGGGCTTGCTTACCCAGCAAGAGGTCCAGCGGGATCATCTCTTTGACCGCATCGAGGATTCCCCGTTGCCGGGCTTCCTGCCCATCCAGCTCTCTGGCACAGGCTTTGCAACAACCACACACAGCACAGCCGGACTCCCCCGAGCCACAGCCACAGATCCTGCAGGAGCAAAAGGCCTCGTTTGTACTATGAGCCAGGCAGAGATCAAAGGAAAATGGAAAACAGCAGCTTAGGAGATCGGAGAAAACCCCATCATGGCCATAATGGATCTGAGCTCCATCAAGCATCCATTCGAAGAACTCTCTCCCCCCAACTGCACAATTTGTCACATCTATGAATTGCCTGGTCCAGAAGAACAAAGGTGAAGAAAGTAAAAGAGTCCCTGTGCGTTTTACTCCACTAGTCATAACTATTTAGGGGGTATGCTCATCTCTGCTTCTAGGTCACTGAGCAAGTATTGTCCAAGAGGTTTCCCGTGGCCATGTGGCCAGCATGAGAACGCATCACAGCAAAGAGGTGCAGTAAAACACAGATTGCCGTTACCTTCCCACTGAAGGTAGGTATTTATCTATTTATCTACTTGCATTGACATGCCTTTGAACAGCTAGGTTGGAAGAAGCAACCTTCCAACCTAGGCAAGTGATGAGGCAAGTGATGGGAGCTCACTCCGTCAAGGTGTGGTAGGACTCAAACCGCTGGAGTGCAAACCTTCTCCAGTGTCTTTTAAGCCACTGAACCACCGCGCCTCTCCCAAAAAAACATCAACCAAAAAAACCCAAACCTCACAATATTGCTTCTTCAAAGATGCTGAAGCCCTTTACTTTATTATGTAACCAAGCCCCAAAAGCATGCCAAAGCAATGTGTCACTAGCCTAATTCTGCCAGGCTTCCCTGTTGCCTTCAGAAATGGCTGATGTTCTGTAGAGTCCTAACTAAGTTAATGTTCCTGTGCCATTTTCTGCACCCCAGGGTCAGATAAATCTCCTCCTGGACAGGCTGAGCACATGGTAGAATGGTGCCCCTTTCCCGACAGCTTAATTTTGGAAAGCACGTTGGAGTTAATCACCTTGAAGTTCTATTTCATTTCACTGGACATTCAATTAATCTACTAGGTCTGTTTTTTTTTTTCCTGAATGGGCTCCAAAACCACTGAACATCGATGCTGCGTTTGAATCCAAGTATGGATTTCTCACTCAGGTTCTGGGAAGAGCTTATAACTCTGCAATTTAGAACATTAATGGTTGCCTGAATTAATTATATCCTATTCTAAAAATATCCATCCCTACTTAGTTGAAGTAGGGTCCATAAAGCTTTTGGACACATGCCCTGTCTCTGGGAAAGATCATTAATTTTGATTAATCCATCTATGCATGACAGTTCCGTCATATAAACTTCCATCTGTTGTAGAAAAGGAAAACAACCACTAAATGAGCCATTTATAACCAAGAATAATTATGAATTGTTATAAAGTAACATAGGAGAAATTTCAAAGATTACTTATAAAATATTCTTCAATCACAAGATAGGCTCATGTTCTGACCCAGCTCCCCAAACACGACAAACCTTCTATATTTAAATCAATGATTCCTTTATTAGGAGTGCCAGCAGCCCCAGCAAAAAGGTGCTTTTCCAAAAGGCAACTGGATTTTCTTGTTTTGTTTTGTTTTCCTTAAAAAACATGTCACTTCTCAACCAAGAAGCTTCTTCAGTTCTGGATTAGAAGCTTCTTCAGAACTGAATGAAACATTTTTTTTTTTCAAAGAAAAAAAACCAAGGAAGTCCAACTGCTTTTTGGAAAAGCACCTTTAGAACAACCATGACCTGGATGTTTGAGAATCTCTACAGACATATAAAAACATCTGAAATTATTTGGCAGATACCTCTTCCAAATATTTGTTCAAGGGATTGATGGGTACCACAAAGAGGAGGATCAAAAAGAGAAGGTGTCCCTGTAGTCGCAATCGCCTCTGCCTCTACTTACCCTCCTGGCACCCGGTCAGGTCGGCCGCTGCTAACACAACTGGCTCCGTAGCCCGTGCAGTCCCCACACACGGTGCACACCATGCACTGCTCCAATTTCCATTTGTGCATTCCTGGCAGGCACATCATGGATTTCTCCTCTTTCTCGTCCAGCTCCTCTTCTAAGTCTTCATCCATGGCTGTGGCCATGTTCTCAACGCCAAAACCTTCTCAAGAGAAGAGAGACACAACTAGATTCCATCCAACCAGACTGTTCAAAAACAGTGCATTCCATTTTAGCAGATGCAGAAAATCATCTATGATCACTGGAATAGATCTAAAGGGAGCAATCTTCTCCCAGAGCCCAAAACCTCAACATCTGAGACTTCATGTTCAACCAAAATAAGTCTCCTTTCACGTAAAAATGTAGGAAAATGTGGCTTCTTCCAACAATTCACTGTGTTAAACCTTGATTTGAGCTAAACCCGAATTGTGACAAATATAGTTTATCTAATTGGTACATGTCTAAACCAAGGTTATAAAAGGACTCATTCTGGATTTAGCAGGCTCAGGGAGTGTGATTTGCACATCACATTACATTGAGAACTTCTGCACAGGAGACAAATTCTTTGTGTGTCTAATCACTATTCTATTTCTATTATTTCCATTATTCTTAATCCTCTCCTTCTTCTCTTTCTCCTTCTCCTTCTCCATCTCATCCTCCCCTCCCCTATCCTTCCCTCCCATATACTATCCTAGTAAGCCAGAAATTTGGCACTGCATCTCCAGGAAGGGCTCTGCATTATATTCTCAACTGTATTAATATCTGCAAGTACACTACAGAAAAGGAAATAGATATGCATTAACTAGAGATCTGTTAAAAAGTAAAATCATTAAACAATTTGAGACACAATCCTTCTTTACCATTAACGCCACAAGGCAGAGAGGAGGAAAAATGGAGGCAGCACTGACCTTTCCCCCCATGGCTCATGGCGCCGGTGTCTCGCCCACACTGGCCTTTGTTATTCACCCCAAAGGTCCAAACCTCTCCGTTCTTCATTAGCACGCAAGTGTGAGCTTTGCCCATGGCAACTTGTGTGGCGAAGTGGCCTTTCAAGTCAGTTATTAAACCTGTAAAATGAATACACACATTGGAAGAGTCAAAAATATTTTTTCCTAATTCTACAGTTCTAGGCTGCATAAACAGAGGGACAGAATCAAGATCACGTGAAGTGTTAATACCACTTTATAATGCCTTGGTAAGGCCACACTTGGAATACTGCATCCAGCTTTGGTCCCCACAATATAAAAAGATGTTGAGACTCTACAAAGAGTGCAGAGAAGAGCAATAAAGATGATTAGGGGGCTGGAGGCTAAAACATATGAAGAACGGTTGCAGGACCTGGGTATGTCTAGTTTCATGAAAAGAAGGATTAGGGGAGACATGATAGCAGTGTTCCAATATCTCATGGGTTGCCACAAAGAAGAGGGAGTCAAACTATCCTCCAAAGCACCTCAGGGTAGAACAATAAGCAATGGGTGGAAACTAATCAATAAGCATTTTAGAACTATGGAGAAATTTCCTGATAGTTAGAACAATTAATCAGTGGAACAACTTGTCTCCAGAAGTTGTAAATGCTCCAACACTGGAAGTTTTTAAGAAGATGTTGAATAACCATTTGTCTGAAGTGGTGTAGGCTTTCCTGCCTAAGCAGGGGGTTGGACTAGAAGACCTCCAAGGTCCCTTCCAACTCTGCTATTCTATTCTATTCTATTCTATTCTATTCTATTCTATTCTATTCTATTCTATTCTATTCTATTCTATTCTATTCTATTCTATTCTATTCCATTCCATTCCATTCCATTCCATTCCATTCCATTCTATATTCTATTCCATTCCATTCTATATTCTATTCTATTCCATTCCATTCCCATTCCCATTTCCATTTCCATTTCTATTCTACAGAACCCACATATACAGTTCCTAACTGTGTAAAGTTACTGACATCACAGATTAGAAAGTTGACAAGTGCTAGTATTAAAAGCTACCTTAAGAGGACAGCACATTTTGCAGCATTTTATATGGTTCTAGTAGGAAAATTTCCACTGTGTTAGTTTTGGATTATTTTAGCAGAATAAAAGTAAAGATAAAGATTTCCCCTGTCTTGTCATGACCAACTCTAGTAGTGGGAGGTGCTTATCTCAATTTCTTAGCCAAGAGAGCCAGCATTGTCCAAAGACATTTCTATGGTCATATAGCCAGCATAACTATACGCCGAGGCGCACAGAACGCTGTTAGCTTCCCACCAAAGTGGTACCTATTTATCTAATTGCATCTGCATGTTTTCAAACTGCTAGGTGGGCAGGAGATGAGGCAAGGAACGGGAGCTCACCCCATTGTGCAGCACTTGGGTCTCGAACACGGGCTCTCAGTTCCAACTGACAAGCTCAGTCTCTTTAACCACTGTAATTATTTATTCTCGTTACCAAAGCAAGTAAAAAGCAACAGTACAAACGCTTACAGGGTATCTAGTGAAAAGTAACTGCAGAGAGCATTCCAACCCCAACTTCTGAACATCTGCTTGAATGGCCAATGTCACAGGTTGACTGTTTTCTTTTTGCCATGTCCATCATATTACTGGTACGTGCTTTAAGACAGCAAAAAATTTCAACTTACTTGTATTATCGGAATAAATAGCATCTTTCCCAAACATGTAGAGTTCTCCGTCTTTGGAAACGACTGAACTACTTCCATTATTGCACGCGGTGTACACTACAATCTTTCCTTCCATTTTGATGATTTTTTTTGGCTTATAAGGTTTAGATTGCCGCCTGCTTTTGGCTTTAAAGAGAAAAGTAACGTTACAGCCGGTACGTTTTATCACAAAAATAAGCACATTTATCCAACGGCAGCGGATCTGAACTTGTGACTGCTTCTAGGTATTAAGTAACACTATGGCCAGAACAAGTAAAAAATAAACAAAGTGCTAGATATCTCTGACACCTTTTTCACTGGCATATCTGTCCATTTTTGTTCAAAATCAAAAGAATGGAAGTAGTGAGGTTGAGCAACATGGATCCTTTTTTAAAACATATATAGAAAAGTCATAAAGCAGGGATATCTGATCAGGATACCCCAATTAAACATCAAGACAGTTGAAAAGGTTCCAAACTAAAGGAAGCTGTGCACAGCCTGTCTCTTTGCATACGTAAACAAGAAAATGGATCTATAGCAATGTAGAATAATGTAGAATAGAATAGAATAGAATAGAATAGAATAGAATAGAATAGAATAGAATAGAATAGGCTAGGCTAGGCTAGGCTAGGCTAGAATAGAATAGAATAGAATAGAATAGAATAGAATAGAATAGAATAGAATAGAATAGAAGTAGAGAAGAATAGAGAATAGAATAGAATAGAGAATAGAGTAGAGTAGAATAGAGAATAGAACAGAATTAGAGTAGAGTAGCGTAGAGTAGCGTAGAGTAGCGTAGAGTAGAGTAGAATAGAATAGAATAGAATAGAATAGAATAGAATAGAATAGAATAGAATAGCATAGCATAGCATAGCATAGCATAGAAGCTGGAAGGGACCTTGGAGGTCTTCTAGTCCAGCCCCGTTCAAGCAGAAGAACCTATAATATATGTACATTATCTGCACTGCAGAATGAGTAATTTGTGCATTCATCACTAGTGCAACATTCAAATAAACAAATGCCTGCACAATCTAGTATTACTCCATTCCATGTCCATTTGAGCCAAGTAGAATTTTCTTAAAATTAGAGGGGGGTTTGATAGGAAAAAAAAACATTCACAGGAGAAGTAACTGGCGTCTGACAGCATCCTTTATTCATGCTTTATATACATAATATATATAAATATATATATGTCTATATATTTCTGCTACCTTCATTTTCATTTAAAATAGGCAGCATTTGCATAGTAATTCACACAGAGACCACGCCCCAATTCCCACCACGAGGACCCCTCCTCCAACGTACTTGATTCTCCATCTTCCCCTTTACTAGCCGAGCCTGTGAAAAATACGCTGCCATCTTCAGCCACAAGTAAAGCATGGGAGCCGTCGTGCCCCACTGAGAACTGAACAATCTTTGGAGACTTGGTGATGGGCAGCTCCACCCATTTCCCTGCCGAAGGTCCACCTTGTTTGATTCCAAGGCTCTGGTATTTGCCAGTGTAATAAATCTGGGGAAAAAGGTGGGAGAGGGAAGACCAAAGAATCACACTGGGATACCAAGAGGCTGATCGGTTTTTCAAAACAGACTTTGCTTTGATTTACAGGTGAGTCCTTGATTTACAACCATTTGGCTGGTTTAGTTTCCAAGTTGAAACAGCGCTGAAAAGGGGGACTTTATGATCATTTTTCATACTTATGACTTGTCTTATTTTGGGGAAAACATGGTATTTACTTGTGTGCTGAGTGGATTGCTGCGAACTCTAACATGGCTACTGTACTGCAGCCTTCCCATGATCAAAAAATTCGGATGCTTGGCAACTGGCATGTACTTTTATGATAGTTGCAGTATTACGTGATCCCTTTTTTTGTCCTTCTGAGAAGCAACATCAATGGGGAAGCCCGATTCACTTCACAACCGGGTTGCTAACTTAAAAACGGCAGCAATTCACTTAACAAATGTGGCAAGAAAAGTCGTAAAATGAGACAAAACTCACTTAACAAATGTCTCATTTAGCAACATAAATCCTGGGCTCAATTGTGGTTAAGTCGAGGACTGTCCAGCTGGCTTCTGACAAGCAGAGTCAATGGGGGAAGCCAGCTGCACTTAATGTCCACAATTCACTCAACAGTAGCAAAAAAGTCATAAAAATGAGTCAAAACTCACTTCGACGCCACCTTGCTTAGCAATTAAAATGTTGGGCCCAATTGTGGTCATAAGTCAAGGACTACCTGGTCTGATTTTTGTCCCTTTAATGTGGCACCAGAAATGAACATTTCATGTCAAATCACAATCCAAAGGACACCGTTCGGTACTAGTATTGTGTCTAATTCTCTGTCTAAAATGTTTTTCAATACCTTCCCACTAGCAGTTCTCATTAGTGCAAATTCTCTTCCAGCGCCAAGAACAGCTGACTCTTCGTCAAACCCTGTACCTAGGACAAAAACATCAATAATTAAAGTCATTTCTGCATCCAATTTAGATGCAATACTATGCCGGAAGCATTTAAACACAAAGATAGTAAATTATTTTTCCCCTTTTATTATAACTTCCTAAATCTTGATACACAGCTCTATTTCAGTGCAGAATTTAGTGCAACAATATTTATGTGATATGATTGTAAATAGTAAACATTTATGAATTTTGAAAATTAGAGGGGGGATAAAAAAAAAAGAAAATTTCCATCACTAACATTTTAGGATGCCAATATTGCAAACGTAACATTATGGTAAATTCTAATTAAGCCACAGCAGAAAGTCTGAAAAATCTATGAGCAGCAGGATTTTTACATGGCTCACTACACTTTCCTTATGAGATTAATTACATTCTACCAGGAAAACAGAAGCCCATAAAAATAATCAATGGATGGTAAACCGTGGAAAAATCAGTACCATTAACAACTGTGCAATTTCTAAAGATCTGTTTTTTGCATCGCAACATGTCCATTTCCCATTTTATTTCGTTTTTACATAAAGTGCATATGCTCCAGGACAAAAATGGGCGGAATGCACTGCTGTATTTTAAAATATGCAGCTCTTAGGTTTGTTTTCTATTTTAGGAAACTAATGTTTACTGCAAGTATGAACTGCCCCATTTTGTTATAATCTCCTTCTGGAACTTTAATAGTTTCTGATATAGGTAGGTAGGTAGATGATAGATAGATAGATAGATAGATAGATAGATAGATAGATAGATAGATGAGATGATAGTTAGATGATAGTCAGTCAGTCAGAGATAGATAATAGATGACAGGTAGGTAGGTAGACTATAGACAGACAGACGAGAGAGAAATGACAGATTATATATATACTAAAAACTTGATTTATGTAGGAAAATACCTGGCTGAAGAAAAGTACATACTTTTAAACGATAAGAGAAGAAAGCATATATATAAATATATATATGACAAATATATATATATATAAATATATATATGACAAATATATATATATATATATATATATATATATATATATATATATATATATATATATATATATATGATAGATGATAGTTAGATGATAGGCAGGCAAGATAAATGGATAAAGAGGGAGAGAGAGAGAGGGAGGGAGGGAGGGAGGGAGGGAGGGAGGGAGGGAGAGGGAGAGATTTAATTCCCTGGCAATCGGGGTGCATGACATCAGACTCTGGCTGCCTAAGGCCACCAACTCTGCTCATTAGTAGTGCCAATTCTGCTCTCTGGAAGGCTCTTCTTGAGAACAATTGATTGACCTTTTTTTCCTATCTACCGAGCAAATTACCTGCTGAGTTTGCTCACTTCTTATGTTTGATTTTCAGGGATGCTCTACAAACAGGCAAAATATTGTACAGAAAAATCACTCCCTTACTAATAATGTGCAAATCTTTTTCCAGATCAAACAACGAGATCCCACACGCGTGTAAGCATTTTCTGGCAAGCTTTAGCTGAAGTTCTTGTTGTAAGGCAGGTTCTGTACTGGTTGCAAATATCCGAACTACAAAGCCATCCTGCAACACATAATGTACCAGATCAATAGTCCTCCTTCTTCCACACTGTATCTCACTTAAAAAGACTTATGCAAGACAATGATTCTTTGGAGTAACATGTAAATACTTGGAAAAAACCAACACTCTTCAAAGGAATCATTTTATATTAATTTAGACACATTCAGTGGAACACGATGCCTAAAGTTCACGGGATAAAATAATTATAGTTCACCAATACCGTGCACACTGTATTGATGTTATGCAAAGAGCTTGCTATTGTTATAGTTCGGCTTGTCATATTTGAGTTAAAAATTGCAAACTGAAAGGTACAGAGAAACAATAGTGTACCCCTTTTACTCTTTGTTTGTGAAAACAGTTTCCACTGTTTTCAGTATTTATTAACACCTCACTTTCGGGAAAGTAACCAGAGTAGCAAATATAGAAGCACTTCCAATAATCAATTGGAATACCCCTGCCTGAGCTACAGTCAAGTCAAATTGGCGCTAAATATGAATGTACAGAATTCCTGGGAGGCCGGATTTAGTCTCTTATAGGAACATAGCCTGTTCTGGTCCTCCAGCGGCCTGTGGAGCTGGCAGCAGAGTCAGACAGTGAAGCGGCTGGAGAGGAACATGGGCCAGTCCTGGAATCTGGGGAAGGTTCAGATGAGGGCTCTGCATCGGAAGCAGAGATGGGGCCAGGGCCATCTGGGAATTATGTGCTGACTCCAGAGCCTCTAGAGCCTGACATCAGCGAGGCAGAGGAAAAGAGGGAGCCTGTTCCCAGTGCACGCATGCGCAGAGCTGCCAGAAGGCAAGAACAGTTAAGACAAAAGGGACAATTTGGGAATAGGGCTTGGAGATGATTGTCCCCTCCCATAAGACATAAAGGTGGAGCGAAGGGACATGAGCCTTTGCAGGAAGCAATTTTGTTCGTTCTGGTCGGTTTAAACATCGAAGCTCTGTTTTGACTTTGTGCTCCGTTTGGCCTTGCAAAGCTAATTGGCAATTAGGTACTTGGCAGCGTTTCAAGGGAGATAAAGGTAGGTGCTTATCAGCCTTATCCCGAAGACTGTGGCAGACTTCTGTTGGACTCTTTACAAACTCCTTAGGACTCATTACGGCCTGTGAATGAACATAATTCACAGCCATCGAAATAAAAAGAGGGGTTTTGGGACTAAGCATGTGATTGTTACTGTCTCAGGAAGCCTTGGTTAGAACATAGCCACTCTAAACCAGAGGTCTCCAACCCCCAGGCCATGGCCCACTACCAGGCCATTGGGCCTATTTGGAACTGAGCCGTCCGAGAGGTGCGAGCGCATAGTTCCACTCGCACAAGCAGCGCCCCAAAGGCTTTTCTTCTCTGTTGTGAGTGGAGCTGCACACGTGTGCATGTCGCCCTGCCGCTCGCGCAGCCCGATTCCTCTCCCCAACCCAAGCAGGCCACCAAGCTGCTCCGAAAGTGGAGCGGTGAGAGCGAAGGCTGAGTGGGACGAGTGCCCTGCTCAGCTTTGCTGATTTAGCGAGGCTACCTGCTCAGGAGTGTTTTGGCTTAGGGAGACCAGTCTCGTGCTACTTCAGGCCTTCTGTCCCTTTGCAAAGGCTTTTGGCGTGCAGAAGCCTGAAGGAATGCAAAACTGTGCCCCAAAGGCTTCTCTTCTCTTGAGTAAATGGAGCTGCAAGCACTCACATGTACCAGCCCATCACTCATGTGGCCTGGTTCCCTCTCCGCCCCCCACCCCCCAAGCCGGGCCACGAAGCTGCAAAGATTGGGGACTGCTGCTCTAAACTGCTGACACATTTGACCCCACCTTCGGCCTCCACCTGGTCGTCTCCTACATATTAGGCAGAAAGCAACGGAGCAGAGAACAAAGGAAATGTTTAAATCGAAGTGTGTCAAATGTGAGTTGATATTTTGGTGCCACATGAACCAGCAGCTCTTTTTAAAGTAACTTGCAACTACAACTGAAAATTAGATTCAAATCATTACCAGTATACTAGTAGTAGGCATCACTGCCTAATTTCCAAGCATGTTAACATTTAAAACATTTTGACATTCCACAGGCAACCAAGCTAACATGATTTCAGCTGATGAAAAAATATCCATATTGTATAAATCTCAATGGCAAGGAAGCTAATGCTGCCCGTTTTTTTTCTGACTGATTGCTTGGTGTAAATTATAGTTGACATAGCAACACCGTCCTACATCATTAATTTATGCTATTCTGCATGAAATAATCTGGAAATATATTTTTCAAGGTGGCAAGAATATCTACAATAAAGACAGGGTTAAGGCTAGCTATCTGAATATTTAATATCTGCTGCCCAGCCCTTTAACTCCAAAATAAAATTTAAAAAAAAAAATCAAGAGGGAATTTTAACTTACATCTCTAGAAGCTGCAATCTGATTAATGTATTCTCCATCAGTAAAAAGGATGTTTTGCCCTTCCATCTGACAGTCTGGAGAGAAAAAATAATTGCTAGGTCATTTCATATAAAATACTTCATTTTCCAACGCTCAACAAACAAGGATGGATTCAAAATTTGGGGGGAAATACATTGAAGACTTTCAGAAGAGAGGTCTGGTGGCAGCTATTGGAATGTATCAATTGGTGTTTACCTAAGGTTCTGAAACACTGAACCAATCCTTGATGAAGGGACAACCTGTGACTCTGTGATTTCTACTAAATTATATCTGATGCCGTTAGTTAATCTTTAGGATAAAGATATTTCAAATCATTCAGACTAGAGCTTGAAGGGACCTTGAAGGTCTTCTAGTCCAGCCCCCTGGTCAAGCAGGAGACCCTATACCATTTCAGACAAGTGGCTGTCCAGTCTCTTCTTAAAAACCTCCAGTGATGGAGCACCCACAACTTCTGGAGGCAAGTTGTTCCACTGGTTAATTGTCCTCACTGTTAGGAACTTTCTCCTTAATTCCAGCTTGCTTCTCTCCTTGGTTAGTTTCCACCCATTGCTTCTTGTCCTATCCTCTGGTGCTTTGGAAAATAGATTTGTTAGAAAATACTGTTAGAGTCAAGAGACTGTTGTGCATACCTGGCAGTGTTACTATTCCATCTTGTTCCAAAGATTCAGGATTTATCCTTATGGCTGTCCTGCTGTGATTGTTTATATCCCGATATAACAAATAGCCCTGAAAAACACCAAATCACAACTGTCAGAATGACAATCTGAGGGACAGGCCAAATGCCCTTTCACCTTTGACTGGAGTTTTCTGTTCTGCAGCTCCATTTGCCAACAGGAAGAAAAGGGACAAACATAATTGCATGCCATATTTAACGGATGACAGCATAAACTTTAAAATGATCGCCAAGAATCTCAAATCTCTTGAAAGCAACAAGTACAACGAGAACTTCATAATGACATCTGATTGACAGGGTATCGGGGCTGCAAGACTGCCAGCAGCAGGAGCAGTTAAGTGTGGAAAAAATGTCTGCATGCTGTCGCTTGTGTTACCAGTTTAACCTCAACCGAGCTCCTACTTATGTTTGATCAGATTCAGCCTTCAACTTCCTCTGATGGTACGCTGGCATCTTTTTTGGCATTTCATATCCTCAAGTTATTCGGACAACCAAGGACCTTCTCTGGGATTGATCCTTAGTGACAGCAATCTGGTCTAAAAGACTTTGTCGTGAGTCCAAGGCTTCAGCTGAATCACCCATCAGATCCTCTGGAAAAACACCACGCTCCTTCTGAGATCTGTTAGATCAACTGGCCGCATTGAGATGACTGATCTAAAATCATCTAACTTCTTATGGGAGGGCACAGCACTGATAAGCCAACAAGGAGTCAGATAGCATTCTGTGCGTGTCCTCCATACCCAGATCACATTTCAACTTCCCCAAATTCAAAATCTTATCTTGTGGGTGATCTTCGGTATGGTTTAAGGTTTCAGTTACTGAACTCGGGCGACAACCATGGTCACCACATTGGACCTGAACTCCTGAGCCAACCTTTACTCAACGGCACTCGGGTTCCACCATCAATTTACGGATGGAGAATTTAGGCAAGGATGTTTTTGTGCAGCAGCCAGGCCAACACAACAGGAACAAACCTCCACAGACTTTCAATCTTTTTCTTACCTGAGCATAACCCAACCATGATTTCTTCTCTTTTCTGTTTTTGATGCGAGATGTGGAATTGTATATATGGCCCTGTAACGCAGAAAAAATCTCGTAAGTTTCTTGAAATGGCCTTTTTTTTTTTCCAAAACCAAAAAAGTAAAATACAAGAAAAACTGACTGGAAATCTTTCCATGATTTTTTTTACCACCTCATCCGATTTGCTGTTCATAAAATCACATCCTCTTTCTGTCAGCGCTGAAGTCTCAAAATGGCCTCAGTCAGGCCAGCTTCAGGGTTCAACTTCAGGCATTTTAAAATATCTTACGTAAGCTTTTATCTCGGAGGATACATTACCCTGACAGTTCCACTGTATCCAGAGCCAATTTTGTACAATCCATCTTTGCACAATAGATACAAGAAGTAGCCGTCGCTCTGGAGCAGAGTCGGATCATCTTCATCGACTGAAATGTCCTTCAAGGACCATTTGTGCATCAGGGCGGCTTTCTTAATTCCGCTGCTGAACCAATCCTGGATCTGTATTTTGCCGACCAAAACCGCCTGCACGCTCCTCTGAAGGGAATTTAAGATAGCTGGCACCTAAGGGAGAAAAACAGCAATAACCCCAACTTATTGCTTATCGTTAGAAACTTTAAACCACCAAAAGTGAAAATGAAAAGTGGATGGATCAGTGGGGGAGGGCAGCTGGGGGGGAAGAAGCAATAGTTAAAACAGATTTTGGTTCTCGTTCAAGAATCTCCCACAATGGATGAATGGCTGCAGAAGTTGATGGAGTTAGCAGAGCTGGCCAAACTGACTGCTTTGATTAAAGACAAAAATATAACTACTTCTGTTTCTCCTTGGAAACCGCTTCTGGACTTTATGCTTGAGGTGGAGAAAAAAATGAAACTTTGATTTGGGTTTTACAGATTAGATAGGTTTGTTGTTACAGAAATAGCTATTATGTAAAAGTTAAAAAAGTTACGGTTTGATGTTATTATTTTATTCTACTGCACCAAAGGGAGTTTTTCCTTTTCTTTCTTTTTCCCCTTTTCCCTACACTTTTCCCTTTCCCTTTTCCCTCCCCTATCTTTCCTACTATTTTCTTTTGTATTTTTGTTTCTTATAGTATTAGTACGTAAATAAACTAAAAATATGAAAGAGGCGGGAAAAAAATCAAAAATCAGTAGATCTCCTTGCAAAGCGACTCAATCAATACAAGAAAAAAAAATGGTGACCTGATCATTCAAAACTATCTGCTATAACTGCAACAACCTTTTCTTTGGAATGAATTAACGTTAGATGGGTTCCTAGATTTTTCCTCCTTTCGCAAATTTTTGTTTTTAAGTTCATATATTCATTCCTAAACATGTTCCAGGTAGTCCTCCTTTAGCAACTGCAATCCGTTCCAGAGCGATGGCCAAATGAACCACATGATTGAGAGAGAGAGAGAGAAAAAAAGGTGGGGGGTGTAGAAAAAAAATGTCCTCTCATTCAGATAAATTCTTTTGTGCAGAAACACCGGCCAAGAGTCTAACGTTTACTACAATTGCATTTGTGAACAATCACGAACTGAGGCAGTTGCTAAATAAGGACTATCTGTATACCAAACATTTCTTCTTCCCAGTTCGTGTGATTAAATTGGGTGAAATTTGGGATCAATGACAATCAAATGGAATACAGGTTTGGAACCTACTTCAGGGTTGCTCAACCTCACCCCTTTTATCTCCTAGTTTCACCAAATTGCTTTACAAATGTTCTTAGTTACAAAGGAGCTGTCCTCAGCACCAGGGACTAGCTATATTTTCTTATGACTTTAGACTAGCAGAGTTCAGCACAAAAATACTAGTAACACTTCTTAAACCCCGATTTAGACTTTGGGGTTTTCTTACTCCTAATTATTTACAAACGAGATGTTAGCAAGATTTTAAAAAAGAAGTCAAATTCACGAAAATGGCAAATCCAAATAGGTCACTGTTCTCTCTCCCTCTCTCTCTCTCTCTCTCTCTCTCTCTCTCCCCCTCCCTCCCTCCCTCCCTCTCTGTATTTCTGATGCAATCTTCAGAAAACTACTTGTCGCCTCCAGAATTTTTAGACTTGGAAAACACATTCGTGCACATGAATGAGGCGGAATACAAGACCTGGATGGTCTGACAAGCATGACTCCCGTTGTTGGTCAGGATAGCGGAGATGGCCTGAAGCGTCCGTCCGGTCTCTCCCCAGGCAGCCACAAGACTGAAGAGGCAAGCACAGGAAAGGGCGGTCAGCGACTGGCCGGGGCTGTCATTCATCCCAGTGCTCCGAACCGTGATTTCTAGCAGGAGCTGGAACAGGGACTCTGCAGACAGAAGAAAAGGTCACTTACACTTACACACACACACACAGTAGGGGTGATAGAAGCATGCAGCCACACAGCAACACAAGGAAAGGGATTTGCATGCTGCAATGTTGCTGTGGCCTAATATCCGTGAACGGATGGAAGGACTGAGGTTCCTTTTACAAATAATAACTTTAAGCTACTCATGGAGATAGGCCGCCGATAGCCTCCCACCGACCAGTACGCTCCCACAGAGAGGGACTCCTCAGGGTGCCGTCAGCCAGGCAATGTCGGCTGGCGACCCCCAAGGGGCGGGCCTTCTCTATGGCAGCACCTGCCCTCTGGAACGATTTGCCCCCGGAGATACAAAGGATACCAGATCTCAGGGCCTTTCGCCGTGCCCTAAAAACTTTTCTTTTCCATCAAGCAGGGCTGGTGTGAACCCCCCCCCCCTTTTTAGCTCTTTTTAGTTTTTTAGCTTTTTAAGTGTAAATTGGGTTTTAATTGGATTGTTTTAAATTGTGGGCCAAAGCTGTATAATTCTTTTAATTGATTTTAAATTTTGTATTGGTATGTTTTTTATCCTTGGCTGTGCACCGCCCTGAGTCCAATAGGAGAAGGGCGGTATATAAATTGAAATAAAATAATAATAATAATAATAATAATAATAATAATAATAATAATAATAATAAGTAAAAGCTCCAACTAGAGGCCATTCTTCAGTCATTCCATTCCCATCAAAAAACCATCCACTAAGAAAGAGATGATACTCCATTGGCAATCATAGGCAGGAGATATTGCTGACCTCACATATAAGCCAGCACTTCACAGCACAGGCTGCACTGCAGTTGCTTGCTCTTTTGGTTGTGTCAAGTAGCAACTGCAACCCATGAAAAACTTTTATATACAGGTAATCCTCGACTTACAACAGTTCATTTAGTGCCCGTTCAACGTTAAAATGGCACTGATAAAAGTGACTTATTATTATTTATTTATTTATTAAATGTATTTATATGCCGCCATTCTCCCAAAGGACTCAGGGCGGCGAACACAAGTTAAGAAACAAGTACAATAAAATCATAATTTAATCCAAATAATTAATTAGTAGTAAATAATAAAGCCCGGAATCAGTCTCAGTCTATTTGTTTGAAAAGCCAAGTCTTCAAGTCCCGACGGAAGGAGCGGAGATCAGGAGCCGTCCGGAGCTCAGTAGGTAATTCATTCCAGAGGGTGGGAGCACCCAGAGAACGCCCTACCCCTGGGCACAGCAAGGTGACATTGGCTCGCCGTCGGAACCCTGAGGAGAGCGGCCCTATGTGAGCGAACAGGACGGTGAGAGGCAGGCAGGAGAAGGTCATGCAAATATCCCGGACCTAAGTCATGAAGGGCCTTATAGGTGAGGACTAGCACCTTGAAGTGGACCCGGAGAACCACTGGTAACCAGTCCAGCTCATGCAGGAGGGGTGTTATATGGGAGTAACGAGGGGCTCCCATAACAACCTGTGCAGCTGCATTCTGGATCAGCTGGAGTCTCCGGGTGCATTATGAGTGAAATGTCTATGGAGATTCCCAGTCCTCCAAGTCATGGTTGTCTTTTTTCAAGAGGCAACTGGACTTTCTTGTTTTTTTCTTTGAAGACGTTTCGCTTCTCATCCAAGAAGCTTCTTCAGCTCTGACTGGATGGAGCGGAATGGAAGGATTTATACTCCTTGAAGACACCTGGTTATTTGCGGGACACAGACAAACCTCCAAGCGGCATCAACGACTCTCTGAAAAGAATGCAAATGGCCATCTGTCTGCAAGGAGTATAAATCCTTCCACTCCCCTCCATCCAGTTAGACTTGAAGAAGCTTCTTGGAATGAGAAGCAAAATGTCTTAAAGGAAAAACCAGAAAGTCCAGTTGCCTCTTGAAAAAGCATATTTGGGATGACCTATGAGGTTTTTTTCACCTTTACGACCATTGCAACATCCCCATTAATCACATGATCAAAATTCAGATGCTTGGCAACTGGCATGTACTTAGGACGGTTGCAGGTGTCCCGGGGTCATGTGATCCCCTTTTGAGACCTTCCGACAAGCAAAGTTAACGGGGAAGGCTGATTCAACTAAACAACCTTGTTACTAATTTAACAACTGCAGTGATTCACTTAACAATTGAGTTGCAAAATGGGGCAAAGCTCCCTTAACAACTGTCTTGCTTAGCAACAGAAATGTCGGGCTCAATTGTGGTCACAAGTCGAGGATTACCTGTATCTGTTCACAAACTGTGTTTATCCTTGCAAATAATTTGACAGAATTCTCAAAAGAGCAAAAGGCCAGGTTCATATCAGCAAGGAGCTTTGAGAGAGGAGCTCCGGCCTCAAACAGGAATACAGTACTAAAGCCAGATAGGTTTTAGGCATGACTTAGCTAGTCACTCCCTTATCTTATTGACCTTGAGCAAATGTAGGAGACCTTACCTAGAACTTCAGGAGGTTCTGCCTGGAGACCTTCTGGCTGCTGGCCTTGAAGAACATTGAGAAGAGCCTGCAAACTTCTCAGACAGAGAGACGGGTGAGAAAACCTTGTCTCTTTAATCAGTTCGAACACTTCACATAATCCAACTTCTATTATCTAAAAACAGAAAGCAGGAAGTTCCCCTTAGCCAGAATGCTTTGGAGTTCTGTCCTGCAGAACGTTTTCCAAGACCAGAACGCCTCGGACCTGCCTGAGGTCCCTTACCTTTGGAAGCTTCACAGGAGGCTCTTTGGCTTCTTCCTCCTCGTCGCTGTCCGAATCCCCGCTCTGCACCGTATTTTTGGAGGCCAAGGCCATGGAGGTTTCCTTTTTTTGCCATTCCAAAACACAATGCCGCACGTTGCAGTACACGTTGAAAGCCGAAGGGTTGCTGTGAAGTTTGATATCTGGTATGGATACCATACTATCAAGACTTTCACTCTGATGAAACAAGAGATTATTTTTTTTCTTGCAATCAACTGGAAAGAAATCTGCATCTTACCATTACAGAAGCATTTGTCAAAAGCTTATTCTCCTCCCTACATTAATATAACGGATAAGTTGGGGTCAATTTTCCTTTCTAATTCAAAGAAAAGCAAGAAAGCAGGAGTATTTTCAAAGCCCAGAGTGGCAATGCTCAAAGTACAAATGTTGTCAACACAAAAATAATTCTTTAAAATCCAGCATTGCTCTTGGTGGGATCCAGAGGTGGGTGTCAGTAGGTTCTGACCAGTTCTGGAGAACCGGTAGCGGAAATTTTGAGTAGCTCGAAGAACTAATAAATACCATCTCTGACCGGCCCCCGCCCCTATCTATTCTGTGCCTCCCGCATCCCAGCTGATAGGGAGGAAATGGGGATTTTGCAGTAACCTTCCCCTGGAGTGGAGTGGGAATGGAGATTTTACAGTATCCTTCCCCTACCATGCCCACCAATCCACGCTCACCAAGCCATGCCACGCCCACCAAGCCATACCCACAGAACTGGTAGTAAAAATCTTTGAATCCCACCACTGGTAAGATCCTGTAAGAAGTCCCTTAAACCACCAGCACAAGTAGCTCTGAAATGGAAGTGCCAGCAACTGTGTGTCATTCGGGCCACTATTCTACAAAGAGCAGAATCATCAACAATACAAGGAGTTCCCCTCTCCTAGGCCAGGTACTTGGCAAAAGGAAAAACCATTCTGAAAATAAATTATGGATACAGTAGAACCTCTGGTCACGAACGCTTCTGACCATGATCAAATTGGCTTCCGACCAAAAAATTCCCAAAATTTTTGAACAGTTTTCTCTGTTGTTCAAGGTTTTCTCTGAGTTATTAAAGGGTTTTAATATTACCCTGTGAGTTCTATGGCATAATTAACTTTTTTTTTTTTTAAATGATTTATATGCCGCCCTTCTCCGGAGACTCAGGGCGGTTTACAATGTGCTAAGCAACAGCCTTCATCCTTTTGTATATTTATACAAAAGCTTATTGCCCCCACAACTGGGTCCTCAATTTTACCTACCTTAGAAAGGATGGAAGGCTGAGTCAACCTTGAGCCTGGTGAGATTTGAACCTGCAGTAATTGCAGGCAGCTGGTCTTAATAACAGGGTGCTTTAGACCACTGTACTACCAAGGCTCTCATTTTTGTGCTTAAAAATCTTTTTTAAAAATATTTTAGGGGTCTGGAACAGATTGATCATATTTACATACAACCCAAGGAGGAAATTAGATTTGGGTCGCGACCAAATCGGGTTGCGACCAAAGTTATGGAACGAATTATGGCCGTGACCAGAGATTCTACTGTATGTGGTAAAGAAGTTTTTTTTTTTAAAGTCACATTTGGGTATTTTTATTTAAATCAGGAGGCAATAACTATCATTCTCAGCCTAGTAAATGTCATCCTAGCTTGTCCCAGGGGTTATCTGCTCGGACCCTCACCCTAACCCCTTTCTGAGCATAAATGGCCACAGCACTCCTTTTAATGGATTATTTAATGTCTCCACTCCTTGAAAGGAAGAATACCTCCACTCTTTTCCTGCTCCCCAACAGACTTCATCACATTCAGACTCTGTTCCAGAACACTGCCTTGAATCAGCCTGCCTTGACCTTGTAGATTGTATCACACATTCTAGGATGAGACTCTTGGAACATTAGAACCGTGGGAGATTCTCCGGGGGGGCCTCTAAGCACACTTAGGAGCTCTGGTGGCACAGTGGTTAGAAGGCAGTATTGCAGGCAAACTCTGTCCATAGACTGGAGTTCAATCCTGACTGGCACAAGATTGACTCGGCCTTCCATCTTTCCGAGGTCGGTAAAATGAGGACTCAAGATTGTTGGGGGCAATAGGCTGACTCTGTAAACCACTTAGACAGGGCTGTAAAGTACTATGGAGTGGTATACTTGTGAACTCTCAAGTTTCCTCTTTCTCGATGGAAAGTGATTAATGTGTGTGTGGGGGGGTGTAGTGGTAGGTAGGTAGGTAGGTAGGTAGGTAGGTAGGAAGGAAGGAAGGAAGGAAGGAAGGAAGGAAGGAAGGAAGGAAGGGTAGGTTTACAGCATATGTATATGTGTGTTATTTATGTATATGGGTTGATATATACTTTTTTTTGAGAGCAGGCAACAGAATTTCATGTTTAATGTGTGTCTGTGTGCTCACAGTAAAAAATGACAATAAAGCTCGTGCCATGCCATGCCATGCCATGCCCTCCCATCTTATCCCATCCCACCCCATCCCATCTATATTAGTCTAAGTGCTATTGCTGGTGAGGGTCCCAAGAAACTGCTACTTTCAAAAAGATTTTTCAAAACTCTCAAGATTCTATGAAGTACTGTAGGGACCTCAAACTCTTGTGAGGATCAGTGTTTCTTTGATGTTTCAGTCTTTTTTTCTCTCTGCCCACTCCCTCTCAAGTGTATTTGTGATTACGATATCTCCGCTATCAAATATGTAACTTGTATTTTCACTTTCAGGTGTTTTAAATGCCAAAGAGGGGGAGATCCACAGGGAGCACAAAGGCCATAGGCAACAGGCTGTTACCTTTTCAGGGGTCACATGTTATTTATAAAGCTTTATGATTCACATAAAGGAAAAAGTTGGGAACTGCTACATTAGGAATTAAATAATTCTAACGTGAAGCGTAGCAAATACCGTTAATTTGGATTTTGTCAAATGTTTAAAACTTTTTAATTCCTTCACGAAATACCAATAGGAAAAAAACAAAGAGAAAACAAAAGAATGTACCTTGTTCCGTGCTCTCATTTTCAATTTACTTTTCTGCTTCCGTTTTAGCTTTTTCTTGCTCAGAAGTTTTTTACACCTGTTAAAAAAAAAAGGTAAATCCACATTATTTCAGTTGAAAAGCATCACACAAGATTTACACATTGGATTTAATGGCCTCCAGAGTCCACTGTTGTCATGAATCAAATTTAAAGCTCTCCATCTCCAACCGATTCCTAAATCCAGGGCCCAATTCATATATAACTTAATTCTTCCATAACAAAGCAAGGAATCTGATCCAGGATTCTATGATGAGGTCATTTTTTCCCCTCTATCCCTGGGAGTATGATTAGATCCCTTATGCCCTTGGCCTTTTCTCCAGAGATAATCGCCTTGACATTGTACTGTATGCTAAAATAAAATTACCTCTGCCTCACGTCACCATTCTGGAAAGTTGATGGCCTTCAGCATAGATTAAATCCATGTGTTGAAAGTTTCTTAGGATTTCATTTTTGGCATCCTTGAGAAATCATACAAGAATGGTAACCCAGAATGCTGATTTAAAGGCGCTTATCTCTGTTTGCTTGTTGATGGAAGTCTAAACAAGTGTGCAATCTCCTCTAATATTTTTTTTTCTCAGATGGTGCAAAGATCTTTTGCCACTGTACTTTAGAAAACTTGTGTTTCACCTCTTAGCAGATGCTAAACCCATCCAGAAATATCATGAAATATTCACAATTACTGTACTTTCAATGGACACAAGAACTGTACAGTAAGTGTAGCATACAACTTCCCACTGTTGAGACCTCATAAGCAAAATCATAGCCACTTCATTCCCTTATATGTTACTGTTTCCCTCTAGCATTAGGTCTTAACCAGTTCAGTGTTTTAACAACCACAAATTCAGCATTTTGGAATCTTAGCAGGCTGTTTTATAAGAATAAATTGTATTTATTTATCATTTAGGTAACTCTGCATTTTTATACTTTTATATCCTTGAATTTACTTTTGTATTTTTAAAAATTCATGTTTGTTTGTTTGTTTGCAATTTGCTGTGCTTCCTTTGTATCTTATTGTTTTTTTTTTCCTTCTTTAACTCCTATCATTAAACCGCACTTAATTCTGATTAGTCACTATAATACAAACATCATGTTTTATCCTGGTCTGGCCAACTTTTTGAATTTGAATTTGTCTGAAATGGTACAGATTCTCCTAACTGAGCAGGGGGTTGGACTAGAAGACCTCCAAGGTCCCTTCCAACTCTATTATATGTTATTGTGTTATATCCCTTAGCATGAAGGCTGCTTGTTTCTTGCTTTAGAAAAAAATTGCTTGGACACAATGGCTCCGTGCCAATGAGAGGTATGAATTTACAGTTCTTTAAAGGCATATACTGCAACAGAACATGAAAACAATGTTTACATACTCTACCCTTATAGTAATACATAGATTATGTGGTTGATTACATTTGTAAGTATTCAAATATGAACAGCAAAGAACTGATTTCTGCCTATGTAGAAAAGAGGACATTCAAATTCCCTTTTTTTCTCCTATTGATCATTTTATGATTCAATGTCATGTCGCTACAATTTAGCCAATAGTTTGGCAGTGTACCCTGAAGTCATTCTTGTCTCTCATCTTAACAGACTTTTAAGGAACAACAGACAGATACAAGCTACAGCAATTGTCCCAAGGACTTTTATAACTATTAGATCTCATTAAATGCTAATGAAATTTAAATATATTTGTCTGTTTAAAAATATTTTGTGGGAATTGAAAACCTATCACGTATTCTTTCCCACCCCTATCTTACAGGACATTGTAATGGCAGTGATTAGAATGCAATATTGCAAGCTGACTCTGCCCACTGCCAGGAGTTCGATCCTGATTGGCTCAAGGCTGACTGAGCCTTCCATCCTTCTGAGCTGAGGTCAGTAAAATGAGGAGCCAGATTGTTGGGGGAAATATGCAATAATGCTTCTACTTTGTAAATCACCCAGAAAGTGCTAGAAAGAGATGTGGGGTAGTATATAAGTCTACGTGCTGTTCCTAGTTGTGAAATTGATATTGAGACAAATTTCTACCTGGTTAAAAGAAAAAAAAATGGTGTTTTTTTTATTTATTTACGCTATCAACTAATTTTTTTGCCTACTAATCCAGGCCCTCCTTTCGTGATGTCCCTTCAAGGAATATGTGTAAACTACCCACACTGGTGTATTACATAGGTGCCAAAACCCGGTGAAGCTCTGTCCTGATCACAATCTGATTTTCTACCAAACAACAAAGTTGTGTATCCTGTGGGACACCTGAACATAGGAAGCTCTGGAGCTGCATCTGAAATCTCTGAGAGAAACTGAGGCACCTTGAAGATAGTGGATATGCTTGGAACTTGTGGTTGATATTACCGCTTTGAAGAAAAGCAAGAAAGACCAGGAAAAAAAATATATACTAAGAACTACAGGTGAGAAGTGTGCAAAATTAGGACAATTGTAGCACCTTGCAAGTTTGTTTGTTTGTTTATTTATTTATTTATTTATTGGTTCGATTTATATGCCGCTCTTTTCCGGAGACTCTGAGCGGTTTACAATGCATTAAGCAATAGCCTTCATACTTTTGTATATACCTGCTTAGTAGGGCTTTTGTCCCCCCCGCCCCAAAGCGGTGTTCTTTTTTATACAAAGTCAGCTTATTGCCCCCACAATCCGGGTCCTCATTTTACCTACCTTGAAAGGATGGAAGGCTGAGTCAAACTTGAACCTAGTGACATTTGAACTTGCAGTAATTGCAGGCAGCTGGTGTTATTTAACAGTGCTTTAGTCTGCTGTGCCACCAAGACTCCTTAGTTCACTCTACAACCAGCTTTTAGTCACCTTAACCAATTGCCAATTTTGTTAAATTTTGCATACTGGTATATATATCATATATACCGGTATCTATATAAAAACACCTAGTCTACCCCAGCATGTGGGAGGGAGCATACTGCATCCCTTTCGCCTTTCAGCTGCAATCCAGGAGCCCTCAAGCAGTCACATTCACGACAAACCATTTTATACCTCTCTCCCACATGCTGGGGTAGACCAGGTGTCTGGATAGAAAAACTCTCTCTCTCTCCTGGCTCAAGCTGATAAAGGGAGGAGAACTTGTGGCTCAGAGGTTAACACCACTGCCTAACATGCAGGCAGCCCAAGTCTGAATCCAAGTAAGGGTATGGCTAGCTCCCAAAGCCATTCTGGATTAAGATCAACTGCTGATTAAACTGAGATGAGGTAATAAAGAAGAGTTTGCAGGCATAAGAGAAAAGTGGACGACGGACCTGCTTTGGCTACTACGGTACAGGCAGTCCTCGATTTACGACAACAATTGAACCCACATTTTTGGTTGCTAAGTAAGACATTTATTTATTGAGTTTTGCTCCATTTTACGACTTTTCTTGCCACACTCTGTTAAATGAATTGCTGCAGCTGCTAATTTAGTGACACGGTTGTTAAGTGAATCCGGCTTCCCTATTGACTTTGCTTGTCAGAAGGTTACGTGATCCTGGGATGCTGCAACTGTCCTAAGTACATGCCAGTTGCCAAGCGTCTGAATTTTGATCACGTGGCCATGGTGATGCTGAATTAGTCGTGTGTGTGAAAAATGGTCCCGTGTCACTTTTTTCAGTGCCGCTGTAACTTCCAACGGTCACTAAATGAACTGTTCTAAGTCAAGGACTACCTGTACTCTGGTTCAAGGAGGGGCACTTTTCTTCAGTGCTCCTGACTAGTTCTTCTTTCAGAAGTGATTGTGGGAATAAACAGAAGAAATAAATAATATACAAAAACGTTATGAATTATTTTTTCCCTTTTAATTGGTTGCATTGTATTATTGTAAAACATCATTAGCATATCATCTGAAAGCAATGGTATTCATACAGCATTGACTAGAGATGATTCACACTCTTAATGTTTAATATTTAAATATAAAGAAATGGTTTAAATCAATATCATCTATAATTTCTAAAATATCAAAGGGGATAAGCACTGTTTACCAAAGATAACCAAAGATAGATGCGGCATTAATAAACAGCTGCAAAATACAACAATTTGCTATACGATGAAGTATCCATCTTGAGCTCAATACTTAAGTCTCCAGCATACTGTTATTTATTATTGTTTGGCCATATTAATGAAACCAGGGTGGATAAAAATCAATGATTTTTTTAAAAAAAATCAAAAAAAATCAGACTTTTTAAATTTAAATCGGATTTTTTTAATTTAAATCAGATTTTTTTATTTAAATTGGATTTTTTTGATTTTTATCGAATTTATTTTAATAAAAAATCTATCATAAGATAGTTTTCTATTTAAGATACATAAATAATTTAGTTTATTCAGCATGAAATGGAGCTTAGTTATGTAGCATGAGGCTGTATATTCTGCAACACTGGGACTATCGGTGAGTCAACAGTGGGTCAAAGGAGTAGCAGAGATGACAGTTGCTCTTTAAAAATTATGATTTAAATCGAGTTGATTTAAATCAAGCTTTTTTACTAGTGATTTAAATCATGATTTAAATTGTGATTTAAATCAACTCGATTTAAATCAAATCCACCCTGAATGAAACAAAGAAGCCAAACAAAATAAACAAAAAGTTGATTTCTAAATAGGATTATGCCTAATAAAAAAGAGATGTGATTTCATTCCAAATTTAATTTCAGAATATTTTTTTCCAGTACTTCTGAGTATTTTTGCACGTCTATCATATGGATTAAAATGTTGTTTTCTGTTTCGTGGCATTTCCATTGTTTGTAACGGTATGATTTATCTACCTTGAAAGTTATTGATGTACCATCAATACTGAGTTATGTCCCATCTCTAAAACACCTTGTACCTTTTTATGTTTGTGCCTTAACAGATGGTATTGGCTTAGCATAAGCATTTTGTTAATGAATTTCAAATCCCTAGTTTGTGGCCCAAAAATGTCTCTAAAGCAGGCATCCTCAAACTATGGCCCATGGGCCAGATAACGGCCTGCCAATGCAAAGTATCCGGCCCGCGGAGTGGTGTGATTAAGCCCCACCCCTTGCCGTGGGCTGTATCTTCCAGGAAGCCAGCTGGAAGGCCAGAGGAGGGGTGATCTCCCTGGTGCAGCCTTGAAAAGCAGCTCTGGGCTTGTAAAGTACTGCTTTAAATTAAAAGTCTTTGAAAACAATTTAAACAGGAGCTTAGGAAGGAGGAAGGCAAAAAACTGGACTCTTAAATTGGCCACACCCACCCAGTCACATGACCACCTAGCCATGCCCACCCAGTCACATGACCACCTAGCCATTCCCACTCAGTCAGTCCGCCCCTCCTCCAATAGTCTGACGGACTGTGAATCGGCCCCGTTTAAAAAGTTTGAGGACCCCTGCTTTAAAGCATCTCTTATCTTAAATTGTCCCCATACTGAGAAGTCTGAATACATGGAATCCAGTTTTCTTCTTCCCAAAGAACTTCCCTTCTGGAGCCCATTTATAGGAAGGCAGAACCATGAAAAACCAAGGTCTGGCTTTATAATGCCACCAATGATCCTTAGGAAGTGGGTTTATCCCCCAACAATGTTATCTTTGTGTCTAGATCCAGGCCAAGATGGAGTTGGTGTTTTATTGAGCACAGCCAACAGTCCATCTTCCCAAAGAGGCTGGCTTTCACTTAACCTCACCTTCCAGAAAACTAACTTCAAGTTCATGAATTCAGAAGAAGGGACCAAGTGTCCTTCTGGAGGTCTATGGAGATTCTCAGTCATCCGGAGCTGAAGAAGCTTCTTGGATGAGAAGTGAAATGTCTTCAAAGAAAAACCAGAAAGTCCAGTTGCCTCTTGAAAAAGCATCTTTGGGACTATCCTTCTGGAGCTTATCTGGTAAGAAATTCCCCTCCCAAGGGCCGCTGCTCTCATCAGAGAGGCTCTAACAGTAACAGAGTTGGAAGGTACCTTGGAGGTCATCTAGTCCACCCCCTGCTCATGCAGGAGACTTGTACTAGGAATTCAAACCGCCGAACTGCCGATCTTTCTGATTCACAAGCTCAGTGTCTTAGCCACTGAGCTACCTAGTCAGGCTCTGTTTGAGTAGACTAGACTAGACTAGACTAGACTAGACTAGACTAGACTAGAATAGAATAGAATAGAATAGAATAGAATAGAATAGAATAGAATAGCAGTGTTGGAAGGGACATTAAAGGTCTTCTAGTCCAACCCCCTGCATAGGCAGGAAACCCTACACCACTTCAGACAAATGGTTATCCAGCATCTTCTTAAAAACCTCCACTGTTGGAGCATTCACAACTTCTGGAGGCAAGTTGTTCCACTGATTAATTGTTCTAACTGTTTGCTTCATCATGACTTTTGTCATGTTATTAGAAGACTTTCAACCATCAACTAAATCCATTTTCCAGTTTTCCAACAATAGTGTCTGCACCGAACTGATGGAAACGCGCATAACCACTCAAAGGCAGCCGAGACAGACAATACCCTCAACTCTTAGTGTTACCGGGTTGTCAATAGGTCGACTATTTTCAAAGCGAGAGGAAAAATAAAAGTCCAATCGGCGAATTATATGAAAGAAAATGGATGGAAAAATGGTTGGTGAAAGAAGAAGAAAAAATGAGGGAGAAAAAAAAAACCTCAATCCTACAGGAAATCAACCCTGAACTGTTCTCTGAAAGAGAGATATTGAAGCCGAAGCTCAAACACTTTGGCCACCAAAAGAGGACTCGCTGGAGAAGAGCCTGAGGTTGGGAAAGATGGAAGGCAAAAGGAGAAGGGGAGGACAGAGGATGGAATGGTTAGAGAGGGTTATCAACTCAATGGACATGAATTTGGACAAACTCCGGGAGGCAGGAGAGGACAGGAAGGCCTGGCATGTTGCGGTCCACAAAAGGCTGCGAAGAGTCAGAGTCACAATTTACCGTGTTTCCCTGAAAATAAGACCGTCTTATATTTTTTTCAACCCTGAAATAAGCGCTTGGCCTTATTGCTATGAGCTCAAAAGCCTGATTGGGCTTATTATCAGGGGATGTCTTATTTTGGGGGAAACAGGGTAGCTACTGAGCAACAACAACAATTAAGCATACCAGGTAGAACAGATTTTTCCTGTGCTAGATAATGTTAGATGAAGGGAAACACTTTCAGAATACCTGTTTACCCAGACCCACTTTAGCTCAATTATAGCCATTCACATTTTTATTATTAAAAAAAAAAAAAAAATTCCAATCAGGCTAACCAGCATTCTTGCAAATATAGGTGATTCTGAGGGGACCTGAGGCAAGTATTCAGTTTTCATTTTTTTTAAAAAAAGTGAAAGGATTGAAAGGATACCTTGCCTTAAGGCAACGCAACAGGGGCAGTTCTTTCTTTCACAGGGTACAGGAAGATGCTAGTGAGAGCCGTTGCTGCTATTTGCAGAAGGCATCCAGAAAATGAGCTGAGACCATCGCTGGTTCCTTCTTGCTCTACAGACATGCTAAAAACGTGATGTGGGGTGGGTGGGGGGGACAAGCAGAGAGATTGTATCTTAAGGATTACCCCTCTCAGGGCAGGATCTAGCTATTCCCTTTCCTTTGGGAAGTATAAAGGGGTGGGGGTGGGGACGACAAAAGGATGCTCTGGATAATTCACCAAGTTGCCCACTGAAAGTCTCTGCTCTAAACAAAGGCTCTGTTTCTATCGATATATATATATATATATATATATATATTTACCGTGTTTCTCTGAAAATAAGACCCGGTCTTATTTTTTTTTTTGTACCCTGAAATAAGCGCTTGGTCTTATTGCCATGCGCTCAAAAGCCCGATTGGGCTTATTATCAGGGGATGTCTTATTTTGGGGGAAACAGGGTACAAACACGGCTTAAATGGCCAGGTGCAATTTGCACATCCGTTTGGCCAGCCTTCCTGGGTAAACCAGACAAGAAATGCAAATAATTTGGTGAGATAAATCTACTTCATTAGCAGAATCTTCACAAGTCTGGAAGTATAAACTTTCTGCAGCCATTTTTAAGATCAATCAGGGCAAGTCCTTCCTGGGTTTCTTTCCTTGGACTGTTAAGGTACTGGGGGTTCCCCCCCTCCCCTTGTCTGATCACTTCCTCTCTTCTCTTAAAAGAGGACCTGACCTGGGGCACTCACATTTCAGCACTGGTCAAAAGGGCCCAGCAGAGATTATACTACCCGAGACTTCTCAGGAAACAACAACTAAATGAAAAACTGCTGGTGACCTTCTACCGCTGCACCATAGAGAGTATTTTAACTTACTGCACCTGTGTATGGTTTGCCAGTTGCACAGGGGCAGACAGGACAGCGCTCTAGAGGGTCAACAAGTGCTGCAGAGGGTCAACATCATTGGCCAGAGGATCATTGGTTGTCCTTTCCCCTCTTTGGAAGAGCTTTATTGCTCCTGCTGCCTTAAGAAAGTTCAAAACATTCTTAAAGATCATCTCATCCTGGGCACCCTTTTTTGAACTATTACCATCTGGCAGGCGGTACAGGATAATAAAAACAAAGACTAATAGGCTGAAAAACAGCTTCTATCCCAGGCAATAATCATATTGAATTCTACGGTATAGTGCAATATTGGGTTTTCAATTTCAATTATATAGAATGTAAAGGATGCATGTTTTGTGTTTTTATTTTTATAGTTATAATGTACCCGGAAGATGGCATTTAAATTCGTTGTACCATGTGCAATGACAATAAACTAAACTCTCTTCTCCTGTCTCTCAAGGTCATTCTTACATCACAAAAACCATTTCAGATTTTTCAAACCTTCAGATGAATTAAGGAAGAGGGGAACTGAAGTGGCAGAAGGCAGTTAAAGTTGTTCTTTTTTTTATTTATTTATTTAATCTGAAGGATGAGTTGCAAATTCCTCTAAGAGAATATCTTCAAAACAGCCTGATGCTGGCTGGGGGAGAATCCGTGGTCCACAGCTGAGCTAAATGGCACTTCTGTTATGAGCCTGCTAGGGTGACAGAAAACACCCTTCTGTGCAAAGCTCACAAAAGACCCTGGAGATTAAGTCACACTTAGTTCATGCTATAAAGATGCCTTCTGCTAAAACTGTAGAAACACTTCCTGAATAGGTTTAAAAGCTATTCAGGAAATAGAAAGTTAGAAAATAGGAGGGGAGGGAGGAATATTATGCAGGTTTGCTGCCTTGGGTGAATTTCTAAAAGTGGGATAAAAATTTAATAAATAATAAACTCCCTGTGCCATCTTTTCCATGAATTTCATTCTCCTGACAACTTCTGAAGAAGCCAGAGGTCTCCTCAGAAACCTCAAGGACCAGAACCTTGTTAGAAATCAAAAGGAAGGGACAGCCCTCTTTGCCAGTGAAAATACTTTACATTCATTTCCCATCTTTAATAGGCAGGTGCCATGGGAAAGGAGAGTTCACACCCCATCTTCACAATTCATATTATAAATAAGCATTTCAGCATTTCCTTCAAAACTTTGTCATTCCAATTCAAGGTCTATTCAGGAAAACATTGCCTTTTCTACCCACTGTCCTTATTCTTTCTTTCTGATATTGAAAAAGCCCTGGTTACTTCCTTGGGAGTACAGGCCAGAGAGCCACTCTGCTCAAATCCACAGCCAGCCATAGAGCTCACCTGGTGGACTACCAGAGCTCTTTCTCACCAGTGAGATGCTAAAACAGTAGCAAGGGGAAAGCAAAGAGGACAATCTCTGCAGGCTCTTAAGAGGAAAGGCAGGAGACAAATATTCAAAAATGGATAAACAGCCAGTTCTCTTTCACAGCTATAAAGAAGAGATCTCTCAGTGCTAATTTATGCAGGGAGCATTCCCCAAATCAGAAGTTTCTCAATTCACAGAAGGTAACAAGAGATGAGGCAAAAGATATTTCTCTTTCCTTCTTTCTTTTTCAAAATATTTTATTAAGTTTATGAAATACATTAAATATCATTTCTATTTACATTGGAACTGCAGTGTTTATACATATATACACAAGATATGCACCTGGTATTTCTTAAGCTACTTATTCCTTTTATTAGGCATATCTTTTTCTCCTTTTTTTATTTTATCGTTCATCCATTCATACCACCTTCCCCAAACAGTATAGTAATCTGAGTTTTCATCCTCATTTATTTCATGTGTTAGTTTGCTCATCTCTGCGCACTCCAGTATTTTCCTAATTATATGTTCTTCTGTTGGCAGATCTTTCTCTTTCCAGTATTGTGCGTATGCCAGTCTAGCAGCAGTGGTGATATGTATAATTAAATAAATCTTTTTCTTTCCATAATTCCTCTTTACTATTCCCCGGAGAAATATTTCAGGTATCAATTCAATTTCCTTCTTTTCTTATCTGGTTCTAACTGTGTGTGGGATGAAGAATGTACATTTCATGTCATTTAACATTTTATTTATTTATTTATTTTTATTTGATTTATATGCCGCCCTTCTCCGGAGACTCAGGGCGGCTTACAATGCGTTAAGCAATAGCCTTCATACTTTTGTATATTTATACAAAGTCAGCTTATTGCCCGCACAAACTGGGTCCTCATTTAACCTACCTTAGAAAGGATGGAAGGCTGAGTCAACCTTGAGCCTGGTAAGATTCGAACCTGCAGAAATTGCAGGCAGCTGTGTTAATTACAGGGTGCATTAAACCACTGTACTACCAAGGCTCCTGACAGTGTTTGACCCTTATTAGCAATCACAATGATGTCAACCATTAAAATGCTCTGTTCTATATTTAAACAAAGCACCTCTGTAAATTCTTCTACTTGCATAAATTTTTACTAAAAAAAATTCCTTCCAAAGAACACACCAATAAAGTCTATAGAAGTAATTTCCAAAATTATATATCGAGGGGGAGGGGGTTGATTAAAGCCCAGAGAACTATACTTGCTAGCTCTTTATAGACTCAGCCATCCCAAATGAAACCAGAACATATGGAAATATCTATAGTACTAGTAATATTTAGGTTCAATATTTCCTTATAAAGCAATTCATTGCATTGAGATATGTGTAACTAGTCTTTCAGAAGCATTTTTAAAATGGATTGGGAGTAAAATCTGGATAGTTTGAAATCTGGATTATTGAATACGTATTGTTTCTTAAATTAATTGTATGCCTGTATTCATTCATTATAACTTTAAGATGCTAGAAGATTCCCCCACCCCCACCCCTGTAATAGAGCAGTTCCTGTGGAAGAGAAATTGATGCTAAGCGTAAACCCAGGTGGGCCTGCCATAAACTAGTCCCTGAAATTATTCTGCAATATACATGTATATTATTTACAAAGCATGCTTCTTAAAAAGCTAAATCTGATAGAAATAGATCTGCAATCAGATGCTGCAACCTCTCGTGTTCTTACTTGGGAACATCCCTGAATTTAGTGAGGCTCACTTTGCATAAATTATGCTTAGAATTGCTATAAAGAAAGGCCAGTATATCTTTTATTTGAAATAGATAGGGTCAACTTGAGTGTAATTGACTTCTCAGAGCCAGGAAAAGAGAATACAAAATATCACAGGACCAGAATATCTGCATGAATATTCCTTCTAGAAGTGGGACATGAGTGGCAAGGGGCCCCAAGAAGATCAAAGATGTCCTACCTTAATACTTTCATGGATAAAGGAAGTACCAAGATATATATAAAATGCACAGAAATCCTGTCTCCAAAATCCCATACTGATTCCCCACTTTTTTTCTACACATCTGTTCAACAAGACTGTGACACTAAATTATTGGATGTGAAGGATGAACATCAATTCTGAATGAAAGATATCAAATACCAAGTAGAAAATACTTCGCCCAATGTCACTTACAAGTTAAAATGCTGCCCTAGCAACATCATCTCCCTTTTCTACAGTGTGGGTGAGGTCATTGATAACCCAGAAGACAAAATACAGTCACCTCCAAGAATGTTTACACTTTAATTGCTTAGGTCCTTACAAAAAAAAAAGACTCCATTAACATAATTACAAATGGTTTGAATTACTTTGATCAGCAAATCTCTCAGAACTTACAACCATATATACTTCAAGCAGCCAATGCATATTATTTATTTGTTGCCCTTACAGGTCATCAACTCTCATAAATTCACAATAGCATACAGAAGTCCATCATCAAACAGCCACTCAAAACCACTTTAAAGATCTCTCTAAAGTAATTGTGATTAAAATATGCTAATTCTCCACGATATGTTGCTGGTCCCAGCATCTGAAGATATCTGTCTTCAACATTTGAAGAAAAAAAAAAATTCATCACTGCCTTTTTACTAATCGATAAATCATAGTAGGAGAATTTTTCAACCGAATAACAAAGTAAAAACGTTTTCAAGTAAGCATCTTTTGAAACATAATAAAAAGTAATTGCTGACAAATGCAAAATGATTCTAAAGAAAATCAAGTTAAGAAAGCACCCACGTTTCTGCACTAACAAATAACTGGTATATTAATCCTTTAGGCATACATTTTATATGGTTTTGCAATTTTAGATTATGATATATATTTATTTATTTTATTCCATTTGGATGGTTTGCCACTCATCATCATCATTCATAACATAATCCACTTGCCATACTAAACCCCTCAATATGATGACACAGCTAATTTGGGAGCATGCAACTTAGCCAGGCAAATAATGCCTCTCTTGCATATCTTCATCATGTAAACAGACAAGTCAAGGTGCAATGCTATTCCCCCAAGCTTAAAACATAAGCACGAAATGGCTACTAAGAGTCTGAATAGTAAGCTCCTAGCAGAGGGAAAAAAAGAAAGAAATCGCATCAGGATGACGCTATCACCTTTTCTTTGTGCAGCAGTCAAAATTTAAAGAACGAAGCTTACTACTTTTGACAACTCAGCTATCGCATCTATTCCGCAGAAGCGGACATCGTAAAGTAATAGTAGAGAGAGCAAGAGCAATTAGGGGTCCTTGGTGCTCTCTGAACTTGGTTGTTTTCTTGCAGCTGTTTCCTTACACAAATTAGGTAATCTCATCAGTGCTACAGAGCAATTCACAAGAACGTCCCCGTACATTTATCCACCTGCCTTTCCATCCCAATTCAAAATGTGGTCGGTAAATAGGACAGCAAAGGTGTTCCCCACAGAAACTATAAACCTACCCAGGAAAGGCAAGAGCTTGGGATACCCAAACAGCACCTCAACGGAGGGAGGGGAATAGGAATGAGATGCAGCAGCAGCAGCAGCGCAGGTGAAGAGACAGCTGCGTAATTCTTGCAGGATAGTTCCAGATGGGCCAAGAAAAGCTCATAGAGATGCTAACTTGCTGCCCTTGCGCTTCTTCTACCTCTACCACCACTGAGGGATGCTCCTCTCTGCCCCGGATGCCCATAAGAAAGAGGAGGAGGCCAAAAACAGGGAAGGGAGAGGAGAGGAGAGAAGGGGTGGGAGGCTGAGGGGTTGGAGGGGAGAGGAGGAGAAAGGGAGAAGGAGGGGAAGGGGAGGAAGAGAAAGAGGAGGAGGGGGAAAGGGAGGTCAGGAAAGGAGGGGAGGAGGAAGGGAGGTCAGGAGGGGAGAAAAGGGGAAAAAGAGAGGGAGGGGGAGAAGAGGAAAGGAGGGGACGGTAGGGAGAGGAAAGAAGGGGTGGGAGGCTGAGGGGTTGGAGGGAGTAAGAAGGAGGAGGAGGTGGAGGGGAGAGGAGGAGAAAGGGAGAAGAGGGAGGAGGAGGGGAAGGGAGGAAGAGAAAGAGGAGGAGGGGGAGAGGAAGGGGAGGAGAAGGGGAGGGCAGGAGAGGGAAAACGGGGAAAAAGAGAGGGAGGGGGAGGAGAGGAAAGGAGGGGAGGGGAGCGGGGAGAAGGACAGAAGGGGGAGAAGGAGGGGAGGACAGGAGAGGAGAAGGGGGAGAAGGAGGGGAGGGGGAGGAAGAGAAAGAAGAGGGGGAGGAAAGGAGGGGAGGAGGAGGGGAGGGGAGAAGGGTGAGAAAAAGGGAGAGAGGAGGAGAGGAAAAGGAGGGGAGGAAGAGAAAGAGGAGAAAGAGGGGGAGGAAAGGAGGGGAGGAGGAGTGGAGGGAAGGAGGGGGAGAAGGGCGAGAAAGAGGGAGAGGAAAAGGAGGAGAAGAAAGGAGGGGAGGAAGAGAAAGAGGAGAAGCAGAGGAGGGGGAGGACGTGGTAGGGGGGAGGGGTCGTCAGAGGCCTTTCTATCCCAGGGCAATTTGGCCCCTCGTGGAAGACCTGCGGCCCCTTAGAAGGCAAAAACAGCCTCAGATTCAGCCGCGGCGGCCATCCTCGGGGAGCGTCTCCATGGGGCGTGCCGGCCAAAAGACCCCTTTCCCCGGCAGACGCTTCTCGGGCTGCACGGCTGGCACCGGGACCCTGGGAGCCACCGGGTGGCGAGGCGGGGCGGGGCAGCCCAACCGCGCTTCCTCCGCCCGGCTTCTCTCTCTCTCTCTCTCTCTCCCACCCCGACCACCCTCAGCCTTACCTGCCGGCCAGGTGCGCGGCCTGCTCTCGCTCGCTCAGCGCCGCCGCCGTGTAGATGCGCCGGTAGCGTTCCGCCAGCGCCGCGCCCGACAGCAGCAGCAGTTGCTCGCGGCCCGGAGGCCCTGACGACGCCGCCGCAGCGGCAGCGGCCGCGCCTTCCCCGGGACCCATGGCCGCTTTCGCTCAGGCGCTCCGCCCGGCCCGGCCCGGCCCGGCCCGGCCCCAGTCTTCGCTCGGCCACCGCCCGGAAGGCCCCGCGCCGGCGGCGATGACAGGCAGCCGCGGCCCGTCAGCGGGGGGAGGAGTCGGCGGCTCTGCGGCTGCGCGGGGAGGGCGCCTTCCCGACCACGTGACCTCCGGTGGGCGGGGCGCGGCGGTTGCCATGGCTGCCGAGGCCGCGGAGCTTCGGTGAGGGCCGTGAGAGGCTTTTAGTCCCGCCGGCTCTTCTCTCTCTCTCTGTTTCCCGGGCGAGTCTCGGGGCCCTTTGCAGAAAAGGAGTCCCGTCTTCTTCGTGACGCCCGGCCCCGGGTTGCGGACGAGGCGAGCGGCTCTTCTGCCGGACCTGGGTCCGTCCGGAGCCTCTCGGAGCCCGCCGTGGAAAACCCCGGTGGGAACGGAGCCCCGTCGAGCAGGTCTTTCCTTAAGCAGCCCGGTCTCCTTCGAGCCAGGCCTGGTGGGGTTCCTGTTGCATTTTAGGGCGGGGGTGGGGGGAAAAAGAATAAAATACCGGATAATCCTCGATTTACGACCGCAACGCGGTCCAAAATTTCTGTCGTTGAGACGTGTGTTAAAAAGGTTTTGCCCCGTTTTACGACCTTTCTTGCCACGGTGGTTTTTTTTTTTTTTTTAATTTGATTTATATGCCGCCCTTCTCCGAAGACTCAGGGCGGCTTACAATGTGCTCAGCAATAGCCTTCATCCTTTTGTATATTTATACAAAGTCAGCTTATTGCCCCCACAACTGGGTCCTCAATTTACCTACCTTAGAAAGGATGGAAGGCTGAGTCAACCTTGAGCCTTGGAGAGATTCGAACCTGCAGAAATTGCAGGCAGCTGGTCTTAATAACCAGCTTAATAACAGGGTGCCTTAAACCCCTGTACTACCAAGGCTCTTAAATGGTTAAATGAACTTCTTTTCTTGCCCCGTTTTACGACCTTTCTTGCCACGTTGGTTAAATGAATTTCTTTTGTTGCCCCGTTTTACGACCTTTCTTGCCATGGTGGTTAAATGAACTTCTTTTGTTGCCCCGTTTTACGACCTTTCTTGCCACGGTGGTTAAATGAACTTCTTTTCTTGCTCCGTTTTACGACTTTTCTTGCCACGGTGGTTAAATTAATTTCTTTTGTTGCCCTGTTTTACGACCTTTCTTGCCACGGTGGTTAAATTAATTTCTTTTGTTGCCCCATTTTACAACCTTTCTTGCCACAGTGGTTAAATGAATTTCTTTTGTTGCCCCGTTTTACGACCTTTCTTGCCACGGTGGTTAAATGAACTTCTTGTGCCGTATCCGTCATCGGACGTTGGCGATCATGCTGGCGATCCTATTTTTTGTCAACAGCCGCATGAAAAAGTGCTGCTGAGTTTTGTCCAAACCGTGTCCCTTAAGATTTTTTTTTTCCATTTTAAAAACATTTTAATGTGTCCCTATTTTTTAAAAACCACCAAATGCCCCTTTTGTGTTCGACTCTCGATTTGTCTGCTAATATCGTCCCTCTGAAACTGCATGTTACATCATTCTGAAGACCAACCCTGTCCGTCTCGGATGTTCTTCGCAGATGGATTTTCGTGTATTTATGAAAAACGGAAAAACTACAGAAACTTTTCCACTCATGTTTGATGTGGGTGTCTTGTCCAATGCAGCTTTTGACAGTCCCTAAGATTTTGAAGCCTCGATGTTCTTCTTCTGTCTGGACCTCGTTTGCCTTCAATCTTTCCCTGGAGGATTAAGGGAAGGATGCCGTATTTTTCTGGGTGTCGCATCGCATGTCCGAAATATTCTGACTTTCGCTCTTTAATGGCTTTGATGATTTCCCCTTGGCTTTCCCAGGCAGCTTATCTATCATCTCCTCATTTGTGATTTTGTTAAACCCAGCTTCTACGGAACAGCCACGTCTGTAAATCCACATTTCAAATGTTTCTAAAATGAACCGCTGGGGTTAATAAGTTATTAGCACGGTTGTTAAGTGAATCTGGCTCTGCCCAGCTTGATTTGATTGGTTGCGAAAAAAGGATTGAGTGCAGTGGTGAAATCCAATTTTTTTTACTACCGGTTCTGTGGGCGTGGCTTGGTGGGCGTGGCAGGAGGATACTGCAAAATCCCCATTCCCACCCCATTCCAGGGGAAGGATACTGCAAAATCTCCATTACCACCCCACCCCTGGGGGAAGGATATTGCAAAACCTCCATTCCCACCTCACTCGGGGGCCAGCCAGAGGTGGTATTTGCCACTTCTCCGAACTGCTCAAAATTTCTGCTACCGGTTCTCCAGAACCTGTCAGAACCCGCTGGATTTCACCCCTGATTGCGTGACCCCCCCAGACGCTGCAACCGTCGTAAACATGCGTTGGTGGCCACGCGCCTGGATTTGGATCACTTGACCGCAGGGATGTTGCAATGAATTTTAAGTGTGAAAAACCGTCGTAAGTCACATTTTTCACTGCCGTTGTAACTTTGAATGGTCACTAAACAGAGTGTTGTAAGTGGAGGACTTACCTGTACGTTTTGCTTGTGGCTACAACGGCCACCACCCCTTCTGGTTTCTTCCAGAAGCCACAGAGATGGGTTTGAAGAGCTGCTCAAGAGCAACCTGATTATATGGAGGTCCCCCCCGCCCTAACCAGCCCTTTCCCCCATACTTGGCCCTGGAGCCATGGAAATGATGTTGCCACTGCCTCCCCCTCCTCAAAACAAGCCCCTCAGTTACAGGTAACTCTCACCTTTTTTGTTTATGATCAGTGACATAACAGTTGCTCCTCACCTGACATGTTGAATGATGACAGAGCCAATTATTTGGCATGTAGTGCAAATAATCACATATAATATATAATCTTGACATAAAGTCGGTTTGGTGCACCTTTGGGAGAATGTTTAGTAATAGTTAACTCTGATTGAAAAAGGCCAGGTTGGAAGGAGAACTGTAGAATTTGTTCCATTCTATTATAAGAATGGTTGGCATGATGGCAGTGCAAATGTGCAGAAGTGGTACAGCCTTGTTACTGAATTTGCAGCCATTTTTAGAGTGAAGGGTAAGTGTTAGCTTTATTAAGAGCAGCGTCTTGATCTGACATAACATTTGCTCCTCACCTGACATGTTGAATGATCACACAGCCGATTATTTGGCATACAGTCCATAATCACACGTAATATATACTGTTAACCTAAAGCCGCTTTGGTGCACTTTTAAGGAATATGAGTTTAGTAATAGTTAACTCTGATTGAAAAAGGCCAGGTTGGAAAGGAGAGCTGTAAAATTTGTTTCATTCTATTATAAAATTGGTTGGGATTATGGCATTGCAAATATGCAGAAGTGGTCCAGCCATTTTTAGAGAGTGAAGGTGTCAGATTTATTGTTAAAACCAGTAATCCAACATAACAGTTACTCCTCACCTGATATGTTGAATGATCACAGAACCAATTATTTGGCATGTAGAGTTTGGTATACTTTGGGGAATCCGAATTTAGTAATAGTTAACTTTCTAATTGAAAAAGACCAGGTTGGAAGGAGATCTATAGAATTTGTTTCATTCTATTATAAAAATTGTTGGGATTGTGGCATTTCAAATAGGTGAAAGTGATACAGCCTTATTAGTGCATTTCCAGCCATTTTTAGAGAGAAGGATCTATTTTAGTAACTGCTGCTTACACAGGTTTTTTCTAAGTGCAATATTCCCTGTAAATTTAATATTTTTCCTCTACTGGAATTGTTGTTTGTCAAATTTTTATTTAAGCCCAGCATCTGTTTAATGTGTTTCTGAGAAGAAAATATAATTTTATTAATAACTAAATCTCTTCAGTCAAATTTCTTTGTGCTAGCTTCATAAAAATAAGTGTTTAGTATAAAAGCAAGAGGCAATAAATATGTTCTTTTGGAGAAACTTTTTAAAATATAGGTCAGTATTGTTATATATTCTCTCATTTCCAGGATCGATCACTAGAACCATATTGTCCATGCATATGCAAAACTCAAAATGCAAACTGAATTGCCACAGGTATCTCAGACCGAACCAGCTGTGTGTTCCAGATAATTGGGGGTTAAAGGAAAGAAAGGGGGAGTAGATAACAGCAATGCTTAACGCATTGTAAGCCGCCCTGAGTCTCCGGAGAAGGGCGGCATATAAATCAAATTAAAAAAAACAAAAACAAAACAAAAACCAACCTGTGGACCTTCCTTCCCGAAGATGTGCAACATTAGGCATCTGACCCCTCACCCTTTATGGTTTTGAGAAATGAGGGACAAAGGCCAGTATCGACCAGTATTGAAGAAGAATTGGGGTGTATTGTTTATTCATTTAAAATATTTGTATAGGTGGTTTAGAGCAGAGGTCTCCAACCCTGGCAACTTTAAGATTTGTGGACTTCAACTCTCAGAATTCCTCTGAGCTGGCTGAGGGATTCTGGGAATTGAAGTCCACAAATCTTAAAGTTGCCAAGGTTGTAGACCCCTGGTTTAGAGCACACCTCTGGGCAGCTCTGGGCAGCTCACAACAATAAAACCATAAAAGCCGCAACAACCCAATGCCTAGTCATTTTACTGGAATGCTTCAGCAACCTTCCTCAGAGTCTCATCACTTAATGCATACAGCTAGAATCACATATTTTGGGCATTCCGGAAGGCTGGGGGCCTGCCGGATCTCAGGGAAGACAAAGAGTGTTCCACAGAATAGGAGCCACCACGGAAAATGTCATCTATAGATATTTCAAGGAAGGTGCATGGACTATGTCTATTCTGTCCATTCTATCCAATGGATGGGGCAGATCCGTTCGGAGAGGCAGTCATGCAAATAATCTGACCTCATACCACGTAGGGCTTTGAAGGTGATAACCAGTGCCTTAAATTGCACTCAGAAATTATGAGCCAATGCAGCTTGTGCAACGGGGCTGTGGGCAAACTGAGTGACACCCAACATTTTTGCGTGCCGCATTCTGGACTTACCACAGTCAAGTGAACATTTGAAGTTACAGTGCTACTGAAAAAAATGATTTATGATCATTTTTCACATACACAACCATTACAGTACCCCCATGATCACGTGATCAAAATTCAGATGTTGGCAACTGGTTCATATTTATGACGGTTGCACTGCCTGGAGGTCATATGATCCCCTTTTGCGATCTTCAGACAAGCACAGTCAGTGGGGAAGCCAGATTTGCTTAACAACCGGATTACTAATTTAGCAACTGCAGTGATTAACAACTCTGAAAGAACGGTCTTGAAACGGGGCAGAACTCACTTATCAAATGTCTCACTTAGCAACAGAAATTTTGGGCTCAGCTGCGGTCGTAAGTCGAGGGCGACCTGTATAACTTTAGAGTGATTTTCAAAGGCACCCTATATAGAGCACGTGGGGTTAGAACTGGGGTGAAATCGAGTAGGTTCTGACAAGTTCTGAAGAACCGGTAGTGGAAATTTTGAGCAGTTCGGAGAACTGGCAAATACCACCTCTGGCTGGTCCCAGAGTGGGGAGGGAATGGGGATTTTGCAGTATCCTTCCCCTGGAGTGGGGTGAGAATGGAGACTTTGTAGTATACTTCCCCTGCCATGCCCACCAAGCCACGCCATGCCATGCCCACCAAGCCACACCCACAGGACCGGTAGTAAAAAAAAAATTGGATTTCACCACTGAGTTAGAATTAGGGCTCTTTAAAATTGGATCTCAAAATGAAACTGTGATGTTGGTTTGGGAGGGGGGCAGACCTCATGGGGCCCTAACCCTAACCCTGGATGACTTTTCCACTTTCAGTGGGGCTTCCATGCAATTTGCCTAGGATTTCTAGGGAGAAAGACTAGAAAGCAAACAAATTCACTAGGCATAAAGACACTCCTCCAAATTGAACTGTCATGTTGGGGTTTTTTCGGCCAGACCTCTTCGGGGCAGTGAGTGTGACGTGTGCAGGTATGATGGTGTCATATGTTTTATTTTTATTTTATTTATTTATTTTCGTCAAGCATGTATTAGATAACAGACACAAGTATAAACATGATTATGATTACATTGGAATGGATACGAATAAAAGGGAACATTAGGACAGGGATGGTAGGCATGCTGGTGCGCATATGCACGCCCCTTAAAGACCTCTTAGGAATGGGGTGAGGTCTACAGTACACAGTCTAAGGCAGGGGTCTGCAACCTTAAACACCCAAACAGCCATTTGGACCTGTTTCCCACAGGAAAGAAAACACCGGGAGCCACAAAACCCTTCCTGTGCCTGACTATATTTTGAGTGGCCACAAAACTAGCATATGTAGTTGAATTAAACGTTCTGTTTTCTTCTGAAACTTTTCTTTTCTTGGATTTATTCATAGTTGGCCTACCGGGGGTTGAAAAGCTCAATGAATTGCGTGCCGGCGGGTGTCACACATTGGCAGTTGTGACGCATATTTTGAGTGACGGAGCCACAGCAGAGGGGTGAAAGAGCCACATGCGGCTCCAGAGCTGCAGGTTGCTGACCCCTGGTCTAAGTTTAAAATTTTGGGGGTTTGAGGAAAAAAATCACAGAGTTAGGTAGTGCATTCCAAACATTAACCACTCTGTTCCTGCAATTGAATTTGGACCAGTTTACCTTGAGTTTGTATCTATTGTGTGCTCGTGTATTATTGCGGTTGAAGCTGAAGTAGTCATTGACAGGTAGGCCATTGTAGCAGATAATTTTATATCCTACGCTTAGGTTGGACTGAAGAGGGCAAAGTTCTAAGTTGTCTAAGCCCAAAATTTCAAGTCTGGTGGCATAAGGTATTTTGCTGCGAGCAGAGGAGTGGAGGACTCTTCTCATGAAATATCTCTGTACTCGTTCGATTGTATTAATGTCTGATATGCAGGTGAAAGGGCAAAGTATATAATTTCTAACCTCATTACCACTGGAATAACCTGACTTAACCTTCCTAGATAAGAGAGGTTGCTTGTGGCAGTCTCTGCTGCAGGAGACCCATGCAGGTCCTTCTGATGATAGGTTGGAAGCAAACACTCCTTAAGCAGTGATAGCCCAAATTCCCTAGAAAGCACTAGATTGATAACTTTTACTCGATATACAGAAGGTTTTATCTCTGGGCTTTTTCTTTTTTTCCAGGACTATGACAGCTTGTATGTTCATATTTTGATAGGAAATTCCAGGCCAAAAAAAAAAAAAGCAGATGGAAACTGCCAAAATTCATCTTGTTATTCTGAGTGGCAATACAGCTAGTCCTTGACTTACAATCCCACTTGAGCCCAAACTTTCTGTTGTTAAGTGAAGACATTTGTAAAGTGAGGTTTGCCCCATTTTACGAACTTTCTTGCCACGGTTGTTAAGTGAATCACCACCATTGATAAGTTAGTCACCCAGTTGCTCAGTGAATCCGCCTTTCCCCCATGGACTTTGCTGGTCAGATCATCACACAAAAGGAAGATCGCGTGACCTTATTTATTTATTTATTATATTTCTATACCGCCTTTCTCCCGTAGGACTCAAGGCAGTGTACAGTCAAGAAAAATATAGACACACAAACATCATAAAATTGCTAATTAAAATTATTACTTAGATTGGTCAATTAAATAAAACCCAGAATTAGATAACATTTAAAAAATCATTCACATGTTTGTATGTTTAGCCCCGCCTGTTGGAACATCAGGGTCTTGAGGGCACGGCGGAAAGCACGGAGATCAGGGATATTCCGTATCTCCGGGGGCAGTTCATTCCAAAGGGTTGGAGCCCCCACAGAGAAGGCCCTCCCCCTGGGAGTCGCCAGTCAACATAATTTGACTGACGGTACCCTGAGTAGTCCCTCCCTGTGAGAATGAACTGGTCGGTGACGGTCATAAATATGAACCAGTGGCCAAGCATCGGAATTTTGATCACATGATCATGGGAATGCCTGGAGGGCGTAACTGTGAAAAACGGCCGTCAGTCACTTTTTTCAGTGCCTTTGTAACTTTGAGCGGTCCTTAAACGAACTGTTACAAGTTGGGGACTACCTGTACAGAGTAATAGCAAAACCACCTGCACTCTATGCTCCTTTTTAGGAGGGAGCGTCTTTCCTTAGTCTTTTCTGCATGACCACTGGCTTCTTTCTATCCAATCCCTTGCCTGGGACCTTCCCAGCATGGCCGACTTCCTGTCCGTCCGCTTTGGCAGTCCCCTTCCCCCCGCCATCACCTCTCTTTTAGCGACCTTCCCAGCATGGCCGATTTCCTGTCCTTTCTCTGCAGCAGTCCCCCTCCCCCTTTACTCCCTTCGGAAAAAGATCCTCTCGGCGTCCCTCTTTTCCACCTCTACCCAGCCGGAGAGTGCACCTTCGGAGGTTCTTCCTTAAGGTTAGTTCCACGCAATGGTCCGAATAGCACGGCGGCAAATAGGAGGAAAAGAAGCCTGGCAATGGGCAGGTGAGCCAGCCCAGCCCCTCATTTCCTGATTGAGCAACCTGGGTGGAAGTAATCCCTGAAGTCTACGGTAGATACAAACACACCATTCTTCCTTAATTACCTAGTTAGCAAGGGAGCCGCCTCGGTTTCCCCCACCCCGTTCCTTCCCGTCCACTCATTTGCTCATCGCCCATATGTTCTGGGCCTTTCATTGTTTCTCTTAAGGATGCGGCTGCGAACCGGTGGTAGCAGCGCCACCCGAGGTTGAGAGACCGGTCTCTTTGCATTCTAGCTTTAGGAAAACGACGAGTCAAATGGGGGAACGTAGAGATAAACTCTATTTGCCTGCATTATACACTTCAGGGTTCTTTCGGCAGGCTTCGGCGGTCCTAAAAAGGCTCTCGGGCTCCTCTTAGAGGCGGGAAGCGGGCGGGCACCTTCAGGGGTTTTGGGATCCAGGTCAGAGTTAGGGTAGGGAGCGGGGTTAGGAGTCACTTCAAGGGCTGCGATTCAGTGCAGCTGTTGGCTTCATGATGTTTCCCCAGCGTCTGAATTCAGGGATTTGGGGGTATGGCAGCACATTATCTTATTGCGCGTTTCTGTATTAGATTTCAATAGATCCCATTTAAAGTATCTTGTCACCCACTCATTTCCTCCTCTCCCAAATATGATGAGGCCAACATGTTTTTATTTAATTTTTATTTTATTTAACAATATTTTTGTTTGAGCTGACATGCAATAGATTTACAATTTAAAGAAATAGCTATTTCTTTAATGAGGTTAAATGTATTTATAACATATATATTGTATTAAATATACATTTAATTGTAATATATATTTGTGTATGTATATATTAATTAATAATAAATAGACCAATGTAAAATATATATTGTATATTATAAATATACATAATATATTACCTCTAAGAAAGATGGGTGGGTGGGTGGGTAGGGTAGGTAGGTAGGTAGGTAGATACCGTGTTTTCCCGAAAATAACACCTGTCTTATATTTTTTTTTGAACCCTGAAATAAGCGCTTGGCCTTATTGCCATGTGCTCAAAAGCCCGATTGGGCTTATTATCAGGGGATGTCTTATTTTGGGAGAAACAGAGTAGAAGATAGATAGATAGATAGATAGATAGATAGATAGATAGATAGATAGATAGATAGATAGATGATAGATGATAGATGATAGATGATAGATGATAGATGATAGATGATAGATGATAGATGATAGATGATAGATGATAGATGATAGATGATAGATGATAGATGGATGGATAGATAGAGAGATAGAGAGAGATGATAGTGGATGGATGAATAAAATGGACAAAATAAGAGATCCTTGAACTGATGGAATGCTACTACAACAGCAGACCTAATGAGGGGGGATATATGAAGCATATGTGAGAACTATGGATGAACAGAAAATCAGCATCCAGCCTGCAGACAGCTACTGCAGTTACCCAGCACTTCAACATAGTGAAGAGGAAGCTGCTATCACAACTTGAGATAGACCAACTACTTGTATCTCATGTTCAATAAGACCTAGAACAACCGGATGTGCACCCAGCCTTAAGTCAGAACATTATTACCACCCTCTTCTTTTCAGAGCAGAGATGGATTGTGTCATCCAACCTTTCCCTGACTTGATAACCTTTAGCTATGGTAGAGGCCATTGCATTCAATCTGCAGCCCGAGGACGCTTCCTGGGGATGATGGGATTGTAGTCCAACACATTAGAATGTTAGAGCTGATTGATTTAACCAAAGCTTTCCTAGGTATAGAGGAGAAACCTTCTTTTGCCGTGTTTTTTGTGGTTTAAGTCATTCCGGTTTGCATAGAATTCCACTTATTCACTCATGTGAATACATTCCGTCGGTTAGAGGCACCTCTGAATGAGAAAGCACGCCTCTCTCTAATGGAAAGCATACAACTTGAGCTGACTTTGATTTCTGTCCGATAGCTTTTTCTTTTTCTTTTTCTGTATTTAATCAGCTTTCAGGCACAGTAGGAGAGAAGAAAGGAAGGTGGTGTATTGGCTTCTCTGCCAAAGGGAGGGGAGAGGGGCAACTCTTAAGAAGGGCCTGCCTTCAAAGAGATCCCCCCTCCCCCCCCCCCCCCAATCCGGAGGGATTCTCTTCCAGGGGGTTTCGCACTGGAGGCTCTTTTGAAGATTTCTGGATTTGGACTGAACAGGTGGTCTTAATTCTTACTAGCTCTTTCACCGAGCTGGAGCTATACAACTCCCCAGGAAGTCTGCTTGGCTTTGGTTCCTGGAGGGGCGAAAACCACGGGGAACCTCTACTTTTCTCTAGCCCGGTTTTATCTTTATTGGAGTGGCTGTAGTCTTCCATTACACTCGCCTAGCAAAACCCACCGAGGATTGAGTCTCTTTGTTAGCGCGTAAAGACCAGAGGCATTCGGTGTGATGGAATAGCTAAGAGAAGCTGTGAGCCTGGCCAGTCTGCAGGTCACTCTATGATTCCAAATTTACTACTGCTACTAGGTAGCTATAGGTTGATCCTTCCTGTGAAGTTGGGGTGTCTTTTGTGTGTGTGTGCGGGATGAGAACGATAGTACAGATACCCTTGACTCACAACAGTTTGTTTCATTGACCATTCAAAGCTACAACAGCACACAGAAAAAAGTGACTTACGGCTTTTCAGAGTTATGACTTTTTTCACAATTACGACCTTTGCAAGCATCCCTGTGGTCATGTGATCAAAATTCAGCCACTTGGCAAAATGGTTCATACTTATGACGGTTGCCATATCATGTCCCAAAGTCACGCGATCCCCTTTTGCGACCTTCGGACAAGCAAGCCAAGTCGACGGGGAAGCCAGATTTGCTTAACAACCAGGTTGCTAACTTATCAACTGCCGTGATTCATTGTACAACTGTGGCAAGAAAGGTTGCAAAATGGGGCAAAACTCAGTGGAAATGTTGGGTTCAGTTGTGGTCGTAAGTTGAGGACTACCTGTATTGCACTGCCTCATTGGCTTGATGTTAGATTACCCAACTAATCGCTGTGTTAGAGCCAGTTTGGTCTAGTGGTTAAGGCACTAAACTGGAAAAGAAACGGGCCATGAGTTCAAGTCCTACCTTAGCCATGAAAGCAAGCTGGGTGACTTGGACCAATCATTCTCTCTCAGCCCAACCCACCTCATAGGGTGGTTGTTGGGGGGAGGGAAGAAAGAGGAGGCAGATGTGTTGGATATGTTAGCTACCTTGAACTATTTGTAAAAATAATAAGGGTGGGATATAAATGAATGAGAATAAAGATGTTTTGCCTTTCTCAATGAGCAGAATTATCATTCTTTTCCAATGCCATTTCATTTCCTTCTTTTCATTTCCTCATCTGCATTCATGGGGATTACATACTTTGCTGATATATAGAGAGGAAGGGAGATACTTTAAAGTCACTTAAATCCTAATTTCTTAAATAATTGCATGATCTCAATCCACTACATATATGTAGAACCCCAATAAAATGGAGAGGGAGGACCTAAAGGCCTAAAGAAAGTACTGACAGGGGAAAATTTTGAATTGGTTCCTTATTCTCACTTTTCCTTTTAATTATTTTTGCTGTACTACTGTTCTTTCCACAGTGACAACATTTGCTGATATACTGTAGACCAGGGGTCTCCAACCTTGGCAACTTTAAGCCTGGAGGACTTCAACTCCCAGAATTCCTCAGCCAGCAAAGCTGGCTGGGGAATTCTGGGAGTTGAAATCCACCAATCTTAAAGTTGCCAAGGTTGGAGACCCCTGTTGTAGACCTTACCAGAGTAAGTAAGTGAATAGTGGCAGCGTGGGAGAAGTAAAGGAATTTCAACACTAGCCGCAAGAGACACTGTAATAAGTATTATTTCAGCATTAACCTCAAGAGATTGAAACCTTTCATAAAATCTTCATTTTTAAAAAAAAAAAAACCACCTAATTTTAAATTTTTTAAATGAAAAAGGTTAGATTTTTGAATTACATCATTTTTAACTTCTATTTTTATCATTTTTCATTAAAAAACAGAAAATATTTTTTAAAAATTAATTACACTTTTTAAAACATCGTGCAGAGTAGGTGCTGTGAATGCATTCTATGGAAGAGCCCAGTGATATCTATACCAAATGTAAACTAATTGAAACAGCTGAATTAAAACTTAAGAGTCTAGTGATAAGTCTCTGAGACTCAAAACAACAAAAAAGAAACCCCAATTAAAGGGAAGCAAACTGCAATCAAACTTAACACAACAAGGAACAAATAACTGAGAAAATGGACCTTTGGATATGGACCATTGATGACATGTCACTCATAGAAGGAAAAAAAAACCCAGTCCAGTCCAGCCCCATTGGAGCTAAATAATCAATTTCATAACCTCCTTTGGAAGAAGAAAGCATGCAGACAACTGGAGAAGTGATATCATCAAGTGTACCAGTGCAAGAAAAAAAAAGTAGACCAGACTTCCTCAAGGAAATAAAACAACAGCAGCCTATGTTGGTGACAGGAGACTTATTGCTCAGGGAATGTGTACCAACAATTTGTAGACTGGACAATCTTATCTAAGGAGGTTTGCTGTCTTGTTTCCCAGGAGCAAAGATAAAAGACGTGAATGAGAGACTTACTAAAATAAAGTCCACATATTATGCCTTCTCTTTTAGTGGGACGAATAATACGACAGAGAGCCTGAAAAACAATTTTTTTTGAGAGACTTATGAGCAGCTAGGCCTGAAAGCCAAAGAGATGGGGACACGGCTGGTGGTTTCCTCTGCATCCCCAATCAAAGGTAGGCATCCAATGAGGGAATGTAGAATGTCAGAGTTTTGGCAGCATAACTAGTAGTATGAGATAAACCCAGGAGCAAAACACAGTGCACAGCACACAGAGCCTTTTATATAAATAACAGTGGTTTTATCTACAGTTAAATATTTACAGACTTATAAGTGGTTAAATACCTTATCATACAGCTACTGATACACAGAGAGCAATTGAAATACACAACGAGAGAACATGAAGTAGAATGCATGAGGAGAGGAAACACCCTCTAATGGCTTCCCTTATATAGGCAGCATAAAGTGGCAGTAGCTCTGCTGCCTCATTCCAGCTTCCAGTTGTCTCTGCTTACATCTTCTCATCAGTTTACAGCTATTAACTCTTCATACCCTGACACAGAACTTAATTTGAACCACTGGCTTAAGGGATTGTGCTGTGGAGAGAACTTTGGATTCTTAGAGTACAGTCTACAATACCTGTATTGGGGGGCGGGGGAGGGATGAGGTTTTGGCAGGGGATGGGGCTACCTCTTAAAAGAACCATGAAAAACATTTTTGGAAACCAACTGGCTTTGTCTTATTTGGAGGGCTTTAAACTAAAACTGGAGAGAGGGAGGGAGACCAATTTTAGGACCCAATCCCAAGCATAAACCTCAAGGCAACCAACCAAGTGATAAGAAAGAAGGAGAACTCAGATACAAAATAGGAGATATGTAGGAAGCAAACCCAGGATCAGTTAAAAAGGACTCAGATCAGAGGTGGGTTTCAGCAGATTCTGACCAGTTCAGGAGAACCAGTAGCGGAAATTTTGAGTAGTTCGGAGAACCGGTAAATACACCTCTGACTGGCCCCTCCCCCATCTATCTTCTGCCTCCCGAGTCCCAGCTCATCGGGAAGAAATGGGGATTTTAACCTTCCCCTCGAGAGGAGTGGGAATGGAGATTTTACAGTATCCTTTCCCCTGCCACACCCACCAAGCCACACCCACCAAGAACCAGTAGTAAAACATTTTGAAACCCACCACTGACTCAGATGCCTATACACTAAAGCTGCAAAGTACAAGGAGCAAACAGGGAGAACTTGGAAGTACATGAGGGCAGATGGGACATTGTCACCATTACTGAAACTTGGTGGGATGAAATGACACCAAGCTGAGGGGAAATAGTCAACAATTTAGAAGATAGATTCAAGATCCAGTAGGATCTTGACATATTTGACCAATGGACCTTCTACAATAAAATGTGATTCAATGGTGAGAAAAGTAAGGTTTTACACTTAGGCAAGAAAAAACAAATGCACAGGTATAGAACAGGTGGTACTTGGCTCAACAGCAGTAACTGTGAGGTATCTGGGAGTCCTAGTGGACAAATACTTAGGTGTGAACCAGCAGTATGTGTTCTGCCCCAGCTCTGGATTCTCAAGGATTGTGACACACACCAACGGTCGTTATCAAAGTTATAAAATACCAGGAATAAACAAAGGCTGGCAAAGGTTGGCAACCAGCCCAGAAAACAAGATACGATAAGACACTCACTCTCCAAAATGCTCTGTAATAATTACACGTTGTTTCCAGCAAGAAATTACTGAGTGCGACTTAAATAGGCTAAGGGAGTGGCCAATTATCCTCAAGCCTTACTCTCGAGGAGACCTCCTCCTCCTGAGTAGCCACTCATGCATTTTGGTAGCTCTGCATGCTCAAGCATTGAGGAGAGGCTCCTCCACTTCGCTCTCTCCACTTGAAGGAACCTCTGGAGGTTCTGAAGGCCCAGGCTGAGTCTCTGCCTCTGGCACCACATCCTCTTCAGCCTCCTCGCTGTCCAACGCGAGCGCCGGCTGCGCCGGCTGCTGGCGCAACCCCACACCAGCCTCTTCGTCGTCGGGATCAGCCAGGACCTGCGCAGGCCTCTGGCGGGCCACAAAAGTATACTACATATACCAAAAAAGCCAATACAGTCTTAGGCTTTTTTTTAACACATGAAGTATTAATACTGCTTTATACTGCTTAAGGGCTCCTGATGGAGCGGGGGATTGGAGTAAAAGACCTCCAAGGTCCCTTCTAACTCTGTTATTTTGTTATGGTGCCATACTAATTGGGATTGGTAAGAATCATAAACCCAAATAACATCCATTCACTGTATTTGCCCTTAAGTATTGCTGCTGTTAAGTCATTCAGTCAGTTCTGAACTCTATATTGCCTTATTATTGTTCCAGACTCATCTAAAAATAAGTGTTTGCTCTCTGTCTATGTAACAATGGCCTTCTAGCACTGATGATCTTACCTAGTTGGATTATGAAACATCTGCAAAAAAAAAAAAAACCAAAAAAAAAAACCAACAACCAAGCTCAGAGAGCGCCACAGACCCTACTGTCTCCTGACATTTTTGAAGTATTTATTTATTTATTGGTTCGATTTATGTGCCACCCTTCTCCGGAGACTCAGGGCGGCTTATAATGCGTTAAGCAATAGCCTTCATACTTTTGTATATACCTGCTTAATAGGACTTTCGGGGGCCCCCTAAGTGGTGTTCTTTTTTATACAAGGTCAGCTTATTGCCCCCACAAACCGGGTCCTCATTTTACCTACCTCGGAAGGATGGAAGGCTGAGTCAACCTTGAGCCTGATGAGATTTGAACTCACAGTAATTGCAGGCAGCTGGCAGCTAAGTGCTACTTTAACAGCAGTTTAGTCCACTGCACCACCAAGGCTCATATGCACCACCAAGGCTCAAATTGTCATATTATCAAGCCACCTTGTTTCCTCTTGCCCTCTTTTTCTATTGCTTTTGATTTTCCCAAGCATCAAGAGTTTTCCTGATGACACTTATCATTGTATGTATCCCAAACGCCTAAGCTTTAGTTTTATTATTAATATTTCAAATAGGTAAAGGTAAAGGTTCCCCTCGCACATATGTGCTAGTCGTTCCCAACTCTAGGGGGTGGTGCTCATCTCTGTTTCAAAGCCGAAGAGCCAGCGCTGTCCAAAGATGTCTCCGTGGTCATGTGACTGGTATGACTAAACGCCAAAGGCGCACGGAACACTGTTACCTTCCCACCAAAGGTGGTCCCTATTTTTCTACTTGCACTTTTTACATGCTTTCAAACTGCTAGGTTGGCAGAAGCTGGGACAAGTAATGGGAGCTCACCCTGTTACGCGGCACTAGGAATTCGAACCACTGAACTGCCGACCTTTTGATCAACAAGCTCAGCATCTTAGCCACTGAGCCACCGCGTCCCTATTTAGAATAAGGATCAGGTTTTATTTCATCTAGTAATAAATTAAAATAATTCATTTTACTGGCCAAGCTATTCCAACCCTACAATTCATATATTATTTTTTCTTTCTTTCAGTCTTCCTGATCATCCGGCTTTTACAGATATATGTTGTGATTGGCCTTCAAAATGCATACCTTTGTTGTTAGTAAAACGTCTGTGAACTTATTAGTTCCATAGATTATACCAGGAGGAGAAACATTTGGCTCCCTGCAAATCTTGATTGAAACATTTTAATTTTGTCTCTCCCTATTTAGGCAATATCTGGGTTTGAGGACAATCAAGGAATGATAGTGGAGATAGCAATATTTTTCTCTCCCACCCCCTCCCAGTTTTTGGAGGAGATAGATATTTTTTTTAAAGAGAGTTAATTCTACCTTTATGTGGTTTCTACATCAAACTGGTAGCTAATCAAAATCCAGTGGTGCAGTCAGAAGAAAGGAAGGGGTTTGCCAGAAAAAAAGAAGCATATGGATTACTTTTAGGTAAGAAGGACTGCCTATTATATGTAGCTTGAGATTTATCAAAGTAAATATATTTATTTTTAATAATATCATTTAATAGTATTTAAACTTATAGAATAGAATTCTTTATTGGCCAAGTGTGACTGGACACACAAGGGATTTGTCTTAGGTGCATATGCTCTCAGTGTACATAAGGAGAATAAAATTCATTCTTCAAGAATAAAAAGATACAACAGTTAGTGATAGTCAAGGTTACTAATAAGCTATCAAATCGTACTAGGAAACAAAAACAATATAATTGAAAGATACAAGCAACATGGTTATAGTCATAAGTGGGAAAAGATAGATATTAGTAAGGAAGAGAAGAATAACAGTAATACAGTCTTAGTAAATTATTTGACAGTGTTATGGGAATTAGTTGTTAAGCAGAGTGATGGCATTCAGGAAAAAAACTGTCTTTGTGTCTAGTTGTTTTGGTGTGCAGTGCCCTATAGCATCTTTTTGAGAGTAGAAGTTGAAAATAATATATATTATAATATATATATATATATATATATATATATATATATATATATATATATATATATATATATATATATATATATATATATATATATATGTTTTCTCAGGTTTTCGCGGGTGTTTGTATGTAGGTCTTTGGTTATTCGGGTCTTCTCCCACGTAAAATTGGAAGTGTCTTGGCGACGTTTCGACGAAGTCTCATTCGTCATCTTCAGGCTGGTGTTCTCGGCTTCGTGCTTCCAGGAGCAATGTGAGATCGCAGCTGTCTCTTCCTTTTAACTGCTAGTGGGGGTGTGAGCTGATTGGGTGGGAACTTGGCTGTGTTCTGATTGGGTGGAGGTGTGTTCTGATTGGTTAGGGGCTCGGCTGTGCTCTGATTGGATGGGGGGTTGGTTGTGCTCTGATTGGCTGGGGGTGTGTTCTGTTTGGGTGGGGGCTTGGTTGTGCTCAGCTTAGTCTGAGTTGCAGGGGGATTTGAGCTGGTGAGCTGCGTTGTTGTTGTTTGGCTTCGTGTTTGTGGCCGTGCGAGCTCTTCATGGTGGGTGTCAGTCTGCTTCATGTATGGATTGGAGAGGTTTAAAGTGGCTAATGATGCAGCTGCAGTCTGGCTTCTGGTCCTTGGTCGTGGCTCATTATCAGTGTGGGTTTGAGTCTGTTTTCTGCGTGGATGTGTGGTGGTGACATCCTGTGTGGCTCTCGTGAGTGTGGGTCTGGTGTCATTCGTCGTGTTAGGGACCCGTTTGTCAATAAGGGCGGGTTTCCAAATGGCTGGTAGGCGGGAGGTATCGTCTCGTTTGTTCATGCTGTGTGGGCGTTTTTCTATCTCGATGGCTTCTCTGATTATTCTGTTGTTAAAGTGTTCAGTTTTGGCGATAGTTCTGGTCTTTTTAAAGTCAATATCATGTCCTGTGGCTTTAAGGTGTTGGACCAGGGAAGAAGTTGGTTCTTCTTTTCTGACTGAGTTCTTGTGTTCTTCTATGCGTGCACTTATTCGTCTGTTGGTTTGTCCGATGTATGTGGTGGGGCAGGCGGTGCATGGGATTTCATATACTCCTTGATTTTCTAACTCAATTTTGTCTTTGGGGTTCCTTAGGATGGTGGATATTTTTCGGTTTGTGCAGAATGCTGTCTTGATGTTATGTTTGTGGAGGATTTTGCTTATTCTGTCTGTGGTGCCTTTTATGTATGGGAGGAGGGCTTTGCCGTTTTCTTGTTCTGTGTCTTGGATTTTAGTGGGGGTTTCTTTTTGGATTAGGTTGGTGATCTTATTTCTTTGGAATCCATTGGATGTTAGTACGTTAGTGAGGGTGTGTAGTTCGGTTTTTAGGTGTTGTTCGTCAGCTAAGCGTTTTGTTCTGGAAATGAGTGTCTTGGCTACAGAGTTGATTTGGGCAGGGTGGTGGTGTGAGAGTGCGTGCAGATAGCGGTTTGTGTGTGTTTTCTTCTGGTAGATAGTGTGTCCTAGGGAGCCATTGGATTTTCTGTAGACTAAGACATCCAGGAAGGGAAGTTGGTTGTTCGCTTCTGTTTCCATGGTGAACTGTATTTTGGGGTGTAGGCTGTTGAGGTGTGTGAGGAAGTTGTCCAGTTTTTCTTTCCCATGTGGCCAGATTATGAAGGTGTCGTCCACGTATCTGAGCCAGAGTTTGGGTTTATGATCAGATTTTTCTAGAGCTTGGGTTTCAAAGTATTCCATATAGAGGTTGGCAATGACCGGTGAGAGGGGTGATCCCATGGGTGCTCCTTCTGTTTGTTTGTATTTCTGTCCATTATAGATGAAGTATGTGTTGGATAGGCAGTGGTTGGTCAGATCTAAGATGTGCTTGGGGGGGTTATATTTGTTTTGGATAACTGTCAAGGCTTCTTTGATTGGTACTTGGGTGAAGAGGGATATGACATCAAAGCTCACGAGTAGGTCACTGGGCTGTAAGTTTTGTTGCTTTATGATGTCTATGAACTGGAATGAGTTTTTTACGTATGAGGTGATGGATTCTGCATAGGGCTGTAGTTGTTTGGCGAGAAATTTGGCTAGGTTTTGTAGAGGTGAGCCTATGGAGCTGACTATGGGTCTAAGTGGGGTTCCTTCTTTGTGTATCTTGGGGAGACCATAAAGCTTAGGGCATCTGGATGATTTCTCTCTGGGTATGATTCTTTGCTGAATCTCTTCGCTGATGGGGGAGGCTTTTATTTTGGATCTGGTGGTTGTTTTTTCCAGGTAGGTGGTGGGGTCTGTGTTTAGGGGTTTGTATATGGAGTCTTGGAGTAGGTTGGTTAATTTGGTTTGGTAGTCAGATGTGTTCATAACCACCGTGGCATTGCCCTTGTCTGCTGGTAGGATTATTATGCTGGTGTCTTCTTTCAGGTTAAGTAGTGCTGTCTGTTCCTCTTTGGGTAAGTTACTTTTGGGTGGCTTGCTGGTGCAGAGGATGTTGGTGATTTCGAGTCTGATTCTGTTTGCATCGTCGGGGTTGATTTTGGTCAGGCTGGTTTCAACTCCGCATATAATGGTTTCAGTGGGGATGCTTTTGGGAGCGATTGCAAAGTTGAATCCTTTGGAAAGGACATTGGTTTCGGCTTTGGTGAGGATCCTATCTGAGATGTTATGTACTGTTTGTTTCATGTGTGGCTGTGAGGGTGGAGGGGATTGTTTCTGGCGTTCTTGTAGTCTTCGGAATTTGTTGGTGTGTGTGTCTGTCTTGAGGGTGGTCTGTGTTTCGGCTCTCCAGACGGCAAGTTGTTTGGATTTGTCCCAAAGTGCGGGGTGGATCTTGTTGCTGAGTTTGAGGTGAAGTGTGAGGAGATCCTTGTTGATTCGGTCTAGGAGGAATCTTTTTCTGTGGAGTTCATTTCTGATTAGGGCTAGTTCTGTTCTTTTCAGAATGCGTTTGGTGGCTGCAGAGTTGGAGTGGAATTTCAGTTGGAAGCCTGTGGGGATTAAATTTTGATCTCGGCAGTTGCGTAGGAATGCAAGGTCACATAAAATGGAAGCTCTTTGGACTTCGAGTTTTTCATAGGTCCTGGTCAGATGGTGGATATCCTCCCCGTAGAGGTGCGATATTTGTTTTCTCAGGTTTTCGCGGGTGTTTGTATGTAGGTCTTTGGTTATTCGGGTCTTCTCCCACGTAAAATTGGAAGTGTCTTGGCGACGTTTCGACGAAGTCTCATTCGTCATCTTCAGGCTGGTGTTCTCGGCTTCGTGCTTCCAGGAGCAATGTGAGATCGCAGCTGTCTCTTCCTTTTAACTGCTAGTGGGGGTGTGAGCTGATTGGGTGGGAACTTGGCTGTGTTCTGATTGGGTGGAGGTGTGTTCTGATTGGTTAGGGGCTCGGCTGTGCTCTGATTGGATGGGGGGTTGGTTGTGCTCTGATTGGCTGGGGGTGTGTTCTGTTTGGGTGGGGGCTTGGTTGTGCTCAGCTTAGTCTGAGTTGCAGGGGGATTTGAGCTGGTGAGCTGCGTTGTTGTTGTTTGGCTTCGTGTTTGTGGCCGTGCGAGCTCTTCATGGTGGGTGTCAGTCTGCTTCATGTATGGATTGGAGAGGTTTAAAGTGGCTAATGATGCAGCTGCAGTCTGGCTTCTGGTCCTTGGTCGTGGCTCATTATCAGTGTGGGTTTGAGTCTGTTTTCTGCGTGGATGTGTGGTGGTGACATCCTGTGTGGCTCTCGTGAGTGTGGGTCTGGTGTCATTCGTCGTGTTAGGGACCCGTTTGTCAATAAGGGCGGGTTTCCAAATGGCTGGTAGGCGGGAGGTATCGTCTCGTTTGTTCATGCTGTGTGGGCGTTTTTCTATCTCGATGGCTTCTCTGATTATTCTGTTGTTAAAGTGTTCAGTTTTGGCGATAGTTCTGGTCTTTTTAAAGTCAATATCATGTCCTGTGGCTTTAAGGTGTTGGACCAGGGAAGAAGTTGGTTCTTCTTTTCTGACTGAGTTCTTGTGTTCTTCTATGCGTGCACTTATTCGTCTGTTGGTTTGTCCGATGTATGTGGTGGGGCAGGCGGTGCATGGGATTTCATATACTCCTTGATTTTCTAACTCAATTTTGTCTTTGGGGTTCCTTAGGATGGTGGATATTTTTCGGTTTGTGCAGAATGCTGTCTTGATGTTATGTTTGTGGAGGATTTTGCTTATTCTGTCTGTGGTGCCTTTTATGTATGGGAGGAGGGCTTTGCCGTTTTCTTGTTCTGTGTCTTGGATTTTAGTGGGGGTTTCTTTTTGGATTAGGTTGGTGATCTTATTTCTTTGGAATCCATTGGATGTTAGTACGTTAGTGAGGGTGTGTAGTTCGGTTTTTAGGTGTTGTTCGTCAGCTAAGCGTTTTGTTCTGGAAATGAGTGTCTTGGCTACAGAGTTGATTTGGGCAGGGTGGTGGTGTGAGAGTGCGTGCAGATAGCGGTTTGTGTGTGTTTTCTTCTGGTAGATAGTGTGTCCTAGGGAGCCATTGGATTTTCTGTAGACTAAGACATCCAGGAAGGGAAGTTGGTTGTTCGCTTCTGTTTCCATGGTGAACTGTATTTTGGGGTGTAGGCTGTTGAGGTGTGTGAGGAAGTTGTCCAGTTTTTCTTTCCCATGTGGCCAGATTATGAAGGTGTCGTCCACATATCTGAGCCAGAGTTTGGGTTTATGATCAGATTTTTCTAGAGCTTGGGTTTCAAAGTATTCCATATAGAGGTTGGCAATGACCGGTGAGAGGGGTGATCCCATGGGTGCTCCTTCTGTTTGTTTGTATTTCTGTCCATTATAGATGAAGTATGTGTTGGATAGGCAGTGGTTGGTCAGATCTAAGATGTGCTTGGGGGGGTTATATTTGTTTTGGATAACTGTCAAGGCTTCTTTGATTGGTACTTGGGTGAAGAGGGATATGACATCAAAGCTCACGAGTAGGTCACTGGGCTGTAAGTTTTGTTGCTTTATGATGTCTATGAACTGGAATGAGTTTTTTACGTATGAGGTGATGGATTCTGCATAGGGCTGTAGTTGTTTGGCGAGAAATTTGGCTAGGTTTTGTAGAGGTGAGCCTATGGAGCTGACTATGGGTCTAAGTGGGGTTCCTTCTTTGTGTATCTTGGGGAGACCATAAAGCTTAGGGCATCTGGATGATTTCTCTCTGGGTATGATTCTTTGCTGAATCTCTTCGCTGATGGGGGAGGCTTTTATTTTGGATCTGGTGGTTTTTTCCAGGTAGGTGGTGGGGTCTGGGTTTAGGGGTTTGTATATGGAGTCTTGGAGTAGGTTGGTTAATTTGGTTTGGTAGTCAGATGTGTTCATAACCACCGTGGCATTGCCCTTGTCTGCTGGTAGGATTATTATGCTGGTGTCTTCTTTCAGGTTAAGTAGTGCTGTCTGTTCCTCTTTGGGTAAGTTACTTTTGGGTGGCTTGCTGGTGCAGAGGATGTTGGTGATTTCGAGTCTGATTCTGTTTGCATCGTCGGGGTTGATTTTGGTCAGGCTGGTTTCAACTCCGCATATAATGGTTTCAGTGGGGATGCTTTTGGGAGCGATTGCAAAGTTGAATCCTTTGGAAAGGACATTGGTTTCGGCTTTGGTGAGGATCCTATCTGAGATGTTATGTACTGTTTGTTTCATGTGTGGCTGTGAGGGTGGAGGGGATTGTTTCTGGCGTTCTTGTAGTCTTCGGAATTTGTTGGTGTGTGTGTCTGTCTTGAGGGTGGTCTGTGTTTCGGCTCTCCAGACGGCAAGTTGTTTGGATTTGTCCCAAAGTGCGGGGTGGATCTTGTTGCTGAGTTTGAGGTGAAGTGTGAGGAGATCCTTGTTGATTCGGTCTAGGAGGAATCTTTTTCTGTGGAGTTCATTTCTGATTAGGGCTAGTTCTGTTCTTTTCAGAATGCGTTTGGTGGCTGCAGAGTTGGAGTGGAATTTCAGTTGGAAGCCTGTGGGGATTAAATTTTGATCTCGGCAGTTGCGTAGGAATGCAAGGTCACATAAAATGGAAGCTCTTTGGACTTCGAGTTTTTCATAGGTCCTGGTCAGATGGTGGATATCCTCCCCGTAGAGGTGCGATATTTGTTTTCTCAGGTTTTCGCGGGTGTTTGTATGTAGGTCTTTGGTTATTCGGGTCTTCTCCCACGTAAAATTGGAAGTGTCTTGGCGACTAAGCTGAGCACAACCAAGCCCCCACCCAAACAGAACACACCCCCAGCCAATCAGAGCACAACCAACCCCCCATCCAATCAGAGCACAGCCGAGCCCCTAACCAATCAGAACACACCTCCACCCAATCAGAACACAGCCAAGTTCCCACCCAATCAGCTCACACCCCCACTAGCAGTTAAAAGGAAGAGACAGCTGCGATCTCACATTGCTCCTGGAAGCACGAAGCCGAGAACACCAGCCTGAAGATGACGAATGAGACTTCGTCGAAACGTCGCCAAGACACTTCCAATTTTACGTGGGAGAAGACCCGAATAACCAAAGACCTACATATATATATATATATATATATATATATATATATATATATGTGTGTGTGTGTGTGTGTGTGTGTGTGTGTGTGTGTGTGTTTTTCTTCTAGCCAGGTTTTCCCTACGTAGCCAAGGTTTTTTTGTAGCTCCAGCTCAGTAGAATCTCATCTACTCGGTTCTGGGCTTTTTTCTTTTCTAACACCTAGCAAGCTGTAACTGCTAGGTGGGAGACCTAAATAGATCCATTTCTAGCTCGTTAGCTGTCATCAGTAGGCCACACCCATCTCCTCCCTGTAAAGGCATAGTATTTACAGCTTGCTAGGTGTTAGAAAAGAAAAAAGCCCAGAACCGAGTAGATGAGATTCTACTGAGCTGGAGCTACAAAAAAACCTTGGCTACGTAGGAAAAACCTGGCTAGAAGAAAAACACACATAGACCCTACGAAGAAGTAAGAAAAATATATATATATATATATATATATATATATATATATATATATATATATATATATATATATATATATATATATATATATATATATATATATATATATATATTATTGCTTTGTTTTTGTTTCTTTGTAACCCAAGGAGAAAACTCCTGTCCTTCTAGAATATAGTCAGTAGATGGCAGGATGGATCAAGCAATGGTTTAGAAACTACAGCCGGCTACCTAAAAACAGATGAGTATAGTAAAGAGATACCAGCTGGTGCTGACAATAATTCCCTCAAACTTGTTATTTGATCTCTCTGCAGATGTTCGGAAGTCCTAGCAGCCATGAAGTCCTAGAAGCCGTTGAAGCTCTCTCTGGGAAGTTTGCCCAGAAATGATCAAATCCTCAATTAGAAAATATGTCTTGGTCCTTCTGAGAAGTTGATTGTTAAATTGGTTGGAGAAGCTGAACTTTACGTGAATGTTTGGCCATAAGAAACTTTAGGGTCATCCTCCTTTTAATCGAAATACACCAATAAGCTATGCAAGCAACTTTATTTTCATGAATATCCGTCTTTCTTGGCAGAGCAGGGGCATTAGTTTAAAATCAAACAGTGTATCAAGAAATTATGAAAACTCGATTGCACCTTATTGCAAATTAAGGTAATGTAAATTTCAACTTGAACAAGTCATGTGTGATTGGTTTTTTTTAAAGGTTATATTATGTCATAAAGATTCCTGAAATAAGTTACCCTTGAATGTCAAGAGGTGAAAAGGCCATTTCAAGATGAGTTTTGTTTTTTAAATGGAACAGTATGGTCAGCAATATTAATTCCAATAAAAGGCCAGTAAATCCAGAAATAGCTTCTTTGATTACCTGAAAATGTTGTTCGTTTCTTGCTCTGTTCTTTCATTAACTTCCTGCCTTTCCTCTTGAAGATTAAGAGACTGCATACAATAACTCCTTTCATTCTGTTCACACAGTAGCTACTGTGAGCAATATTGAGAGTGACTTCTGTGATCCAAAGTCATCCCACGATTTCAGCAACGGAAATTATTACATAGGAAATTTACTGGCGTCTTAATTTACTCCAATGTATTCATATACCCCAGGGTTTGGAAGATTGATGGCTGTGTGGTGGCACAGTGGTTAGAATGCAGCATTGCAGGTTAATTCTGCCCACTGCCAGGAGTTCGATCCTGACCGGCTCAAGGTTGACTCAGTCTTCCATCTTTCCGAGGTCAGTAAAATGAGGGCCCAGATTGTTGGGGGCAATATACTGACTCTGTAAACTGCTCAGAGAGTGCTGTAAAGCACTATGAAGCGGTATATAAATGTAGGTGCTATTGCTATTACTATTTCCTGTGCCAACACACAAATAATTGAGATGGGGAGCTATAATAAAGAAAGGTGGCTCAAAAAGGTAAGAGGTGCTGGAGGGGAATGAGAAGGCTTCTTAGACCAGATTTCCCAACCTGGTTATATACTTATATGTTGGACATCAACGTCTGTCATCACCTGGCCAGAAGCTGAGGAAGCTTCATCCAGTTGGTTAGAGAGCTACTTAGTTTTTACTTAAAAAGCAGAAACCAGTAGACTGTTTTTCCATCCTTATCCATACATCTATATATTTATATATAAGACAATATAATAAATTCCACATTTAATTTGTTGTGTTCCTTAGCTGGTACTTAAATTTTTGTCTCTAAGTTGACCCCTTTCTTTTGTGTCCCTATGTTTATATTTCCTTCTTTTTCTCCAACCAATCATACCATTTTTGCCATATTAAATAATAGTCTGTGTCATAGAAATACTATCATAGGATAGAAAAACAGTCTACTGATGTAACAACTTTAAAAAGAAAGTCGTAAGACTTGATTTATGTTTGTTTTCTATGTTGTATCTATGTTTGTTCGTAATTTTTAAATAAAATATTTATTAAAAAAAAAAAAGCAGAAACCAATTGGACAAGATAATATAATTGGTTATATTATTTGCAACAGAATCCACATTCAATGAAGTGCTTTGATTCCTATGAATATAAAACCCAATAGCCCACCTAGCAATTTGAAAGCCTGCAAATTCGAGTAGATTAATAGGTACCACTTCGGTGGGAAGGTAACAGCGTTCCGTGCACCTCTGCATATAGCCATGCTGGCCACATGATCATGGCAATTGTCTTTGGATGATGCTCGCTCCCTTGGCCAAGAAATAGAGATGACCATTGTACCTTTACCTTACAACCCAATGATATATCAGCCTACAAAAATCTATATAAGTGTTGCTAAAGAAACGAGCTGCTGTGGAATGCTCGTGTGTGTGTGTGTGTGTGTGTGTGTGTGTGTGTGTGTTTGGCACTGGAAGAATAGCAATATGCCAGGTAAACCTATTTTATGGTATTGCATTTCATTTAAAAGAGATGCACATTAGAAAAGCCCACTCACTTTAATCATTGGGAATGGCAGGAATTTCAAGTAGAGAAGCATCATTAAACATGACCCCAAATGGTACTCAAACTCTCTATCATTTTAAGGAAAAGGCTGTTGGGTTAAATGTGTGGAATTTGCATCAACACTAACTGATCATCACACATCACATATCCTTCCCTTTCCTAAGCCAGTCAGCATGTGGCCCAGTAATAACTATCCAATGAGTACTCAGGGGCACAGTAAAATACACCCATCTCACATCAGAAACAATTTGTTTTAGAAAGCTACTGAATGAATGATTGCCCTATAGTTTGAGTTGCTGAAGCATTTTCTTAACAATCCGTGATTTCCTGACTAATAAAAATAGGTTGATTCCATGGATAAACTCTGGATACCTCTGATGTTGCCTTGTTTGAAACAGACTGCCAATTACGGATTTAAAACTAATGGGTACCAGAGCAGGCAGCAGGAGTCATAAAATCTACAATCATAAGAATTAGGCTTAGATAGACCAATTAGTCAAGCATGAAATTTCATGGATGGATGGTCAACCGGATGCCAGAGAAAAATCTGAAGAAGATAAGAATTCCTCAAATCTCAAACCAAGATGCTTGTTCTCAGCACCCAAAATTCAAATCAATTGTTTCTGAACATAGCAGTCTCATAGGTGACAAATGTTGGTAGACCCATCCTTCAGAGTTGGAGACTTCCCTGAAGCAGATTCTGTCTGCACAATCGTCAGTAAGATTTGTAGCTACAACAAGCAAATCATGTCTATTGTCTTCTCTCTTACCCTTATACCCACCTTGGATAAAGTGTCCTGCCTCCGGAAGTTAGATATGAGTCAACCAACTTAACGGCTACAATCAAACAGCCCATCTATTATGATTGCCTGTTCAGTCAGCTTAAACACAAGGAATACTTGTATTAATAGGAGATTAAGCTTTGGAACATTGTGTTTTGCATAGCTTTAATGAAATGTGAGCTCCTCCATCATGGCTTATAATAAATGAGCAAGCTGAGACCCTCAGGATTGTCCCCACTTTGTAGTTGTCATTCACCTTCAACAAACACAGTGTGAGCAATGGCAATTCCAAACACAGGTAATAACTCCACCTGCAGTATCCAAAGGTAAACATATTGGTACCTAACTACCTGTAGCTAGCAAGCAGCAGCTCCTTTGGCTGGTTTTCAAAGATGCTTATATCTGCAATCTGGATAGCCTCTTTTATGAAATCCTCCTTCATAGACCCATCCCTCACTGCCTGCTCATTGGAAGGGGAGTATGGCAAAATGATCTGAGTAGCATATTCTTGCCTCTTTCCACATCCAGTCAGGTGATACCAAGTTACTCGCGTCTTGATAAAAAGCAATTTAGCCTTCATCATAAAAAGAAACGCTGTCTGACATTTTACAATCTTGTTATCCAGGTTAATTGAGAAGTTATTTCTTCCATGTTGGACCAGTGTTAGCATTTTAAGACCTTACTTGTGCACTTATATTGATCTAAGCAAGCATCTTTTTTCAATTACAATGTGATTAGTTTATACCGTGTTTCCCCGAAAATAAGACCTTTATATTTTTTTGAACCCCGAAATAAGCATTTGGCCTTATTGCCATGTGCTCAAAAGCTTGATTGGGCTTATTATCAGGGGATGTCTTATTTTAGGGGAAACAGGGTAGAATAGCATACAAAGAAAATACAAAAGTAAATAATGGGGGGGGGATAAGGAAGGAAAAAGGGAAGAGAAAAGGGGGGAAAGAAAGAAAAGGTATTGACTTCCAACTCCCTTCAGTGCAGTAGAATAAGACATTAATATCAAACCTCAATTTTTTACTTTTACATAATAGTTTAAACTAGCCATTTCTATAGCAACAAATCTATCTAATCGGTGAAACCCAAAATCAAAGTTTCATTTTTTTCCCCACCTCAGACACAAAGTCTAAAAGCAGTTTCCATGTAGAAATAAAAGTATTTGTATTTTTTTTCTTTAATCAAAGCCAATATAAGCAAGCATCTTTGTTTTGAATTCCACCCCATCACTTGTCTGAAGAATTACAAATAATTCTGAAAGGAACGGTTGTTTATAATGTATATGTGGTCAATTCCTGCTTAATTCAATATAGGAGCATAAAAATACAATTGGACAAATCCTGAATATTAAGGTAACAGAGCTGAATCAAACACATTCTTCATCTGCGCATGTGAATAAAATTGCATGATTTAAATAATGCAGCAAACTGGTCTCAGATGTTTAGAGAAGAATATCTTCTAAAATACTTTAAGTTATTCCCTAATATTATTATGGTTGCATTCACACATGATACACAACCAGTCAAAACAAATTGTGCTTTTTTGGGGGGTGGGGAGGATCCAGAATCAATCTTCCAGAAAAGCTAGAGCCCGTTCCTTGTTTGTTTTCTCCGTCTGTCAGTCCTCGGAAGAAATGTGTTATGAATTACCATGTTTCCCCAAAAATAAGACCCTGTCTTATATTTTTTTGAACCCTGAAATAAGTGCTTGGCCTTATTGCCATATGCTCAAAAGCCCGATTGGGTTTATTATCAGGGGATGTCTTATTTTGGGGTAGGAAGAATAATTTAAAACCTCACTGGTGGACCTTTCTTGTAAGTCAATAAAAAACCCTCAAACCCCAACCCACCCCGATATGTATATGTGTCTATGTATGTGAGTACGTGTATATATGCATGTGTGTGTGTGTGTGTCTAAAATAGCCTAGCTAAACTAGTATCTAGGTAGTATCTGCTTTGTTTTCAGCATCTATCCAGAGTTCACTGCATGACACCTGGATGTAATCGATCCTTCCTTCCTTCCTTCCTTCCTTCCTTCCATCTTTCCTTCCTTCCTTCCTTCCTTCCTTCCTTCCTTCCTTCCTTCCTTCCTTCTTTCCTTCCTTCCTTCCTTCCTTCCTTCCTTCCTTCCTTCCTTCCTTCCTTTCTTCTAGAGTAAGAATCTTTCTACTCTGCTCAGTGTTATCTATCCAACATTGATATGGCAAAAAAACAAACAAACATGCTGGTATGAAGTCGATTGTTTCCATCATTGATCCCTAATCTGTTGTAATCCCTTCATTCAACCCCACTTCCTTTCAAGATAATGGGTAACTAAGTGTGAGATTGTATACATCTACTGCCTTTGGATGATACTCAGAATAAAGGAAAGATATCGTTTTAATGGTAGTTATATTACAGAGAAATCAGAGTGAGCTAACCAGATGTAGATCCCATTGAAACTAATGGAAGAACTACATTAACTTGACCAGAAAAGGAAGAAATGTAATTCATTGAATTTGGCCAATGGCTTTTATTCAATGAATTACAATATGAAAAGCAATTAGCATTTTTTTTTTTAAAGTGAGACTTTTCCCTTGAATTGGTCAAGGCTTATTACATTTTCTGATCGACTGAATGAGGCTATTCTAGAACTAAGGAGAAATTTCCTGACAGTGAGAACCATTAATCAGTGGAAGAGCTTCTCTTCAGAAATTATGGGTGCACCATCACTGGAGGCTTTTAAGAAGAGGCTTATGCAACATATTAAAAGAAATCAAACTACCCAAAGATATCAAGGACAAGCATTGTAAAAATGGGAGAAACATGTGACAATAATTCTCAAGAGAGACTTTGCATCAATTATAAAAACAATACAGTCTAATTGTCAAAATATTAATAGAAACAAAAAAGGGGGGAAGGGAGTGGTAATCCTTCTTTATTGACCAACTTTAAGTCTCCAAAAAATTCCCTACTTGTATAGGTTAGTAAAAGGGCGAGGGGAAAAATTAACCAGCCCATGAGACTAGATTTGATATGTTCATCTGTTTGTGGTGACAATAAGATTTGAACTTGAACTGAGTCCATAAAGCTGGCTTCTTTCAAAGCAGTTCGTTAAATTTTTGGTCTTGACTGTTGAAAGGCATTTCTCTAGCTCTTGCTTGCCATTCTACCTCTCCTTGGCCACTATTTCATTCCTTCAATGAAATGAGAAGCGAGCCGTCTTCAAAGAAAAAACAAGAAAATCCAGTTGTCTCCTGAAAAACCAACTTTGGGACAACCATTTATTTATTTATTTATTTGATTAGTTTGTCAAACATGTACAAGATAGCAGGTATAAATATGAACATGGACATGAATGAAGGAAATGAATACAAATAAATGGGGAGAGTAGGACAGGGACAGTAGGCACGCTGGTGTAGGCACGTCCCAGAGGTGGGTTTCAGCAGGTTCTGACCAGTTCTGGAGAACCGGTAGCGGAAATTTTGAGTAGTTTGGAGAACCGGTAAATACCACCTCTGACTGGCCCCACCCCCATCTATTCTCTGCCTCCCGAGTCCCAGCTGATCGAGAGGAAATGGGGATTTTGCAGTAACCTTCCCCTGGAGTGGGGAGGGAATGGAGATTTTACAGTATCCTTCCCCTGCCACACCCACAAGCCATTCCCACCAAGCTATGCCATGCCCAACAAGCCACGAACACATAACCAGTAGTAAAAAAAATTGAATCCCACCACTGGCACGCCCTCTTTATGGACCTCTTAGGAATGGGGTGAGGTCCATGGTAGACAGTTTAAGGTTGAAGCTGTGAGGGTTTGAGGATGTAATAATGGAGTCGGGTAGAGCATTCCAGGCATTGACCACTCTTTTGCTGAAGTCATATTTTCTGCAATTGAGTTTGGAGCAATTTATCTTGAGTTTGTATAGGTTACTTGTACATGTATTATTGAGGTTGAAGCTGAAGAAGTTGTTGACAGGTAAGATGTTGTCACAGACAATTTTGTATACTATGCTTAGATCAGACCACAGGCGGCACAGTTCCAGATTGTCCAAGCCCAAAATTTCAAGCCTGGTGGCTGATCTGTCCCCGTCCCCACACACACACAAACACAGCCAGCCGAGGGTTAAGGAAACACTTTGGAACACACCCAGGTCTTATCTTCCACTTGGCAGCGATAGACACACCGTCTGCCAAGTGACTTTATTTTTACAGTAAAACAGAAAGATTAAATACTCAAGAATCCAAATGTCCGACACTTTAAATCTTTCTCTCAGCAGTTCCGGACGAGGCTTTAGTGACTATCCAAGGTTTACTTTTGTTCGTCACAGGGATCACTGGCCACTACCTTCTATTATATAGTCTCTGGGGTGTGGTCCAGTGACTCAGTTCTAATCCCTAGCACGCCTCCTAAGCTGCTGCAATCGTTTATCACGCCTTCGGAGGTGTGCATCCAGGAATAATGTTTCTTCGTCACTCTGAGATGAACCAGCTGTCTCCCTGCTGATTTCCTCTCCCTCCGCCGGCACCTGAGACAATGCCAGAGGGGAGGGGCCTGGAGAGGGAGGCCTGGCTGACTCCTCTTCCTCATGCTCGGAGCTTTTTTCCTCCGATGGGACAGGCTCAGAGGGCGGGGCCATAACAGTGGCATAAGGGATTCTATTGTGAGTAGAGGAGTGGAATACCTCTTCTCGTGAAATACCTCTGGACTCGCTCAATCGTATTAATGTCCGATATACAGTGTGGATTTCAGGCAGATGAGCTGTATTCGAGAATTGATCTGGCAAAGGTTTTGTATTCCCTAGTTAGCAATACAATGTTAACAGAGAAGAAGCTTCACAAAATTAGGTTAACCGGATAATGCCATGATCTGGATGACTGAGAATCTCTACAGACTTTTAGCTTCACTGTTAGAGCAAACCTTCATATTGTTGTTGTTTTTGTTTTTTTTTTGCTTTAATTTATATGCCGCCCTTCTCCGGAGACTCAGGGTGGCTTACAGTGCGTTAAGCAATAGCCTTCATACTTTTGTATATTTATACAAAGTCATCTTATTGCCCCCACAATCTGGGTCCTCATTTCACCTACCTTTGAAAGGATGGAAGGCTGAGTCAACCTTGAGCCTGGTGAGATTTGAACTTGCAGTAATTGCAAGCAGCAGTTGTTAATAACAGTGCTTTAGTCCACTGTACTACTTGTTATTCCTCCTTCTGGCATAACAGCCTCCCTCCCCCAAAATGTTTACGGTATGTCTTTCCCTAAGATTATGCAGAAGAACCAGATATGGCAAAGAAACAATCATGGATAGTATACACATTGTACTTCTCTTATCAGAGGTCATTTGGGATGCCATCCTGATTAAGCCACTGCTTTTTCTCCCCCCAACTCCCACCATGGGACACTGTATTTATCACCCTGTAATTTATAGCAGAATTAAACTTCCTTAATCTGTTTCCTTCTGCCTAGGTTCTGGATCACCCATAAAGTTACAGCACACAAACTAGACTGGATTTAGAACTTATGACTGATGTCGGGAACCTGCCTGCAGACTCTCTCTCTCTTTGATTTCCCCCAGAACGGTTGCAAAGCTGAGAATACAAATCAGAGGGCAATTTGCTTGCAACTTGGTCTGTTGGGAGGTAGCGGGCTATCTTTGTGTTCTGCTTGGTCATCAATAACTGATGAGCCCCCAATTCCCCCATGCATGAGATTAACATTTTCTCTTGAACCTCATGGGCAGGCAAACTCAAAGGGAGGAAAGGAAGATGGTAAGGAAGGCCCATTGTCAGAGCTGCTGCTCAAGATATTTTCCTCTGTAACTAAGGGAGAAAACTTTACCCAAAACTTTACTTTTTACAGAGTCCTGATTCAGTGTTGGCAACTCATTAAAACAGCCTGGATACAGTGTTCAAGTTAGGAAAAAAAACCCCATCAGTGCAGAACTTACTTTTGAGCAGATTATGAGAAGGATCTCCTCCTCTTCCTCCTCCTCCTCCTTCTCCCTCCTCCTCCTCCTCCTCCTCCTCTTTCGGTGTCAAGGGAGATACAAAGTTCTGGTTCTTGCACTTCGGGCAGCCTCAATCAGGTTGGGATTCTACCGGTTCGGACCGGTTCGAGCGAACCGGTAGCTCCAACGATCAGCTGGGCCTGCCCGTCTGCCCCTGCGCTTTATTTATCCTTATTTCCTTTGTTTGAAGCCCAGCTGATCGGCGCCACAGAGAGGATTGCTGTGCATCAGCTGTTTTACTCACCGGGGCTGCAGTGGAAGGTAAATTTTAGAGCTGAATTCAAATGCACTGCGTGCATGAGGAGCACATGTTCAGCGAACCGGTTGTTACACTGGTTGAATCCCACCACTGGCCTCAACTATTGTTATCTGATGCTGTTGTAGTGTGTCTTTGATATTGTCTCTGTTGTGGTCTGCCAGCAGCCTGTGGAGCTGGCAGCGGAGTCAAACAGCGATGAGGCTGAGGAAGAACATGGGCCAGTCCTGGAGGCTGGGGAAGGCCTAGATGAGGGCTCTGCATCGGAGGCAGAGATGGGGCCAGGGCCATCGGAGAGTGATGCGTGGACTTCGGAGCCTCCAGAGGCTGACAGTAGAGAGGCAGAGGAACAGGAGGAGCCTGTTCCTAGTGCATGTATGAGAAGGCAGGAGCAGCTAAAGCAGAGAAGACGACTGGGGAATAGGGCCAAGAGATGATTGGCCCCTCTCATAAGGCTTAAAAGACCAACAATGGCTCTGGGCCTCTTTGCCGGAAAACAACTGATGAGAGATTTGCTTCGTGTTTGGATGTATTTCTTTCTTCTATTCCTGAACTGTTGACAAGAAAAGCCTTTGGCAGTTTGCCTAATTATCCCAAGGTCAGAGATAAACTGAAGAATGGTGTATTGAGGACTTTGCTTTCATTTAATTTGGAATACACTGAGAATGAGTTAATTCTCAGCTGTTTTAATAAAATCTGTTTTTTTTTTTGGAACTCTTTTGCATTTAATATTAACTATGTGGGCCTGGGTCACAACAGTCTCTCCATCTTCTTCTAGGTCTGTCTTGTTTATCTTTGGCCTTCTCTTTTTATATATGCAAACCAGGTGGTTTGCTGCTAACTCTAAATTCTCTATTCTCATCTGGCAGGAGAGGGGGGAATAGAAAGGTTCTGCAAGGAATATAAATCCTTCCATTCCTCACTATCCTGCCAGAGCTGAAGAAGCTTCTTGGATGAGAAGCAAAACATATTCAAGGAAAAACAAAGTCCAAAAGTCTATAGAGATTCTCAGTCATCCAGGTCATGGTTGGTCCAAAGGTGCTTTTTCAGGAGGCAACTGGACTTACTTGGGTTTTTTTTCCTTTTGAAGATGTTTTGCTTCTCATCCAAGAAGCTTCTTCAGCTCTGCAAGGAATATAAATCCTTCCATTCCCCACTATCCTGCCAGAGCTGAAGAAGCTTCTTGGATGAGAAGCAAAACATCTTCAAAAGAAAAAAAACAACCCGCCAAGAAAGTCCAGTTGCTTCCTGAAAAAGCACCTCTGGGACAGTGAAGCTAAAACTCTCAAACTGAAGTGTTTTTTTTCTATCCTTGATTATGTTACGCTGAGCAACCACGGAAGGGTGTCAAAAAAAAATCATGATAGGGACCTCATCTGCACAATTCATGGGTTCAGTGGTGAAATGCTACCGGTTCGCACTGGTTCTGGCAAACCGGTAGTGATAAAAACTACCAGTTCGGGCAAACCGATAGTAAAAAAAAGCTACCGGTTCCTCTGAACCAGTATTTCCGACAATCAGCTGTGCCGCACAATTTAAAATTGCTAGAAAGCAGGAAATCCTGCTTTCTAGTGAATCTAAATCGCGCGGCACAGCTGTTCCTCCCTCCTCGCTGTTCTACGTACCTTCCCAAGCCTCCCTTTTCCATGCGAAGCGTGCGTTTGGTATGTACTGCACATGTGTGGGCCGTGAACCAGTGGCAAACTGGAGAAGATTTCACCACTGCATGGTTTCCCCACTCTTCGTTTGCAGCTTTCACTACAGGTAGTCCTAGACTTACAACAGTTCATTTAGTGATCCTTCATAGTTACAACGGCACTGGAAAAAAAATGACTTATGACCGTTTTTTCACAGTTATGACCTTTGCAGCATTCCCATGATCGCAGGATCAAAATTCCCACGCTCAGCAACTGATTCGCACTCATGACCGCTGCTGTTTCCCGAGGTCACGGGATCACCTTATGTGACCTTTTGACAAGCAAAAGGTAGTTAAAAACCAGGTTACTAACTTATCAAGTAGCAGTGATTCCCTTAACAACAATGGCAAGAAATGTTGCCAAATAGAAAATTTGGGCTCAGTTGTGGTGGTAACTCAAGCACTGCCTGTATAATCTGAGTTCATTATTCTCCTTAGGCAGGGGTGGGCAAATGTGGCCCTTTTACAACCTGTGGACTTCAACTCCCAGAATGGCTGTCTCAGGAATTCTGGGAGTTGAAGTCCACAGGTTGTAAAAGGGCCACATTTGCCCACCTCTATCCTAAGGGAGTATATTGGAACTATTTTCCAAGCCTTCATCGATGAGCTACTGCAGATGGCAGCGACATACCTGTTTTTCATCGTAATCCTATATATTCAGGTGTGAGAGCAAATTGCTTGCAGCTCCTTTGTGTGTTTTACATTTGTAAACCTTTGTGGCTTCAAATCTCTTGGAAATGATCAAAGTAACGGACATTTCTATAAAGCGGATAATCGGATTCTCCGTTATCTTTTGAATTACAATAATACAGGGAACATTTTTTTCTCCCCGTTCCGAATACTGTGCTGTCCCTTTTATTCATGGATTGTTTTATTTTATTTTTTTTCCCAGCTGGAAAAAAAAAATGAGATGGTCGTAAAACCCTCCCTCCTGTATCTTTTTCACTCTATGAAAACAGGGTTACAGATCAATTGATTTACCATCACAATTGATTAGGCGACTTTCCTGCTATCTCTCTCGTGGCAATAGACGGACCTCGTATGGATCTTTCATTAGAGAAGTCACCGAAAAGCTGAGGTTCACTGGAAGCTTATATAGCTTGTCACTGACTCATTAGTCCATTAACCGGGCATTACGATTATTTAATGGTTACACAAAAAAACCCAATTCTTGTGTCATTAGATCCAACATTAAAAAAAAAAAAACCTTTGAAAAGAAATCCTTATAAGCTCTTAACATTGATTTCCTGCTGTATTTGAACTTACAAAGAGGAGAGGATGAACTCGGATTCTTTACTCATGTAGTTTCTCTGGCACATTTTAGCTTGTCCTAGGTTATCCTAGACCCGTGATGGCAAACCTATGGCATGCGTGCCACAGGTGGCACGCAGATCCCTCTCTGCGGGCATGCGAGCCGTCAGCCCAGCTCAGCTCCACCATACATGCGCGCGCGCCAGGGGTGGGTTTTACTTACCTTTACTACCGATTCGCAACAGGGCTGTGCGTGCATGCACAGAAGCTTCCTGATGATGTCGGGGTCGGTGAGCGGAGTCTCCTGCCGGTTTTACTAACGGTTCTTGCGAACCGGTCTGAACCGGGGGCAACCTACCACTGGCACGCGCCTCTGCCTGCCAACTGATTTTTGGGTCTCTGCCGTGCATGCACGGGAGGTCACATGTGCATGTGTGGGTGGGCGGTGTGTGTGTGTGGGTCGCGTGCACATTACATTATGGGCAGGGATGGGTTCTAAATATTTTTACTAGCGGTTCTGTGGGCGTGGCTTATTTTGTGGGTGTGGCTTGGAGGTCATGTGACTAGGTGGACGTGGCTAGCTGGTCAGTCATTTCTGGAAGGTCCTCGCACTTACGACCAGTCCTCACACTTACGACCCAACTCATTTGTTTGCTTTTAACACTGATCAGCTGTCGGGCGGCCCTTTGAAGCCCCGCGGCAAGAGTTTAAACAGTTTTTTTCCCTCTAGTCATCAGCTGGGACTCAGGAGGCAGCAATAGATTGGGGGTGGGGCCGAATAAAAGGTAAGAATAATGTGGGTGGGTGGGTGGGTGGGAGGATGTGGGGGGAGAATTGATTCGGTGATGTCATATCGTCACCGCTACCGGCTCGGCCGAACCAGACCGAACCGGGAGGAACCCACCACTGATTATGGGTTATAAGTGCAGGGAGCCTACTAGGCCCAAAATGGGGCATGGGGGGAGCACAGGAGGGGTCACATGTGCATGCGTGGGGCGTGGGGAGCAGGAGGGGTTCCGCACGCATTGCATTATGGGTACAAGCTTGTGTGCGCGCTTTCAACACGCGACAATCAAAAGACTAGCCATCACTGTCCTAGGCCTTTTATGAGGCAGGGGGGAAAAAGAGGCATTCGTGTATCTCTTTTGTCCATTCTTCTACTTAATCTCATTGGCTACGGCAACCAGTCTGATGTTAGTGATGTCCAAATTGTGCCTTGGCTATATCAATGACAAAGATGCTTGCGCGCGCACACACACACACACACACACACAAACACAGAATTAGGGAAGTTACGAAAAATGGCTTCTGATGAGACATTTATTGTGTAACTACTTGTAACACAGAGCCTTGGTGGTGCAGTGGACTAAGTGCTGTTATGTAGCACTTAGCTGCCAGCTGCCTGTAATTAGTCCGAGTTCCAATCTCACCAGACTCAAGGTTGACTCAGCCTTCCATCCTTCCGAGGTAGGTAAATTGAGGACCCGGATTGTGGGGGCAATAAGCTGACTTTGTAGAAACACCGCTTATGGGGGTGGGGGTGGGGCAAAAGCCCTAATAAGCAGGTATATACAAAAGAACGAAGGCTATTGCTATAAGTGCATTGTAAGCTGCCCTGAGTCTTCGGAGGAGGGCGGGATATAAATTGAACTAATAAATAATAAATAAATAAATAAATAAATAAATAAATAAATAAATAATTCCGTGACACAAGAAGCACCACCAGGACCATTCCATAGAATCGTAAGAGTCATCACAGATACTTTGGAAAATAGGTTGACCCACTCTCCTGGAGAAACAGAAGTTCCAGTATGGTCAGCTGAAGAAAAAAGAAGTGAAAACGTTAAGAGGGTTCTTAAAGAATGGCAGATCAACCACAAAGCATCCCTTTGTTAAACGAATAGCATCTAATATTTATCTCGATCACATCTTCCTTTCTAAATAAAACAATATTTTCTTCTCTAATTTTAAAACCGAAACAATAGCAATCCGCCTGCGGTCATTTTATTTCTCTGATTAGGTAAGGATGACGAGTTATCTAATACATTGACAAAAATCATTAACCTTTGGGAGAAAAGTTAACGTTATTTCAGATTATCCATTCATTAGTAACTCAAAAATGAGAGAGAGATATTGTAGAAAGTTAGTGCCCACCCCTCTTCTAGAAAAGTGAAATATTCTGGGAAATATTAAAAAGGCAGATTATTGTACCTGCCTGGATGAGAAATGGAGAAACGTGTTTTTTTAGGCAGGAAGCAGACTCACTCTTAATAGCCCCTACACTCTCATTAACCCACAGCAGATGTCAGCACTTAAGAGATAAAGAGATAGCTAAGTCTATTCATAAGCAAATGCCCTCACCCAAGATCCAACAAAGATAGGATTAGTCCTCAGACATAATAGGAATTGACCAAAACCCTCTTCATTACATCATCACCCAGCAAGGCTCAAGCAAGCCTGGGACTCAAAAGACAACCTACAAAGTTATCCCTGCATGGCCACATGGGAGTCTGACAACCAATCAGAATACAGGCTCTAATACAAAGACCAATAGAGGATATAAATCTCTCTCTCTCTCTGTCACCCATGTGCCTTTTTTGCCCAGGACCTCAAAAAACCATGTGGTCCTGTCCACCATTAAGACATCTTTCTAAGTAGTCTCCATGATTCCAGTGTCTTTCTTCCCCACTTGGAACTGAACCCAGATGGACATTTCTTCCAACAATATGATGAAAAGACCTATATTTATTTTATTTATTTATTTTATTAAATTTCTATACCGCCCTTCTCCCAAAGGACTCAGGGCGGTGAACAGCCAGAAGATAAAACACAGAAATACAAAATTTAAAATAAATTAAAACGAATTAAATAATTTAGGCTGAATTTTAAAATACCCCATAATTAAACAGATTAAAATTTATGTTTAAAATTTAAATTTAAAAGAGGAGAAGATTTAGGCCAGGCCAGCTTGATGAAATAAAAACGTTTTAAGCGCGCGACAGAAGGTGCGAAGATCCGGGATCCTCTGTATCTCTGGGGGGAGCTCGTTCCAGATCGTAGGTGCCCCCACAGAGAAGGCTCTCCCCCTAGGGGCCGCCAGTTGACATTGTTTGGCCGACGGCATTCGGAGGAGCCCCTCTCTATGGGAGCGTACTGGCCGGTGGGAGGCTATTGGTGGTAGCAGGTGGTCCCGTAGATAACCAGGTCCTAAGTCATGGAGTGCTTTAAAGGTGGTAACCAAAACCTTGAAGCGCACTCGGAAGACCACTGGGAGCCAGTGCAGCTCACGCAGGAGAGGTGTTACATGGGAGCTCCATGTTGCTCCCATAACCACCCGCGCGGCCGCACTCTGCGCCAGTTGGAGCCTCCGAGTGCACCTCAAGGGGAGCCCCATGTAGAGAGCGTTACAATAGTCCAGACAAGAGGTGATGAGGGCCTGAGTGACTGTGTGTAGGGAGTCCCGATCTAGAAAGGGACGCAACTGGCGGGTCAGGCGAACCTGATGAAAAATCCTCCCGTGAATCCAGGAGGATGCCCAAGTAAGGGAATTAATGTAGAAGCTATGCAGACAATCAAAGTGGACGGCTCAGGTTCTCCTTACTGTGATGCAAATAGTTTGCAAGCTTTGATGAAGACATGAAGATATTTCATTAGAGAAAACCCTCTCCCACGCTAAGCTTAGCTTTGCCATCTTTTGATATGGCTTCTGCCTGCATTAACCTGTAACAGAATGGTGCTTTAGCGAAAACCGAGAAAGGCCTCTCTTTGCTTCAGAGAATTATTTAAAAGATAAAATATTGTGTGTTTAAGATCCCAGGAAAGTTTGATGGTATAGATAAATCTCTTTAGTGTGTTCCGTAATTGTTAAGCTAATCTCTTGACAGAAATACAGACCGGGAGCGCTTTTAATTCAGCAATTGCTTATAATTCCATTTTAAATAATCATGAAGGAGAATGGCTGGAACTTGAATCTCTTTTTTTATATATATAGATAAGATTAAGTGGGCTTGCTTTGAGTTTCCCCTCCACAGGAGCATTTTTGGTTGTGGTTCCCCCGAGTTATAGGTTCCTTGCCCCAAAGAGCCTGGTGGTTCTCCTCCTCCTCCCCGTTAACATTCCAGTTGATAGTTTTGGGGTGCCAGTCTTGAGCAGGAGTTTGTTGTTTGTATATTGCTTGAAACTGAACTTGTTCCTTTTTCACTCTGGGTTGTAAAATTTGCTGTGGGAGGCAAAAGGTGAAGGGAACGGCAGAGGACGAGATGGTAGATAGTGTCATCGATGCGATGAACATGAATTTAGGCAACATCCAGGTGAGGACAGGGCAGGGGTCCACACAGGTTGTGAATAAATAAAAATAGTTGAAGTTTTCTCTTTCTCTCTCTCTCTCCACCCCACGCCACCCACCCACCAACCACCCACCCTTCTATCTATCTATCTATCTATCTATCTATCTATCGATCTATCTATCTATCTATCTATCGATCTATCTATCTATCTATCGATCTATCTAGATACCGTGTTTCCCTGAAAATAAGACCCTGTCTTATATTTTTTTGAACCCCGAAATAATTGCTTGGCCTTATTTTTGGGGATGTCTTATTACTTTGGAGCGCGTGGAACAAGATGGGGCTCCTCTTGCCATCTTACCTGATTTCCAGCTCTGTCTCCCTAACCCTAACCAGAGGAAATGGCGGGGACCAGCTGCTCGTGCATTTATATATTTTCGGTGAGGGGTTATTTTTTTGGGGGGGGGGTTATTTTAACACATTGGGCTTATTTTCAGGGGATGTCTTATTTTAGGGGAAACAGGGTAGGTAGGTAGGTAGGTAGGTAGGTAAGATAGATAGATAGATAGATAGATAGATAGATAGATAGATAGATAGATAGATAGATAGATGGAGAGATAGATGGAGGGAGGGATGGACAGACAGACAGACAGACACCTTTTCCCTTCTCCTGGCCCTGATGGTTTAGCTCTCACCGCTATGCTCTTATAAAGGAGGAATACAGAAACGAGACTGAATTTCTAGGAACTCAGACAATATAAAAGTCCATTATGTTGAGGTTACAAGTAATAATTATAAACAATTAACTGAAAAAGTATTTCAAACTTTCTATGTGAAGAAAAACAAGCTTACAGCATAAAAACTAAAAAAAAAAAAAAACCACCACCCTATGCCAGAGTCATCAGAATCCTGGTATCTATACATAATATAATAGCTCTCCTGATTTATAGGATGCATAAGCTTCTAATAGAGTAAGGTTGCATGGCTAACCTCTCAGCAGGTCACCTATAAAGAAGGCACCAGTTCTGACACATAATTTAAATACAATATCTTGCTTTAAAGCAAAGCAGTCAATAGGCCCATTTCTTGACAGATTTCACCACAACGAAAAGCAGCCGTAGCACAATATTTGGTTGTAGAAAAATATAGCAGAGATGGAGGTGAGTAGAGATGCAAACTAGGCATTTAGAGACAGATGCAATTTAGGAAGAAAGCATAAAGAAAATTACAGCTAGCCAACAATTAAAACAAATCGCAGGAAGTCAGATAACCACAGAAATCTGAACCTGGATAAAAAGAGAGGAAACAAAAAATACTTGTAAGTAGAATTCATTTCCATGGGAAAAATCACATGCATGTAGTCCAGTGGTGAAATGTAAAATTTGTTACTACCGGTTCTGTGGGCGTGGCTTGGTGGGGGTGGTGGTAATATGACTGAGTGGGCATGGCCAACTTTTTTTTTTTTTTTTTTTACTTTTAAAACCATTTTTTCTACAACCTCTTCGACTGAAGAGGTTGTAAAAAAATGCTTTTAAAGCCTCTGATGATCCCAGCTGGCTTGCCTGATGGGCAGAGGCTTTCTTTTTTTTTTTTTTTTTAAAGCCTCTGATGAGCCCAGTGTGATCATCAGAGGCTTTTTTTTTCTTACTTTTAAAAGCATTTTTTCGGCCAAAGAGGTTGTAGAAAAAATGCTTTTAAAAATAAAAAAAAAAAGCCTCTGATGATCACGCAGCTCAGCTGGGCATGGGGGGGCAGGCATTTTTGCTACCGGTTCTCGGAACCACCCTCCGCCATCGCTACCGGATCAGGTGATCCAGTCCGAACCGGGAGCATTTCATCCCTGGTCTAATCCATACTAATGTCACACAAATCAACTGCCTAATGTTCATTCTGCTACTTAAATGACAAGCACCCTATAGTCACTGAAGTTAATGTTGTGATGTTCATGGCAATGTGTCTTCTCAAAAGATTCAATCTTTGGAGCATGCAATAAATTATGGTAAGAAAACCTCGGAATTCCCAAGTTGTCAGGATGAGCATCACAACTATTGGAAATAAACCCAAGGCTAAAGAAGGCCCAGCAAAGAGTTTTAGATCATTCCCACCATTCCCTTGGCACTTAAAGTTTGGGTTGATCGATTTTGTTCTCCTGTCTGAAAGGAGAACAAAGAAAGGAAACAGAAACGCATCTCGGCGTCCTAGGACTGTAAAACTGGCAGCGGGGAAGAATAAAACGTAAGAGGAATCATTTTGAGATCCCAGTAATTTCAACCCAGCTGTAACACCCCTGTAATGAGAGCCTCTCTTCACAGCCGACATCCCAGCAAGAGAAAAATCTACCTGCCATTTCTGCATCAAGGACACACTTGGAAACACAACAAAAAGAACATGGGGAGCCTTGGATGCACGCTCGCCTCCACAAAGGTTGCCACGCAACTTCATGCGGGAATTTTATCAGCAACAGATGGACTTTTAACACCCTGCTAATCCATATTTTACATACAGCTTGGGTGCTTTGTGTGATAAATATGATTAAATAAAATCACTTTAAAAAAAAATAAAGCCATTGAGGGTGGACACGGGGGCTACGACAACATGTGTCCCAATAAAGAGAAAAAGAGAGAGAGAGAAATGGAAATAAGACATTCAACATTTTTGTCTGCCTTGAGAACAACTCCTTTGTTTTAAATATATTTTCAGCCTCAATTTTTTAATTGCCTTTTTTTCAGATAACGGTAAATTATACACAGGGGAAGCTGTTCCTCTGTGTAATGTAGTCAGACCTTGAAGGCCTGAATTTTGAATTTTTTAAGAAAAATCTTCAAAATGTAAAACAAATAGCTAGTTGAAAGACATCAAGGTCCACCTAAGAACACATCCAGTTACCAATAATAGGTGATACATTTCTTGACTTACGACTAGAGAGGAGAAGGACTGGAAAAAAAACCCAGAAAAATTGGTGGGGAGGGGGACAGGATTTTTTCTGCTTTTTTCCAAAGCCATTTGGAAACAACTTGATATAGGAAATCCAGAGTTATAAGACAACCTGTTATAGGAAGTTAGCACCCACCCCTCTCCTAGGAAAATGAGATATTTTAGGAAATATTAAAAGGGCAGAATATTTCCCCTAAAAGGGAGGCACAAACTCAGACACCCCCCCCCCCCACACACACACGCCACACCTTTGTCAATGGGCCATTAAGCCCTGGGCCAGTCTATTCTACATAAGAAAGATTTATCTCCATCAGGCACAGCCATAGTAGGAATTGCTGAAAGCCCTTTCATTACATCATCACCCAGCAAGGCTCAACCAAGCTTGGGACTCAAAAAAAAAAAAAAAACAACCTACAAAGTTAACCCTGCATGGCCCCACTGGAGTCTGACAACCAATCAGAATACAAGCTCAAATTCAAAAGTCCAGAGAGGGCATAAAACCCAGGTACTCTCACCATCTCTTCCCTTCCCCCTCCACACCTTCACCCAAGATCTTCAAGGCATGTGATCCTGTCCACCATTAAAACCATCTTTCCAAGCAGTCTTCATGTTTCCAGTGTCTTTTTCCCCATTTGGAACTAAACCCAGATGGACATTTCTTCCAACACTGTACACGTTAACTTACTACTATCAGTCCAGACAATTCTTATATTGTTAAACGACTTTTCCTCCTGTCAGTAATATTTCCCTAATGTTCAGCTGAAATCTGCTTTCCTGTAATTGAAAACTATGCCTTTATTTGATTAACTTGGCCTGAATCCATTGAAAACTACCTTTTAAGAAAGAGAGACCAAAAAACCATCTCCTTCAAATATGAAGAAACGATTCTCTATGCAATGCTCTTAATAACTCAAGGAAAAAAAGAATCAATAGCTCCTTTCCTAAAATGATTCCATCTGAAAATTGATTATTTCTAATGAAGGCAGATATGAACTAAAAGTTCTGAAATAATGATTACGTAACCTTATTTTTTTTTATGGCCACTGGTATTAAGAGAAAAGCGAAGATTATGGGCAACTTTAAAGGCTAATGCTCTTGTCCCAATTTATTGCATGCATTGGCTGGAATAACAATATGGTTTTTTTAGATAAAATACATATCCAGTATGAATATCAATATGGTAAAATTAACTCATCAATATAGCCGCTCATTTAAAAAAAAATTATCTACAAGGAAGCTTTCCTGACAGGATATGGTATAGCAGATATGTATATTTGTATCAGTGGGAGACCAAAATAATGTACAGGATGAATAATGTGAAGAAAAAGATAAATTTGAATAGCAAGGAATAGCTTTAGAAATAGAGATGAGCATTCGTCTAGTTGGTAAGGGTTTTTCACAATACAATACCCGATAATTGTAATTTTTAATATTTAGGAACATTGTTTGGGAAATCAATCATGCAGCTGAACAAAACTAAATCCAGATGGATACATGGGTGAGAATTAATACCAAAACACAAGAAAAGAACGTGCCGTTTAAAGCTTCCTACTCAAAATTTATGGCATCACAAATCCATATAGCTTAGGGATTGTACCTCAATGCTTGCTATTTCGCTTAATTCAATAGTACACCAATGCTATAACTCTGTTATGTAGTAGGGCCCATAAAACACATTACATTGTGTTATAAAAGTTTAAGCCATAGTGATAACAAGCACAGAGTAGGTTAATGTCTACAATTTGTACGTGGTTTAGAATCTAAATTTGTCTAGCCCCAAACTTTCTCCAAAAAGTTCTTGTCTACTAATAGCAGTCAGCTTGAGAACTTCTATAAATCTTCAGCTTTCATAATATATTCCGCACTTATAGTAGTGGCCAGAATTGTGGAAACCTTTTGGGAAAAGTGTATTTTCTAAAACAAGCTAATAATATCACTTTTTTTAGTACCCTGTTCCCCCAAAATAAGACATCCCCTGATATTAAGCCCAATCGGGCTTTTGAGCGCATGGCAATAAGGCCAACTGCTTATTTCAGGCTTCAAAAAAAGATAAGGCAGTGTCTTATTTTCAGGGAAACACAGTAGTACCATAAAATTATATATCAATGGAAAGATAATTTAATCAAGAATGTAATAAAATAACTTTTATGAAGGATTTGCTATTAGAATAGCAGTTACAGTATAAAGAAGTAAAGTGAAACATGTGGAAAAAACGAGATATACAAAAATTATCACCATGTCAGTTAATACTTAGTTGGGTAATCTTTAGCATGAATTATGGCCTTACAACATCTTCTCATGGAGTGAACCAAGGCTTTTAGTTCTGCAGCTGTTATAATGTGAAACCAAGATTGAATGATGGCTTCTAGTAACTGGGTTTTATTGCTGGGTTGCTTCTGACTAACAAGTTTCTTTAGTTGGCTCCAGAGATTTTCAATTGGGTAAGATCTGGGCTATTCCCAGGCCATTCCAGTAGTGGAATATAATTATCTAGAAACTCCAAAAAAAGTTGTGTTATTAGCTAGTTTTAGAAAATACACTTTTCTCAAAAGCTTTCCACAATTTTGGCCACTACTATATGCCATCTGAGTGAATAGAGGTAAGCAGGGAATCGTAAGCCATTCAGAGTTACCCTCTGATAAGATGGCTGGCCAATCAATTTGATAAACAAACTAACAAAAAATGGAAAATCTCAAAGTGATACCCAATTGCCAAAAGTATTGTAGTATTTACAGAGTATAACATGGGTGACATAAAAAATAAATACATGTATACCCTTAAAGAAAAGAATCAGAAAACCACCCTGTTAAACAGCCTAATATTTGCCTACAATGGGATCATATCCTACCCTGGATTTTTCATTGTAAATGGCAGAATTTTGGACGAGGGCCATTGAGACCCAAGCTCTGTGCAAAGGGGTTAGCTGCCATTCCTTACCTCAGCTCCTGCCCTCCTAGCAGTTTGAAAAAATGCAAATGTGAGTAGATTAATAGATACCACTTCGGTGGGAAGGTAACAGCATTCTATGCACCTTTGGTATATAGCCATGCTGGCCAGATCAGAGGTGGGTTTCAGCAGGTTCTGACCAGTTCTGGAGAACCGGTAGCGGAAATTTTGAGTAGTTTGGAGAACTGGTAGTAAAAATTCTGACTGGCCCCGCCCCCATCTATTCTCTGCTTCCTGAGTCCCAGCTGATTGGGAGGAAATGGGGATTTTGCAGTAACCTTCCCCTGGATTGGGGAGGGAATGGAGATTTTACAGTATCCTTCCCCTGCCATGCCCACCAAGCCATGCCCACCAAGCCATGCCATGCCCACCAAGCCACACCCACAGAACCGGTAGTAAAAAATTTTGAAACCCACCACTGGGCCAGATGACCATGGAAAATGTCTTCGGACAACCTGTCTCCCTCAGCCAATAAACAGAGATGAGCACAATGCCCTAGAATTGGAGAGAGAGGGGGGGGAGGGAGGGAGAGGGAGAGGGAGAGAGATATTTGTATAGTTTTATTGTTTTTAACCTTGTAAACCACCCAGAATCGCCTTATGGGTGGCAGACAAATTTAATAAATATGTTATTGTTAATTTAACAATAGTTAAGATTAAAATCTAAATTTGCGCGGTTTTCATTTAGTAAGGTGACACACCCACATAAGATTAATTATTTGATACTTTAAAATTTAATAACATTTACACTGTGTATTAATTTTACTTTCTTGGGTAATTAGTCGATTTAATAAATCTAAATTGTAAATTAATACACAGTTCGCATTCAATTTTAGAAAACCGTAGAGAATTATACTGGATGAAAAACTGGCCATTTCACTATTCCTAAAGTGCCCCTTAATGGAGGTGCTGCCATCGGTGTGATCTTATACACGCTATTTTTGAGTAATAGAATTCTAAGAATTTCACAATAATCCATAAAATGACCTGCTTTTGCCCTAAAATACTTTTTTTAAAAATGCATTCGTGCTCACTTTTTCTCAGCACATTACAGACAGATTGGAGCTGCATAGCTGGCCCATTACATCCGAAGATTGGAGAATCTCTAACTTCAGAAAAGTGTTATCTAAACCAAAGTGATTTGACAGCTTTTATCTCAATTCCTTGACTGCTGCTTAAGAGGATTAGTGACACCGGGTAGGTCCACGAGCGTAGCTGACAGTAAAAGGATCAATTGCAACTTATAGCTAAAAATCAATGGGACGTGTCTCTCTAAATTGGACTGATCCTCAGGTCGCCATAGGGAACCCATCCCCCTTTCCTTATTTAGTTACAGGCTTAGCATCCAGAAATGATCATAATGAGACTCCTTCGAGCCCTTTGAAATAGATAGTCTTAATTTTTTTGTTCTTGCAGTTAGAGGTTAAACCTGCTCAGGAGGGCGAGCCAGCAAGATACCTTCTTGCCAAATTGGATCCTGCTGCTTTAGTGATTATTTCAAGTTCTTTGCAGTAGGAGACATATGAAGGATCACATATTTTATCAATATGTGTGTATGTGTGTGAAAGAGAGAGGGAGGGAGGGAGAGAGAGAGAGAGAGAGAGAGAGAGAGAGAGAGAGAGAGTTAAAGTAGGGGTGTTATTTTGGCCAAGCTGACCAAAATTGCTTTATGAAGAATACTTACTTGTTTGGAAAGAAGAGGACGCGAGATAATTGTGGTTAGCTCTTTAAATCTTTCCTTTCCCCCCAGGTCTCGAGGTCTTGCAGTCCATTTGCATGCAAAAACTATTTTAACTTCTATGTCGTCTTGCAAATCTTTGAACTATGGTGCTGGAGAAGACTCCTGCGAGTCCCTTGGACCAGGGGTGAAATCTAAAAATTTTCCCTACCGGTTCTATGGGCGTGGCTTAATTGGTGGGCGTGGCTTGCTGGTCAGGTGACTGGGTGGGCATGGCCAATAATAATAAATAATAAAAATAATAAATAAAGTACACAAAATAATAAGAGGTACCAAAAACCAACTTTCACATTTTACACACACAACACAACTGACTCACACACAATGTAAACAGCTGCACTTCACCCAAAATGGCCCCTGTAACAAGCAGGAACCTCACAGAGGCACAAAAAACTCAAAAACCAACTTTCACACTTTACACAACACAACACAATACAACACAACTGACTCACACACAATGTAAAAGCAGCTGCACTTCACCCAAAATGGCCCTGCAACAAGCAGGAACCTCACACAGCCATAAAAAGCTCAAAAACCAAGAACCTGTCAGGTTCTGACAGGTTCTGGAGAACCGGTAGCGGAAATTTTGAGTAGTTTGGAGAACTGGCAAATACCACCTCTGGCTAGCCCCAGAGTGGGGTGGGAATGGGGATTTTGCAATATCCTTTCCCCAGGAGTGGGGTGGGAATGGAGATTTTGCAGTATCCTTCCCCTGCCACAGCCACCAAGCCATGCCCACAAAACTGGTAGTAAAAAAATTTGGATTTCACCACTGCCTTATAGGTTTTATACCTACTGTTAAGAATATGAAATTTAATAATTATTATCATCATCTGTATTAAACGTATTTAAAGTATTGTTTGGATTAATTTAGGAACCCACTTAATGCATATAAATAGCTTGTAGATCCCCATAATTTTTCAAAAAAAAATAATAATAATAGTAAATTCTTATAACCAATCATGCTATAGTTACACCAAAGAAAATTAAAAACTCTGGAATTAGAGAAGTAAATCTTCTTCTTCTTCTTCCTAGAATATTTCCACAAGTGCAGGTTCTGCTTTTCGGATCATTGAATGCCACTTTCCACGGTCAGATGCGTCACCAGGGCGCAGGCCTGCGGTTTGCATATCTTTGTTGATGGTGTTTTGCCATCTCTGTTTTGAATGCCTGTGGGGTCGCTTGGCCATTGACTTCTAGTTGGTAGGCAGTCTTGGCAATGGTGGAAGGTGCTGCTCCCAGGACATGTCCATACCAGCCAGTGGTGGGTTGCTCTCGGTTCGGTCCAGTTCGGTCCGGTTCTTGCAAACCAGTAGTAAAAGTGGCGGGAGGCTCCGCCCAGATCATGGATGATTTGCGCATGCGCAGAAGCTTCGCACACGCTCCCATTGCGAACCGGTAGTAAAGGTAAGTAGAACCCATCCCTGATACCAGCAGAGCCCGCCTTCTCTCATCTTCTCTATAATTGGTGCCACCCCAAAATGCTGTCAAATCAGTGGTGGGTTCCTCCCGGTTCGGTCCGGTTCAGCAGAGCTGGTAGCGATGACGATATGACGTCACCGAACCGGTTCTCCCCACCTCCACCCTCCCACCCACCCTCCCACGTTATTCTTACCTTTTATTTGGTCCCACCCCCAATCTATTGCTGCCTCCTGAGTCCCAGCTGATGACTAGAGGGAAAAAAAACTGTTTAAACTCTTGCTGGGGGGCTTCAAAGGGCCGTCCTACAGCTGATCAGTGTTAAAAGCAAACAAATAAGTCGCATTGTAAGTCGAGGACTTGGTCGTAAGTCGAGGACCTTCCAGAAATGACTCTGACCAGCTAGCCACGCCCACCTAGTCACATGACCTCCAAGCCACACCCACAAAATTAGCCACGCCCACAGAACCGGTAGTAAAAAAATGTAGAACCCACCCCTGTGTCAAATGGTGTCATTTGTGATGCGGTCAAGAAGGCAGATGCCCGATATCCAACAGAGCATTCATATTTCCATGGCATGGAGAGAGCTTTTGGTCCCTATTGTTGCTGCCCAGCAATCAGTGCCCTACAGTGCAACAGGGCAGATGGTTGTCTTGTGAATCTTAGATTTAAGACTTTAACCCTAAAGAAGGTGAACATTTTCCAGTATCTGGGATCCAATCTCCAAGGCAATGGCGACATGAATGGTGAGGTGCGAGCAAGGGTGAATGCAGCCTGGATCCATTGGCAAGACAGTGTGTAGATGAATGCCAACCAGTCTTAAATCTAAGAATTAGAGAAGTAAAATGGTGTTTATTAAATAAGAAAATACAACAATATTATTCTAAGAGCCACATATTCGTTTTTACCATTAAGGATTGCAATGTGAGATGCAATAAAGAGTTCCTAAATAAGAAATAAGGGAGAGCCATCGTGGGTGCAATAAACTTTTCACAATAGGTTCATAAGATTATACTAATTAAAGATAATCTTGTTTGAACTGTTTCGGCATTCTAGGGAAAAATAATTTGATGCCGTTCTATTGGAAGGACCAATGGTACAAAGACTCAGGGGTAAATGCTTAATCCCTCCCCTCTCATATTATGTTTAATATTAAAAATTAGGGCTGATCTATGAGACAGTCTTAGATCTAGTCATCTCTGCTCCAAAGATCCAGCACATCTTCAGTTAAGCCTCCATAATTATCATCCTTATATGTGACAAGGCCAGGCTAATCAGTCTCTTAGGGACTTTTCCTGCAAATTATAGAGAAATGTATGTGCACTTCCTATTTCTTATCATGCTATTTTGTACCCGGCTTCACACAGGAATGGATAAAAGTTCATTATCATCAGAGTTTAGATGGGAATTACCCCAAATTAAGAAAGAGTTTAAAAAAAAATAAGAATATACTCTCGCTTTCAAAGAGAAGGGGGAAAAGATATTTAAAACGTAGCTTAGAAGGTCTTAATTAAGAGCAAAAACAATCTGTGGTTTTAGCTCGCTTTAATCCCATATTAAAAGATTAGAAAAAACATCTGAAGAAATCAGAGATAAATCTAATTGAGGGTCTTGCCTTTAATCCTGAAAGTATGCTCCCCTTTGGATATGAAGATCTATCAGTACTGAGTCTTGGGCATTCTCTCTAAGGGAAAAGAAAACCAGAAAAAGGAGTCATGCAACATATTATCTTATATTTAGAGGAAAGGAGGGGTGGGGGAAGAAGAGAGAGTAAGTTGATGAATCAGAACATACTGTATAATTAAGTGTGGGGGGAAAGAAAGATATAGCATTTCACAAAAAGCTAATTGGAGTATCTCAGTTTAAAAGGGAAAAAAAAAACACCCCGCTGTTTTGGATTATTAAATGTCGTTGTTTCAGTACCCATGTTAGGTGTATGACTGCATATTTTTATAACTTAAATTACCCCCATTCAAATGACCTTGAACATGGAGCCAAATTCAGCAAAGTGGTGCTGTCCAGTGACAGATGGAAGGTTCTTCATTTGGGTTGGAAAAATAGAATAGAATAGAATAGAATAGAATAGAATAGAATAGAATAGAATAGAATAGAATAGAATTCTTTATTGGCCAAGTGTGATTGGACACACAAGGAATTTGTCTTGGTGCATAGGCTCTCAGTGTACATAAAAGAAAAGATACGTTCGTCAAGAGTCATAAGGTACAACACTTAATGATAGTCATAGGCTACAAATAAGCAATCAGGAAATATCAATATAAATCGTAAGGATACAAGGAACAAAATTACAGTCATAGAGTCATACAGTCATAAGTGGAAGGAGATGGGTGGTGGGAACGATGAGAAGATTTTATTTATTAGTTTGATTTATATGCCACCCTTCTCCGGAGACTCAGGGGGGCTTACAATGCATTAAGCAATAGCCTTCATACTTTTGTATAGACCTGCTTAGTAGGGCTTTTTTGGCACCCCCTAAGCCGTGTTCTATTTTATATAAAGTCAGCTTATTGCCCCCACAAACCGGGTCCTCATTTTACCTACCTCGAGAGGATGGAAGGCTGAGTCAACCTTGAGCCTGGTGAGAATTGAACTCACAGTAATTGCAGGCAGCTGGCAGCTAAATGCTACTTTTAACAGTAGTTTAGTCTGCTGATTAATAGTAGTGCAGACTTAGTAAATCAATCAAGTGTTGAGGGAATTATTTGTTTAGCAGAGTGATGGCATTCGGGAAAAAACTGTTCTTGTGTCTAGTTGTTCTGGTGTGTAATGCTCTGTAGCGTTGTTTTGAGAGTAGGATATATATATATATATATATATATATATATAATATATATATATATATACACACACACACACACACACACACACACACACACACACACACACACTCCCTTGTGTCTAGTTGTTCTGGTGTGCAACGCTCTGTAGCATCGTTTTGAGGGTAGGACACACACACACACACACACACACACACTCCACACTCCCTCCCACATGCTGGGGTAGACCAGATGTCTCAATAGAAAAACAGCTTTCATCAGCTAGCCATACCCTTACTTGAATTCAAACTTGGGCTTCCTGCATGTTAGGCAGTTGAATTAACCTTCTGAGCCACAAGTTCTCCTCCCTTCATATATATATTTTCAGGCTTTGGAAAACCTAGTTTGTGGGTAGGGCATGTGAGAAGATGCTATACATGCTAGAATATCGGTTAAACATGGATAGCATGAATCAACTAAAATGGCCAATGTAATCTTGTAATGCATTAACCAGATGCAGCACATCAAGATCATGGGAAATAATGGATCTGTTGTTTGAATTAAACTTGAATTTACTATCCATTTCTGGACACTAAAAACGTAAAAAAAAAAGAAAAAAGATAAAGGTTTCTCCATTTCAGTCGTGTCCAACTCTGGAAAGTGATGCTCACCTCCATTTCCTAGCTGAGGGAGCCAATATTGTCCCAAGATTCTTCCATGGTCATGTGGCCATCATGACTATATGTCAAGGTGCACAACATGCTGTTACATTCCCACCAAAGTGGTACCTATTTATCTACTGACATTTGCATGCTTTCAAACTGCTAGGTGAGCAGGAGCTGCCGTCAGGAACGGGAGCTCACCCTGTCGCATGGTGCTCGGGTCTCAAACCCGATGTGGGGCACATGATGCTTGGGAAGCCCACCTTCTGGTCGACCCTTGAAAAACTGCCACTGGTTCAGAAGAGAGCTATCTGTGTAATGTAAGGCTTTGAAAGTTTGAATCCCTATGAAGAAACTGTCAACTTCGAACTGAACCTGGCAGCAGCCATTTTTCTGTTCCTCAGTTGCCACACAGAGGGGAAAGGGGGGAAGGAGGTTGGAATGCCTTACTAGACACAACAGAGGGTTTCTTGTGGGAGTCAAGTTCATCTCTACTGGCAACAAATAAAGTCGGGGAAGGAGTGTCTGGAGAGCCCGCCCATTAACCCAATTGGCCAATGTGACCTGTGACACATAGGGATGGGATTATTTCCTAGTTTAATTATACCGAAACCGCAGGAAAGATTTAGAATTGGTTTTCCTTTAGAGCTGTGTCGATATGATGTACTCAATAAAGAAGATTTTTAAGGAGGATCCTAGTTTCAGAGTTCTGATTTGCTTGAGTTCATTACTTGGAACCCTGACAGAAACTTTAAAGAAGATAGGTGTATTTAGGTTGCGAAAGAGAATACCAAGAAGAGATGATAATGTAAGAGGCCATGTAAAAGACTGTGATCTAAAGGAGCTGGAGAATCTTTCCCTTTTAAGAACGAGAGCTGCATAAGGACAGTCAGGTTGAAATTAAAAGAAAGGAGATTCAGGCTGATTATTAGAAAGATATTCTTCATAGGAAAAACAGTTAAGCATTGCAGTACTGCCTAAAACCATGGTAGAATTCTTCATTTTTGCTGTAGACTTTCAAATGGAGACTGTGAAGGGAGGTTTACTGATTTTTTATACTATGTTCTATAAATGTTCTATACTATGTTCTATAAATACCTTTCTAACTCATAACACCATCACCCCCGCAGATTTTATTCTGCTAGTTGTTGCTGATTCTAGGGATTGGTGCTCATCTCCATTTCAAGGCCATTGAGCCAGGGCTGTCTGGAGATATTTCCGCAGTCATGTGGTCAGCATGATGTCATGGAGCACTGTTCCCACCAAAGTGGTACCTATTTATCTACTCACATTTGCATACTTTCAAATTGCTAGGTTGGCAGGAGGTGGAGCGAGGACGGGAGCTCAACCTGTTGTGTGGTGCTTGGGTCTCAAACAGTGGTGGGTTCTAACTGGTGTTACCACCGGTTCGCTTCGCGCACGCGCTTTGCACGCGCTCTCCTGAACTGGGGAGAACTGGTCTCGAACCTGGGTTGTAGACTTTCCAGCCAACAAGCTCAGCATCTTAAACACCGAGCCACCACTCTGCCCCACTCTGCTTGATTTCCTCATACAGTCTATCTATATTAGATATTTGTGATTTTTAATAGAAAATATGTAGGAAACCTTTCTTCATTTCTTTAGCCTTACTGGTGATTTTTCATGTGAATATATGCATTCCACATGTATATTTTTATATTTATAATTATATTTAAAAAGCAATAACAGGGCTATAATAGACAAGGTTTGTACTTTTCAATTATTCACATTACGAAATAAAGATTGTGGGTAAGAAAGCAAAATCATTTAGCATGCAGAGTGTCAGATGTAGAGAGAGAAAAAACCACATACATCATGTTTCACTTTTGTTTTTTAAATGCGTTTCCATCCAGGACAGACAACAAAGATGGCTAAAAACCAAATAAAATATAGAATAAAATAAGAGCCACAAAGTTAAACACAAATCAAAATACATAAATAATACTATTATAAAAGAAATAAAAGTTGTTGTTGTAAAGAAGAATCCGATATCTTTTTTGAAAGAAGAGTAAACATTGTGAACATTTTATAGTTTAGGAGCGTCATAGGAGAAATTCCTTTCTTGCATGCTTACCAAATGTGTGAAATACAGATAACTTTTAAAAACGGGACCAAAATTTTATGAGGAAGATCAACCAACTTTGACACCTTCAATAACTTTGTGACAACTTTAAGGCTGGTGGACTTCAACTCTCAGAACTCCCCAGCCAACATTGATTTTGTATTCAGAAATATACCTGATCTTTCATTGGGATCCAATCCCATTCAGAACTAGCTATACAGGTAGTCCTCGATTCACAACAGCTCATTTAGTGACTGTTCAAAGTTACAACAGCACTGAAAAAAAGTGACTTATGCCAATTTTTCACCCTTACAACCAGTGGTGGGATTCAAACAATTTAACAACTGGTTCTCTGCCCTAATGACCAGCTGGGTAGGCGTGGCTCGGTGGTCATGTGACCGTGTGGGCATGGTCAACTCAACGTCACTCACATCGATGGGAGCTTCGCCTTAGCTGTTACGATGTAATAAGGGTTAACCAGAGAGGCAGTTTCTATAAGCAGGGCAATAAAGATTAGGTTAGAAACAACCCCAGAATGTTTCCTTCCTTACAGGATTAGCCCTGTAAAGTGGGAAAAAACAAAATAAGATTTCTTCCAACAACCGGTTCACCGAACTGCTTAGAAAGTTAACAACCGGTTCTCCCGAATAGGTGCGAACTGGCTGAATTCCACCACTGCTTATAACCTTTGTAGCTGTTGTGGCCCCGCCCTCTGAGCCTGTCCCATCGGAGGAAGAAAGCTCCGAGCATGAGGAAGAGGAGTCAGCCAGGCCTCCCTCTCCAGGCCCCTCCCCTCTGGCATTGTCTCAAGTGCCGGCCGAGGGAGAGGAGACAGCTGATTCGGATCAGAGTGATAATGGAACATCATTCCTGGACGCACGCCTCCGAAGGCGTGATAAACGTTTGCAGCAGTTTAGGAGGCGTGCTAGGGATTAGAACTGAGTCACTGGACCACACCCCAGAGACTATATAATAGAGGGTGGTGGTCAAGGATCTTTGTGACGAACAAAGTAAACCTTGGATAGTCACTAAAGCCTCGTCCGGAACTGCTGGGAGGAATATTATTTCTGCTTGGACTTTTGTGAACGTTCGTATCTTTGCTTTCTGTTTGTGGAAATAAAATCACTTGGCAGACGGTGTGTCTATCGCTGCCAAGTGGGAGATAAGAACTGGGTGCGTTCCAAAGTGTTTCCTTAACCCTCGGCTGGCTGTGTTGTGTGTGTGTGTGGGGACGGGGACAGATCATCAGCATTCTCATGATTGTGTGTCAGACGCCTGGCAAACTGACTCATACTTTAGGACCATTTTTCATGCTTAGAGCCTTTTCAGCATTCTCATGGTCACGGGATCAAAATTCAAGTCCCTTGGCCACTGACTCAGATTTACGATGATTGCTTTGTCCCCAGGGTCATGTGATCCTGATTTATTACCTTCTGACAAGCAAAATCAATGGGGGTTGTTAAGATTCACTTAACAACCGTGTGACTAACTTAACACCTGCAGTGATTCACTTAACAACTGTGGCAAGAAAAGCCGTAATGTGGAGCAAACCTTGCTTAAGAAATTACTCACTTAGCAACAGAAATGTTGGGCTCAATTGTGGTCGTAAGCAGAGGGCTACCTGTACGGCAGTCCCTGTATATGATGGCCTGCTGTTCAATGCCACCTTATTGAAGCAGACCCTTGTTTAGATTTAATGTTAGCCTGCTCACTCTCATCCAGCGGTGGGCTTCAAAAATTTTAGCAAAGGGTTCTCTCTGCCTGGTTGCTGAGTGGACGTGGCCATGGAGGGCGTGGCCTAATCAGCCTCCTGCATCATGGGGGGGGGCGTTTTTGCCCTCCCCAGGCTCCGGAGGCTTTCCTCGAGCCTCCAGGAGGGCGAAAACAGCCTCCCCAGGCTCCGGAGACCCTCTAGAGGCCGGAAACGGGTCCGAACTTCTGGTAGACCTGTTTTTCACTCCCCAAGCCTCCACATATGCCCTGCACTTACCTGCATCTAAACAGGCCGTGTGGGGACTCCGGGGAGGGGAGGGGAGGGGTGGGCAGGGCCAGCCAGGAGTGGGATTAGGAGATTCTCCGAACTGCACAGAATCTTAGCTAGAGGTTCTCCGAAACCCCTGCAAACCCGCAGCAGCCCGCCCCTGCTCTCATCCAATATTTTATGTTCTGCTCCAAATTACTCTGATGTAACGTGTTCTCCTTCTCCCAGGAAAACATTATCTACATGTAATCCTTGACTTACAGCTGTTCATTTAGTGACCGTTCAAAGTTACGACAGCACTGAACTTCTGATCGCTTTTCAGACTTACGACCAGTGGTGGGTTCCTCCCGATTCGGTCCGGTTCGGCCGAGCCGGTAGCGGTGATGATATGACGTCACCCAACCAGTTCTCCCCCCTGCCCTCCCACCCCCCACCCCCCACGTTATTCTTACCTTTTATTTGGTCCCACCCCCCCACCCCCCCTATGTTATTCTTACCTTTTATTTGGTCCCACCCCCAATCTATTGCTGCCTCCTGAGTCCCAGCTGATGACTAGAGGGAAAAAAACTGTTTAAACTCTTGCCGTGGGGCTTCAAAGGGCCGTCCTACAGCTGATCAGTGTTAAAAGCAAACAAATGAGTCGGGTCGTAAGTGCGAGGACTGGTCGTAAGTGCGAGGACCTTCCAGAAATGACTCTGACCAGCTAGCCACGCCCACCTAGTCACATGACCTCCAAGCCACACCCACAAAATAAGCCACACCCACAGAACCGGTAGTAAAAAAATTTAGAACCCACCCCTGCTTACGACCATTGCAGCATCCCCCGTGGTCACGTGATCAAAATTCAGATGCTTGGCCACTGACTCATATTTATGACGGTTGCAGTGTCCGAGGTCATGCAATCCCCTTTTGTGACCTTCTGACAAGCAAAATCAATGGAGAAGCCATATTCACTTAACAAGCATGTTACTCACTTAACAAGCATGTTACTCATTTAGCAACTGCAGCCATTCACTTAACAACTGTGGCAAGACAGGTCGTAAAATGGAACAAAGTCACTTAACAAATGACTCACTTAGCACCAGCATTTTGGGCTCAATTGAGGTTGTATGTTAAGGACTACCTATATTTTTGAGGTTAAATCAGAAATAGGGAGTATTCAGTACAGTGGTGGGTTTCTCCCGGTTTGGCCCGGTTCCACCGAACTGGTAGCGGTGACGATATGACATCACCGAACTGGTTCTCTTTGTTCCCCCCCGGGCCCCCTGCATTTTATTTGCCCCCACCCCCAATCTATTGCTGCCTCCTGAGTCCCAGCTGATAGGCTAGAAGGAAAAAAACTGTTTAAACTCTTGCCGTGGGGCTTCAAAGGGCCGCCCTACAGCTGATCAGTGTTAAAAGGCAGTGTGATGGTAGACTGGTGCCTCCAAAAACAAATGAGTAGACCGGTGCCTGCAAAAATAAATGGGTAGACTGGTGCCTCCAAAAACAAATGGGTAGATCGGTGCCTCCAAAAACAAATGAGTAGACTGGTACAGCTCTGCAAGCAGTTAAAAGCCTGGTAGACCAGTACCTCTGCTAAATCCTAAAGAATTGTCACATGACCATCAAGCCATGCCCACAAAATAAGCCACGTCCACAGAACCGGTAGTAAAAAAATTTAGAACACACCCCTGATTTAGTAGTTATAACACTGAATGACATATCTGAATCTGTCAGATATACACCCTTTATATTATTTATTTCTATTCTATTCTATTCTATTCTATTCTATTCTATTCTATTCTATTCTTATTCTATTCTATTATTATTTATATTATTACTTACTTTTTTTTTTTACCCAGAAGGAAAATCATGAAACAACAAGCAAGAATCTGTTAACGATTGAAAGACTTTTTAATTGGGCAGGATAAATATGTATAAAAGAACGTGGAAGCTGTTGCACTGAATGGATAGAAAATTACCCGAAATTCATATTTCTAAATTACAGAATGATGTATAGATATTAAGTGTAAGGGGTATATTCCTAAATGGGTGTTCTCTACTGTTTACTACTTTATGTACAAATAGAGTGGGACATTAAATTATGGTACATTTTGAGGATATTTCTATCGTAAATAATCTCAGATATGGAGAAGGCATCCTGCAAAATTAAAGAGGCAATTTCATATTTTATTAACTGGGTATTTATTGAACCCGTCTCCTAACTGGGCTGTGGTTGAATGGCTGGAAAAAAATATGAATCAAATCATTCAGTAATTGGAGGGCTGCTTCGTACAGTCTATCTTTCAATGTGGGCAAACAAAATACTTTATATCAATATGCCCAGATATAGAGAAGGGCTACTACATTTGCACCCATGCAGATATTAAAACGTGGGGCATGGCCTCCTTCGGAAGCCAGAATTGTCCTTAGTCCTCGACTTATGACCACAACTGAGCCCAACATTTTTGTTGCTAAACAAGACAGTGATTAAATGAGTTTTGTCTCATTTTATAACTTTCCTGCCCTAGGTGTTAAAGGAATCACTGCACTTGTTAAGTTAGCAACATGAATCTGACTTCCCCATTGATTTTACTCATCAGAAGGTTGCGAAAAGGGATCACGTGACCCCGGGACATGGCAACCGTCATAAATATGAAGCGGTTTTATTCTTAAATAAAATGGGTCTACAAAAATTGAGCTGCGTTGACTATAAGTTAAAGAACTGTCAGAGTTTCTTGAAAAAATCAAATCCAGAAGCACACACAGATAAACTGATTCAGCAGGATTCATTAACTTCTTTATATACACAATAATACATGAACTTACTGGTTTCAGTTTCATTTCTCTGCACAGAATCAGAAGCTGCAGACTAAGACATGCCCTGGCTCCAGTCTGTCTCAGCTCCCAATTGGCTGACTTAGTTGCTATGCCTATTCATTGGCTGACATTGTTACCATGTCTTTCCAGTCATGAATATTAGTCAAGAATGACTAATAAGTTATACGATATATAAATCAGAAGTGGTACAGTTGGAGATGTGAAATTGCAGGTATTCCATTCAGCACTGATCGGTATTCTAGTTGTACTAAAATGTGTCATGATTTTTATAAGATTTCAGGACTGATAAAAAGAAAAAAAAGTTGATCCAGAATGGGCAGGGGAGAATTGATAACGGGGTATCCCCAATACTCCACAGCAATATTTGCTTGAAAACAAGCAGGCACCTAGGCACCCCAGAAATATTTTCAAGAGGTTAGGAAGAGACTCAAGAGAACTGAATATTAGTTTCAGCTTAGTACCAAATGATAGCACGTAGAGGTTCATAGTTCAGCTCTTCGTTTTGAACTGTAGGAATTTAGCACCCACCCCTCTCCTAAGAAAATGAGATATTTTAGGACATATTAAAAGGGAAGAATATTTCCCCTAAAAGGAAGGCAGAAACTCAGCCACCACCACCCCTTAATGAGCCATTAAGGCCTGGGCCAGTCTATTCTACATAACAAAGGTCTACCTCCTTCAGGCAGAGAAATTGCCCAAAGCCCCTTCATTACATCATCACCCAGCAAGGCTCAACCAAGCCTGGGACACAGACAACCTACAAAGTTATCCCTGCATGGCCCCATGGGAGTCTTGACAACCAATCAGAATACAAGCTTAAATCTCTCTCTCTCTCTCTCTCTCTCTCTCTCTCTCTCTCTCTCTCTCTCTCTCCTTCTCTCTCTCCCTCCCTCCCTCCCTCTCTCTCTCTCGTGCCTTTTTTGCCCAGGACCTCAAAACCATGTGGTCCTGTCCATCATTAAACCATCTTTTCAAGCAACCTCCATGTTTCCAGTGTCTTTCTTCCGCACTTGGAACTGAACCCAGATGGACATTTCTTCCAACAGAACTTCGGGGTTTCGGTTTTTTCCTCCCTGTGCTTCAACTCTGAGCATAATTTAGTTCTGTCTTTCCTTCTCGGCAAAGCTAGTCTCTCAAGGCACAAGGTTTCAACAGCTGGTAGCAGGGGGGCTGAAAATACCACGGAATCATGAAGCTTTGACTGCAGCAGCAGGCAAATCAGATTGGGGGTTATTATTCCAGCCATAGATTCAGTCACACAACGTTTTATTTTTTATTTTCCCTGAGCACTCTAGAAGGGAAAGCAATCCTGCCTGATTCAACTCAGCAGGAGGGTTTAACCCCTCTCTGCTACCCATTTTAGATGTCCTGGTGGAGGTGCTTAATGTGCGCACGGAGACAGAAAGACAGAGACAGAGAAAAAGAGTGGAGAGAGAGAGACAGAGAAAGAGAGAAAGGAGAAAGAGACGGCGAAAGAGAAAGACAGAGAGAGTGAGGATGGGAGGGAGAGAGAGAGAAAGAAGGGGAAAGGAAAGGGAAAGAAAGAGGAAGAGGAAGAGACGATCTATTTATTTTTATACAAACACAGAATTTTGTTCATCTTATTTATAAAAATAACACCTATCTGCTATCCATCTTAGATGTCCTGGAGGAACTGCTTAATGTGTGCATGCAGGGAGAGAGAAGGGAAAAGAGAGAGAGAGAGAAAGAGACAGCGAAAGAGAGAGAGGAGAGAGAGAGAGAGAGAAAGGAGAAGGAGAAAGGGAGACGAGAAAGAGAGAGATCTATCTTTTTATGCAAATACAGAATTTTGTTCATCTTATTTAGGGGAAAAAAACCACCTCTGTAATTCTACATATTTTGATTTAAAATTAATGGAACAAAGCTTCACTTTTCTTAATTGACCAAATTCAAAAAGTATAAATGAGAATGGCTGGATTAGCTTTCCTGTAGCTCTTAAGAGGAATTTCATCATGCAAAAAAATAAAAATAAAAATAAAAAATAGCCATCCCAATTATCACTGCAAATACAATAAATTCAGGGAATTGAAAGTCTAACTGTAAAAAAATAATAATTAAAAAAATGAAGCACCAAATGCTTCCTGCTTTAGCATGAAGGCATCACATGTGGTTCTTTTGACATTTTTAAATGCACATCTCAGATACTTTCTCTCCTAACCAAGACCACTTCAGAATTTTTTTGTAAATTCTACCTTCAAAATACATGTGTTTTCTTTTAATCAGATAACAAACCTTAGGTTACGTACAGTATAATATAGCTAATTTTCAGCAACAGCTACGAAAGTCTGCAAACAAATTGCCCCAGAACAATATCTGGGGTAACAAAACATAAATTATACCCTGAGTGAGTTATGTTGTGTGTCATCTCATTAGAATTTTACATATGATTTAATAATGTATTAACTTATTATTATACTACACTGTCATTTCATTTTGTGGTCTGATTCTCACTATTGTTCCGATCGTTGATCAAATAAATGATTTTACCGACTAAGCTTAAAAAGATTAAGAAATGATGCTTGGATTGTTAGATTCATATTCTGCATCCATATAGAGAAATCACTAGAATTCTCCCCAATTTCCAATATTCCGATTTTTCTCATCATATTGGGATTTTACAGGCACATGTAAGCAATAAGGATACTTTTTAGGGAGTTACCCTACTTATCCTTAACCCCTGATACCAGTGGTGGGTTTCAAAATTTTTTACTGTGGATTCTGTGGATTTGGCTTGGTAGGCATGGCTTGGTGGGCGTGGCAGGGGAAGGATACTGTAAAATCTCCATTCCCACCCCACGCCAGGGAAAGGATACTATAAAATCTCCATTCCCCTCCCAATCCAGGGGAAGGTTACTGCAAAATCTCCATTTCCTCCCAATCAGCTGGGTCTTGGGAGGCAGAGAATAGATGGGGCAGGGCCAGTCAGAATTTTTACTACCGGTTCTCCAAATGACTCCAAATTTCCGCTGCTGGTTCTCCAGAACTGGTCAGAAGCTGCTGAAACCCACCTCTGCCTGATACTTAATAGACTTGAACGCTGGGCCCTATCTAACGAAATGAAGTTCAATGGAGAGAAAAGTAAGATTTTACTCATAGGCAAGACAAACCAAATGTACAGATACAGATTAGGTGAAATTTGGCTCAAGAGCAGTAACTGCGAGAGGGATCTTGGAGTCCTAATGGACAATCACTTAAACATGAGCCAACAAAGTGCAGAAGCAGCCAAAAAAGCCAATATAATCCTAGGCTGCATTAAGAGAGGGATAAAATCAAGATGACGTGAAGTGCTAGTACTGCTTTATAAAGTCTTAGTAGGACCACACTTGGAATATTGCATCCAGTTTTGGTCACTACCATAGGTGGGTTTCAACAGGTTCTGACCAGTTCTGGAGAACCGGCAGCGGAAACTTTGAGTAGTTCGGAGAACCGGTAGTAAAAGTTCTGACTGGCCTCGCCCCCATCTATTCTCTGCCTCCTGAGTCTCAGCTGATCGGGAGGAAATGGGGATTTTGCAGTAACCTTCCCCTGGAGCGGGGTGGGAATGGAGATTTTACAGTATCCTTCCCCTGCCACACCCACCAAGCCACGCCCACCAAGCCATGCCACACCCACCAAGCCACGCCCACAGAACCCGTAGTAAAAAAAAATTGAATTCCACCACTGTTCTAGTTGTAATGTTTCTGGAATCATGAATAGATATGGATAGATAATACAGATATATATATACTTTAAGCTGTTTAATATTTTCATAAAACCGTTTCATGATGCTACTTGTAGATTTAGGTTGAACTTTCAGTACCAATATGGTGATGCCAATCCATGTTATTCCCATCTGTTGTCCATATAGATAAACCTAGATTTATCTATGCGAACACAACAGATAGACAGGCAACAACTTAGATAAATCGAACTTGATTACAAGTATTATAATGATCCACTCCCATGCCTATGTTTTATTTGTGCTTTCTAGATAAATCTGTCTCAAAAAGAGTTTGAATTCTGATTCTGTCTTGAAAAGAGTTTCAATTACTGCCACAAATCGATTATCTAACCTATTCTGTTATGATTGAGTTGTTCTGGTATGTTTCATTTGAACCAGCTATCAATTTACTTCTCAGCTGAGATCAGATTTTTAAGACTCTAAATGATCTTGACCAGAATGTTTCCTTATCTACAAATGAGCTCAGCTGGTATGGACTCAAGTTGATGGTTTTTAGTGTTTGGTGTGCATTCTATGAAATTCTACCTATGTGGGCCAGACAGCTTACACGACTCCGATAGGGTTATGAGCCTTTTGGCGTACAGCTAGAACCAAACATTGAGGGGAAAAAGCCTTGAATTTATAGTATTTTCTTTTTGTTGTTCTTTGAAATGCATTTGGAGTTCAAAGATTTCTTGCGGTTGTTTTGCACTGTTAACATTTTCGTCAGTGAGTATATGTTCATGTTTCAGGGTTCTTTTGCAAGCTGTACCAGAAAGGCAAGATGCAAACATTTTAATAGAAAAGAAAAAAAAAAACTTCCGATCATTCTAACTGCAGGGCATAATTGCTAGTCAAAGACACTGAAAAAAAATAATTGACGTTGAAAAAAGCAGTATGCCAACGGAAGATAATCTGATTAGAAAAGTTTCAGAATGTGCAGAAATGGACAAACCTACAAAGGAAATACAAGAAAAAGAAGAAACAGAATATTATACAGTGTGGGAGAAATGGTAGGAATGGTTAGAGGAGAGGGATAAAAGGCAAGGAAACAGTAAATGAGGAAGATATAGGAGTGGAAATGCAGTAACAAACAAGAAGAAACAAAAAAGATGCAGATCGTAGGAATGAAATTGTGTATGTTGTTATCTATATGTATACATGTAAATAAATCAATATTAGAATTATATGCATAAAGGATAAATTGAAATAAGGGAGGAAAAAATGGATATGTAAGAAACATTTACTTATGCGAAATTGTTGAAAAGAAGAAAATTGTAAAAGATTCTTTTTTCGTTTTCAAAAAACCAAAACTGTTTAATAAAAATTATTTTTTTAAAAAAAGAAAGAAAGAAAAAAGCAGTTTCGAGCAACTTCCATGAAGTTACAGGTGGCCCTTGACTTACAACCATTCATTTAGTGACTGTTTGAAGTGAGAATGGCAGGGGGAAAAAGTGACATGACCATTTTTCACACCTGTGACCGTTGCAGCATCACATGATCAAAATTCAGATGCTTCTCAACTGGCTGATGTTTATAACAATTGCAGTATCCTGGTGCCATCACCTTTTTGTGTCTTCTGATAAGCAAAGTCAATGGGAGACCAGATTCAGTTAACAACCCAGTTACTAACTTAACAAGTGCAGTGGTTCACTTAACAACTGTGGCAAGAAAAGTCGTAAAATGGGGCAAAGCTGACATAACAAATGCAAATGTTGGGCTCAGTTGTGGCCATAAGTCAAGCACTTCTTGTACTTACATTGACATGTTCATGTAGCCACCAGGAAGTGAGCTTGACTTGATTTGAGGAAGTCCTTACATTTTTAAGGGCACCACACCAAAAAGGCAAGTTTCAAATGATATTGTCAACATCCAGTGGTGGGTTCCTCCCGGTTCGGTCCGGTTCGGCCAAGCTGGTAGCAGTGACGATATGACGTCACCGAACCGGTTCTCTTTGTTCGGGAGCTGGGCCCTCCTGCCCTACCCCCATCCACCCTGCCTTATTCTTACCTTTTATTTGGCCCCACCCACAATTTATTGCTGCCTCCTGAGTCACAGCTGATCAGGTAGAAGGAAAAAAACCTGTTTAAACTCTTGCCACAGGGCTTCAAAGGGCCACCCTACAGCTGAGCAGTGTTAAAAGGCAGTGTGGTGGTAGACCGGTGCCTCCAAAAACAAATGGGTAGACCGGTACAGCTCTGCAAGCAGTTAAAAGCCTGGTAGACCAGTACCTCTGCTAAATCCTAAAGAACTGTCACATGACCATCAAGCTATGCCCACAAAATAAGCCACGCCCACAGAACCAGTAGTAAAAAAATTTAGAACCCACTCCTGTCAACATCCAACTTGAGCATCCTAATAAAAGTCCAGGACCATTTTATTTCTGAAAAGCTTACTGTTTCTTGAATACATGGCATAGTAAGGTCGAGGTAAAACTAACTCTGAGATCCTCAGGCCCAGTTTATAGTATTAAACAATGATTTTCCCAGTCAAGCTCCCAGGCTTTTACACAGACCAAGTAAACATGTTATTTTTGTTATGGGAACCATCTGCCTCAACTGCACACCTGCAAAGATGTCCTTGAAAAGTTTCCAGACTCTCACAAGCTTCAGTGGAGCTGTAGTAGTTCCATTTCTCTAGTTAACCCATTTACAACCAACACCTCCCCACCAGTGGTGGAATTCAATTTTTTTTACTACCGGTTCTTTGGGCGTGGCTTGGTGGGTGTGGTGTGGCTTGGTGGGCATGGCTTGGTGAGCATGGCAGGGGAAGGATACTGCAAAATCTCCATTTCCTCCCCAGTCCTGGGGGAAGGATATTGCAAAATCTCCATTCCCACCCCACTCTGGGGCCAGTTAGAGGTGGTATTTGCCGGTTATCCAACTGCTCAAAATTTCCTCTACTGGTTCTCTGAACTACTCAAAATTTCCATTACCGGTTCTCCAAACTACTCAAAATTTCCGCTACCGGTTCTCTGAACTACTCAAAATTTCCATTACTGGTTTTCTGAACTACTCAAAATTTCCACTACTGGTTCTCTGAACTATTCAAAATTTCCACTACCGGTTCTCTGAACTACTCAAAATTTCCGCTACTGGTTTTCTGAACTACTCAAAATTTCCGCTACTGGTTTTCTGAACTACTCAAAATTTCCACTACTGGTTCTCTGAACTATTCAAAATTTCCACTACTGGTTCTCCAAACTACTCAAAATTTCCGCTACCGGTTCTCTGAACTACTCAAAATTTCCACTACTGGTTTTCTGAACTACTCAAAATTTCCACTACTGGTTCTCTGAACTATTCAAAATTTCCACTACCGGTTCTCCAGAACCTTCAGAACCTGCTGAATAGCACCCCTGCTCCCCGCCCCTTCCTCTAATGAGAAATTGAAACAATGAAGCACGTAGCTGTCAGAGTTTCACTCTCGACAGATATTGGACAGAAAAACAGTTTCCTAATTCCATCTTATTTTTTATTACCTTACCTTAAAAAGAAAGCCTCTTTAAATTGATTTCTATATCAAGTTCAGTTAAAAGATCAGATAATTCAGGCAAGACTGTGCTGAAATTCGTCTTGTTAAAAGAACTAACTGCAGGAAAGGAAAGTGGTTGACAGATCTTCATCTGCATCAACTCATCAAGGTAGCATGTTTTAAATTATCAAAGAATTATAGATCTGTTATCCCATCAGATTTTATGATATCCCCTTTAAGACAGAGCAGGGTAATTGCCACTCCCCTTTCTTTTGATCTTTTACATATAAATATTTATGTATAGCCCGTTCACACACATACTTTCCTCTCTTAGATTCTGAAAATTCTCATGAAAATTCTTCCTCCTTCTGGCAGTGCTATTATGGGCGTGAGGGGTGAAATCCAGCAGGTTCTGACAGGTTCTGAAGAACCGGTAGCGGAAATTTTGAGTAGTTCGAAGAACCGGCAAATACCACCTCTGCCTGGCCCCAGAGTGGGGTGGGAATGGAGATTTTGCAATATCCTTCCCCCAGGAGAGGGGAGGGAATGAAGATTTTGCAGTATCCTTCATCCAGGAGTGGGGAGGGAACGGGGATTTTGCAGTATCCTTCCCCTGCCACGCTCACCAAGCCACGCCCACAGAAACAGTAGTAAAAAAATTTGGATTTCACCACTGCCTTAAAGGTAGAGCAGAAGCCACAAATTTCATTGGGACTGCAAAGAGAAAAAATATTGTTTTATACTTAACACATTGTAGGCTTTCAAAATGTAAGGATATTAATATTACATTAGAGTTTAGGCCGTGCTCTTGTTTACGTGCAGCTGATAGACAGGCTGCCAAATTATGATTTTAACAGAGATGTTGTTATTTGCCATTATTTTATTCCAGAACTTTTAATTTAGATACTCTGCGTATTTTTAACTCTCTGGTTTTTGTTTCTAATAAATATTCCGAATCCAAATCCCACTTATGGATCATTCTATATCCCAGTTGCTAATTGAAATACACTTACACAGAGCACATGGACAGATAGATGGCATATGCAGGCTGTGAGAACAGATAAGTTGGGGGAGGGGGATAAGTAAATAAGAGAGTGATTCTATCTTTTCTTTCCCATTTTCTCATGAGTGAAAGCATCTATTCACGCAAGTGGACAGGCCGTATGGAATGTGTGAATGGAAAAAATGGAACCTGCGTTCCATCTATTATATAGCCCACTAAATGCCTACTCCATAGTTCTGCAGCCAAAACAATGGCTATCCCAAAACAATGCCTTCATCTACAACAAACTTTCATCGTTTTAACTATTGTCTATCCACTGCAGGAGGAAGGCCTCTTCCGCATGTTTCCAACCTATACGGTCTTGAGCTTTCTTTTCTCAGTTAGACCTTGCTGATGTTGTTGGTCCATTTTGTATTAGGTCTTTTTCATGGACATTCTTTATCCAGTGAGATCCATTTTGTGACCATGTTGTGACCTAGGCTTACTGAGTAATTACAATACACAATTAGTCCCAAACAAATCTATTTTATTGTAACAACTGAGAATTATGTTCATTCCCAGCTGAGTCCCAGTTAGCTGCAAAACAAGTCCTTCGGAAGAAGTCCTTCAGGATAATCACAAAACTTTATCTTCTTTGACACCCTGCCAAAGGCCTTACTTGGCAAAGCCCCACGAAGTTCAGAAACAAACAAGAGATGCTGACTGGAAACAGAGTTAGCAACATTGTTTTCCTGCAAAAAGGCCCAAGTGCCTTTGTTTCTCTTTTAAGCATTATGGGAGGGGCCAATCATCTCCTGGCCTTACTCCCAAGTCGTCCCTTTTGCTTTAGCTGCTCTTGCCTTCTGGCAGCTCTGTGCATGCGCGCACTAGGAACAGGCTCTTCCTGTTCCTCTGCATCTCTGCTGTCCGACTCTGGGGGCTCCGGAATCAGCGCATCACTCCCAGATGGCCCTGGACCCATCTCTGCCTCCTATGCAGAGCGCTCATCCGGGCCTCCCCCAGACTCCAGGACTGGCCCATGTTTCTCCCCAGCCTCCTCACTGTCCGACTCCGCTGCCAGCTCCACAGGCTGCTGGCGGACCACAACAGTCTGCCTTGGTTTGCTTGCCATCCGTTCTTCTTGCTATGTGACCACCCATTTTCATTTCAGTTCTTTTACTCTCTTGATGATATCATATAATTTCATTTGTTCTCTAATCCACATGCAGGTCTTTCTATCTTGTATTGTAATGCCAAACATGTATGTTTCCATGGCTCTTTGCACCACTTACAGCTTTTGTATTGATTGTGAGATTGGTGTCCATGTTTCACCGGGTATGTTAGAGCAGGTAGCACACACTGATCGAAAACGTTTCTCTTCAAGCATAAGGGGAGGTTGTTCTTGAAAATTATGGAATCCAATATTTTTTATCCGACATCTTTCTTTATTTTTCTTACTGTTTTTATATGCATATTTTTGTTTTTATGTTTTGCTAGTTGCCTAGATTTTTTGTTTTAAATCATTTGCAGAAGGAACGACTGTGACATTTCAGTTTGAGATACGAAAGTTGTAGTTTCTGTTTAAAAGATTTGTTTTCTTTTTACGACCCTGTTGTCCCTTAATTCAGAGTAGAGTTGTGGCAACTGGATGGAGTTGCGCATTTGCTGGCCAGATGCCCTTCCTGACACCACATGGAGTTTGCAGCAGATATTTTTACCATTGTGCTTTAGGAGAGAAATATCTGCTGCTACCTAGGACTGAATTTTCAACCTTCCGCGTGGAAGGCGAGTGTCTTCACCACTAGGCCACCACACTGCTCTTCTGTTTAAAAGAATAACAACTATTTAAAAGAATATCATTCTTTTTTTGTTAAAATGGTAGGAAATCTTGGTGCAGCATCAAAAACTCTCATGAAGCCTTCAGAATGAGTTCAGTCCAAAAATCAGGAAAGATTCACCTCTTTTTTAAATATAAAATGTTTCTACGATGGGCTAGATAATTTTCTCCCTGTCGGATTTTCTTTTGCTTTGCAGTTTTAGTTTGACTCCCTACGCAGCGAGCAGTGAAGAAGCATGACTGTATGCTTTCAATCATCATTATGATAGGGAAGAGAGCTTAATTCCACGTCTGATTTTCTCCATTAACCTATATGATAAATTTATCAATTGCATTTTTAATGAGGGTGTCTCTTCATCTCTTCTTAGAAGTTTTATGTATTAATCAGCTATTTAACTACTCTCCTATCACATATGATCTGTTTAGATGATATTTTGAGTTCATCTGGAGGTGAATTATGAAACAGGGGTTTCGTTATCCACAACTCACACTCTGTGCTGTTAGGTTTTACCCTACAACAGTTTGAAACCTTAGGATAAATGTCATTTAACTGCATTTGTCATGTAATTACAAGTAGAACTTGACTTACAACCATTCACTTAATGATGGTTCAAAGTTACAATGACACTGAAGATGTGGCTGATGACCAGTTCTCACCAGGGGTGAAATGCTACCGGTTCAGGCCGGTTCGCCGGAACCGGTTCGCCGGAACTGGTAGTAAAAAAAATGTTAAAAAAAGGTAAAAAAAAAGTTTCAACAATCGCATGGCACAGATGATTGTCACACAGATGATTGTCGGAACTTTTTTTTCTTTTTTTTCTTTTTAAGCATTTTTTTACTACTGGTTCGCTGGAACCGGTAGTAAAAAAATGCTTTAAAAAGTTTTTTAAAAGTTCCGACGATCAGCTGTACGACAATCAGCTGTGCCGCATGATTTAGATTCGCTAGAAAGCAGGAAATCCTGCTTTCTAGCTGTTAAGAATATTGTTGTTGTGTTACCAACCAGCAGAGTGTAGAGCACAGAGAAACGTTGCTGAGAGCAATGAATAAGAGATGTGCAAACTGGTTTATCAAAAGTTTACCTTATAGTGAAAAAACAATCTCATAGTCTTTAAATAAATTCCAAGTCTTTGCCAGTTAAATCAGTTCAGTGATACAGATAACTTCTTACCACACAAACAGTAGTTGGTTAGAATAACAAACTCACTCTGGTTCACAAACCACGATGGTAACAGATCCATCAAACAATGATAGCAGATAGCAACTCCTCACTATGGCAGCATATCATACTCTGGTAGCATATAACATCATCTTCAGCATATCTTCAAACTGAATACGTTACAGTACCTTTCTTAAATACGTTCACAACTAATTACAGCATGACTCCGCATTACAATGATTCAGCAGTAAAGCCTTAAAGTCACACAATACATATTCATATTAAAGTTACAGTACACTTATATTGCCTGGGCAATTAGGCTCAAACCAGATCCTAACACTAGCAAATCTAAATTGCACGGCACAGCTGTTCCCCCCTTGCTTTTCTACTTACGTTTGCAGACTCAGAAAAGGCTTCTTAGCGCTTGTGGTGCGCATGTGCACGAAGCGAAGCGAAGCGAACCGGTAGCAGACTTCAGAGCATTTCACCCCTGGTTCTCACCCTTATAGGTTTTAGATCTGCATTTAACACAATACTTCCACATAGACTAGTGTCTAAATTTATAAATCTTGGGCTTTCTTATTCAATCTGCTTTTGGATTATGGATTTCCTGTCTGGCTACTCTCAGAGGGTCAGATTAGGTAATCATATCTCTTCAGTCCTTATTCTTAACACTGGTATACCACAGGGTTGCGTGTTGAGTCCCTTACTCTATACTCTTTATTTATTTATTTTATTTATTTATTTTTATTTTATTGGATTTCTATACTGCCCTACTTCCGAAGGACTCAGGGTGGTGAACAGCCACAGAATAAAACACATAAATACAAAAATTTAAAATAGAATAAAAACAAATTAAATAATTTGCTGAACAAATTTAAAATACCCCATAATTTAAAAACAAATTAAAATTTACATTTAAAAAGGGGAGAAGATTTAGGCCAGGCCAGCTTGATGAAGTAAAAAAGTCTTAAGCGCGCAACGGAAGGTGCACAGATCCGGGATCCTCCGTATCTCCGAGGGGAGCTTGTTCCAGATCGTAGGTGCCCCCACAGAGAACGCTGTCCCCCTAGGGGCTGCCAGTTGACATTGTTTGGCCGACAGCACCTGGAGGAGCCCCTCTCTATGGGAGCGTACTGGTCGGTGGGAGGCTATTGGTGGTAGCAGGCGGTCCCGTAGATAACCAGGTCCTAAGCCATGGAGTGCTTTAAAGGTGATAACCAAAACCTTGAAGCGCACTCGGAAGACCACCGGGAGCTAGTGCAGCTCACGCAGGAGAGGTGTTACATGGGAACTCCATGTCGTTCCCATAACCACCCGTGTGGCCTCACTCTGCGCCAGTTGGAGTCTCCGAGTGGACCTCAAGGGGAGCCCCATGTAGAGAGCATTACAATAGTCCAGACGAGAGGTGACGAGGGCATGAGTGACTGTGTGTAGGGAGTCCCGATCTAGAAAGGGACGCAACTGGCGGATCAGGCGAACCTGATGAAAAATTATGTGCATGACTGCATTCCCACTCATGCCAGTAATGCTATTACTAAATTTGCAGATGATACAATAGTGGTGGGACTCATCTGGGGAGAATAAGTCTGCCTATCAAGATGAGGTGGACTGAGTGCTTTCATGGTGTGGAGACAATAATTTGGCCCTTAACACCAATAAGACCAAAAAACTTATAGTGGACTATAGAAGGAACAGATCAGACATCCAGCCCTTGCTTATCAATGGAGACAGAGTGGAGCAAGTGGCCAGTTTTAAGTTTCTGAGTGTTAGCATCAAAGAGGACCTGATCTGGGGCACTCACATTTCAGCACTGGTCAAAAGGCCCCAGCAGAGTTTATACTACCTGAGACTTCTCAGGAAACAACAACTGAATGAAAAACTGCTGGTGACCTTCTACTGCTGCACCATAGAGAGTATTTTAACTTATTGCACCTGTGTATCAGGGGAGGGTTGCCCCCGGTTCAGACCGGTTCGCAAGAACAGGTAGTAAAACTGGTGGGAGGCCCCGCCCACCGCCCAGGATGTTGTCATCAGTGACCTGTGCATGCGCAGAAGCAAGGCACATGCACAAGCCGAGCACGCGTGTGCGATCCCATTGCGAACCAGTAGTAAAGGTAAGTAGAACCCACCCCTGCTGTGTATGGTTTGCCAATTGCACAGTGGCAGATAGGACAGCACTCCAGAGGGTCAACGTTATTGCCCAGAGGATCATTGGTTGCCCTCTCCCCTCTTTGGAAGAGCTTTATAGCTCCCGCTGCCTTAAGAAAGTTCAAAACATTCTTAAAGATCCATCTCATCCTGGGCATTTTTTTTTTTTTTTGAACTATTACCATCTGGCAGACGGTACAGGACAATAAAGACAAGGACAAATAGGCTGAAAAACAGCTTCTATCCCAGGGCAGTAACTATATTGAATTCTACTGTATAGTGCAATATTAATGCAGTATCAGGGGTTTTCAATTCAATTGTATAGAATGTGAAGGATATGTATTTGTGTTTTATTTTTATAATTATAATGTACACTGAAGATGGCATTTAATTTCGTTGTATGAGGTGCAATGACATTAAACTAAACTAAACTAAACTAAACTAAACTAAACTAAACTAAACTAAACTAAACTAAACTAAATTAAACTAAACTAAACTAAACTAAACTAAACTAAACTAAACTAAACTAAACTTATGACCAATGCAGCATCCTCACAGTCACGTGATCAAAATTTGGGTGTTTGGCAACCAGCATATATTTAACAATGATTACAAAGTCCCAGGTTCATTTGCAACCTTCCTAGGAAGCGTCTGATGATGGGGGGGGGGGGACCAGTTTCGCTGAATAGCCACATGAGTCTGTAGTGATTCGCTTAAAAACCATGGCACAAAAGGTCGTAAAATGCTACACAATTCACTTAACAACAGCCTTGGGTTCGATTGTTGAAGCCGTACGTTGAAGACTGCCTATAGTGCGAAGTCCTTCAACAGCACAGAGCTAGGAAGAGAAGCACAGCCCACCCCAATTTATACTTTAGTAAAAGTAGGTATAGTTGCATTTCAACAAAACAGAACACATTTCTTTGCAGTTACCTTCAGTGGTAAAACTGGAGATATTGAAGTTGTCACTCATACGTTAACATATTAAAGTACTCAAGGTTAAGTACTTATAGAAGATGATTTTAGCACAGGGGTCAACAACCTTAAACACTCAAAGAGCCACAAAGGTCCTAACCGGAAGCCCCCCATTCAATTCTGGAGCCGGCTGGAAGTCCGGTTTCCACACCGTAGAGTCTCCTCCTAGCACAGCATCCTTTTTCTCCTGCTGACTGGAAGTCCGCTTCCCCCACCATAGAGTCTCCTCCTAGCATGGCGTCCTTTTTCCTCTACCTCTCCTAACCGAAAGCCCTATCAATTGTGGAGCTGACCTATGTCAGGGAACCGCAGCAGAGGGATGAAAAAGCCACATGCGGCTCCAGAGCCGCAGGTTGCTGACTCCTGTTTTAGCACATACAATATGCAGAAACAACATTAGATAGAAAATTTCTCCCCGCAATGTCAACCTTTTCTCTGCATCTTGGAAAAACCACCTGGATTTGACCTGTTGTGACCCTGACTCCCGAGCCTGTTCTGACAGAGGAAGAGGACTCAGAAGATAATGGGGAGGAACTGACAAGGCCTCCCTCTCCAGGACCCTCCTTTCTGGCAATGCCTCGGGTTCTATCCGAAGGCCAGGAGGAACAGCCTGGGATGTGCCGGGAGGAAGGCATATCGGAGCACCAATTGATAGGGAGCGAGGATGATGAATCCTGGCTGGATCCCAGGCAGCGTCGGAGGGAGAAGTGTGCGTAGCAACGGAAGAGGTGTGGGAGGGCCAGAGATTGAGCTGAGTCACGGAGCCACGCCCCACCAGGAATAAAAGTGGGTGGGATTGCTCTTCAGGCTTTGTGACGGACAAAGTTAAACCCTGAAAGTCACATCATGATCTCTGAAATTCGGTTTGGATATATTTTGGACTGAACATTGACTAAACTCTTGTCTCGTGGATAATTTGTTGCTCCTGGAATGGACTGAAGATAAGTCCTCTTCTGCTTTATGGGAGTGAAAACGGTCTTGGCAGGCATTCGGCAGTTTGCTGCCAAAACCTTGGTCTGCCAAGAATTCTAATCTGTTTACCTAATAAAATATTGGCAGGGGTGCTTGGTATTACGTTTGCCTGTGTGAGGAGGGGGGACAGAACATGACCTGCCCCATGTGATAGGGACACCACTGAACCGAATTCGCACTGACCATGGTAGATGTGTCCTGTATATGTGGGGCAAAATGTATCTATGGAGATTGTCAGTCATTCAGGTCATGGTTGCCCCAAAGGTGCTTTTGCAAAAGGTAACTGGACTTTCTTGGGTTTTTTTTTTTCTTTCCTCTGAAAATGTTTCACTTCTCAGCCAAAAATCTTCATCCAAGAAGCAGAACTAAAAAAAAAAAAAAAAAAAAAAAAAAAAAGCTTCTTGGTTGAGAAATGAAATGTTTTCAAAGAAAAAAGAAACAAAAAAAAAAAGTCCAATTCCCTTTTGGAAAAGCACCTTTGGGACAAAATGCCATCACCGAATTGTGTCTGTGGGGCTGAAAAACAAACTATCCAACATATAGTGACAGATTGCCAAAACAGAGCCTATAATGGAGATTTTGCTGATTTCCTGGCTGTGACAAATGAAGCCAAAAAAAAAAAAAAAATTACACCTGTAATCTAGACATACATTTATAATATTTGATATTTATATATATCTTTTGTGTTTTTATCAAAATGTGACGTGAATGTACCATGCGATAAATAAATATGTTAACATTTCTCTTGCCTGCCTGCCTGTTTGCCTTCCTTCTCCCCCTCCTCCTCCTTCTCCTCCTCCTCCTCCTCCTCCTCCTCCTCCTCCTCCTCCTCCTCCTCCCTCCCTCCCTCCCTCCCTCCCTCCTCACTGGATAATTGATCGCCCATATGTGTGAGACTCATCTGTGTATTCTGTGGAAGATCTTTGACTATTGACTTTCGTACGCTTCTAGGAAACTGAGAAAAGCAGAATCCTTAGGGAAAGGCCCAGACTGACAAGTTAGAAAGGTGCACATCTATAATTATGTCAAAGTTTAAGGCTCCCTCCAAGGTCATGGACATAGTATGGGTTTCCCCCCCCCCCCATCTCAGCCCTTCATGCAGTTCCAAAAGGATGTACACTTTTTGTTTTATTTATTAAGCTTTTTAAGACGTATTCAATATCTGCAGTTCTTTGCCATCATTATGGCTTTATTACTGACCTTTAATTTCCCAATGTGCTTTTTACCCCAATTAAAACAACCCTCCCATATAAAGATGGGTATACATGAAGATGCTTTCATGGCTTCTGTCATTCTTCTCAAGTCTAAACATTCCTTCAGTCTTTTTAGCCCTCTGGTCATTTTTATTTTTATTTTTATTTTTTTTAATTTGATTTATATGCCGCCCTTCTCCGGAGACTCAGGGCGGCTTACAATGCGTTAAGCAATAGCCTTCATACTTTTGTATATTTTATACAAAGTCAGCTTGTTGCCCCCACAAACTGGGTCCTCAATTTACCTACCTTAGAAAGGATGGAAGGCTGAGTCAACCTTCAGCAACCTTATTGCCTTTTCTTTTGTTTTTATTTCAGTTAACTGAACAAAAATGATCTGAGACAAAATCTACCCAGCACAAAATAGTCTGCTTCAGTGATGAAATTCAATTTTTTTTTACTACCAGTTCTGTGGACATGGCTTGTTGAGCGTGGTCTGGCTTGTTGGGCATGGCTTGTTGGGCGTGGCAGGGCAAGGATACTGCAAAATCCCCATTGCCACCCCACTCCAGAGAAAGGATACTGCAAAATCCCCATTCCCACCCCACTCTGGGACCAATCAGAGGTGGCATTTGCCGGTTCTCCAAACAACTCAAAATTTCCGCTACCAGTTCTCCAGAACCTGTCAGAACCTGATGGATTTCATCCCTGGTCTGCTTACATATGTTCTTTGGAGAACCATTTGGAGAGTCATTTGTTCCCTCAAAGATTACCAAGAAAGAATACTTGGCTATTTGTTACATCTTGGGAATTGTTCGGTTACATCTCTAGCCTTTGCTATTAAACAGCACAATTCACAAGGTGATAGATTTGACCGACACACACTTTATTTTTTAATTTCTCATTCTATTGCATCACTAATCACAATCCCTTCATTTTTTAAAAAAGAGGGCACAGTTGCATCCCTTCCGTCCTTCATGATAGCTTTCTGTCTCTTGGTCCTCAGTGCCTCTTCCCTTTGAAGGTTTGGAATCTGCTTCTTTGGCAGGCTCTCAAAGATGTTTCCAAGTTTCAGCTCTACTCCCTTTCTTTGATCTGATAGAACTTGATTTTCCCTCATCATCTGAGGTGTAGTAGTTGCTCGCTGTTTAGCTTCTTTGACTTTTTATTCTCCACCTTCTCTAAGCTTGCGGTTGTGGCCTTTCGTGCTTGTCGTGTTGTGGCCTGTTGTGTTGTGCTGTTGTGGTTTGTCGTGTTTGGGAGCCGGGTCAGAACACTTCCACTTGCTATAAACCAGTGGTGGGTTCCTCCCGATTCGGTCCGGTTCGGCCGAGCCTGTAGCGGTGATGATATGACGTCACCGAACCGATTCTCCCCCCCCCGCCCTCCCACCCCACCACCCCACCACGTTATTCTTATCTTTTATTTGGCCCCACCCCCAATCTATTGTTGCCTCCTGAGTCCCAGCTGATGACTAGAGGGAAAAAAACTGTTTAAACTCTTGCTGCGGGGCTTCAAAGGGCTGTCCTACAGCTGATCAGTGTTAAAAGCAAACAAATGAGTCGGGTTGTAAGTGCGAGGACTGTTCGTAAGTGCAAGGACCTTCCAGAAATGACTCTGACCAGCTAGCCATGCCCACCTAGTCACATGACCTCCAAACCACACCCACAAAATAAGCCACGCCCACAGAACTGGTCATAAAAAAATTTAGAACCCACCCCTGCTATAAACGTATGCTAGATGGTTTTCAAGTAGGAATATAAACATGTTTAGAGGCAAAACGTCTTTTTTCATGTTGTTTCATACATTCTGCCCAAACAGGCCTTTATTTTTCTCATCACAGAAAAGCAGAGCTGGAAGAACCTTGGAGGTCTTCTAGTTGAGCAGAAGACCCTATACCCATGATAGCGAACCTATGGCACGCGTGTCACAGGTGGCACACATAGCCATATCAGTGGGCACGCGAGCTCATTTTCGGGGCTTCTGAGCCCACCAGAAGTAGGGAAACAGGCTGTTTCCTGTCTCTGTAGGGCCTCGGGGGTGGGGGTGGGGGTGGGGAAGGCCTGTTTTTTGCTGTTCCCAGCCTGCAGAGTGTCTCTAAGAGTCTGGGGAGGGTGAAAACAGCCTGCCCCACCCCCCAGAAGCCCCCCAGTGGCCAGAAACAGCCTGGTTGCCAACTTCCAGTGGGACCAGAAGGCCGGTTTTTTGCTGTCCCCAGCCTCCAGAGCCTCTCTAGGAGTCTGGGGAGGACGTAAACAGCCTTCCCCACCCCCCAGAGGCCCCCCAGTGGCCAGAAACAGCCTGTTTGCCAACTTCCAGTGGGACTGGAAGGCCGTTTTCTTGCTGTCCCTAGCCTCCAGAGCCTCTCTAGAAGTCTGGGGAGGACGAAAACAGCCTTCCCCACCCACTAGGAGGCCCTCCAGAAACCAAAATAGCCCGTTTTGCATAGAATTATGGGTGTGGGCACGCACGTGCATGACCCTCCTGCCCCCCCTTCCTGGCACACGATGGCAAAAAGGTTAGCCATCACTGCCCCATATCATTTCAGACAAATGGTTGTCCAATCTCTTCTTAAAAACCTCCAAGGATGGATTACCTATAACTTCTGGAGGCAAGTCATTCCACTGATTAATTGTTCTAACTGTCAAGAAATCTCTCCTTAGTTCTAGGTTGCTTCTCTCCTTATTTTTTGTTGTTTTTGTTGTTTCAAGTTTTTAGGAATTGCTAAATGTATGGAGACATAGCTGATCTACAGTAGTTCCATGCATTTGCCCAATGCATTTTACAAGTAATTTGGGTTTTTAAAATGTAACTTGTAATTCAATATAAAACTTCTTGAGTTTCTCATACATTACAAAATTGACCACATATCTTCACCTTACGTGTACCGTATTATTATGTCTTTCTATATACCTTTACTGCTGCTATCCATGTCTTTCATGTCATAAAATGAATGAATGAATAAACAAATAAATAAATGCAAGTAACTGAACAAGTAACCCTAACCCTAACTCATTCAAAAGTTATTTAAATTATTACTGCATAGTGTATTAAAGGTTAATTATATGTTTAGGAAATATTTCCTTAGATTTAGACTGCTTACCATATTGTTCGGAGTATAAGGCACACCAGAATATAAGACGCACCTACCTTTTTTGGTGAGGAAAAGAAGAAAAAGAAATCTCCCTCTGCCTCTGAGCAATTTTGCCTCATTGCAGCAAACAGCAAACAGCCTGCTTTACTTTCATTTTTGTTTTCAGCATAGCTTGATTAGCACAAGGAAAAAAAAAAATCTGCTCCAGCAATTTACCTCTTTGCAGCAAGCAGCAGAGCCCTGCACAAAACAGCTGAGAGCAAATCAACTGAGAGTCAGGAGGCTGATCCAATCAACTTGTGCTAATTAGGCTGTGCTGAAGCTGAAAGGAGCTGTTTTTTCTTGCTGTTTGCTTGCAAGGAGGTAACTGCTGCGAGGCAGAGGCCAAAGGATGGGGGCCAGTGGATGGGCGAGGCTACATTCAGTGTATAAGACGCACCCCCTAAATTTTCACCCCCTTTTAGGGGAGAAAAAAGTGTGTTTTATACTCCAAAAAATATGGTAGCTACTTATGCTATTGTTAGTTCCCATTACATCGGGCATTGCTTGAGTTGCAGAATTCTAAAGAGAAAGAGAAAAAAAACTAAAAATCAACCTTGTTTATAGTTTTATAACCTTTCACCAAATAATTACCTTTAGACTTTCAGAAATAAAGATTTAAAAAGCATTGATCAATGCCTTGTCCTGTACTATTTCCTCTCCAATTGATTATATTTGATACATACTAAGAACAGGGATAAATGTAGGGTGAAGAATTTTTCTTGGAACAAAGTTCCCAGTTCGTATCTCAATTACTGCCAGTTTCTCTTCCTTTCCCCCATTTGTATTCTGGAGATAACAATTACCTTTCAGAAAATGTTTTAAGGATTGCTGAGATAATCTAATAACCTCAGCTACTCATGGCTTTAATCAATTCAGCCCAGATTTTAATTTGATATTGTTTTAAAATTTTGCGGCCTGGCTTAAAATGTTGCCACTGACCATTGGATCGCAGGATATCCAATGCTTCATCGTAACTGTCAGGTAGGCAAGTATTAGTCCTTGGGGTGGGGAGGGAAGAAAATCAAACAATAAATGGAAAGCCCCATCTATCGTTGCCCCTCTTTGGTTTTAAAATGGAAATTTTCGTTACCCGCCAGTCATTATGTGACCCTGACATTTCAAAGCAAAGATTTCTGGTGTTACTTAGAATCAGAAGGCTGTGCCCTCCTACCCACTCTCTCTTCCAGTTCCGATGGTAGCTAATTTCCTCCTCCTCGTATTTGAAACAAAGCTAATGCCCTTCTGAACAATTAGCCTTTTTCTGTTAAAACATGCCGGAGGCGGGGTTGGAGAAAGAAAAAGCTGGTACACAAAAGGCTGTGGCTGCGTACAGGTGAGGACTAAGCAAAAAACCGTTGTAGCAATTTGCTGAACACGGGGAGGCTCATTGAGGATGCCGTCCTGAATAATACAGGCGAGCTTTGCTCATCTTCGCCTTTCGTCTGGTTGCAGAAAGAGAATTTATGAATGATTCATGGTCTCCCCAGCTGAGGAGGGCTTCAAAGGGGAATGTTTCTGATTGGGCGTCCTGTGTGAATTACCAGGCTGAGGAATCCTGGATCCCCTCAGCACTGGAGGGTTGAGGAAGCACTTTCATCTGAGCCTCTAAAGTGTTTTGGGTCACAGTTCACCAGGAGATAACGATGCCGATGTACATTCGGAATTAGCTGCCGAGCTACCTGCGTGGTGCGGTGTGGAAAAAGTGAGTCGGTATCAACTCCCAAGTGACTGCTGAGAATCAATTACTGTATTCTGAATACAAGCTTGGCTGCAGGGGATAAACAGATGTCAGAGGTTTTTTTTTTTTTTACCTCCCCCCATAATCAGACCCCAGTAATAGAAGAGCACTGTCAGCTTCATTTTGATATATATGTGTGTGTGTGTGTGTGTGTGTGTGTGTTTGTGTGTGTGTGTTGCCAATTTGCATGATCGTTTATTATGCCTCTAAACAAAGCTATAGGTAGGTAGGTAGGTAGGTAGGTAGGTAGATAGATATAGATATAGATATATCTCCACACTGCCAATTTGCATGATCGTTTATTATGTCTCTAAACAAAGCTGTATATAGATAGATATTAGATAGATAGATAGATAGATAGATAGATAGATAGATAGATAGATATTAGATAGATAGATAGATAGATAGATAGATATTAGATAGATAGATATAGATAGACAGAGACAGAGATAGAGATAGAGATAGAGATTATACAGATATAGATATATCTCCACACTGCCAATTTGCATGATCAATTATTATGTCTCTAAACAAAGCTGTATAGATAGATAGATATTAGATAGATAGATAGATAGATAGATAGATAGATAGAGATAGATAGATAGAGACAGAGACAGAGATTATATAGATATAGATATATCTCCACACTGCCAATTTGCATGATCATTTATTACGCCTCTAAACAAAGCTGTATAGATAGATAGATAGATAGATAGATAGATAGATAGATAGATAGATAGATATAGAGATAGAGTTAGATGTATCTCCACGTTGCCAATTTGCATGATTGTTTATTATGTCTCTAAACAAAGCTGTATATAGATAGATATTAGATAGATAGATAGATAGATAGATAGATAGATATTAGATAGATAGATAGATATTAGATAGATAGATAGATAGATAGATAGATAGATAGATAGATATTAGATAGATAGATAGATAGATATAGATAGACAGAGACAGAGATAGAGATAGAGATAGAGATTATACAGATATAGATATATCTCCACACTGCCAATTTGCATGATCAATTATTATGTCTCTAAACAAAGCTGTATAGATAGATAGATATTAGATAGATAGATAGATAGATAGATAGATAGATAGAGATAGATAGATAGAGACAGAGACAGAGATTATATAGATATAAATATATCTCCACACTGCCAATTTGCATGATCATTTATTACGCCTCTAAACAAAGCTGTATAGATAGATAGATAGATAGATAGATAGATAGATAGATAGATAGATAGATATAGAGATAGAGTTAGATGTATCTCCATGTTGCCAATTTGCATGATTGTTTATTATGCCTCTAAACAAAGCTGTCTGTATTAAACTCCATGTGAATAATAAAAACAGCCAAACTAAAATCGGTTTAGGGACATACCCATCTTATCTCTTGCAAAGGTAATTAAAAATAAAGACACCCCCCACCCCCAACCAAACATGTTAAAGCCTTATGAAAAATAATAAAGGAAAGGGGGGAAAAAAACCCTTCAGGTCTTTCTTATACTGTATTACAATGATGAGATTTCAAAGAGATCGGAGCTTTCAATTAAAACATGAACTTTTTTTGGGGGGTGGGGGTGGGAGGAGAAATACTTTTATTACTTTCAAGAAAGGTGGAGGAATTTGATCAGGATGACATGAATTGACCTGATCTACAATTTGTATCATCATTTTCTTGTTTAATTTTATATTTTATTTTGACTGCACAAGCCAGAAAGAGGGCTGGGAAAATATCTACAGATCCCCTCACATCCTGGACATAAATTGTTTCAACTTCTACCCTCAAAACGACGCTATAGAGCACTGCACAACAGAACAACTAGACACAAGAACAGTTTTTTTCCCCTGAATGCCATCCCTCTGCTTAACAACTAATTCCCACAGCACTGTCAAATTATTTGCTAAGACTGTATTACTATTCTTCTTTTCATCCTTCCTATTACCTATCTCCTCCCACTTATGACTATAACCATGTTGCTTGTATTTTTATGATTTATATTGTTTTATTTGTTTCCTAGTATGATTTGATTGCTTAATAGTAACCTATGACTATCACTAAGTGTTATAGCTTATCTTTATCTTTATCTTTATTTGATTTGTATACCGCCCTACTCCTGAAGGACTCAGGGCGGTGAACAGCCAAACAGTAAAATACATAAATACAAAATTTAAAAACAGGATAAAATCGAATTAAACAATTTGGCCCAGACAGATTAAAACACCCCAATCATTTAAAAAACAGATTAAAATTTGCATATTAAAAAGAAAAGAGGGAAAAGATTAGGCCAGGCCCGCCTGGTGGAATAAAAAGGTCTTCAAAGCGCGGTGGAAGGTGTGCAGATCCGGCATCCTCTGTATCTCTGGGGGGAGCTCATTCCAGATAGTAGGTGCCCCCACAGAGAAGGCTCTCCCCCTAGGGGCCGCTAGTCGACATTGTTTGGCTGACGGCACCCGGAGGAGCCCCTCTCTATGAGACCGTACCGGCCGGTGGGAGGCTATTGGTGGTAGTAGGCGGTCCCTTATGATTCTTGATTAATGTATTTTTTTTCTTTTTTTCCTTTTATGTACACTGAGAGCATATGCACCAAAGACAAATTCCTTGTGTGTCCAATCACACTTGGCCAATAAACTATTCTATTCTATTCTATTCTATTCTATTCTATTCTATTCTATTCTATTCTATTCTATTCATATTTCCATTATTTATCATGAAAGGGCATTTTTTCTTATATACGTCATCAATACATACGATAAATAATATCAGAAAGACATAGTTATATCATCACCCTACATCCTCCACTGTCATCTGTTGCCTGATTTCACAGATTCATGTGGAAACAGAATAGACGTAGAAAATGAAGACACCTCTTGGACCAAAAATATATCAAACCATCCAACCTTAGCATTTTTAGATGGACCCATGAAATGGATGCACTGTACCAGCTCAATGCAACATGGTTAGAGTAATAAGTGGGAAGAGATAGATACTAGTAAGGAAGAGAAGAATAATAGTAATACAGTCTTAGTAAATTATTTGACAGTGTTGTGGGAATTAGTTGTTAAGCAGAGTGATGGCATTTGGAAAAAAACTGTCCTTGTGTCTAGTTGTTCTGGTGTGCAGTGTTGTTTTGGGGTAGGAGTTGAAACAGTTTATGTCCAGGATGTGAGGAGTCTGTAGATATTTTCACAGCCCTCTTTTTGACTCGTGCAGTATACAGGTCCTCAATGGAAGGCAGGTTGGTAGTAATAGTTTTTTTTTTTATTTATTAAACTTACATGCCACCCATCCTATCTCTCCAAAGGTGACTTTAGGTGGAATTACTTTGGTTTCATGACAGTGCAGGGCAAACTAAAGCCTTCCTGGAAAAATACCGATTCTTGATGAACGTACCTTTTCTTTTTATGTACACTGAGAGCGTATGAACCAAGACAAATTCCTTGTGTGTCCGATCATACTTGGCCAATAAAAAATTCTATTCTATTCTATATGAATTTAGGAAGGAATGTGGAGAAATAGGGAAAATAATCACAAATTGTTCTGGGAGGAAGCTTCAAGTGTTCATGCCACGAAGGAAGAAAGAGAAAGAGTCAAAGCCGTAGAAAGTTGGAAAAGAAAGAATCCCGAGCATTAGGCCTATTTAAGTCTTCATAGATGATATCCTGAGCTTTGATGGCATATTATTTAAATAGAAAAAAATCCAAACCTATAGATGAAACCAGTTGTTGCTATACTGGCAGCAACAATTGCCTGAGGCTAATCCAATCAATGTCTATCTAAGGTCTTTAGAAAAATATCTCTGGCATTGACATTTTCACTCTAACCCTTTATGGCTACAGTTTTCCCATGTTCCCTATCCACCAATGCATATTCCAGAATGTGATATATATACAGTATAATGGAGAGAGGAAATTGAAAGAGAAAAAGGGTCTCTTTGCCCTATTGGTATTAGATTATTTGCGTAGAGTAGAAAATATGAAATAAAATTAAATTTAAAAGAGGTTTCCTCAACTGCTTTAAAGGAATAGAGAGATCCATCAGGATATGTAATTTAACCTTCTTGCCTTCATTTCTTCTGCAGGAGAATCCTCCAATGCAGCTTGGCTTGTAGCTTTATTGTTGCTGCTATTTATTACTCTAAAACAGAGGTCACCAACCTTTTGGACCTCAGGGACCACTAAATTCATAATTTTAAATCCCGTGGACCACTAATATGATCTGCCTAATGACCGACTGGTGAGCGTGGCTAGGTGGTCATGTGACTGAGTGGGTATGGCCAACTCAACGTCACTCATGTCAAGGGGTACCTCGCCAGCCTCTACTCACCCCTCCTCTCCCAGCCACTCCTTGCCTTCCTGCCTGGGCTCCAACAGGAAGCAGTTGTTGGAGCTAAGCAGCCACCACGAGAAAGAGTTGGCAAAACAGCTCAGTTCAAATTGGATCTGACTGAGAAGGAAGCTCAGTAGAAGCACCTCACTGAGGACTACGAGCATAGGCTTTCTAAGCAGAGGGAAGATCTGCGAGAGAGCAAGGCCAGGCGCCTGGAGGCTTAGATGGTTAGCCAGTTCCAGGCCATGATGCTGTCCCTCTGGAATAAGGTCCTCCGGCTCTTCGCCACTAGCGGTGCTTCCCTCCAGCCTTCACCCAAAGCCCCACACCAGGAGGCCGAATCAGACTCCAAGTTGGAATTTTTGCCCCCTCTGACCCACACAAAAAGACCCCGAAGGGGAGGACTCTCTGCAGCAACACATATCTGTCCCAGGGGCTGTAGCTTGAGGACCCCTGATTTAATGCAATATAAAAAATGCAAATAATTTTTCTGCAGACCACCAAAATTTTCTTGCGAACCATCAGTGGTCCACAGACAACCAGTTGGTGAACACTGCTCTAAAACATGTATACATACCATAGTCAATCTATGTTTGTGACAGTACCAATTTTGTGCTGGTCTTCCTATTTTTTTAATATGAAAAAGAAAAGGAATTTTCATACCAATTCCTTGTTCCAAATACCAATTTAATACTGGACTCCTTGGTGCTCACTAAGCTTGGCTGTTCGCTTGTAGTCATTTCATTACTCAGTTAGTAACATCATCAGTGTGATGGACTGTAGGGTTTGCTTCTTGTTTTTATACCGTAGCTTGGGGAAGAAGAAAACAATCCACCATCCTTCCTGGATATCCTCATCAGTGGAGGAAATAACTGAACGTGAGAAATACAAGTCTATTGAAAAATGGTCCACATTAACCAAGTGCTCCATTAGCAAAGCAACAACCCAGCATTCCACAAGAAGAACTATTTATGAACATTATTCAGGTGACTAGACATGCACTGCAGCAATCTAGAACTTAAGGAAAAGGAAACATACTACCTATACAACAACTTCCAAAAAATGGATATCCATGCAACTTCATTAAAAGGTGTCTGACCATTCAACCCACTACAGCACAGTTAACACAAACTGAAAAAAGGAAAGCATGGCCGTTCAATGAAAACATCTCAGAAACAACCAATAGACTATTACAAAAACACAAGACCACTGTCAACTCACAAAGCATTTCTAGTCTGCTCTCGAGTTGCCATGGGCAGAAAGGGGGGAGAACTGATGGAGCAATTCAGCAGCCACATTCCATGCATACCTTCCTCCAAGGTTGGATCTCAGATTACCAGAGCCAGTTTGTGAGGTGTGATTTCTACAGCTGGTGAAAGTGCCTCGTTGGAGAATATGATTTATGGCAAACCCTGAGAGGAGGGGGGAAACATAGTTGAGCCGTAAATTCCATGTGGCAGAGTTGACTACACTTGGGTAGCTGCCGACATGTTGCTCCTATTAAATAACTGGATTTCTTTTGAAACTTGGCTCGAGGCTCATGAGTTAAGTAGGGCACTCGTTGGAGCCCTGACAATCACCACATCATACAAATCAACCAAACCCCTCCAAAACGTCTTCAGTAAATCAAAAGACCATGTAGCTTAAGGGAAGGGATGAGAAACAGAAGCCATCTACAACATACAGTGTAAGGATTGTAACAGCCACTGTGTAGGACAGAGAATCAGAACAACAGCAGAGTGCATCCATGAATACCAACTAGCAGTCAGACAACATGATAAAAACTCATGGTTTCAACTGAGAACTTTGACCAAGCTAAATGCAAAAACGTTGAGGAATTCCTGGAAGCTTGACATTTAGACAAACCAGCCATCAATAGACACATAGAGATAAACCATATTTGCACACCATTCCAGAGATGCCAAAAAAGCTAAAAAGGAAAAAAAAAAGATCAGAATGCATCATCTCCAGCAACCAACACCGAGATAAGCAGGGATTAACACCTGACAAATGACCAAGCAGAAAACTAAGGAACTACCATGGAGAAACCCACACACCTCGCAACATTGGCTGAGCAAGTTACTGTATATAAAGAGGGAGCAATCCCTACATTCTAGTAATGAAATGTTTGCAAGCAAACAAGGTCAGAGAGAACCAAGAACACCACAGCTGAACCCTGAGCTATATACAGTATACCCCCCCACCTCTATTGGAACCAGTTAAATATGAATTTCTTTTACCAAGTGCATTTTGCATATTAAACTGGACATATTAATTGATTCAGAATGCTCCTTCCAATTTAGACCTTCAACTGTGCCAAAAGAAGAGAATAACTTATTATTTTCATGGCGTGTGAAATAAGCACAGGTACTAAAACCATCAAGCTAAGAACCAGATTTCTTACACATGTACGGAAATTTATAACTTTGACAAGAGTTCATAACTTTTAAATGAGTGATTATGAATTAATGCATAGGAAAAGGGAGCATGTTCCAGAGACCAATAATTTTGATGCATTATATTCCCTGTCTTCCAGGATGACTATAATAATAAGGAATTGATTTGCTTGGCCTTCTTCAGGCTAGTGAAGGATCTAACCTCTTCTTTTCCTCATTCTCCCTACTAGAGAATCACAGACACTTCCAGTTAACAAATTCTTCTAGGATGTTTTTTTTTTTATTTGATTATATGCCGCCCTTCTCCGGAGACTCAGGACGGCTTACAATGCGTTAAGCAATAGCCTTCATACTTTTGTATATTTATACAAAGTCAGCTTATTGCCCCCACAAACTGGGTCCTCATTTAACCTACCTTAGAAAGGATGGAAGGCTGAGTCAACCTTGAGCCTGGTGAGATTCGAACTTACAGTAATTGCAGACAGCTGGTGTTAATCACTATGCTTTTAGTCTGCTGAGCTAAACCAGGCTCAGTTAAAGCACACTGTGGCCCCAGCTATCATTAAGATGTTAAACTTGCCTGGTTGTGTGAATGTGACAAGTTGAAGTGGGGTGGGAATCGTTTTATCAAAAGAAAGTATGTAATTCATGATAGCGATCATGATAACAATCATATAGGAACAATGTTTTATTCCCATCTTTCAGATGTAATACCAGTTCAAAAAACCACCACTTCTTCCCGACTCACAACCTATGTTCCTTTCCACTATAAAAGTAAAGGCTTCCCTGTCCAGTTGTGTCTGACTCTAGGGCATGATGCTCATTTCCATTTCTTGGCTGAAGGAGCCAGCATTGTCCGAAGACAATATATGCAGCCATGTGGCCAGCAAGGTTATATGCTAAAGGTGCACAGAATGCTGTAACTTTCCCACCTAAGCAGTACCTATTTATCTACTTGCATTTGCATGCTTTTGAACTGCTAGGTGAGCAGGAGCTGGGGCACAGAATGGGAACTCACCCCATTTCATGAAGCTCGGGTCTCGAACCCAGGCTGTCAGCTCTCTGGCTGACAAACTCAACGTCTTTAACTGCTGAGCCATTGTACTCTCAGGTGATCACTTTTGAGTGCAATCAATTTCTCTAATTAGATACTATAGAAATGAACCCTGCAAGTATAGTTTTTCCACTATCTTTGAATGATTCTTGTATGCTTCTGTATTCTAGACTGCTGCACCACTCTTTTGATAATAGAAATTTGGTTCTGTTTATTTTTATTTATTTTTTAAATTTCTAACCTGTAGCTCTCACCAGTGGTGGGATTCAACTGGTCTGCACCACTTCAGCCGAACCGGTTGTTAAATTGATTGCTGGCCCCCGCCCTCCCTGCCCCGCCCTTCCAGAAGTCCCCACATGCCCCATTTTTGCTCCCAGGGGGCTGCAGGGAGGCCTAGTAGGCCCAAAATGGGCTGTGGGAGGGGGGTGCAGCGTGCCCCCCGTGGCCCATTTTTGCTCCCAGGGGTGTGCAGGAGGCCAAATGCTGCCTGTCACACCTCCTGGCCACACCCACCATGGCCACACCCACCATGGCCACACCCACCCAGCCGGTCATTAGGGCAGAGAACCGGTTGTTAAATTATTTGAATCCCACACTACATCTCACCGAAGTGATTCTAGGCTATTTGCAAGAGATGTCAATTTATTTATAAAACTATATAGATACATGAATAAAAGCACAGCTTAAAATGGTAGCCTTCCTTTCATTTGACGAATTGAAGCAACAACAAGTCAATAATCTTTCTGAGATGGTTTCACTGGAATACCTTCGTGAGAAGGAGGTTGGATGAATTCCATGACTTAGTGAAAAATTTAGCACGATCAAGACGTTGACTTTGCTAAATGTCTATGGAGATTGTCAATCATCCAGGTCACGGTTGTCTCAAAGGTGCTTTTTCAAATGGCAACTGGACTTCCTTGTTTTTTCTCGAAGATGTTTCGCTTCTCATCCAAGAAGCTTCTTCAGTTCTGACTAGCTGGTGGGGAATGGAAGGACTTATATTCCTTATTATATTCTCAGTTTTACCAAATGAAGACAAATTCAGATGCACGGGTCAACAAATCAATAGGAAAGCAAAACAAAACAACCATTTTCCAAAGCACTCATCAGTTTCTTTGAGAATGGGCTTAGGTAACTGATTGCAATAGGGTTGGAAAATAAACAGAAACAAACAAGAAGAAAATTCCACGCTTGTTTCTGAAATACAGAAACAGGGCAAATCAACTCAACAAGGGAATGTGATGCTCAGAGGCTTTGGGAACTTGTAACTACTACTTCTTCATCATCATCATCAACAACTTCTTTTTCTTCTTCTCCTCCTCCTCCTCCTCCTCCTCCTCCTCCTCCTCCTCCTCCTCGTCCTCCTCCTCCTCCTCCTTCTCCTTCTTCCATATCCATCATCAGACGTTGGCAATCATGTTGGTGATCCTATTTTTATCAACTGCCACACAAAAAAGTGCTGCTGAGTTTTGTACACACCAATCTCTTAGATTTTGAAGCCATGATGTTCTTCTTCTGCCTGGACCTCATTTGCCTTCAATCTTTCCTTGGAGGATTAAGTGAAGGATGCCGTATTTTTCCGGGTGTCTCATCACATGTCCAAAATATTCTAACTTTCGCTTTTTAATGGTTTTGATGATTTCCCTTGGCTTTCCCAGGCGGCTTATCACCTCCTCATTTCTGATTTTGTCAACCCAGCTTATACACAACAGCCATCTGTAAATCCACATTTCAAATGCTTCAAGTGGTTTTCTGTCAGAGACCAACTCTCCACTCTGTAGAGCAGGATAGAAGAGATGTAACATCTGACAAGCTTCATTTTCAATCTTAGGCTTATATCATGACTGCAGAAGACTGTTTTCATTTTGAAAACTTGGTAACAGAATAGCAAAATATAATGGACAACTGAGGAAGTCAAGATTCCTCAGTTTAGAGCATCCTGTTAGAGAACAGAAACCTTGCAAGATTTTCTTGGTGGTTTTAGTTGCAAAAAAAATGGATTTAGAAAGAGTCCACTTGACTTCACTCCTTGGGTGTTTTTTTTAGGGTTTTTTTTTTGTTTGGTTTTTTTTTTTTTTTGCTGCCAGTGGGATGCCACTTTACACCAGAAAACATCAATATTTGATCTTTGTCTTGCAAAACAGGTATATCTCCAAGGAACCTTGGTGGCACAGCAGACTAAAGTGCTGTTAAGTAGCACTTAGCTGCCAGCTGCCTGCAATTACTGCGAGTTCAAATCTCACCAGGCTCAAGGTTGACTCAGCCTTCCATCCTTCTGAGGTAGATCAAATGAGGACCCGGATTGTGGGGTCAATAAGCTGACTTTGTATTAAAAAAAACACCGCTGGAGGGGGGGAGGGGCAAAAGCCCTACTAAGTAGGTATATACAAAAGTATGAAGGCTATTGCTTAACACATTGTAAGCTGCCCTGAGTCTCTGGAGACTACGAGACCGTCTTTTGCCACCAATAACCTCCCACCGACCAGTTCGTTCTCACAGGGAGGGACTACTCAGGGTACCGTCAGTCAAATTATGCTGACTGGCGACTCCCAGGGGGAGGGCCTTCTCTGTGAGGGTTCCAACCCTTTGGAATGAACTGTACCCTGAGATACGAAATATCCCTGATCTCCGTGCTTTCCGCCGTGCCCTCAAGACCCTGATGTTCCAACAGGCAGGGCTAAACATATGAACATATGAATGATTTTTTAAAACATTATCTAATTCTGGGTTTTATTTCATTGGCCAAACTAAGTAATAATTTTAATTAGCAATTTTATGATGTTTGTGTGTCTATATTTTTCTTGGCTGTACACCGCCTTGAGTCCTATGGGAGAAAGGCGGTATAGAAATATAATTAATAAATAAATAATAATAAATATAAATTGAACCAATAAATAAATAAATAATAAAGAGAAAAACAGGATATGAAATCATTTTCTGGAAAAGCCTGATTAAGGTTGAGTTTACACAGGTGACCACTTCACCTGCCAGCAGGGTGAAATGCTACTACCCAAAGCAAATGTTGTTTCATCTGCAGCCACTGCTCAAGCCAGAGCTGAAAAGAAAGAAAGGACAATAGGTCTTTTTTTTTTATTTAAAAGGTTTTACAAATACAAATTTTCCCATTCCCCCCCTTTCCCTCCCTAACCCTCTCTAGCCCTCCCCTCCTCCCAAGACTTCCCCAAGGTGAAATCCAAATCCAAATCATATTACATCATAGTTTACCGCCCTTCTATTCTCCCTCCTGTGTACTATACATTTCTACATGACATTGAACTATTCTACCCCTATATACTAAACATTTCTACATAACATTCAGCTAAAAGCTATCTGGTACTTCCTAGTTTGGTATTTATTCTGCACATAATCTATCCATTTCTTCCACTCCCATACATAAGTCTCTTGAGTCCAGTCTTTTAAGTATGCTGATATCTTCACCATTTCTGCAAAACTGGCCACCTTCAAAGTCCGTTCTTCAATAGTAGGCAAAACATCCCTTTTTCAATGTTGACCAATCAGTAACCTAGCTGCTGTCACTATATACAATATCAATTTTGTTTCACCCATTGAAAAACCCTTAACTATGCCCAATAAAAACAATTGAGGAGAAAATTGGAGTTTTTTCTTCAAAACATTTTGCATAACCCACCAAATTTTTATCCAGAAAGCCTTCACTTTCTTGCAAGTCCAGCATATATGATAATATGTAGCATCCAAACAGTCACATCTCCAACATTTTGGTTGAACATTAGGAACAATAGGTCTTTTGAGGAAGTGAGGTGTGGGAACGTCTTTCCTCTTTATTCTACAGCACTGGATTTTTGTTTCTGAGACTTTTGTTCTTGCTTCAGTTTTAACCAAATAATCCATAAATGGCTGTTTTTTTTGTTTGGGAACCTAAAACAGAGGAATCGGGCCAAAACAAAAAAAACACATTTTGGCCTTTCAAATTGTTACATTTTTCCCCTTCTGTCACAAAAAGATGTCTAAGTAAACAAAACCAGCAGTAACCTGCGTGGCTTCTGGTTGTTGTTTTGTTGTTTGTTTGTTTGCTCTTGTGTTTAAAGTCCACTTACCGTGTTCTACGTTATTTGGAGGTCACTTCATTTTGATCACTAGAGGGTAGCATTGGCCTTTTTCATAGATGTTTGTTGTCTACTATTCAGGCGAATGCTTTGGGCAGTACTTCCTGGAAAGAGAAACCTTCATTATGTGTTTCTACCTAGCTGTAAATAGAGGTGAAATTTATTTTTTTTAAAAAAAATGAAGAGAAGTTTGGTAACAGAGTTAGACTCAAAAAGCCTGAATCAAATGTAGGGGGGGGGGGGAAATATCCATCATCTATTTAACTTATTTATGCACAGACCTCTCCGTTTATTTTCCATCACCGCGAAGCGGATGCCGCAGTTAGATCTCTATTTTCGAGGGTTGCAAAAAAAAAAAAAAAAAAGTGACCTTAGTATCCCGTATTAATATTTAATCAACTCCTTGCTTAGGCCTTGCAAGCAATTCCCTGAAAATTAATTAGCTCCGAAGATCCTTGTCCTTTAATGGGATTGTAATCCCCTTTTGAAAATTCAGATGAGGTAATCTGTAGCGACGAATCTTGGTTGCTCGTAATTCTGACACTTTCCCGGCAGCTGTTGGAAAGCAAAAGGTTGCAGATTTGCTCTTGAAAAGAAAAAGAAGAAGAAGAAGATTGGTTTCGCCTGTCCTCCTGTCCTTTGCCTTTTCGGATTGTCCTTTCTGTTGCTTAAATCTGACAGCAAACGGTTGCTCTACCCCCACCTCCCACTCCAGCAAATTACACAATTCTTCGGGGACTTTTCTTCACAAGGAATGGCCTTGTTACAGGGACACCAAAAGAGACTTTCTCTATTTGACAGCCCTGGGGTAGAGGCAAGAGAGATTCAGTAGAGTTTCCAAAATATGGTTTGGGTTTCTCTAAAAATTGCACCTTAGACATCAGCGACTTCTTTTCTCGTTAAATTGTTAAAAGTAAATGAACCATTCATTCATTCATTCATTCATTCATTCAGTATTCATCCTTGCCAAACAACTCTGGTGGTTACCAACTTAAAAAAAAAATACATACGTAATCAAAATATAACCATTCCTGATGGAGCAGAAACAGAGTTAACATTACTGATATCAATGCTTTTAATGTGGTTATGGAGCTTATTTCTACTGCCTTCTTTCAGCTGCTCTGAGACATTGTAGAAACAGGAGACAAAGTCTGCTAATTCAGAGGAAAGGCCCCTGCCGCTTCACATTCTTCTATCACAGAGGTCAGCCAGAAAAACCTGGTAAGTAAGTATGGAAAAATATTGTCAGGCTCACATTGTCCAAGATGTGACCCTGAAGGAGTTGTGGCTCACTGTCGCAAATTACAAAGGTTAGTGACATCTCCATGAAATAAATAAGTGCCTGTACAATGACATATTGATGAGCTGGAACAAATGGGTAAGATTTAAGGGTCTCCACATGAAACACCGAGCGTGACTGCATTCCTGTGATGATATACCATCATTCCTTTTATCCTGTTTCACTTTCAGGATGGAGGATTTATTTATTTATTTATTTATTTATTTATTGCAGCGTTCCCTTGGTCCTTGACTGCTTCAAAGCTCATTGAATTTGGTTCTCAACACATTTTTGATGCATTTCGTTTAGTATTCGACGCACTGCGATAGGAAGAGGAGGGTGGCTGTGGAGAACCGACAGGAAGTTGGCCATGCTGGGAAGGTTGCTGCAAAAGGAGGGGGACAGCCACAAAGGGTGGACAGGAAATTAGGGCCATGCTGGAAAAGTCACCATAAAAGGAGGGGGACAACCACAAAGGGTGGACAGGAAACTAGGGCCATGCTGGAAAAGTCACCATAAAAGGAGGGGGACAGCTACAGAGGGTGGACAGAAAGTTGGCCGTGCTGGGAAGGTTGCTGTGAAAGGAGTGGAACAGCCATAGAGGATGTTTCAGGGTTCCAAGGAACACCCCCAACAAAATAACAACAGGATGAACAGGAAGTTGGCCATGCTGGGAACGTCTCTAACATGGAGAAAAAAGATAGTCAGAAGGTTATTCGCAGCTGAAAGAAAGGGTCATGTGGTAAATCATGTGGTTTGTTTGAGATTCATCCTTTTTAGTACACATCGAACCAATTAATGACATGTACCGAACTACCACTGTGTATGTAATTCTGGCTCCCTCAGCTACAAAACGGAGATGAGCATCACTCTTCAAAATCATACACGACCAGACAAGGGAAACTTTTATCTTTCTAAAAATAGGGTTGGAAAATAAAAATTGTGGCTGTTGAAGAACAGGAACCCAAGTTTCCTGCCATTTTGAGCCATACTTGAAGATCTACAAGGAAAAGATAAGCGGAGATGTTGTAAGCAAAGCTTACACATAGCTGCTGGGTCACTCTTTTAAGTCATGTGTGAACCAGCTAAATATGTACTGGGTTTCCCCCAAAAATAAGACCTATCCCAAAAATAATCCCTAGACTGATTTTATATGTGCACCCAATATAAGCCCTATCCCCCAAAATAAACCCTAGTTAACACTCCACCCACTCCGTTGCACCTGATTGCACGAGGTGGGGAGGCGCAAGGTAAAAATCAAGCTAGGGTGGGGATGGGGGATGGAGCTACCCCACATCCCCCGCTTCCTTTAGGACAGTTGAAACCAGGCCTCCCACACCACGACACCTGACTCGCCTTGCTGGCCCACTTCTACTGCCGCTTACCACTGCTTGTGTGCGGCACACCCGGCCTTTGTTTTGCTGTCAGAGGCCTTTGAAGCCAGGGGGCACTGCACGCGAGGAACGGCAAGTGGCCGCAGAAGAAGTGGGCTAACAGTGGCCACATGGGCTCCTGCTTGGCGAGGCTGTTGGTGCTGCCGCCGCAAGGTGAGATAGTGAAAAAGACATCCCTGAAAATAAGACCTAATGCCTCTTTTGGAGACAAAAAAAAATAAGACAGGGTCTTATTTTTGGGGAAACACGATATATTTTATATTCTGTATTTTGCATTCTTGGCCAATGCATCTCAATAGGGCTTGTACTAGAAATATTTTCAGTGAGCTCTGTCTGAAATTGACATTTGTTACTTCACAAACAGCACTGCATAACCCTAAACCCTACAGTGAAAAGATAAATGCATTCTAAAAACTCTTAAGACTTCTCTCTTTTTTTTTTGAGCACATCATATTGGTGATTTTTTTAAAAAAAATATAAAATTACGTTATTCATCCTTTGTTCAGGTTTCCCCTGTTTTGGGACTATTGGGAGACAGAGGAAGACACCATCAGTCAATAGTGTTGAGTCAAGACTTCATATCTGAAAATTGTTTAGCTTGTGCTGGTAGACACACACACAGTTGTTTGAAACCAAAGAGAACAGCACTAAGAGATGGTAAATTGGTTATTGTCATATCATGGTTTTCTCTAAGGGATTCAAGCATGGATGTAAGAATCAGTGAAAAGCAATTGCCAGACTGAAGAATTATATCTTTGGAATATCAATGCTAAAAGTCAGTGAACACTACAAGTTATTTACACTCTACTCTCCCCTGCTTTTGACCTGCTTCTATTTGTATTGCAAAAGGAAATGTGGTTTTTGTTATGTGCATCACATTGCTGTTACGTAGTTACAGTCTGAGTTCACCTCTAAATAACTCTGTAGAATCCTATATAACATAGAGCTTGGTTTTGTTTAAGGCATTCTCTCTTTTCTATTTTATGAAACATTGCTGGTATTCTTGAGCATTCAAACTTTTCTCTTAGATGTGAGAGAGATCTTCATGGAGCCCAGTGGCAAAGCATCCTGTACTCTATAGACACTGCCAAGAAAATAAGATGTTATCTCAAATTTACATTTAGGTACCTGCCCAATTTTTTCAACAGTAGGAAAAAAAGATGAAACATGCCTTTCTAGTATCTGGTATAAGAAACCAGCCCAACCCATCCCATCCCATCCCATCCAACTCAACCCAACCCAACCCAACCTAACCCAACTCAACCAATCAAACCCAACCCAACCTTCCCCCACACACATTAATATAACCACACTCCATTCGAAGAGTCTTTTGCATTCCATCATAGTCCTGGTGGCACAGTGTTTAGAATGGAGTATTGCAGGCAAATTCTGCCCACAGTCTGGAGTTCAATCCTGATGGGTTCAAAGTTGACTCAGCCTTCCATCCTTCCAAGGTTGGTAAAATAATGATTCAGATTGTTCGGGGCAAGATGCGGATGCTATAAACTTCTCAGAGAGTGCTGTAAAGCACTATGAAGCAGTATATAAGTTTAGGGGCTATTGCTATAATATATAGAAGATGGCTAGCCACCTAAGTTGTCCACCTTTTGATCAGTTACTAAGAGTTTGAAGAAATTATCCTTTGTTTTTCACTGGGTATGATTTATGCATTGGTAACCCACCTTTGTTATTGTTCCAAATAACTCAAGGTGGCAAACATATCCAGCACTACTTCTGCCTCTGATTTTCCCCACGACAACAACTCTACAAAGTGATTTGGTAGAAAGGGTTGTTCTGTTTTTGACTCCCTTGTTTTTAATTGGTTGTTGGGAACCAGTTAGGATAACTAAACGTCATAGGCAGCCAATTAAATTTAAAAATAATAAAATAAGAATGATAATCTAGATTGGCAATGTTTTCAATGTGCAGTGTGTGTGGCCATAAAGAAGACTGCTAAATCTTGCATCCATGAGTGTATATCCTCAAATTCAAGGGGGTGCCCTTTACCTAGACCTCTCTAGCGTTTCAGGGCAAGAAACAGTGGAGGGAAACTAATCAAGGAGAGAAGCAACCTAGAACTAAAGAGACAGTTAGAACAATTAATCAGTGGAACAAGTTGCCTCCAGAAGTTGTGAGTCCTCCAACACTGGAAGTTTTTAAGAAGAGATTGGACAACCATTTGTCTGAAATGGTATCGGGTTTCCTGACAGAGCAGGGGGTTGGACTAGAAGACCTCCAAAGTCCCATCCAACTCTGTTATGGAACTGGAATTGAGAGTTGGGGCCATGCAACTTTCTGATGAATAAATAGTTGGGTAATAAACATCCCAAGCAGAGACAAAGATTAGATTTTCTGATTCTGATCCAATACCTCTCAAATTGCTGATATTGTATTCCGGAATGTAACACAGTTATCTGTTTTGGAGGCCTAGATAAATTATCTTCAAAAATCTGTCTTGGCTTCATCCTTTTTTTGTTCTTTTCCAGTAAATATCCAAATGCACAATATCTTAATTATGTAGATCAGCTGTAATTCTTACACTGCGTGTTTTGCTTCTGTGATACAAACCGCTTTCCTTTTACATATATAATCTGAGATAAGAATAATATTTCGGAGAATAAAACAAGCCAAATTCTGAACTTGTACAACAGCTTACATTTGGTCAATTCCAAAAGCTGATTTTAAATCTCTTTGGTATCATAAGAATGCAATATTTTGGGCGGTAAATAGATTTAGCTCCTGAAATGTTTGTTCTTATTTTCTACTGCAATAAATATCCACGGTCTCTGTGCACCCATTAGATTCATGATCCAATTTTCAGGCTGCTTGTAAATGCACTGCTTAGCATCTGATGAGATAAAAGTTTACTCACAGCCTTGTTGCAGACTCTCCAAATACTGTACTGATTTCTGAATAGAAGGAAGCAGAACAGAAGAAGAGAAAAAGAACATAGTCAGCAGTTTATAGGTGGCCCTCTATGTAAGGGATTTAAACATGTTTTGCAACTGAAAATCATCCTTGGGGATATCAGGCACTCCAATTTCCCAAAATTTAAACCTTTGGAAATCTATTTTGCAGGTTTCAACTTTCTATTAAAACTTCTGCTTAACAGATTAACAGAGATGGAAGGGACCTTGTAGGTCATCTATTCCAACCCCCCGCCCAAGCAGGAGACCCTACACCATTTCTGACAAATAGCAGTCCAGTCTCTTCTTGAAAGCCTCCAGTGATGAAGCTCCCACAACTTCTGAAGGAAAGGTGTTCCATTGGTTGATTGCTCTCACTGTCAGAAAATTTCTCCTTATTTCCAGGTTGAATCTGTCCTTGATCAGTTTCCATCCATTGTTCCTTGTCTGGCCTTCGGGTGCTTTGGAAAATAGCTTGACCCCCTCGTCTCTGTGGCAGCCCCTCAAATATTGGAACACTTCTATGATGTGTCTCCTGGTCCTTCTCTTCACTAGACCAGACATACCCAGTTCCTGCAACCGTTCATCATATGTTTTAGTCTCCAGTCTCCTAATCATCCTGGTTGTTTTTCTCTACACTTTTTTCTAGAGTTTCAACATCTTTTTTATAGTTTGGTGACCAAAACTGGATGCAGTATGAATGAATGAAAGAAGAAGAAGAAGAAGAAGAAGAAGAAGAAGAAGAAGAAGAAGAAGAAGAAGAAGAAGAAGAAGAAGAAGAAAGAAGGTAGAATTATTTCTTTATATATTAAATTTGTTTGTGCCCATCTTGCTACGAAGCGACACTGAGTGATTTACAATAATAAAATTCCTTTATTTCTCTTATTATACTCACTGGATTCTCTTGGTTCTGCAAAATGTTTGACTAGAGAATAGATTTATTTATTTATTTATTTATTATTCAAATTTCTATACCGCCCTTCTCCTTTCGGACTAGGGTGGTGAACAGCCAAGATAAAAACATCTATACAAACATCAATTAAAAAATAAAGTTAAAATAATTTATAAATTTGGCCCATAATTTGAAACTTGTCAATTAAAATCAATATTAAAATATTAAAACTAACCCTAAAATCAAGACAGACCAGCTAACTGAAAAAAATAAGTTTTTAGGGCCCGACGAAAAATCCGAAGGTCGGAGATCACTCGTATCTCTGGGGGTAGATTGTTCCATAGGGTAGGTGCCACCACAGAGAAGGCTCTCCTCCTGGGGATCGTCAGCCGGCATTGTCTGGCCGACGGCACCCTGAGGAGGCCCTCTCTGTGGGAGCGAACCGGCCGGTGGGAGGCTATTGGTGGCAGAAGGCGGTCCCGTAAGTACCCTGGCCCTAAGCCATGGAGCACTTTAAAGGTGATCACCAACACCTTGAAGCGCACCCGGAAGTCCACCGGAAGCCAATGCAGCTCGCACAGGAGAGGAGTCACATGGGAGCGCCCCGTCGCTCCCATAATCCCCCGCGCAGCCGCATTCTGCACCAGTTGGAGCCTCCGGGTGCACCCCAAGGGGAGCCCCATGTAGAGAGCGTTACAATAGTCCAGACGAGAAATGACGAGTGCTTGAGTGACCGTGCGTAAGGAGTCCCGGTCCAGAAAGGGGCGCAACTGGCGTATCAGGCGAACCTGACAAAAAGCCCCCCTGGCCACAGCTGTCATATGCCCTTCTAAAGACAGCCGTGCATCCAGGAGGACACCCAAGTTGCGGGCCCTCTCCGTGGGGGCCAATGATTCGCCCCCAATAACCAGTGATGGCGTCAACTGGCTATACCGGGACGCCGGCAGCCACAGCCACTCGGTCTTGGAAGGGTTGAGTCGAAGCCTGTTTCTCCCCATCCAGACCCGCACGGCCTCCAGGCACTGGGACATCACTTCCAAGGCATCATTGGGATGGTCTGGGGTGGAAATGTACAGCTGAGTATCATCAGCGTACTGATGGAACTCCACCCCAAAACCACGGATGATCTCACCCAACGGCTTCACATAAATGTTGAACAGGAGGGGCGAGAGGACCGACCCTTGCGGCACCCCACAAACAAGGCGCCTTGGGGTCGACCGCTGCCCCCCTGTCAACACGGATTGCGACCGGTCGGAGAGATAGGAGGAGAACCACCGCAAAACGGTGCCCCCCACTCCCAGTCCCTCCAGCCGGCGCAACATGATACCATGGTCGATGGTATCAAAAGCCGCTGAGAGGTCTAATAGGACCAGGATAGAGGAATAACCCCTATCCCGGGCTCTCCAGACATCATCCACCAACGCGACTAATGCCGTTTCCGTGCTGTACCCAGGTCTGAAGCCGGACTGGAGCGGATCCAGATAGACAGCTTCATCCAGGTACTGGGGAAGCTGTCACGCCACCACACTCTCAACAACCTTCGCAATAAAGCGAAGGTTGGAGACTGGACGGTAGTTAGCCAAAACAGCCGGATCCAGGGATGGCTTCTTGAGGAGAGGCCTCACCACCGCCTCTTTCAAGGCGGCCGGCAGGACACCTTCGCTCAAAGAAGCGTTAATAATTCCCTGGAGCCAGCCTCGTGTAACCTCCCAGGAAGCCAGCACCAACCGGGAGGGACACAGGTCCAATAAACATGTGGTTGCGTTCAGCCGCCCCAAGATCCTGTCCACGTCCTCGGGAGCCACAGGATCGAACTCCTCCCAGATAACACTCTCAAGACCTGCCTCAGTCATCTCGTCTGAACTAACCCAGTCGGTGGCCAAGTCTTCCCGAATCTGAGTTATTTTATCATCCAGATACTGTACAAAATCCTCAGCTCGGCCCTGCTAGAAACACATTGCTAGCAAGAATTACACCGTGTAATGGTGGGGGTTTTTTTTTGGAGTAACATTATGGTCTAGTGAAATGTCACAAGGCAAGGACATTTCAGTAAATCCTACCCAAGTCTCTTTTCAATCACTTTTCATTAACTATATTTTATTGGTGTGGCATATGTCAAGTTAACAGTAGCATTTAATCAAATGGAAAAAACCACCTTGATTAATAAATCATGTGTCTAGCTGAAAATATAGACAAGGGAGAAACACACAACGTCCACTAATTTGAGTGTGATGTTTGCTTTTCTGTGAAAGCAGAGAAATGCTGTCTGCTTACTTAAAAGGACATTTGAAATATTTTATTTATAACTGTATCTAGATCTGTGTCCCCTCCCCCCACTCCAGCACACATGTGTGCATGCACTCACACACACACACTTTTTCAAAAAACCACAAACGTCATTTTTAGTTTAAGATTTACTTTTGGTTCAAATGCATCTTTAAAATGGCTATCTATTCCTACAGTAAATCATTATCGTCTGAATCCTAATATTGCCTAAACCCTTATCACTGTCCTGTTAATATTAGGAACAAGAGAATAGCTGAATTCAGACAGTCCAATGCCTTTTACGTCCGGGTGTGGCCAGATAGATGCCTCTAGAAAGTTGACAAGCACTGAATCTCTTAGTGCTGGGTTATTTCTATTTGATAGTCACTCAAGGGGATGCTATCCTTGGATATTCCTTTTATCTGTCATTACCAATAGTTGGAGATTAGGTTATATAGGATAACTTTGTTTAAATATTTATATTTAAAATTTATAATAACTTCTATTTATGTTTATATATATTTATGTTAAAATTTGCTGGAGCTTGTGACCATACAGATGTTTCTCAACTACAACTCCAAGGGTCCCTCAACACTGACCCCACAACAACTCTTCTTCTTCTTCTTCTTCTTCTTCTTCTTCTTCTTCTTCTTCTTCTTCTTCTTCTTCTTCTTCTTCTTCTTCTTCTTCTTCTTCTTCTTCTTCTTCTTCTTCTTCTTCTTCTTCTTCTTCTTCTTCTTCTCTTCCTCCTCTTCCTCCTCCTCCTCTTCTTCTCCTTCTCCTCCTCCTCCTCCTCCCCTCTCCCCCTTCCCCTTCTCTCCTCCTCCTCTCTCCCCATTCCCCTTCCTCCCTCTCCTCCTTCTCCTCCTTCTCCTCTTCTTCTCTCTTCTCCTCCTTCCTCTTCCTCTTCTTCCTTCTCTTTTACCACTTGAGATGCTGAGGACATGCAAAGTTTTCATTCTTGCACTTCTTGCGGCCTCAACCACATGCTCTCCCATGCTAAAATCTATCGGATTTTAAAAGTGAACTTCAGGTGCTATAAAGCTAATAAATATTTGTTCTTACTGATGGCCATTTCCAAGCATGTTCATTATAGTGCCAGCACTCGTCTTTGATTTTCTAGTGGATCTATGTAAATATAACTGAATCTGGGTCCAATCCAATCTTAATAATATAAGAGAAAAGGAAAAACATTTTCTCTTGTCATTATGGATTGTGAATGTTCTTAGTCAATAGAGGGTGATGTGAAAGAATCCATCGCTGTTCTGAGAAATGCAGAATTTACGCCGAAAAAAAAATCAATTAAGCATTATGTCACATTTTTCAATAGCAGCATTAACTTCCAGCAACAATAAATAAATCACTTGCCATTCTAGGCAATACCCAAGGTATTTCAAGTCATTTGTAGTGTTTCTGTTCCTGTGTTACAATACATAATATTGCTATCCTGCTTGTCATGCTGATAAAAATAAGAAATTTGTAATATTTAAGACAAGGCATGCTGGGTTAGACTGTGTCACTCCTAAATTTAAGATTGAATTCATTGCAAATTGAAGTGAAAGGGGTATCAGTTAGCCCCCCGAGACTACCTGTGCATTAGGAGGCCTGTGAAAATATATTGACAGACAAATACCTTAAGAGTGTCAGTCATTTCTCTCCAAATACTTTTAGCTGAAACATAAATTCATAGGTGCAAATACGCCTGATATGAATGGATGTATAGAAAAAAGTCCGTCTACTGTATATTCAGGCAAAAGAACGTTGGATGCAGGTAAGTGGAAATATCCCCTGGATTTTTCAAAGAACATGCAGTAATTGCATCGGTCTTTATGCCACTTGATCTTTTCTCAGCTCTCTGCAAAGAATGATCGGAATTGAACTTTGGGAAAAGAAAAACAAAATACCAGGAGCCTGGTAGCGCAACAGACTAAAGCACTGTTATTAATATCCAGCTGCCTGCAATTACTGCAAGTTCAAATCTCACCAGGCTCAAGGGTGACTCAGCCTTCCATCCTTTCTAAGGTAGGTAAAATGAGGACCCAGATTGTGGGGGCAATAAGCTGACTTTGTATAAAATATACAAAAATATGAAGGCTATTGCTTAACACATTGTAAGCCGCCCTGAGTCTCCGGAGAAGGGCAGCATATAAATCAAATTAAAAAAAAAAAAGGATCCAATCTGGGACAGTTACTGGAATGAGAGGTTAAGCCTTCCAAGTTTTTGGACTCGTGCTGGAGCCCATCCTTAGCAGAAGTGAAATCTACTTACCTTCCTTACTGGTTCGGAAGCACACACGCTATACGCGTACTCACTTTGCTCGCGCACAGACCTTCTGCACATGTGCAGAAGGTAAAAAACACATTACTTCCTGGTTTAAACCAGGAAGTAATGACAACCAGGTGGGTGGGCGGAGTTTCGGTCCGCCATTTCTACCAGATCGCCGAACCACCAGCCAAGATCGCTACCGGACCGGGCAATCCAGTCCGATCCGGGACCATTTCACCCCTGATCCTCAGAGAACGTCTCTCTAACAGAATGTGTGCTTTGGACTATTCTCTGTGTGGTATTTATATGGTGCCTGTTATGTGTGGCTTTTTAGATGTTGCTTGGGGTGTTGATGGCTAGCTATTAAGTCACTGGCTGTCGTTACCTAGTGCTGCCAAGCTCTCACTTGATAAGTATTTGATGAGCAAGTACTGTGTTGTTTGAGGGTTGGGTCAGGAAACTTAACCGTTGCGCGTTAAGAGTAAAAGAATGGAAATGGAAATGGGTTGGTCACATAGCAAGGAGAACTGGTGGCAGGTGGACCAAGACAGTCATGGATCCCACTTGATCAAAAGCGTCCACGAAAGAGATCTAAAACAGGAGGGAGCAACAACATCAGCAAGTAATGCGGGTCCAACTCAGTGGTGTAATTCAATTTTTTTACTACCAGTTGTGTGGGCGTGGCTTGGTGGGCATGGCTTGGTGGGCGTGGCAGGGGAAGGATACTATAAAATCTCCATTCCCTCCCCACTCCAGGGGAAGGTTACTGCAAAATCCCCATTTCCTTCCGATCAGCTGGGACTCAGGAGGCAGAGAATAGATGGGGGAGGAGCCAGTCAGAGGTGGGATTTACCGGTTTGCCGAACTACTCAAAAGTTCTGCTACTGGTTCTCCAGAACTGGTCAGAACCTGCTGAATACCACCTCTGGCCCAATTGACAAAAGACAGTTCAGGACTGTATAGATTGGAAAGAGGCAGAAGAGGCTTTCCTCCTGCAGTGGATAGACAATGGTTAGGATGATGATGATGATGATGATGATGATGATGATGATGATGATATGTAATGCTATAATAGGTCTGAGGGAGGCTCCTATTTTGTGTATCTTGGGGAGAGAAGTGCTCCCTGAGGATCGGCTCCAGCACGAGTCTGAAAGCTCAGAAGACTAAACCTCTGGTCCAGTGATGGACCCTGCAACATTATCCTCGAACACATATATTCAAATTCATTCATGAGAGAAAAACAAAACGAAACATTCTACTTAAGTCCCAAAGATGCTTTTTCAAGAGGCAACTGGACTTTCTGGTTTTTCTTTGAAGGGTGCTTCACTTCTCTTTCAAGAAGCTTCTTCAGCTCTGACTAAATGGTGGGGAATCATCCAGTCAGAGTTGAAGAAGCTTTTTGGATGAGAAGCGAAATGTCTTCAAAAAATAGAAACAAACCCAGAAAGTCCAGTTGCCTCTTGAAAAAGCACCTTTGGGACAACCATGACCTGGATGACTGAGAATCTCCATAGACCTTCTACTTAAGTTAAATGTGTTAAATGGATCCCACAGCTAGGAATCCATGGATTTGGGTTGAGGACAGATTTGCACCCATTTGCCCAATTAATAGCTAAGTAAATATTTTAAAAACCTAAGTGCAATAGTTACTTAAGTATAAGCAGTCACTGCAGGAGACCAGAACTGATTTTGGATCTAACCTGACATTTAACAATTGGTCAGCTGCTAAGAATAAGGGACATGGTGGCTCAGTGGCTAAGATGCTGAGCTTGTCAATTGGAAGGTCGGCATTTCAGCGTGCCGCATAACGGGGTGAGCTCCCGTTCCTTGTCCCAGCTTCTGCCAACCTAGCACATTAAAAAAAAAAATGCAAGTAGAAAAATAGGAACCACCTTTGGTGGGAAACTAACAGCGTTCCGTGCGCCTTTGGCGTTTAGTCATGCCGGCCACATGAACACGGAGACGTCTTCAGACAGCGCTGGCTCTTCGGCTTTGAAACGGGGATGAGCACCGCCCCCTAGAGTCGGGAACGACTAGCACATATGTGTGGGGGAAACCTTTACCTTTAGAGCTGCTAAATTCTTGTTCAAGATCGCCCTTCTTCCACATGCCACTGTAAGTGGCAAATACATGATCTGACTGTAACAAGTTAAACCCATCTACCCCGTCCTTAACCTTTGGATTTCAATGAAGCCTCTAAAAGCCAAGTTTCCAGATAAATAAAGCTATCTCATCTCCATATCTCATTTTCACTTACATAAATCCCCTGATCGAACTGCAGATATATTCTCCTTCCAATTATAGCACTATTTAGGTAGGTGGAATGCTTGAGAAGCTGATGCATAATGCAGTACACAGGGATTTGCTCTAATAACCTAGGAATTATTCACATGTGCCTGTTTTCCACTGGATGATTATGGCATCCAGTAACTGCAGAACTCACGACGTCACACCGAGAACCAAGCCTGCTCCAAAGACACTTTGTTTAATGAAATGCGATCGCATAATCAGTTATTTGCGAGTTATAAAGTCATGCTTGCATTATCGGGGAGCATGTATCCTACATGCATGAATCAGTCTTCGGATGCAGAACGTGTCACATGATCTTCTACTGTTCATGCCATGAAAGAGTCTTTCTCCAGATTGGTTTATGTTTTATGTCCCTTCCCTTTCCCTTATCTGTCTCGTGCATGGCCGTCTTCAGTCCCAGAATCTCCACGCAGAATCTCTAAACGGTGTCGCATTTAAATAAGCAAGAGTGAGCTGATTCTCCATGGCAGCTATCTGGAGGAAAATCTGCTCATCTTCACCATATCAACTGATGGGCATCAACAGAGCAGAGGGTTAGAACAGCTGAGGAATACACCGATTCAAAATGTCCTCTTTGGATGTCTGCAAATTAGAAAGATGTGGTTCCAGCTGTAAAGACCATTGGCCTCGGTCAAATATTTTCAGTATTATGGCTGTATGCTTCCATGTATCCACTCTTTCTTTTGGAACCAAGATTCATATTTGCTTGCACACACAACAGAGTAACAGAGTTGGAAGGGGTCTTGCATGCAGGTCATCTAGACCAACCCCCTGTCCAAACAGGAGACCCTACATCTGCTTCTACCTAGGATCGAACTCACAACCTCCTGATTGTGAGGCAAGAGTTCCACCTCTAGGCCACAGCAGCAACATCCAACTTGCCTTATGGAGATTTTCAGTCATCCACATCATGGTTACCTCAAAGGTGTGTTTTCAAGACGCAACTGGGTTTCCTTTGTTTTTCCTTGAAGATATTTCGCTTCTCATCCAAGAAGCTTCTTCGGTTCAGAGGGGGTTGGATACGACACAACCATCTCCCGTTTACAAACACAGTCCTTTCATCAGTTCCAGGAAGGTTCCACACCCATTTGCACTATTCAGGTGAACCCTGAGGGCACAGATAAGCCTCTAAGTGGCCTCAACGACTCTCAGAAGGAATGCTAGCGATCAAATGACTGCAAGCAACGTAAATCCTTCCAGAACTGAAGAAGCTTCTTGGATGAGATGCAAAACGTTGTGCTTAGAGCTCGAAGCATTGTTAGAGACCCCCACATACCCACTTTACGGTCTGTTTCTGTTGCTCCCATCTGGGAGGAGGTTTCCAAGTATTTCTAGCAGGACTTCCAGATTCTGTAACAGCTTTGTTCCCTAGGCCCAGAGGTGGGATTCACTTATCTTCCCTACCGGTTTGCAAATGTGAGCGTGCACATGCGCATGACCTTCCGTGCATGCACAGTGCTCACACATTACGTCCGGGCAGGTGGGCAGAGCCTCTCGCAGTCCGGCACTACCGGTTCACCCAAACCAGACAGAATCGGCTGAATCCCACCACTGCCTAGGCCATCCGTCTGGTAAACTTGCGAGATTCGTTTTTCTTACCGTGTACATGTATACATCTGAACTAGACTGTGTTGTTTCTTTGTTCATATAATAATATATGTGGGTATAGGCATAATTTTGTATCTATCTATCTATCTATCTATCTATCTATCTATCTATCTATCTATCTATCATCTATCTATCTATCTCTATCTATTTTTCTTTCTTTCTTTCTCTCCCTCCCTCCCATCTTTCTTTCTTTCTTTCTTTCTTTCTTTCTTTCTTTCTTTCTTTCTTTCTTTCTTTCTTTCTCTCCCTCCCATCTTTCCTTCTTTCTTTCTTTCTTTCTTTCTTTCTCTCCCTCCCTCCTATCTATCTATCTCTCTTTCTTTCTTTCTTTCTCTCTCTCTCTTCTATCTATCTATCTATCTATCTATCTATCTATCTATCTATCTCTATTTTTCTTTCTTTCTTTCTCTCCCTCCATCTTTCTTTCTTTCTTTCCTTCTTTCCTTCTTTATTTCTTTCTCTCCCTCCCTCCCATCTTTCTTTCTTTCTTTCTTTCTTTCTTTCTTTCCTTCCTTCTTTCTTTCTTTCTTTCTCTCCCTCCCTCCCATCTTTCTTTCTTTCTTTCTTTCTTTCTTTCTTTCTTTCTTTCTTTCTTTCTTTCTTTCTTTCTTTCTTTCTTTTTTCCTTTCTTTCTCTCTCTCTCTCTCTCTCTCTCTCTCTTTCCCTCCCTCCATCCCTCTCTCCTATCTATCTATATCTATCTATCTATCTATCTATCTATCTATCTATCTATCTATCTATCTATCATGTTTATCTAGTGTATATTGGAGGTGGTGACCTTTTGAGAGCTGTATGCAATGAAATTTCATTTCAATGTATGCCGATTACATACATTTAAAGTGATAATAAAGTTATTCTAAGTCTAAAAAGCACCTTTAAGTGGCACACAACCTGAAAAGCAATGAAGGCTGGGACTTTTGGTTGATATCCTACAAACTGGACTGATGCCACTTTACATAAAGTCAATGTATGTTTAATAACCCAGTCAGGACACACAACTTCCTTCTCCTCATTGTGATCACACGACCCCTGGTACACTGCAATTGTCGTAAATTACGAGTCAATTGCCAAGCATCTCAGGATTTTGATCACATGACCACACGGATGCTATAATGGTCATAAGTGTGAAAAATGGTCCTAAGTCACTTTTTTTTCCCAGTGCCGTCGTGACTTTGAATGGTCACTGAACAAACTTGCGTAAGTGAAGGACTACGTGTGATTTCAGCATACATTGTTATACGCCTTTGAGGTCATCTGGAAAAGGCATTTAACTAAATACATATCAATAAATTGATTTGGTAACAATGCCTAAATATTGCTCAGCATGAGCTGATGAACGGGGGGGCTTGAGATTCTCCCACCCAGGCAAACAACAGTGAGTTGTATTACCTGACTCTGTAGTTTCTTCCCCAAACCCCCAAATCTTTAACCTTAAACTGTCTACTATTGACGTCACCCCATTCCTAAGAGGTCTGTAAGGGGCGTGCATAAGCACACCAACGTGCCTACCGTCCCTGTCCTAATATTCCTTTTTACTTACTCTTTTCATGTATTCAAATTATGTTTATACTTTTACCTGTTATCTCATATATGCTTGACAAAATAAACTTATGATTTATGACTTTTTGGTGCCTTTGTTTCTGCATTGGGTATTTATCCCATGTGCTAATTAATTTGGATGCCTGTGAATTCCACCCCTGTTAATTTTCTTTGGATACTTAGAAACTCTCTGAGTAATTTATTTGCTTTGTGAATTCAATTAGATGCTGACGTTCGCACTAAGCTGCACCTCGGGTTACCCGGCAGGAGATTGTACGGTTGCATTGGTTCTGTAGATCAGCCAGAAATTTACCCTGAAGTATCTTATCGTTTTTCTCCTTCCCTTGTGTCTTTAATGTAGCGTGATCTCTTCTCTTGATAACGGGAATGAAAGGAGGGAGGGAAGGACGGGGGTGGGGGGGAGGGCAGGCAGGATAGCTGGCATTGAAAGGCTTGAGAGATGCAAATCAAGCGCTATTGGCAAGCGAAGGAGGCAGAAATGAAATGTCCTCGTGGAGAAATCTTGGCGTGTTGATTTCGGGTTTATTTGTATGACTAAAGCTTTCCGTGGACTGTACCAAATCAGTTAGGGGGTGGTAGCTTTGAACACCTCCCTTTCATGTGCTAGAAGGCTACTACATGAGAAGAAAGGAGAAGTCTAACCTTCCCTTTATAGGATTCTGGAAGAAGATTTTCCTCCGTAGGGGAGCATTCAAATATACGAATCCTTCCCCTACTTTCCTGGGCGTCTGGTATTCTCAAAGAAGGAGTCTATTGCTTGATGCTATCAGATGTGTCAGCGGAGCCTTATTATCCATACGAGACACGAGTTTTCCACAGAAAGATGTCTTAGAAGAGTTCATTAAAATATGTTTTGTAATCCCGCTGGGGTTTGTACCTTGGTCCTCCTGCAATGCAAAGCTGGTATTCTGTCTCGGAGCAAAAGACCAATTCTATCTACTCAGAATAACAGAGTTGGAAGGGACCTTGTAGGTCATCTAGTCCGACCCCTTGCTCAAGTAGGAGACCCTATACCCGTGATGGCGAACCTAAGGCATGTGTGCTAGAGGTGGCACGCAGCGCCCTCTCTGATGTCACACGAGACGTCGCCCCAGTTCAGCTCTACTGTCTCTGGTCTTTGGGTCTCTGCTGTACATGTGCGGGGAGTGGGGCACATATGGGGGGGCCGCGTGTGCATGCACGGGGCGGGGCATGTGAAAGGAGGCATATGCACATGCAGGAGGCCATGCGTGCATCAGTGGTGGGTTCCTCCTGATTTGGTCCGGTTCAGCCGAGCCGGTAGCGGTGACGATATAACATCACCGAACTGGTTCTCCCTGCCTGCCCTCCCACCCCCCACCCACCCATGTTATTCTTACCTTTTGTTTGGCCCCACCCCCAATCTATTGCTGCCTCCTGAGTTCCAGCTGATGACTAGAGGGAAAAAAACTGTTTAAACTCTTTCTGTGGGGCTTCAAAGGGCCGTCCTACAGCTGATCAGTGTTAAAAGCAAACAAATGAGTCGGGTCGTAAGTGCAAGGACCTTCCAGAAATGACTCTGACCAGCTAGCCATGCCCACCTAGTCACATGACCTCCAAGCCACACCCACAAAATAAGCCACGCCCACAGAACCGGTAGTAAAAAAATTTAGAACCCACCCCTGGCATGCATATGTGTGGGGGGGGGCTGGGGCTCATGTGCGGGGCCCACACACATATTGCATTTTGGGGGTTCGGGCGTGCATTTTGGGCACTCAGTCTGGAAAATGTTAGCCATCACTGCCCTATACCGTTTCTGACAATTCAGTCTCTTCCTAAAAGCTTCCAAGGATGAAGAACCCACAACTCCTGAAAGCAATTCGTTCCACTGATTAATTGTTCTAAATTTCTCCTTATTTCTAGGTTGAATCTCTCTTTCATCAGTTTCCATCCATTTTTCCTTGTCTGGCCTTCAGGTGCTTTGGAAAATAAGTTGCATCCCAAACTGGTCACAGTTCACTCCATGACATTTCTTTCTGAGAAAACTCTGCACAGGAGTGCCACCTTGCTGGGCCAACCAGAAGGTAAAACACTCAGTCCACTACTAATGAGGAGATGGGACTAAAGGATTGGGATAAATACCTGGAATGCATGAAATGTAATCTTTTCTTTCAATTCCGAGTATTAGTTCATTAACACCTATTTCACATGTATCTGCACACAAGACAGTGGTATGTGGATTCCCTCATGCTAGTTAAGAATGGATCCAAAGTCTTGAATTTGGCCATTTGAAAGGGTTGTAGCTGAGGAAGTGGACAGATCAGAGATGATATTCAGCCGGTTCGGACTGGTTCATCTGAACTGGTAGCAGAAATCACAGGTGGGCCTTCCCCCCACCCCGCCCCGGCTCTATGCCATCCTATTTAGGCACATTTTTGTGATTGGGTGCATGAGCGTGTGATCACATTTGCAAACCAGTAGGGAAAGTAAGTGAATACCACTCCTGGACAAGATCCTTATACTATGAGTTTGGCTACCTGCTCCCTAGACTCACGCCCATACTGTCTTGTGAAAGCAGCCCGGGGGGCACCATGTGGGTGGGGTCTTCCTCTTTGAGTGATGTGCTTGTTCCTTTGCCTCTCAATGATGCTTTGGTTCACCCCATCCTCAAGAAGCCATTGCTGGACCCCATAATACTGAATAATTTTTGTCCGGTATCCAACCTTTCCTTTTGGGGGAACCAATAATCCATCATTGCCCAGAGGATCATTGGTTGCCGTCTCCCCTCCTTGGAAGAGCTTTATAGCTCCTGCTGCCTTAAGAAAGTTCAAAACATTCTTAAAGATCCATTTCATCCTCATCATTTTTTTTTTGAACTATTACCATCTGGCAGACGGTACAGGACAATAAAGACAAGGACAAATAGGCTGAAAAACAGCTTCTATCCCAGGGCAGTAACTATATTGAATTCTACTGTATAGTGCAATATTAATGCAATATCAGGGGTTTTCAATTCAATTGTATAGAATGTGAAGGATGTGTGTTTGTGTTTTATTTTTATAGTTATAATGTACACTGAAGATGGCATTTAATTTCGTTGTACGAGGTGCAATGACACTAACTAAACTAAACTAAACTAAACTAAACTAAACTAAACTAAACTAAACTAAACTAAACTAAACTAAACTAAACTAAACTAAACTAAACTAAACTATGATTGAGAAGGTTGTTGCACAACAGCTTTAAATAAAGCAGATTATCTGGATCCATGTCAGTCAGGGTTCAGACATGGATATGGTATGAGAATAGATTTTGGTCCCAATTTTGGATCATATCTGTCACAGGTGGGATGGTTGCTTTGTGTCCATCCTTGCCTTACTTAACCTCTTGTCAGAGGAGAGGGGGCTTGGGTGCATTCCTTAGTTTATAGCCTTTTCCCTGATGCCTCTCTCTCTCCCTCTCTCCCTCTCCCACTCTCTCTCTCTCTCTCTCTCTCTCTTTATTTGTCAAACATGTACAAGATAACAAGTATAGGCATAAACAAATAAAGTAAGTACAGATAAACGGGGACAGTAAGACAGGGACGGCAGGCATGTTGGTGTGCTTATGCACACCCCCTTTATGGACCTCTTAGGAATGGGGGTGAGGTCCATGGTAGACAGTTTGAGGTTGAAGCTGTGAGGGTTTGAGGCTGTAACAACCGAGTCGAGTAGAGCATTCCAGGCATTGACCACTCTGTTGCTGAAGTCGTATTTTCTGCAATTGAGTTTGGAGTGGTTTACCTTGAGTTTGTATCGATTGTTTGCCTGTGTATTATTGTGGTTGAAGTTGAAGAAATCCTGTACTTTGATTTACCTTCTTGGGAATGTAAAGTGGGGAGAACCATTTGTTTTGTCTCGGTTCCGAAGCCTCCAGCAAGAGATGCCTGGGAACAGCTTCTTATCACCTTCTCAGCCTGCACTTCTCAAAACAACTTCATACCTGTGGATTGTCTTACTCAACATTGGACTGAGGGGAGGGCTTTTTAACTGCTTTATCCCAACTGAATTGCTCAGGAAACTTTAGATCCTGCTTTATGTAAGGGTCTGCCTCTCCTCTCCATTCAAGGAAGTAAGACTCTTGAAACAATTAACATTTCATGTCTTTTGATACCATTGACCATGGTATCCTTCCCAACCAACTTAGAGAAATGGGAGTGGGCAAGATGATATTGTGGTAGTTCACCTCCTTTCTATGAAGTCTCTCCAAGTCAGTGGTTATTGGACAGAAGGCAGTCTGCCCTCAGCCCCTGCTATGTGGGGTGTCAGAGGAGTTAGTGCCCTCCATCTTTTATTCAACATCCACATGAGATTGTTGGGTGAAGTCATGCATTGCCAGGGAGTGTACATCTCCACTCCAGAGAATTATGTGATGTTGTGGACAACTTGGGGATTGTGAGGGCCTGGATATGGACAACAGCTTTCAACTGAATCCTGGCAAGACTGAATAGCTTTGGGTTTTGAACTCCTTGTGTGAGTCTGGGGGTTCTTTCAGACTTATGACTCCTGATCAATGATCAGATAGCAATAGCAATAGCACTTAGACTTATATACCGCTTCATAGTGCTTTTTTACAGCCCTCTCTAAGCTGTTTACAGAGTCAGCTTCTTGCCCCCAACAATCTGGCTCCCCATTTTACCAACCTCGGAAGGATAAAAGGCTGAGTCAACCTTGAGCCGGAGAGATTTGAACTGCCAAACTGCAGCTAGCAGTCAGCTGAAGTAGCCTGCAGTGCTGCACTCTAACCAGTGCGCCACCTCGGCTCTGATAGCAATTGTAGCTAGTAGCGTCTTTGCACAATTTACACATGCCAAATCAAGGAGGACCTGCTTATGCTCACTCATGCCCTGGTCACCTCCCAGTTAGACTACTGCAATACACTCTATACGGGACTGCCCTTGAAGAGTATCCAGAAATTTCAACTGGTGCAAATACAGTACTGCAAACAGTTATGTATGTTTCGGGCAGAACACCTGTTACATCTCTGCTTCAGAAGCTGCACTGGTTATTTTTGAATCCAATTCAAGGTACTAGTGTTGACTTTAAAAGCCCTTCATAGCATGCGACTGGATTATTTCATCTGCCTGTCCTGCCAGATCTGGCACAGAGGAATGTTACGAGTTCCATCACATCACCTAGGGAAATACATTTGCAGGGTCATTTCTTTTGTGGTGCCCACACTATGCCTACACTTCATCACCGTTGAGCCTCCAGTGGCCCCTCAAGACCTGGCTATGCCAGTGGGCCTGAGGACTATTGAACTATTGGGTTGGCTTGCCTATTTTTAACATCCCCCACCCAATGTATGGCTGTGAAAGTTGGACCATAAGGAAGACTGAACATCAAAGAATTGAGGCCTTTGAACTCTGGTGCTGGAGAAGTCTCCTGCGAGTCCCTTGGACTGCAAGGCGATCAAACCGGTCAGTCCTAGAGGAGATCAATCCTGACTGCTCTTTAGAAGACCAGATCCTGATGATGAAACTCAAATATTTTGGCCATGGAATGACAATGAAGGACTCACTGGAAAAGAGCCTAATGCTGCGAACAATTGAGGGCAAAAGAAGAAGGGGATGGCAGAGAATGAGGTGGCTGGATGGAGTCACTGAAGCAGTAGGCCTCAACTTAAATGGACTCCAGAGGATGGTAGAGGACAGGAAGGCCTGGAGGAATGTTGTCCATGGGGTCGCAATGGGTCGGACACAACTTTGCAACTAACAACAGAAACAATCCTATCTATCATTTTTTGTTTTATTTCAGCTTTTATGTTTTTAACATATTTATTAACTGGATTTTGCTCAGTTGTATGCCTCCCAGAGAGTTGTGGTTTTTATGATGTGGAGGGGCTATATAAATTGGTTTAATAAATAAATAATAAAAAGGACCTGCTTTACATGTATGCATGCATAGGACAATCTTATGTGGATTCCTTCACACCGGAGAATAATGGAGTTGAAGTCTTTCTCTGATAATCTCTGGGACAATGTTCCCTAGATTGATATCCTCAGTTGAACTTACTGCTTGGGGAAAATGGGAATAGAAATGTAACCTGATTTTTGCCTCCATTCTTGACACATTTAATCTTATCTTTTACCTTACTCTGGCTCATTTTATGAACTGTTAGTAATAATTAAACCCAGGAAATTATATAAAACCAGAGCCGTGCTGCGACAGCAGAATTCTGCAACAGCGAGGTTAAGTGCTAGTCTGGAAAAATAATAATAAAACAATTGGAATGTGGTTAAAATAAAGGCAAAATTAAGTTTAGAATTTGCTTAGAACTTTCCAAAGGAGAAATAATAGTGTTCAGTGAGCATCCAAGGTTTACTCATCTCTATGGCTATGACGATGAATACACAGAAATTATATGAATTAGTTCAGTGTTCTAACTAACATTTCCCGAATAAGTTTCAAGTATTAACATAAAACTCAGGCTGTAGAAAACATTATATCAGTTAGAGAGAGAAATAGGGTGCTTCTAGGTAAAACAAGACTTTGAACAATTTTTATTTAATATTGAGTGCACAATGGATATGATTGACAATAAAGGCCTCTTGGCACCTCACCCTTTTTTTTTATTGTATGAACAAAAGAAAGTCTATTGGTAAAAACTGTTTTGCTGTAAAAGCCCACCTCGCAGAATTGTAGGTGTGAAGAAAGAAAGAAAGAAAGAAAGAAAGAAAGAAAGAAAGAAAGAAAGAGAAAAAAGAAAGAAAGGTAGAGAGAGATGAAAAGAAAGATAAGAAAGAATGAGAGAGAGAGAGGGAGAAAAAGGAAGGAAGAGAGA